>JAINUG010000026.1:5537022-6187855 GCA_029706075.1 Aldrovandia affinis
CATTATGAGATGGCCGCAACAAAATGCAGATTCAAAATAGTGCTATGGCTGGAGTTCGGCACAAACATGAAACATTTATTTTACAATTGAGCATCACACTTGCACATTTTACGGCGCTGCAGCAGCAATCTCAACAAACACGATTGTACACCTAAAGTGGTAGACCATATTTGAACTTTTTTAAGAGCAATGGTTCCAATCAATAGCCAAAGAGTTCACAAACAGCAGGAAACAGGAAGTGGTTGTTGCACGCCCAGAGGAGAACTCACTGGTGCTGACGATGCCCTTGTCACATGTGCACAGGCTTGCCCTGTGCGGCCACCACCACGTGATACTTCTGCGCGCTCTCCAACCTCCAGAAGGATCTGTGCCTGTCACGTTCTTTCTGAGGCAGGAGTGGTCCTGCAGCCGGGTCACAGTCACCTCGTAGTGGCCCACTCCTTGGTGTCTGGACTCTGACCACAGACTGTTGGAGGTGACATTTGCAATGTGCAGTTCCTCTGTCTCTGGTTCTAGAAGAAAAAATAGAGGACACCAAGCCCAAACCGCAAAGTCAAAGATGGTGATTCCTGCAGAAAGACATTCCAGACACTCTGGGAGACACGCCCGGACAGCACAGAGGTGTGTTACCTTTACTCTTCGGAGGATGCACAGCCTGGTTCACCTGGTGTACTTCCTGCATGCAGAAGAAGATTTCAGATTCACAACAAACTAGGAACCAAAGGGAACAAATTACACTGATAATCTGACAAAAAATGTAGAAGTAGAACTGCAGTTGGTTTCCTTAGAATACTCACTCCTGTTTTGGGAGTGTTTGAAGGGGAATTTCAGAGACTTGGTCACTCTGGTACCGTGCTTGATTCAAGAACCCGGAGACATGTAAAAGGAGTTCTCCACTGTCACGGGAGAGAAACACCACGAGGGTGAGGACAAAGTAATGTAACAGAGTTAAAAGTAATGTGAGGAACAAACTATTTGGCTTTGACTATTTGATGAAGTTTTAACTTCTCAAGCTGTGTAAGCACCTAAACCCAACAATGCTATATCAAAATAATGTTATACTGATCCATTTATTTATAGTAATTACTTTTAACCAAATTCAGTTAATTTAATGTAATTGAATCCAGGCCAAACTCAATCAAATTCCAGCAGCACACTCAATACTCACTGCTGATGTATTTGGGAAGCCCAGGAGCCAGCGCTGGGATGTATGCAGTGTAGAACTGCTCGGCTGCCATCGATCCTCTTGAAGAAGGCGTTGGCCAGACTCGCTGGCCATGCGGAGCCAATGTGCGGCGTCAGTGACCCCATGTCGCCCACACCCAGGATAACCAGGAAGTAGCCCTTGCATGGCCTCGGTAGCAATCACCGGATGAGCCTCTCTCGTCCTGCTCCCAGACGGGGTTCCCGTCACCATCAGCTACGATCACCTTCAGGTCGCCGGGGAGTGCAGGGCCTTCTCAGGCGTGCTCAATGGTGTACTCAATGGCATCGTAGGCGCTCAGAGAGCCCTCCAGCTGCGCCATCTTGTCCTGCAGGGGAAGTTATTGATGTCCTCCTGGAGTGGTGGTCAGGTCAGGCAATGTCCACCCGCACTGGGACGCCACTGCCATTGTTGCGAATTGTGAGGGGGCGTGCTGATCACTGCCACGCGGCGTGGTGGACCGAGGTCTGGGTCGGAGGTGATCTGCAGCTGGTCGATGATGTGGGAGATGTATCGCTTCATCTCCAAGATCGAGGGCCACTTGTTGAGAGCTGTCCATCACAAAGGCGACGCCGATGTCCACGCCGTGGTGAAGGACCGCTGTTCTCTGTTGATTGAGGGGATGTAGTCACAAACCTGGTTAGCGCACAGAAGTCTGAAACGAAAATTTTTAACAAATTATATATTTAACAAATTGGAGACAACATGACTGAGAATAGTGATGGGTTTTAGCCTCTACAGTTCATAATATGGTGAAAATGAACATACAATGTTTGAGAAGACAAAGATGTTTTAGCTATAGTTCATATAGTACAATAATAATATAATATAATATACACCATTTACAGACGCTTTATCCAAAGCGACTTACAGTAGTGAATGCATACATTTTCAGTATATGTGGGCCCAGTGGGTGAACGACAATACAAATACAAATTAAAATGGCCCTTACCCAGACAGACATGGCAGTTCATGACCTTGTCGATGACTGAGTTGTACTGTGAGCTGCCAGGAGCGGGCAGCACAATGACTGAGCCAGCGCAGTGTTGTTCACCTGACGCACAGAAGACAAATGCTGTGAACAAACTGCTTCTGACATGAAGTCAATGACTTACATTTCTGTTTGTACATGAATCAGTCAAGATAAAAGCTTGAATCTTGAGAACGATTATTTCACAGCCATCTGCACTTAGTTCATTCCATGCTAAATATAAACGGACCGACAGGCGGAGTGTCGAAAGCAGCAGCGTGGCGCCATCCACGGCGCCCCTAGCTTCACTTATTAGGCTCATAACCATACACACACTAGTGAACATGACCAGGTTGACACTCTCATGTGAGATAACAAGGATGTATTTTGCTAATAAAACAACGTCTTCTGATTAATCATGATCTTGTGTAGGTGAGGCTCCAATTGGGAGGCGGTGATTGCCAACTCAACTGACATACATCATAACGCTGGCTAAAACTCAGTAGATCCAATCAGATTGCTGAATCTAAGCTCGCAAACTGTAACTTCCCTTTCCAGATGCGCTGGGAGAGACTGTCATGTGTTGAGACAACGGGCGCCCTACCTGCAGAGCCTGGGTGAGCGGTCATCGCGGTTGGTGAGGAAGACAGAGGCGATCCGGCGTCATAGAGGCGGAGGGCGCGGCGCTGAGGCCGGCGAGGTCTTGATGGGGCGTTGACGAAGAAAGACGGCCACCTTGCGCATCAGGCGCAGCCACACGGCAAAAGTGTTCTGGGCCACGAAGTTCATGGCGTTTCCAGGCTGCTGCGGCTTGCGGTTCTGCAGCGCCTGCAGGCCTCAATGCGCTGCAGCAGCCTCTTCTTCTTCAGCGTCAACAGCGGATCTCCGTGGTAACCTCTCCTGGTTGTACATGGTGAGGGCCACACGCTCCCCCGTGGGCAGTTGCTCTCGGAGATGGTGATGTCACGCAGCAGCCTCAGCACGCTTTCCTATGTTGTCGGCCAGCCTGGCGGACACACCCTCCGGCGTGTCCATAGCAAGCTAGCTCGGTAGGTACAGCGGGCACTCCTGGCGCCTGAAAATAGAAAATCTTACTTACTATTGTCTTTTTTTCCCCGTTAAACCAATAATTATAGTTGGTGTGCTACTGGTACAAAGTTAAATGGCACAATTTTGAACCAGCACCATTTACTCAAACTTCTGTATTTCCATTCACCCATTTTGCAAATGTAGCTGTATGTGTTGGTGGTACTTAAAATGTAAACTGTGTAAGAGTCACCCTGCAAGTGTCTGTCAACCAAATTAATGTAATAATATCCTTGAAACTGACTTACCATAGCAGCAAGCTAAAAGTAAAAAAAAAAAGATTGTATTACAATAGGCAGTAAGACATACAGTAGATGAATATGTAAATATTATAAATATGTACTATTATATCACTATATTGTATATTTGCAAAGAGAAATTAATTTAATTCAGATTAGTTTTAGCCTTACTAGTAAGTAAGACATGTGCTGCTCTAATTATAAGACAAAATGTGATAATGCATGTGTTAAAAACTGGCCTGGTTTCATTAACATTTTCTCTCCACTTTGATTTGATAATTGATATTTATAAGATTTTTTAGCAATGGAAAAAATCAATCAATTTTGGTCATCCCTGAACTCGGAATACTTGTCATTTTAATAATGTTTGAGTCTAAATAAAGGACAAATGGTTGATTGAATCCAGGCCTATGTGTTTTTTTCAGTATCTCTAGCATAATTCATGTTAAGTAAGCATGATACACATGGTATAATAAATGGTGTTTATTATACCATGTGTATCACACTTACTTAACATATGAACAGTATCCTACAGTATGCAATACCATGTTATGTAATAAACTGTGTTCTATGATAAAAACACAATATTTAGTAAACACCATATTCTATCATTTCAAAGTACATTAATATATATACACTGTACTATAGTATTGTAATCCAGTAAGGACAATATTTTATAATAAACAATCATATAAAATATGAAATTATTTACTAAAATAAGCACCATATTCTATAATAAATTGATTATTCTACAGTAAGGACAATATTCAATAATAAAAAGAATATTCTATAGTAAGCACCATATTCTATAATCAATACTCACGGCAGTTATCTCTGATCTTCTTCACCAAATCGCATTGCTGAAAACAGAATCAAATTATTATTTTTGAATGAAAATGATCCTTTTTTTCCCCATCACATGTGTACATTTGTTTGAAATCTATGAAGAAGTGTAAATAAGTTCCATACCGCCATGCCGGCTCTTTTCGGTCCTTTTAGGCCCTGCATAAACACCAAAAACATCTGCGTTAAGCGGCTGAACACAGAGGAAGCGCAACTGTAGACCCCCCAAACATAACAATAACAAGGTTTGCAGTCAAAGAGAACCAGGCCTTTGCCTGAGGCTGATTTGATAGAATGCATGCATTACACTTGTTGTTCACTAATGTTATATACGCTCTGAAATGCTGTTTCGAGATGCAAATAATAAAGTCCTGGAATCAACATTTGTCCTCACAAATAAATTATCGTCTGTTTTCAATACGAACACATTTTCATTCAATTTTGGTGATTTCATTGTTTGAAAAAGCCAAAGCCAAATGTTGATATATCAGGCTAAAGAATGAAAGACAATACAAAATAACTGTGAGGGGCAGCAGAGCTACAAGTGCATCAGAAAGTCTTGTTAAAAGGTGTTGCCTAGTTGTTCATTCCCCCAGGTGAACCTCTCACACAAGGCCTACACCATGAAGTGTGAGTCTGTCAGTTAGTTTTAATAGTCTGTGCTCAGAGATTCTCTGCTGTCCTTTCTTGGAGCTACATGAATGGCTGTGCAAAAAGGGTAATATTGCACCCAGTGGCACACACACACACACACACACACACACACACACACACACACACACACATACACACATGCACATGCTGTACACACACACACACACACAAACACACACACATTTAAAAATAACCACTAATGAAATGTAGTCCTTACATAAGGTCCAGGGTATCCAATGTCTCCTTTCTGACCAGAAACACCAGCAGCACCAGAAACGCCCTGCAAAAGAATTTCACAAAAAAAAGTTGACACTGGTGTATTCACATCAGGAGTAGATAGGGACCTTTTTCCACTTCATAATAATAAACAACTTGGTTCCTGTACTACATTGATTGTCTACTGAAAAACAGTGTTATTACTGGGGATGATAAAGCTCTGTCTGTCTGTCTATCTATCTATCTAGTGTGGCTCTAGATTTTCTAGTTGCACAACTTACTCTAATTTGATTTTAAATTGTGGTCATTTTCATAAGAAAATATGAATGTATTCTTCTTCTGTCACCAAGTTATTTTGTTAACAGTATTGCCAGAAAGGAAGACTGATGTTCTTTGTACACTTTGGGCCAAACTCACCCTCTGTCCATGATTTCCTCTGGGACCTGGGCCACCATTTGGCCCTGAGTCACCTGCTCCGCCCTGCAAGGAAACAGCAGAGAAAGAAAGAGAGTGATCAGCTGGTCTGCATGTGGCAGATCCAACGGTGGCAGCGGCAGTCATATGTGGGTCAGAACCAGGTGTGGAGAGAGCAACAGCAGGGCTGCGCTGAGCTCAGCTAAAGCTGCTGGCCCGCGGAACTTTTACTGGGTTTGAAGAGACAGCGTCCCTCAGCCACGGCCAGGTATCATACCACAGCCCAATACGGCGAGACGTTACCTACCTTAGGTCCAGGGAACCCTGGGAATCCATCGTCACCCTGAAAAATATTTTTAAAAATATGTTTCCATAAACGCCAGCATCACAATGTTGACTCATCTCCAAGAGAATCGACTACACAGTATGCAATAATCCATTAACATTTACTCTACGTTGACTGAGTAACAATATTAATATCTCTTTGACCTATGGGACATGCACATTATGCTTATTAATTCACATAATTCTATTGTTATTGAGAGTGTGAAAACGATTTTTACTCTTCTTCCTTTGGGTCCAGGGATTCCAAAGCCGTCTCTACCATCTTCGCCCTGTAAGCAAAAGGTACACACTATTTTCACCACCTATTTTCACCGTCTCATTTGGACAATGTCTCATTTGAGCCTGTAGAAAAGAAAGTATACTTTTTCTGTGATGAAAATAATCCAGCTACAGATGGTCTTTTCTGCTTTCCTTTGATATTGCATCCAGATTACAAGCATGTGTATGAAACCCTAGCGCTGTATAAATGTGACTCCGGGCCGCAGTGTAGTATAATGGTTAGGGAACAGGGCTTGTAACTGCTGCTTGGGGTTCTCAAACACTCACAGGCTCTCCACGGGGTCCCAAGGGTCCAACCACACCCTTTATACCAGTTTCTCCCGGTTCACCCTGTAAGAGAGGTCAGGAGGCAACAATTTATCTCCTGTCACATACTGCAATCAGCTGTAATAACCTCTAAGTGCTGATACATTAAAGTGGCCTGGAATCAATTACCATTTTGTCCTTTTGTTTTTGGAAAAAAAAAGTTACATTTGTATTCAAAGTAAAAATTTTGATTTAATCCAGGCCAGTGTTTTCTTCAAAGCTTGTCATTCATTAGAGTAAGTGTAACATCCCAACCCTATACATTACATACACATACATTGCTCCAATGAAATAGTAATAATATCCTTGTATTCCCAGTGATTAGAAAACATTCATGAGTAGGTCTGTGCCGAAAATATGAAAAAGTAGTGGTGTACTGTGCAAACTTTTAGGCCCAAAATAAGAGCACAAGCCAAATCTGTTGGAACCCTAGAGGGTAAAATATTTTTCAAAATTGCACAATTTAATTTGCGAAAAATTGTGAAAGATTGAATGTAATTATGTTGTATATACATTTGAAAGGGAGGGAATTGTGATTCTGTTTGCAGTTAAGTGTGGGTTACAATGTTCACAATGATTATTATATGTTTGGTGGAAATATTTTCCCACCATATGTGGTAATATTGGACTATGTATTATGAGTGTGATCTACAATTTTCCATATTTTTCCATACACATACTTTTCATTATCAAACATTGTGGCTGCAGACGGTTTTGTATTATATGAATAGTAAATTGGAAGGTATGGCTATTTAGTACTTGCTCTTCCCATCGCTTGTATTATGTATATGTTGCGCAGTCTTATAATGCTGCACATTAAATTACCATCCAGAAACAATAAGGACTCACTGAACTGAACAGCCATTCCCACCATTGCATTTAGCATATTTTACATACCTACCAACAGGGCACACAACGTTTTATTTACATGATGACATATTTTTTAATGTCCCCTTTTTAATAATAATGAGAGAGTAAAAAGGGTGGAGCTACACTGTGCTGTCAATCATCACATTTGTATAAACCAATGGAAAGTCTGAATTCTGATGTTACACAAACAAACACTGATCAGTTCAAGTCTGAGTCAATGACAATGATAGGTTTTTTGTAGTTCACACAATACAAGGTCAAGCTTTGCGTTTCATTTTGCAGCCACTGGTCACATGTCAATATAGTCTGTACCTGACTCTTGCATCTGCTGCCTGAAAAAACGTCCTAAGGAATGAATCTTCAGCACAGTTCATGAAGAGAAATATAAGCCAATCTTTCAGGCTTGTAGTCTTGCAGAAGAGGCAGAATGGTAGTGAGACCAGGACTTAGGCCAGGGGTAATTGAGCTGAAACATGTACTCTCTCAGGGAAAACTCCGGAATTGACTGAGATTCAACTCTGTATAGTTACGTCTGCAAACAGGATCTTGGTGCTGACAGGTGCTTTCACACCAGGTTCGATTCAAAGGCAAGTGTGGTTCGGTTCATTTGGAGCAGTGGTTCTTCAATCCTGATTCTGGAGAGCCGCAGGGTATGCTGGTTTTCATGTTACTCAGCACTTAATTGATGAATTAAAGTGGTTGATTACATAATTGGCTCAACACACTTGGTTCCTTGTGTCTAAATTAGTTGCTGATTTTAAGGTGAAAACAAAAACCAGCATCCCCTGTGTCTCTCCAGGACCGGGATTGAGTACCACTGATCTAGAGCAATGTGCTAAACCCCTGACAATGACATAGTTGCATCAGGATACAAATTAAAACAATCAAACAGAGATCAAGTAAGGATGTGGCCTCAGACCGTTTGTAGGTGATTTCGGGTCACTGGAATCTTGTTCAGTGGTATTCAGAATCAAACTGCTCAGAAAAGGCATCAAACTGTGGAGGTGATGTTTGAGGAAGGGACCATCCAGATTTTGTGCATGAACTGTTTCCAAAAGGATGGTGTCTTCCATAAAAACTATGCAGAATTCTTCATTATTTCCTATTTCTAGTGTCATACCAAGTAATGTAAACTGTTACTAAAATAGAATGAGTGAATGGGGAGGAGGAGTAGTTTATGTGAGACTTGCATGCCTTATCGGTATTCTTTTGTAAACATGGCAGTATTAAAATCCCATTAGGTCACCCTGAACAGCTGGCAAAAAACAACATTGTAAAGAGGTAAGCACTTCTATCGTACTTGAAGCTGTCGCACAAACAGCTGTGGCTCTGCTCTGCAAAATTGTATGCTCTTTAGCTAGAAAGTAAGGGTAAAGACCAGTGTTGGTCAGCCAAAAACAATGCTGTGTACATGCCTGGTTAACAGGACAGCGAAGGCCAAAGACCTTCAGTGCAGCGGTGCAAGTGAACAGTACCTTGCGGCCGGCAGATCCTCTTCTACCCTTATCTCCAGAAGGCCCTTGAGATCCTCCAGCCCCCTGTCAAGAAACAAGCAACATCATCAGCACCACTGGTCTGGTGGCTCCTAGTTGACAGTGATACTTTATAGCCTGCAGTGCATAATATATACTGATGCTGTACAACATTGTAAACAGTTTTTTCTGGTAAAGCTCATTTATTTCCTGACCACACACAACATATGTTTACTGTTACTTCTAAAGACAGGATCATTTATTTTCTCAGCCGCTCATTTCATGCCACACAGTTCAATGAGACATGAACAACAACATCTGTAGCATATAAAAAAAAAAAAAAAATTGTAAAAAAAATGTAGGCCATGAGAATCAAAAGTTATTAAGATATTAAGCTCTTATTTGTGTGAGAAACGATTACTTGATTGACTGATCGACTTTTGCGGCACACAATTCTCAGCTCTCCGTGACAGGTGTCCACTTGACACACCACATTTTCCTCTCTCATCTTTGATGTGGGATGAGAGAACGAACACGAGGGCATGTCTTACCCTGGGCCCAGAGTTCCCATCCTCCCCTCGGATTCCTGGAGCTCCAATTGGTCCAGCCGGGCCCTGGGGCACACACATACAACTTGTAACCACAGAAGGTTCTGGGTTTAAATCACAGACAGGACACTGCCACTGTACTCTTGAGCAAGTTACTTAACCTGAACTATTTCATTATATATATTTCTATAAATAGATACCACAATTGTACATTATATGGGATTCCCTGGTTCCGTAAATAATAATGACAATATTAATGAATGCATAAATAAAGCAGTGATTGTTTTTCAAAGGAAGCATCATCTTAATTTGAGTCACGTTCATATGAACATTCATGCTCATTTGACCTCAGTTCTGCCAATTTCAATGTCAAGCGGCAAACTCCCAGCAGAGCTTCACCGGCATTGCAGTGGTATCAGTGCCTGAGGTATCACTGTGTTTGTAAAATGTCTAACACACCACGGAGGGAGATGGGGGATTGTGAAATGAAAAACACCTACCCGAGACCCTCCTATGCCTGGCTCTCCCTCCACTCCATCGGCTCCAGGCTTTCCAATCGCTCCCTGAAAGAGAGGCGAGAGACGGGGTGGTGTTCACAGGCCTGGAACGCTTACCGTGTGCCCTGAATGAGTCAAACTAAGCAGATGGATTGCAGACTGGGTCCATGGGCAAGCGGTGCAGTGAGATGGGAACAGGACTTTGGAGCCCAGAGTTGCGCTGGGTTTGATACTCTGGTGCCCTTGTGCCCTTGAGCGAGGTGCCCTTGAGAGAGGTACTTAACCTGAATTGCGTTGGTAAATGGCCAGCTGTATAAATGGATAATGTGCAAAGCATGCCGCGGGTAAGAACATCTGCTAAGCAAATCATGTAATGTCTACGGGTATTCACATTAAGAACGCCCGTTAGCAGAAGAAGAAAAAAGGAATTAGAATGTTTCTACATTACTTTTTCAGATTTTCCTTTTCTTTCAATATGGAACAAACAATATATATATATATATATTGTCAACATACTGTCAACATCAACATATGTTATACATAGAATGATTTGGCAGGGAATTTACATCTGTGCTGGTGTGAGAATACTGCACAGACATGTATAGGCAGGAATGACTTCATGTGTTGGCACTGTGGGATTGAGAGGTTTTAATCTGTTTGATCCGTTTGAAACTTACAGCTGGTCCAGGGGGACCCCTCCTCCCATCAGAACCCTAACCCAAAGGAAGAAGAAGAGAACGTCACATCCATGGTCAAATCCACTGTCACAACTGTCACATCCAGATCAGAACCTGATTGGGAAATGTTCTCAATCCAATTACACACAAAATATAAAACAAATTAAAATAATAACATTTCAAATGCTATGTCTTAAATTAAAAGGTATCCATTCTGTCAAAAAAGTATAATGATGCACATGTTGGAGGGCATTTACCATTGGAATGTAGTGACATTATCACAAGGAGTAGTCAAGAGTTTTTTAAGAGTGCTTCAAGTTGTCTGGCCAAAATCTTTCCCTAGGATTCACTGAAATGCTTATAGATGTTTCCCTGAGAACTCAAATTGAATTCTAGATTCAAAGTATGTAGAGTATGTGAAGGGCGGCAGTGTAGTATAACGGTTAGGGAACTGGGCTCATAACTCAGAGGTCGTGGGTTTCATTTCCAGGTGGGCACTACCGTTGTACCCATGAGATAGGTACTTAACCTGCATTTCTTCAGTAAGTATCCAGCTGTATAAATTGATTGTATGTAAAGAAATCTAAACTGTGTCGCTCTGGATAAGAATGTTTGCTAAAGAACATTTTATTTTCTAAAAGTTTGGGTAATTAAGACGAAAGCCCACAATGCTGCTTTCTGATAGATGGTGATGTCATAAAGAACATATAACCCTTACCCTCCTGCCTGATTCACCAGGGCCGCCTTTCCCTCCATCCAAGCCTGCTTCTCCCTGAGAAACAACAGAGTAATCCTTGAGCCGCCAATTCAACCACTTTCATTTACAAAATGCCACATTATTTACGTGCATGTTTTTTTAGTAAAAAAAATAAAAATGCAGCCTACAATCAACACACACACACACGTGCGCGCACACACATATACACACACACACACACAAACACACTCTAAAAAAGATCCTGGGACATATTAAACTACCACGTGCAAGTGGAAATGTTCCTCAAGTAATCGCAAACAAGAAATGAGAACCCCCTTGCTGCTGACTGACAATTTGCTAGGCTTGCCGTAACTGAATCTAGCCCTGTGAGGGGGTCTTCTTGAGGTGCTGATGCAGGGGTCTTAATGAATCTTGCTGATAGACTTATATCTCGTTGACAAAGAACACAAGCAGGTGAAGCAGTTAAAGGTACATTACCGCTGGTCCAACATCGCCTGGGTCTCCCTTTGGTCCCTTCTTTGTGTTGTCTTGTCCAGTTATGCCCTAAAAAGCAAATGAATGTATCCTCAGGATGTAATACATAATCAAATTTAACACGTAGGTATTGCACGTATAACAAAAGTAATTGGCTATGGTACATTTATAAGTCATTGAGATAGTTGGATAAAGTATAAGTATAATATTTAGGTATAATCAATAGCAATTAAAAATATATATAATTTCAGTGTAATTGTTATTTTAATAGGTTTCTGTGTAAGTAGCCAAAACATCTAGGTGAAGCTCAGGGAACTACACTCATTGCAATGTTACCACATCCTTACCATATTACCCCACTATCCTGAGCAGTAGAGTAACTTATGACTGGAATATACACACACACACACACATATATATATATATGCTTTTTGTTTGTTTTGTATTTTTACTTAGCACATGAATATGAAATAAAAAGGTGTCTTTTTGTTTTAACAGACTATTTTAAATGTTTGAGTTAGTGAAAGACATTACCGAGACGATTTGCCTCTTCGTATTCAGCAATACCAAACCTTCCTAGTCTAGTACACTAGTGAGGTGCCTGTGGACCAGCTTGGGTACGTGCATTTAGCTCAAAGCAGACATGAAGGACTAAATGGTTTGAAACATTTAATATACTCACTGGGTCTCCCCGTAGGCCAGCCTCCCCTCGGTCTCCACTCTGGCCCTTAGCACCTTTAGGACCCTGAACACAGAAAAACATAATAAGGAAGACCCACAGGTAGGGTACCAATACTATATAATGGCACGTTTGTAAAAAATGCAAGAATGTGTGTTTATGTAGGTGGGGAGTGGGGTTGGTGGTCAGATGTCTGCTCACCCTGCTTCCAGGGTTCCCACTGTCTCCTGGAGGTCCTGACACTCCACTTGATCCCTTGGAAATGAAGGTGGAGTAACCAATTATACTCAATCACTTAAACAAATGGAATTTATGGGAGCAAAGTAAAGTTCACTCTGATATGACGCATGCTGCATTAGCAGTGACAATGAGCAATGAGCAGGGACGCTACACTGGCTCGATGAGCCATCCTCAAAAAGGTATATAAAAGACTAGTTCATAAGTCATTTTAATCAGTTTTCAGTCTTTTATAAGGTAGTCCCCTACCTAAATTCATGTCTACATAATTTGAATTCTCATGGACTTGTGGAAGTTTCCTTACCTCCTCTCCATTGATTCCATCAAGACCGATTTCTCCAAATTCTCCCTGTTATAAAAAAAACACAACAGAATTGACACCCTTGAGACTGAAGAAAAACAGAAAGAGTTCAAAATAAAAGTGTGGAGAATGAATTTGCATGCCAGACAAACGTACCTTTTCCCCAGAGTATCCTCGGGAGCCCTGTGTGAGAGAAAACATCAGCATTAGTACTGGGTCCGAGGACAGGTACATTATCAGTGGAGACAGTGTGATCAGAAGGGTAGAGGGGTCCTCTTTTGGACCCTGCTCTGAGGGTGCTCACCTTGATGCCCCTCTGTCCCGGACAGCCCTGGAAGCCTTGGGTTCCGTTCACACCCGAGGGACCTCTGTCACCCTATAAGAAGGGAGAATTACATTTAAAATATCAATGTTGAGTAAGTAAAAAAAAGCAATACAAAAAAAAAAAAAAAAAAAAAACCCTTGTATTTAATATCAAAGGTATAGCTAAATGAAACCCGCTCAGGGTAGGAATTTAAGAGTGGGGGATTGTTATTCAAATTAAATTAATAAAGCAATATAAAACAGCCCAGGGAAGAAAGATGATTCTTATAAATACCTACAAGAAATAAATAATTAAGTAAATAGATGGATTGCAAGGGATGAGACGAAGTATAGCGGTAAGAGATGGCTATATGAATTAATATAATCTGAAACAGGGAGGAATAACCCATCCACTGGGATTTATAGTTGATGCCTAAGCAGTACAACGAGACCCGTGAAAAAAACTGAGAAATTGAGATGATTGAATGAAAAGAAGAGGAGGCTAAGGTCAGCGGCAGAACTGCATGCTAGTTGAGCCTGTGGAATGAAGACAATTATGTGGGGGTGGTCATGGTTATCAAGCATGACATTACTGAAGTAGGAGCCTGGGTTTTGTGTAAAATGAGCTATGTGAAGGAGGGAGGTGCCGTGATTCTTTCCCTGGGCTCCCCAGACCAAGCGGGTGAATAGGAAGGATGCAATCAGAATTCACAGATTATCGTAATTAATTTAGGTGCACTTACAGGACCACCTTCATCTCCCGGATGTCCTCTGTAGCCCAGCCCTCCTGGTCCACCCTGGCAGGAAAGAAAACCGCAATGAACCCTTTTGTTTACTGAACTTTGTTTAGATTTCCCATAAACTGCTCTGCAATTTTGCAATGGCCATCCTGTAACACAGCTAAACGAGCACATAGAGAAACAAATGGACAGACAGGCAGACACACATGGCAAACAATTAAAGAAACAAACAAGAAACACTAATAACCTTAGTTCCTGGAACTCCGACACCTCCGCGATCCCCTCTCTGTCCAGTACACTTGCATGGTACGGAGCAGCATTCTCTTTCTGCAATGTTATCCTGATAATACAAATCGATGGTCAGACACAACCGACCCCTGGAGGAACCAACCAAGCACATCTATTGCCGAGGTGTCCTGGGTGCTAAGTGTTTCTGCGCTTGTCTTATTGCTGCTAAAGTCATCCCTTTTCCATCAACCAAGTCATTTCACCATTAGGTGCCCTCCATCGGCCCCACTGCATGTAATATAGGTGTGGAAAAAAAACATGTCATCAAGATCAGGAGTACCAACAAGCACATAGAGTATTAGGTCAAGGACTGAATCATTTGTTACTGTGTCTGGCATTGTGTTTTTATTCTTGAGCATTTGATAAAGCTGAATGTGACCTGTATTGGTACGTACAATCACAAGCACATCATCATTTCTGATAGAATAAATTCTCAAAAATAGATTTTCTCTCTGAAGTAGCTGAGTGCTCGGTGTGTGCATGTGTATACCCGAGTTCAGTGAGTGTGTGTACATGTTCTTGTGTGTATACCATGCATGTGTGTGTGCATATGTCTCTGAGTGCAGTGTGTTTGTGTGTGTGCAGTTTTTATATTTGCATCTGTGTGAATGTAGTGTGTGTGTTTGTGTCTGTCAGTGTGTGTTTGTGTCCGTGTGAATATCTGAATGTAGTGTTTGTGTGTGTGTCCCATTGCAGTGTGTGTGTGTGTGTGTGTGTGAGAGAGACCACTCACCAGCTCCTCCAGAAGCTCGTAGTCGAGGTCCAGCAAGTTGACACGCAGAGGTCTGGTGTATCTGAAGCCACGGCCAAACTCCAGCAGCACAGCATCCTCAAACCGAGGAACTCTCTCCAGACCAACCAGGATAAAACTGTTCACGCCTGCCAGCACATATCACATACAGTTTACAGGTATTGGCTATGACAATATCTTCTGCATAGCAAGCCTTTGAAAATTACAATCTAAATGGGGTGATGATGCTCAATCCCACAAAAATGTTCAAACTCATTTTAAGGGATGGTGAAGGATGTTTATCAACAAGTAACTTGGCTTAGTTTCACCACTGGAAAAGCAACGCTTAAACAGATCCTTAGTCAACAGAAGTCTTAATGTGTTCGAACAATACAAAAAACACACATTTTTAAGATCACGTTTAAGAGTTTTTCCTTACAAAACGACACACACAATTTATTTCTTTGAAAAATGAAAAAACCTCCCCTTTAATTACTTTTATCAAAGCCTGACCATAATACATCAATGAATCAATTGTATTGCATATGCATTTTCAGTCAGTAGCTCACGTATGAACCAGTGTAAAATGCTACATTGTAAAATGTTTTTTGTGTGTCTATTATATGTCCTCGCCATGGTTGTGTGGCCAAGATGACATAGAATTTCTCTACTGGGATTAATAAGGTATAACTTAATCTAACCTAATGCTTATGCACTATGGTTTAGTGTGTGGGGCAAATGGCTGAAAGTAACAAGGATCCTCCTTTACCTGACAGGCGGAGAGCCTCCATACGCTCCTTCATCTGTGCAAACTGTCCATCCAGACCATCTGTCAGGTGAATCACAACCTAAACATTTGTTTTAGGAGAAAGAAAAAAGCAACACCACCATTTTATTTTCACTCTTTTAACGAATACGTGACAAGCAAACCACGTCACCTTGTTCGCTATTCGTAAAGGTACCCAAAAACCGAAAGAGGAAAAAACGCGCGCGGATGCACCTTGACAACGTCTGTGGCTCTGCCCCGGAAGCGGGCGCTGTAGGCGTCGATGGTCTTTGCATTGAGGACATAGGGGCCGCGGCTGCGGAGGGCTTTGAAAGAGTCGAAGAGCTGGGCGTGGTTATCCGTGAAGTCCAATTGGACAGGCTCGGAGGCAGAGTCCATGGCCAGGATGCCGACCTGCACGGAAGGAACCTGACCGGATGAGCAGCTAACGCTTTGCATCTGTGTGAGCCTCTGGAGGATGGCGCCCATCTTGGATTCCAGAACCCTCTGAGCGGCAAAGATGTTCTGTGCCGACACGTCGAAGCCGATCAACACCTCCAGTTTGCAGGCTGACAGGAGACAGCGAAAGAGAGTGGTTAAAATATGAATCTGCAATTTTATCTTTTGAATTATCATGCTTTTTATATGCTGCACATACATTGTAGGGCATTACTTTGTGTTGAAACGGGTACTTGTTCAAAATGATGTGCTATTTCCATCAGTGCCACGGAAATTGCATTCTTTTCTGTCTGTTGTGTTTAACTGCTTAGGAATAAATTGTACAGTATGGTCATGCAGTTTACAGGTGTGTCATATGCATTCAAACATTCAGGTTGTAGTATCTCAGCGTTCTATCCAGTAAAGGGTTTGGAACACTGTGATGTGATTGACCAAAATATTCAAAGGAATCCATTGCTGCCCATCTGTTAGGAGCGCTATTCTCACATGACATGCCTAGAGCCTTACAATAAACAATTACAAAATAAACAGACGGTATTCTTGTAAAAAAGGCACACAAGTTATTTCATTAAAAATGGGATAAATGTTCTTTTTAAAGTTAAAAGCAAAGTAAAAGTAGTATTGGCCAAAATCAAGTCCTATTGACAATATTCCTTTGAAGAGGATAAGAGGAAATGGATAGAGATTCTGGGTACTGTGAGATGTACCTTAACAATAATAAAAACAACTACAAGACAACAAGAACAGGCACTGTTTGGAAACTATTTTGGCGGATCTATTAGATACTTTTGACCTAGTACAAAAGTACAATATTGCAGTTACATTGGGGATTGCTGCTGATCAGTCGGGGACACTAACTTTTCCTTGAACCGCTTGGATAATGGAAGTGAAAACCTATCCTATTGTCTTACCTCTTGTGAGTTCCGTTACCCCCGTGCAGAGTTTGATGCCTTTCACCTCATCGTCCAGAGTCTCCAAGATCTGCTCGTTTAGCTCAGAGAGCTCCTGGAAAGTGCTGGCTCTGGCCACGGTGGTCGGCTCACTCCCGAGGTTGTTGATCTCGTCCTCGATGTCGCCCACCCCTACGGCGTAGATTCGAACCCCTGTCGCTCTGAGCCCCAGGGCGGCTGACTTCCCGTCATCCTGAGATCTCCCGCCTGTGACGATCATCAGAATCTGGGGGACGCCCTCATCTTTCCTGCTCCCCTTCTCTCTGATAAAGTGGTTCTCCTGTACGTGCTTTATGGCAGCGCCGGTGTTAATCCTCCGACCTCCTTTGTATTCCGTCCTGCTGATGGCTTCGATGATATCATCTTTGTTCTTGTATGTGTTGAGGTAGAACACGTCCGTCACGTCCGTGGCGTAGTATGCCAGGCCGAATTGCAGGTTGTCCCTCTCGGTGTAAAAGAGATCAATGAGGTTCAGGATGAACTCCATGACTTCTTTGAAATTCTCCCGGCCAAGGTTAATTGAACCGTCCACCAAAAATACAATGTCAGCCAATTTAGGATTTGGAGGAGCTGAGGTTAAGGAAGAAAGGGGGGGGGAGACAGAGAGGCAGAGGGCAAGAGAATTAAACAGTGTAGTACTTAATATAGGTCTTATTTTTGTCCCTGTGACCGATATAAAACAAAAGGTGACCTAGTTTTTCTGTGCAGGCCCCTGAACTTTGCACAAAATATCTATTAAGTAGATATATTACTAATAAGTCCAATTTAAAACCCTTTTTTTTAAACTTCCTTAGAATTCCTGTTCTTGTTAATTTTATGGCATTACCTGTATTTGATTTAAGTACTGCATCACACTAGCCCACTTTTAACCACTTGTACTATTTTAACAGCTTATTTGAACTACCATGCCACATTCATTTCTATTTTATTTTATTATTATTATAATTACTTTTACTTTGTGTTATTTGAGTTGGAAATTTGCTTTGAACATCATGGAAAATTATTATTATATTATTATTATTATTACTAAGAAGAAGAAGAAGAACGTACCTGGGTCTATAAGATATGGATCTGTGGGTTTCTCTTCTTGCATTGTCCCATTGAGTCTTGCAATGAACCTGTCCTGAATGCTGGGCAGCCCTGGGAAGCTGGGCACCTGGAGGACATCGGCAGAGGAGGTGGCAATCTGAGTGAGCTGCCTGGAGTCAGCGCCGCCGGCACCGATACCAATGCAGTTGACCCGTGATCCCTTGAGCAGCGGACCGTAAAATGAGACGTCTGACGGGGACCTTCCCCCGGTGAGCACCACCAAGTGCTGGGAGGCATCGGTATGCCTGACACCCGCCGCAGATTTAAGCTCATTTCTGATCACATACTCGATGGCTTCAGCCAGGTCGGCGGACCGCCCACCCATGTAGCGGAGCCTCTTGACTGCAGATAAAACAGCAGCCTTGTTGTTGTGGGAGTTGAGAGAGAACTCTGTCTGTTGCCTGTCGCTGTACTGAACAACGGCCACACGGACCTGGTCAGGCTGGATGTCCAGTTGCTGGAGCACCTTTAGTATGAAGTCCCGGATGTGGGCGATACCATTGGTGCCCACGCTGTCTGATGAGTCAATGAGGAAAACAATGTCCTTTTTCCCAAGATGGGCAAGACCTAGCGTGAACAACAAAAGACAATGTTACGAGTGAAGCAAAAGCAAAAGTTTTTCCAAAAAATGAAAAAAAAACGACATTAAACTAATTCTGTACCTTTGACTAAACCTAAAATTGTAAACAAATATTCAAGTTACACTGCTGCAAACAACATTTTGTAGCCTTTTTGTAGTACATTTGTAAAACGTTATCATACCTATATCCACTGGAATGTAACTGGAAGAGATATCTGTTGTTGTCAAGGTGCTCACTGGGGCCAAAAGTTGTTGCTCAATACTGGGGAGTTCTTGAAAATCTCTGACTATGAAGGTGTATTCCGGTTTCAGAGATATGAGCCTCAGCTCGTCTGCGTTGGCATTTTTTGCTCCAATGGCAAGCGGAGCCACCAGGCTTAACTTCAGCTGATTAGCTGGCCCGGAGACGTCATCTGAAGACTTGCCACCAGTGACTAGGACAAGGAACTGGGGGACCCCCTCTTCGATTCTGCTGCCCGCTGACCTCTGATAGATGTTTTTGGAAACCCAGTCCAAAGCTCGGCCCGTGTTCAGTCTGTTTCCTCCCTTGTTCCTTATTTTCCGGACTGCACCTCGCACCTCCTCCTTGGTCGAATGCTCATTGAGGAGGAACTCCACCTTGGGTTCGTCACTGTATTGGACTACAGAGATCCTCACTCCCTCCAGGCCCACATCCAGCTTTTCAACCACTCTCCCGATCATGTCTCGGATGCTGGGGAAATCGCTGCGCACTGCGGTGGTTCCATCAATAAGGAAAACCACGTCCCTCTTGTCTCCAGGTGCTGTAACTGCATGACAGATAACATTTTTGTTTATGCTGAATATATTTTGAATGTTTCAAACATGCGGGTATGGCTAGCTGGTACAACTGAGAGCTTACTTGATCTTTTTCACATTTGAACACAGTGTTAATTTGGGGATTTTCCCATTAGGTTCTAAAATCTTATCCACTTAAGAAATGATCCTGGTCATTGATCACCCTGTTACACTGAGAATGATAGCAATAATAACAACAATTATTCACTATAACAACAAAAGGAAAGCACTCAAATTCAAATGAATGGAGCTGGTCATATTACTACAACTATAAAATAGTGATAAATAAAATGACAATAACGTTGATAACAAGGCAGTGCAATTAAAAAAAATATGCGGAAGACATGACACAGTAATTAAAAGTAATTGATTGACAAATGTGTTCATGGAAATATACATTCTCTCGTGTGACTGATAGCAAAGACCAGTCTACTATTTTATAGTTTAGTTTATAGTTGTGATTGTGTGACTGTGTTTTAAAAGTACCCAAAAAGAGATTTTCTCACCTGAGATTGTTGGGTACACAGGTTGCATTCGGCTAATTTCATCATTGGACAGTTCTGTCAGGGAGGAGATGAGACCCTCCTGGACGGTATATAGGCCAGGGAAATCATCAATAGTGTAAGAGAAGTTTGGAACATAGGAAACTAATTGAAGCTCATGGGTATCTACATCTCTGGTTCCAATACTGAAAGGGACCACCCCTGACTGCTTTAAGGCCGTAGCTGAACCTCTAATATCATCTGAAGATCTGCCACCTGAGACCACAATCACAAACTGTGGAACACCCTCCGGCCTTCTACCACCACGTCCAGGGTTTAAGGCATCCCGGCTAACAAACTCTAGAGCCCTCCCCAAATTACGCTGCCTACCCCCTTTGTGGCTCAGTCCTATGATGCTATTTAAAACGCCTTCCTTGGTCGTATGGGAGTTTAGGTCAATGTCCCCCCTTGAATCATCACTGTACTGAACTACACCGATCCGGATTCTGTTCTCCCCAATGTTGAGATTTTCCACAACCCTTCGGATGAATTCCTTGATGATTGGGAAATGCTGTGTCGTGGCGTCAGAACCGTCAACCAGGAAGACGACATCCTTCTTCGGACCCTGGGTCGCAGCTGAAGGGAAAAAAGCAAAATATTCTATTACCCTACAATCACAGACAAATATTCAACCAGAAAACGTTCTGGACAATTCCAGGGACATTTTAAAACATTCACAAGACTCAAAATCAATCTGGTTCATTTTCATTGCAGTTTCTGATTATTTTAATCACATTAACATAGTGTAGCAAACACTGCATATTTCACCGGCTCTTTATTAATGAAATCAGACCAAAAAATACAATATGAACTTCCAGACCCATAAGAGCTTTCTGTACTGCACTGGAATGTATGCCTAGTAGGGATGTTAATGATTAATCAATGATTGATTCATCGCCGTTAAGAATTTGATCGATCAAGCATATCAAATTAATGATTATGTATCACAGCACAGCGGAGTTATCCAATAGCACAAACTCTAGTGAGTGTAATAATATTGCTTTGAAACAACAGTTAAAACCTTGTTGATTTTATAAAATATATCTAGCAATATTTCACAAAAGAAACAATTTAAGACAAAACACAGCTTTTACACGTTACCTCAGCCGACATTGGCGTGATCACTTGAATTCACTAAGCACACCTAACGTTATTTCCTCATTTCTCAGAGTTTTTGGTGAAATCTTTTTTTTGGCACAACAGTATTTATGCATCCCCGGGACATCGGTTCTGTCAGAATGGGTGTTCTCAGTGGCTTGTCTTACTGTAAACAAGCTGTGCACATGGCTCACCCCTGAACATGTGGATATACTTATATTCTTAAATAAAAACCAGTAAGGGGACAAGTCGGGACTCGAAAGTTAGGAGGTAGGCTTTTTTTTCAAGTTGCCAAGCCTCTGCTGTCGGACAGCCCTTTTAATTTCAAAAGGAATATTGTTTTCATTGTTCATTGTTTCATTACTGAATGGTGTTCATTTCCTTCATAATTCTTATTGTTTTATGCTGTTAAAATAGGCCTGTGTCTCAAAGGTTGACTAAAGCTTTGTTTTAGGAAAATAAATGTGCATTTTGTATTCTTTGTCATATGCTACATTTTGCATTCTTTTTTAAAAAGATTAATCAATTAATTGTTTGTTAACGTGGGCGACAATGGATCAAGGAAATTTCTTAAAATGAGCATCCCTAATGCCTAGGATATTCCTTTTTTTGTTATTAGTATTCAAGTACATCTACTGTTCCTGGTTGTCATTTATGCAATACCTGCAAATGTCAATGCATTTCTTAAAGGTAATATTGAGGGGGGAAAATGGAGATCAGCACAATCCGAATGGCACAATCCCACCCATACGTTTTGGAAAAAATACTTTCCCCACAAAATCCTAAAATTCTGTCTGAAATATAAAAAGTAAAATGAAATTGACATTAAGTCTTCCCCTAAATTAAATACATGGATTGATTGTTCCTTAACAAAAATATGTATTTTTTCTCCTAATTCTGAAGAAAAAGGCTGGCCACCACTCATGAATGGACCCAAGAGAAGTCCCTTAAAAGATTATTTCATGATAGTAAAGTATTATTTTAGAAACACAAACTGAGTTGTCTCTCTTAAGATATTAAACTAAGAGTACTATATGAGTATTACAGTTACAAATCACAGCAGGCTTCAATTTAAAGGAGGAAATTGTGGATCGACATTCCATGTTTAAAAGAGGAATGTATGAAAGTTAATAATGGCTGAAAAGTTGCATACTTACCAGTGAATGCAGATCTTCTTAATGTGGATAACACGTCTATTAAGACATTTGGAAGCTCTCCAAAGTCAATGACTGAGAAAACATAACTCAAATTATATGAAATTGTTGGAAGTTCCATAGGATTGATGTTCCTGGTTCCAATCGCAATACATGCAATTCCACGCCTTTTCAGGGCAGCGGCTGGTTGAATAACATCATCACTGGACGTTCCACCAGTAAGAAATATCAGAATTTGAGGAACACCCACAAGGCGTCTACCTCCAGCGGAAGCAGTAAATACATCTCTATCAACAAACTGGAGGGCTGCCCCAGTGTTACGGGGCCTTCCTCCTCTGTGTCTGAGAGTTCGTATTTTGTTAATGATACTGTCTTTTGTTGAATATGTATTTAGGTAGAAATTAACTGCTGGATCCCTACTGTACTGAACTACTGCTACTCTGTCTTTGTTTTCTGCCACTTTGAGGTTCTCCACCACCCTGCGAGTGAAGTCGCGCATTGCAGGGAATCCACTTCGACTGCCATCAGAACCGTCAAGGAGAAACACGATGTCTCTTCGATCCATTCCAGATTCCACTAGAGAGAACATTACATAAGTGACTCGTATAAGATATATAAAATCATCGATGTATCGAGACCAATTCTTCAAAGAGGCAAAACATGCTCATGCCTTCTGGTATAGAAATTGGCAATCAAAGACCATTCTGAAGAAGCAGAGGAGGTGATGTCCAAAACATCATTCATGAAAGCAAGTGTCACGAAGAACTGCATATAGAAGCAAGTCCAGAAAAAAAAAATCAGGAAAATTCTGACATTTTCCAAAAATGAGAGGGATATTGTAGCAAGAAAAATGTCAAGGTGAAACAGCAGCAGCTGTACATGCAACATCAGTTGCAAATGTTGAATTTGCATCAGTTGAAAAGTCATTCATTGTTCTCATTTTGGGGAACAATGCAGTGGTGAGACTGGAAAGATATTACAAGATTTCAAAATGAAATCTTGAGCATCAGAAAATATCTTAAAGAAGAAATGTCTATCCTTACCCAAAATGCCTGCACGTCTCTCATAAGTTACTGTGAGCAATGATGAAAACAGCTGTTGTTGCAGATTTAAGAGTTCAGAAAAATCCTCAAAAGAAAACGCAAAAGTGGAATTAAATGAAAGTCTCTGAAGCTCTTCGAGGTCTGCATTTTTTGACCCAATAGCCAACACCACAACTCCTGATCTCCTTGCAGCATTTGCTGCAATTTCAAAGTCATCGCTAGATCTTCCGAGAGTCAACATGACTAATATCTGTGGAACCCCTAAAAGTCGTCTGCTCCCAGAAGAAGCGGTAAAGATGTTATCTCTAACAAAATGGATAGCTGCCCCAGTGTTGCGAGGTCTTCCTCCTTTGTGCTTCAGAGACCTTATTGAATTTAGAACATCAGTTTTTGTTGAGTATGTATTGAGAGAAAAAAATACAATTGGATCACCACTGAACTGTACCACCGCAACTTGGTCCATGCTGTCATCCAAACTGAGTTTTTCCACTACTACTTGAAGAAAGCTTTTCATTGCTTGGAATCCACTCCTCGAGCTGTCGGAACCATCCACCAGAAATACAATGTCTCTTTTGGGCATTTGAGTCCCAGCTGGGAAAGGCATTAGATACAATATTAAAGAAATATCATCAATAAATGTGTTGATTGTCCTAAACGTTTTCCCCCAAAAATCTAGATCATAAATCTGGATTGGAAACCTTCAGCCGGAAAGGCTGCTCCATAAGAATTATATACATGCAGTATATATATATATATATATATGTGTGTGTGTGTGTGTGGGGGGGGTGTGTCTAAATGTACTGGAAGCATTGTAGAGAATTACAGACACATTGTATAAAGAAAATATTGTAACTGTACAAAAGATCTTATATTGGCTTCTGGAGAAAGAAGAGATGCTGAAGATGACATCAGGTTCAAGGAGGGTTACGTAGAAGGAAAGGTCCACTGTTCTCTGTTTAGAGAACAATTCAAGCAAATAAAGCATAAATGTAAAAAATGTTCATCAAGATTCATGGCAAATCTTGGGAAGAACTTCTAATGCAAAAAAAGAACCTGTCATGACATTTACATTACATTTTAAGCATTTAGCAGACACTCTTATCCAGAGCGACTTACAAGATGTGCATTTATACATGGTAAAAACAATCATAGTTCACGCAAGAGATCAGTGCAGTAATACAGCGATAGACATCGTTGTAGGCAGCTGCATACCATACCTGTAACAGTTTTTTTGATTTTTTTGAAGGAGTAAGCAGGGATACATATACAAAAAGTATTAAACAAGTAGGCAGTGGTGATGACAATTGGCTAGATGTACAGAATTCAGTGGTAGTGGAGTCTGGAGTCATGAAACAGTAAAATATTTAGAGTATGAAGACGATTCTTAAAATTATGATGAAGACCCCATAAAGTGAGAGAAGCAAGAATAACAAAGTCAATGAATATATTTAAACATAAATAACTTATCTGTGTAAGACATGACTGAATAAAGCAAATAATGTACGTGAAATAAATATTAATTTGGCGTACGGAGGAAGAAGAGACTACATTTGGGGAGCGAAGAGAAGAAGGAAAGGTCTTTTGTTTTCCATTTAGAAAACAATAAAGACAAATAAAAGCATAGGTGATAAAACACCCTTCATGATTCCTGACAAATCTTGTGAGGATTTTGAAATGCAAAAAAAGACAAAGAAACGAATACAAGTGCATGAAAAGGATTCTGGAAGAAAGTGCTGTGTGATTCAAAGAATCCTAAAATATTTAAATATGCATTAATACATTAGTAACTTTACATCCCAATGTGTTTTCTAGATCAGTACGTATATTGGTTAACCTTGAGTAACTTCACTAATCAAACATGAACCCAATATAAAATGTAGAGAGATTGACACAAAACATTCTGCTGGAGGTTTGGAAGGTCAGAAAAGTCAGAGGCCGAGAGAACATATCTCGGATCAAAAGCAATCAACTGCAGTTGCATTATAAATATCAAAATGTCTAATTCCAATGGCAATGGACTGAACACCAAGGCAAATGCAGGACTACTGAAATTGTGATTGGACCATCCACCATTGAGCAGAATCAGTATCCGTCCAGACAACTGCTAAAAGCAGAAGCGGGAAAGACATTGTCCTTAACAAACTGGAGAGCTGCCCCAGTGTTGAGGGGTCTTCCTCCTTTGTGTGAAAGGCTTGTTATGGTATCAGTGACATCTCCCTTTGTTGAGAATGTGTCCAGATAGAAATTAGCCTCTGGATCTCTATTGTATTAGACCACACACCTTTGTCTTTGTTCTCCTTCACATGTAATTTATCCACTACACATTCAACAAAGCCTAGCATTGCTGGGAATCCATTTCTAGTGCCATCAGACCCATTCAGAAGGAAAACAACATCCTTCTTGGCCATTTCATAATAAACTGATATAAATGAAGTTGTAGACAAATAACCCATCAACTCAAAACTTATGGAAAATGTAATGCTATCGTACCCACAGCGTTATAATAAACAAGAATACATAGAGAAATAATTATATTTCATGAAATTGAAACGTAAACCCTTCTTAGTTGAAGTCAAGTATAAATTCCTAGTCAACGTCATTGACATAGTAATGCATTCCAAATCGAGAGTCAAAAATGATAACATTATTTTGGTTAACTAACAACCTGGGCCCGTATTCACAAAGCATTTTAAGGGTAAAAGTTGGTCCTAACTGCGAAATTTAGGAGGAAGTCCGAAAAATAATGGGCGTGTCACTCATAAATTTAGGACTAGGGGTTTGGGTTTGAGAGCTAAAAAGTCCAGGAGAAGTTAAAAGCAGCCAAGAGGACTTCTAAGTCGCTAAAGACCTACTCACGGCGATCCGAAAATCTGCTGCGGCCGGCAATCGTTGTCGCAATCGCGTCAACACTGGAGATATTGAATGATACAGAGCTCATAAAAGGTACAGCCTCAATCGCGAGGGTATTATATATATAATATTATATATATTATATATAGATACCCGCTGATTGTTTACGAGATGCAGACATGTAACCAATTGACTAGTCAGTATTCTTGGTTTCATGTTAAATCAGTGACACGTAGCCTACATTTGTATTTTAGAATCTTTATTAGAATATAATAGGGGTGCATCGGATCATTTTTCGGATCAGCAAAAAAAATAATAACGGGACCAAAGGCGCGTTTCCACCAAAAATTGCCTGGAACTATTTTCAAGGAATTGAACGAATGATCATTTCAGTTTTTCAATTTAAGTTATTTCACTAAATCTTTATTCAAAACGCCTTAGGCGATTTAACTAGGGTGGTCTTATGCCTGAATTAATTTAATTTAAAAAAAGATAAAAGATAAAAGAATGTTTCAATTCTATTTAATTCGGTCGCGTTTCTCATGCCTCCATGAAAGGCATTTACCTGATGTTCAAATAAAACAGATATCTTCCAAGAAATTAATGAAAAATGTAAAAAGCAGAATTAGAACGGAAAGGCACTGACATACCTATAACGGTTGGTGCTTCAGTTGTCATACGGACAACTACGGTGTCAACAGAGGAAAGAAGCTGCTGTTGGATATTGGGCAGGTCACTGAATTCTGACACTGAAAGTGCGTAACTGGGATCATGGGAAATCTTTTGCAATTCTCTACTATCAGAGCTCCGTGTCCCAATTCCAAAGATCAACACTCCAAGTTCTTTCAGTGCAGAAGCTGGTGAATCTACATTATCGAAAGACCTTCCACCAGTCAGCAGAATCAGTATCTGAGGAACACCTTCCAGACGTCTGCTCCCAGCAGAAGCAGTAAAGACATTGTCCTTAACAAACTGGAGAGCTGCCCCAGTGTTGAGGGGTCTTCCTCCTTTGTGTTTAAGGTTTCTTATGGTAACATTGACATCTCCCTTTGTTGAATATGTGTTCAGATAGAAATGAGCCTCTGGATCTCTGCTGTACTGGACCACAGACACTCTGTCTTTGTTCTCCTCCACATTCAGTTTGTCCACTACTCTTTGAACAAAGTCTCGCATTGCTGGGAATCCATTTCTAGTGCCATCAGACCCATCCAGAAGGAACACAACATCCTTTTTGGCCATATCATAATCAACTGAGAAAAATTAAATTCAAGACATAGAATCGGTCAATTTAACACATATTGGATTATTTTATGCCATCAAATGCACCGAATTTTCACATGAACAGGAATGCACTGTATACTATATATATATATATATTCGGCTATGAATTCTAACTTAACATCATTGACATAGTAATGCATTCCAAATCGTCAGTCAAAAATGATAACATTATTTTGGCTAACTAACAACCTGATGTTCAAATAAAACAGATATCTTCCAAGAAATTAATGAAAAATGTAAAAAGCAGAATTAGAACGGAAAGGCACTGACATACCTATAACGGTTGGTGCTTCAGTTGTCATACGGACAACTACGGTGTCAACAGAGGAAAGAAGCTGCTGTTGGATATTGGGCAGGTCACTGAATTCTGACACTGAAAGTGCATAACTAGGATCATGGGAAATCTTTTGCAATTCTCTACTATCAGAGCTCCGTGTCCCAATTCCAAAGATCAACACTCCAAGTTCTTTCAGTGCAGAAGCTGGTGAATCTACATTATCGAAAGACCTTCCACCAGTCAGCAGAATCAGTATCTGAGGAACACCTTCCAGACGTCTGCTCCCAGCAGAAGCAGTAAAGACATTGTCCTTAACAAACTGGAGAGCTGCCCCAGTGTTGAGGGGTCTTCCTCCTTTGTGTTTAAGGTTTCTTATGGTAACATTGACATCTCCCTTTGTTGAATATGTGTTCAGATAGAAATGAGCCTCTGGATCTCTGCTGTACTGGACCACAGACACTCTGTCTTTGTTCTCCTCCACATTCAGTTTGTCCACTACTCTTTGAACAAAGTCTCGCATTGCTGGGAATCCATTTCTAGTGCCATCAGACCCATCCAGAAGGAACACAACATCCTTTTTGGCCATATCATAATCAACTGAGAAAAATTAAATTCAAGACATAGAATCGGTCAATTTAACACATATTGGATTATTTTATGCCATCAAATGCACAGAATTTTCTCATGAACAGGAATGCACTGTATACTATATATATATTCGGCTATAAATTCTTACTTAACATCATTGACATAGTAATGAATTCCAAATCGTCAGTCAAAAATGATAACATTATTTTGGCTAACTAACAACCTGATGTTCAAATAAAACAGATATCTTCCAAGAAATTAATGAAAAATGGAAAAAGTAGAATTAGAACGGAAAGGCACTGACATACCTATAACGGTTGGTGCTTCAGTTGTCATACGGACAACTATGGTGTCAACAGAGGAAAGAAGCTGCTGTTGGATATTGGGAAGGTCACTGAATTCTGACACTGAAAGTGCGTAACTAGGATCATGGGAAATCTTTTGCAATTCTCTACTATCAGAGCTCCGTGTCCCAATTCCAAAGATCAACACTCCAAGTTCTTTCAGTGCAGAAGCTGGTGAATCTACATTATCGAAAGACCTTCCACCAGTCAGCAGAATCAGTATCTGAGGAACACCTTCCAGACGTCTGCTCCCAGCAGAAGCAGTAAAGACATTGTCCTTAACAAACTGGAGAGCTGCCCCAGTGTTGAGGGGTCTTCCTCCTTTGTGTTTAAGGTTTCTTATGGTAACATTGACATCTCCCTTTGTTGAATATGTGTTCAGATAGAAATGAGCCTCTGGATCTCTGCTGTACTGGACCACAGACACTCTGTCTTTGTTCTCCTCCACATTCAGTTTGTCCACTACTCTTTGAACAAAGTCTCGCATTGCTGGGAATCCATTTCTAGTGCCATCAGACCCATCCAGAAGGAACACAACATCCTTTTTGGCAATATCATAATCAACTGAGAAAAATTAAATTCAAGACATAGAATTGGTCAATTTAACACATATTGGATTATTTTATGCCATCAAATGCACAGAATTTTCACATGAACAGGAATGCACTGTATACTATATATATATTCGGCTATAAATTCTTACTTAACATCATTGACATAGTAATGAATTCCAAATCGTCAGTCAAAAATGATAACATTATTTTGGCTAACTAACAACCTGATGTTCAAATAAAACAGATATCTTCCAAGAAATTAATGAAAAATGAAAAAAGTAGAATTAGAACGGAAAGGCACTGACATACCTATAACGGTTGGTGCTTCAGTTGTCATACGGACAACTACGGTGTCAACAGAGGAAAGAAGCTGCTGTTGGATATTGGGAAGGTCACTGAATTCTGACACTGAAAGTGCGTAACTAGGATCATGGGAAATCTTTTGCAATTCTCTACTATCAGAGCTCCGTGTCCCAATTCCAAAGATCAACACTCCAAGTTCTTTCAGTGCAGAAGCTGGTGAATCTACATTATCGAAAGACCTTCCACCAGTCAGCAGAATCAGTATCTGAGGAACACCTTCCAGACGTCTGCTCCCAGCAGAAGCAGTAAAGACATTGTCCTTAACAAACTGGAGAGCTGCCCCAGTGTTGAGGGGTCTTCCTCCTTTGTGTTTAAGGTTTCTTATGGTAACATTGACATCTCCCTTTGTTGAATATGTGTTCAGATAGAAATGAGCCTCTGGATCTCTGCTGTACTGGACCACAGACACTCTGTCTTTGTTCTCCTCCACATTCAGTTTGTCCACTACTCTTTGACAAAGTCTCGCATTGCTGGGAATCCATTTCTAGTGCCATCAGACCCATCCAGAAGGAACACAACATCCTTTTTGGCCATATCATAATCAACTGAGAAAAATTAAATTCAAGACATAGAATCGGTCAATTTAACACATATTGGATTATTTTATGCCATCAAATGCACAGAATTTTCACATGAACAGGAATGCACTGTATACTATATATATATTCGGCTATAAATTCTTACTTAACATCATTGACATAGTAATGCATTCCAAATCGTCAGTCAAAAATGATAACATTATTTTGGCTAACTAACAACCTGATGTTCAAATGAAACAGATATCTTCCAAGAAATTAATGAAAAATGGAAAAAGTAGAATTAGAACGGAAAGGCACTGACATACCTATAACGGTTGGTGCTTCAGTTGTCATACGGACAACTACGGTGTCAACAGAGGAAAGAAGCTGCTGTTGGATATTGGGAAGGTCACTGAATTCTGACACTGAAAGTGCGTAACTAGGATCATGGGAAATCTTTTGCAATTCTCTACTATCAGAGCTCCGTGTCCCAATTCCAAAGATCAACACTCCAAGTTCTTTCAGTGCAGAAGCTGGTGAATCTACATTATCGAAAGACCTTCCACCAGTCAGCAGAATCAGTATCTGAGGAACACCTTCCAGACGTCTGCTCCCAGCAGAAGCAGTAAAGACATTGTCCTTAACAAACTGGAGAGCTGCCCCAGTGTTGAGGGGTCTTCCTCCTTTGTGTTTAAGGTTTCTTATGGTAACATTGACATCTCCCTTTGTTGAATATGTGTTCAGATAGAAATGAGCCTCTGGATCTCTGCTGTACTGGACCACAGACACTCTGTCTTTGTTCTCCTCCACATTCAGTTTGTCCACTACTCTTTGAACAAAGTCTCGCATTGCTGGGAATCCATTTCTAGTGCCATCAGACCCATCCAGAAGGAACACAACATCCTTTTTGGCCATATCATAATCAACTGAGAAAAATTAAATTCAAGACATAGAATTGGTCAATTTAACACATATTGGATTATTTTATGCCATCAAATGCACAGAATTTTCTCATGAACAGGAATGCACTGTATACTATATATATATTCGGCTATAAATTCTTACTTAACATCATTGACATAGTAATGAATTCCAAATCGTCAGTCAAAAATGATAACATTATTTTGGCTAACTAACAACCTGATGTTCAAATAAAACAGATATCTTCCAAGAAATTAATGAAAAATGGAAAAAGTAGAATTAGAACGGAAAGGCACTGACATACCTATAACGGTTGGTGCTTCAGTTGTCATACGGACAACTATGGTGTCAACAGAGGAAAGAAGCTGCTGTTGGATATTGGGAAGGTCACTGAATTCTGACACTGAAAGTGCGTAACTAGGATCATGGGAAATCTTTTGCAATTCTCTACTATCAGAGCTCCGTGTCCCAATTCCAAAGATCAACACTCCAAGTTCTTTCAGTGCAGAAGCTGGTGAATCTACATTATCGAAAGACCTTCCACCAGTCAGCAGAATCAGTATCTGAGGAACACCTTCCAGACGTCTGCTCCCAGCAGAAGCAGTAAAGACATTGTCCTTAACAAACTGGAGAGCTGCCCCAGTGTTGAGGGGTCTTCCTCCTTTGTGTTTAAGGTTTCTTATGGTAACATTGACATCTCCCTTTGTTGAATATGTGTTCAGATAGAAATGAGCCTCTGGATCTCTGCTGTACTGGACCACAGACACTCTGTCTTTGTTCTCCTCCACATTCAGTTTGTCCACTACTCTTTGAACAAAGTCTCGCATTGCTGGGAATCCATTTCTAGTGCCATCAGACCCATCCAGAAGGAACACAACATCCTTTTTGGCCATATCATAATCAACTGAGAAAAATTAAATTCAAGACATAGAATCGGTCAATTTAACACATATTGGATTATTTTATGCCATCAAATGCACAGAATTTTCTCATGAACAGGAATGCACTGTATACTATATATATATTCGGCTATAAATTCTTACTTAACATCATTGACATAGTAATGCATTCCAAATCGTCAGTCAAAAATGATAACATTATTTTGGCTAACTAACAACCTGATGTTCAAATAAAACAGATATCTTCCAAGAAATTAATGAAAAATGTAAAAAGCAGAATTAGAACGGAAAGGCACTGACATACCTATAACGGTTGGTGCTTCAGTTGTCATACGGACAACTACGGTGTCAACAGAGGAAAGAAGCTGCTGTTGGATATTGGGAAGGTCACTGAATTCTGACACTGAAAGTGCGTAACTAGGATCATGGGAAATCTTTTGCAATTCTCTACTATCAGAGCTCCGTGTCCCAATTCCAAAGATCAACACTCCAAGTTCTTTCAGTGCAGAAGCTGGTGAATCTACATTATCGAAAGACCTTCCACCAGTCAGCAGAATCAGTATCTGAGGAACACCTTCCAGACGTCTGCTCCCAGCAGAAGCAGTAAAGACATTGTCCTTAACAAACTGGAGAGCTGCCCCAGTGTTGAGGGGTCTTCCACCCTTGTGTGAAAGGCTTCTTATGGTATTAGTGACATCTCCCTTTGTTGAATATGTGTTCAGATAGAAATGAGCCTCTGGATCTCTGCTGTACTGGACCACAGACACTCTGTCTTTGTTCTCCTCCACATTCAGTTTGTCCACTACTCTTTGAACAAAGTCTCGCATTGCTGGGAATCCATTTCTAGTGCCATCAGACCCATCCAGAAGGAACACAACATCCTTTTTGGCCATATCATAATCAACTGAGAAAAATTAAATTCAAGACATAGAATTGGTCAATTTAACACATATTGGATTATTTTATGCCATCAAATGCATAGAATTTTATCATGAACAGAAATGGACTGTATACTATATATATATCTGGCTATAAATTCTTACTTAACATCATTGACATAGTAATGAATTCCAAATCGTCAGTCAAAAATGATAACATTATTTTGGCTAACTAACAACCTGATGTTCAAATAAAACAGATATCTTCCAAGAAATTAATGAAAAATGTAAAAAGTAGAATTAGAACGGAAAGGCACTGACATACCTATAACGGTTGGTGCTTCAGTTGTCATACGGACAACTACGGTGTCAACAGAGGAAAGAAGCTGCTGTTGGATATTGGGAAGGTCACTGAATTCTGACACTGAAAGTGCGTAACTAGGATCATGGGAAATCTTTTGCAATTCTCTACTATCAGAGCTCCGTGTCCCAATTCCAAAGATCAACACTCCAAGTTCTTTCAGTGCAGAAGCTGGTGAATCTACATTATCGAAAGACCTTCCACCAGTCAGCAGAATCAGTATCTGAGGAACACCTTCCAGACGTCTGCTCCCAGCAGAAGCAGTAAAGACATTGTCCTTAACAAACTGGAGAGCTGCCCCAGTGTTGAGGGGTCTTCCTCCTTTGTGTTTAAGGTTTCTTATGGTAACATTGACATCTCCCTTTGTTGAATATGTGTTCAGATAGAAATGAGCCTCTGGATCTCTGCTGTACTGGACCACAGACACTCTGTCTTTGTTCTCCTCCACATTCAGTTTGTCCACTACTCTTTGAACAAAGTCTCGCATTGCTGGGAATCCATTTCTAGTGCCATCAGACCCATCCAGAAGGAACACAACATCCTTTTTGGCCATATCATAATCAACTGAGAAAAATTAAATTCAAGACATAGAATTGGTCAATTTAACACATATTGGATTATTTTATGCCATCAAATGCACAGAATTTTCTCATGAACAGGAATGCACTGTATACTATATATATATTCGGCTATAAATTCTTACTTAACATCATTGACATAGTAATGCATTCCAAATCGTCAGTCAAAAATGATAACATTATTTTGGCTAACTAACAACCTGATGTTCAAATAAAACAGATATCTTCCAAGAAATTAATGAAAAATTAAAAAGTAGAATTAGCACTGAAAGGAACTGACATACCTCTAATGCTTGGTGCTTCTGTTGTCATACGGACAACTATGGTGTCAACAGAGGAAAGAAGCTGCTGTTGGATATTGGGAAGGTCACTGAATTCTGACACTGAAAGTGCGTAACTAGGATCATGGGAAATCTTTTGCAATTCTCTACTATCAGAGCTCCGTGTCCCAATTCCAAAGATCAACACTCCAAGTTCTTTCAGTGCAGAAGCTGGTGAATCTACATTATCGAAAGACCTTCCACCAGTCAGCAGAATCAGTATCTGAGGAACACCTTCCAGACGTCTGCTCCCAGCAGAAGCAGTAAAGACATTGTCCTTAACAAACTGGAGAGCTGCCCCAGTGTTGAGGGTCTTCCTCCTTGTGTTAAAGGCTTCTTATGGTATTAGTGACATCTCCCTTTGTTGAATATGTGTTCAGATAGAAATGAGCCTCTGGATCTCTGCTGTACTGGACCACAGACACTCTGTCTTTGTTCTCCTCCACATTCAGTTTGTCCACTACTCTTTGAACAAAGTCTCGCATTGCTGGGAATCCATTTCTAGTGCCATCAGACCCATCCAGAAGGAACACAACATCCTTTTTGGCCATATCATAATCAACTGAGAAAAATTAAATTCAAGACATAGAATTGGTCAATTTAACACATATTGGATTATTTTATGCCATCAAATGCACATAATTTTCTCATGAACAGGAATGCACTGTATACTATATATATATTTATATTCGGCTATGAATTCTTACTTAACATCATTGACATAGTAATGCATTCCAAATCGTCAGTCAAAAATGATAACATTATTTTGGCTAACTAACAACCTGATGTGCAAATGAAACAGATATCTTCCAAGAAATTAATGAAAAATGGAAAAAATAGAATTAGAACGGAAAGGAACTGACATACCTATAACGGTTGGTGCTTCAGTTATCATACGGACAACTATGGTGTCAACAGAGGAAAGAAGCTGCTGTTGGATATTGGGAAGGTCACTGAATTCTGACACTGAAAGTGCGTAACTGGGATCATGGGAAATCTTTTGCAATTCTCTACTATCAGAGCTCCGTGTCCCAATTCCAAAGATCAACACTCCAAGTTCTTTCAGTGCAGAAGCTGGTGAATCTACATTATCGAAAGACCTTCCACCAGTCAGCAGAATCAGTATCTGAGGAACACCTTCCAGACGTCTGCTCCCAGCAGAAGCAGTAAAGACATTGTCCTTAACAAACTGGAGAGCTGCCCCAGTGTTGAGGGGTCTTCCTCCTTTGTGTTTAAGGTTTCTTATGGTAACATTGACATCTCCCTTTGTTGAATATGTGTTCAGATAGAAATGAGCCTCTGGATCTCTGCTGTACTGAACCACAGACACTCTGTCTTTGTTCTCCTCCACATTCAGTTTGTCCACTACTCTTTGAACAAAGTCTCGCATTGCTGGGAATCCATTTCTAGTGCCATCAGACCCATCCAGAAGGAACACAACATCCTTTTTAGCAATATCATAATCAGCTGAAAATATTAAATTCAATTGAACAGACTAATATTTTAATCTTAAACTTACAACTATAATTATAACATATTTTATGCCATCAAATCAGAGAAAATCAGATTTTCACATGAATTTGATTGAAAAAGAATGCACTGCTGTTTTAATCTCGGAGCCTTGAGCATAGTCCAGCAGGATGACAGGAACTAACATAGTAACATCATTTATATTAAACAAAATTTACAAATTAGTCCAAATTGGATGGGTTTCATTTAAAATAAATAAAACATTATTTTGGAACACAACTAACAACCTTGATGAATAAAAACACAAATCAGCAAATATCTGTTCTTTGAAATTCTTTTTGAACTTCAAATAAAAGATTCAATCAAATGATTATTTGTTTCACAAACTGGCTGAGAACCACACCCCGAATATACACGTGTGAAATTAACATAATGGTACAGTGATTAATTTAACTCACCTAAGCTTGTTCTGGTTGCCTGCTTGTGAGAAGCAACTGATAACAGTAATGGTTGTATAGGAGATGAGAGATCAGAAAATGTGAGACCAGAAAATGCATAACTTGGGTCATGTGAAATTATCTGCATCTCTACTATCAGCATTCTTGTCCCAATGCCCAAAGATCAACACTCCAGTTTCTTTCAAAGCAGTTGCTGGTCCTCTAACATCATCTCTGGACCTTCCACCAGTCAGCAGAATCAGTATCTGAGGAACACCTTCCAGATGTCTGCTCCCAGCAGAAGCAGTAAAGACATTGTCCTTGACAAACTGGAGAGCTGCCCCAGTGTTGAGGGGTCTTCCTCCTTTGTGCATTAAAAGCCTGATTCCATTCATGACATCACTCTTTGCTGCATAGGTGTTTAGATAAAAATTTGCAGTTGGGCCATCACTGTACTGTACCACAGCAGCTCGAACTTGGTTTTCCCCAATGTTGAGATTTTCCATGAATCGACCAATGAAATCACGAATCATGGGGAATTCATCCCTGATTTCATCAGATCCATCAAGTAGAAACACAACATCCATCGTTCCAGAATCTGATTCAAAGATGAAGTACATGACATTTTAAATGCAGAAAGTAAGAAAACTAAAGAGCAAAGAGAAGCCACGTTTCACAACCTTCTTCAGCAGTATGTAATCTTAACCATTGCTCAGATACTAAGTGATATGAATCTTATTATCTCATGAAAGCCAAAACTACAAAAAAAAGTTATATTTTAAATCTTAAATTACTTCAAAATGATAAGTTCACAAATAACCCCATTCTTACCAAAGAGGTCAGGTGATTCAGGGAGCATTTCCTGAACACCACTCATGACAGATGTAATTTTTTCTTGAACACTTTCAAGATTTTTAAAATCAGCAACAGAAAAAGCATGACTAGGTGTGAAAGATATGGTTTGTAACTCCAGGGTATCAGCATTCCTTGTTCCAATTCCAAAGGCTTTGATTTCGTTCTTTTTCAGAGCTTGTGCCGGACCCCTGATGTCATCACCAGATCGACCCCCACTGAGAACAATCAAAATCTGAGGAACACCTTCCAGTCGTCTGCTCCCAGAAGAAGAGGTGAATACATTGTCTATAACAAACTGGAGAGCTGCTCCAGTGTTCAGGGGTCTTCCTCCTTTATGCCTCATGAATCTTATAGAACTGAGCACATCACTCTTGACTGAGTATGAATTGAGATAGAAATTGGCAGTAGCATCTCTGCTATACTGGATCAGGGCAACCTGATCTTTGTTGTCGTCCATATTGAGTTTGTCCACTATTCTTTCAATAAAGCGACGAACTCCCTCAAAACCATTTCTAGTGTCATCTGATCCATCAAGAAGGAACACAACATCCCTTTTCATGGATTCGGAGTCTGTAATTAATTACAGGACACAATGAAACAAGTATAAGTGCAACGATCAGTGCTACATTATAGCCTACATTTGTTTAAAAAGGAAGAACCTCATATGTTAATGAGACTTTAATTCAGATCCACAAATATTCTTGACATATTTTTCACTTGTTTCTAAAATGACTACAGCAAAACCAAAACCATCCAAACTCAAGAAACTGGTAAATGTATTAAGAATGTTACATAAATATACAGCAAACACATTATCTTACCGAAGCCTTTAGATGTTATTGTTGATTTGTGATAAGATACGTCCTTAACCAGAGAAAAAAGCTCCTGTTGTATTGTGGGAAGTTCCCCAAAATCAGTAATGGATAAAGTGTATTTTGGATCATAGGCTATTGTTTGTATCTCAAGTGTGTCAGCATTTTCAGTACCAATGCTGAATGGAACAACTCTGGTTTCTTTTAAAGCAGTTGCTGGACCTCTTATGTCATCTCTAGACCTTCCACCAGTCAGCAGAATCAGTATCTGAGGAACACCTTCAAGACGTCTGCTCCCAGCAGAAGCAGTAAAGACATTGTCCTTAAGAAACTGGAGAGCTGCCCCAGTGTTGAGGGGTCTTCCTCCTTTGTGCCTCAAGCCTCGTATGGCATCAAGGATGTCTTCTTTTGCCAAGTATGTGTTCAGATAGAAGTTTGCTTCAGGATTATCACTGTACTGGACCACAGAAAATCTGTTCTCCCCATCATATTTCTCAACAATACCTCGGACAAAGTCACAGATTACTGGGAATCGGGTCCTTGAGTCATCAGAGCCATCAAGTAAAAACACAATGTCTCTTTTTCCACCGTCTGTTGCAAGCATAAACATTTACAAAAAAGATATATGTTAATGCATATTGGTTTGTTATGTGATCATCGTCATATTCATATTATTATAATCATCACTGTTATCATGCAATATTCAGCATTCTCTCTTGGGTATTGTGGCTAGGGATGTCACGGTACAACTGTTTTACAATATTCTTTTGTATTAAATTAAATTTGAGAGCAATCAATCTGTAAACATTTCTAAATTATTGAATTTATGATAATGGAATACCATAGTATTGAATGATAGTTGGATTGCCATGGTTCAATTAAAGCTCCCAGAAAAACTGTTTCACTCTGTTACAAGAATTGGCAAGTGTATATGGTGAACATGTACTCTGTGTGTGTCAATCAGTGTTTGTAGTATTAACTCATGCGTAGTCCTGCTAACGCCAGAATGCATCTGTGCATCATATCAATATATAAGAGGCTTATTCCTGTTTGAGAGTGCTGTCCTTTCCCTCTCTCTTTTTAACCTGGAAGATGAAAGGAAGTATTCTGTTTTTAAGTCATTATGTCACATTTTTTCATTATTTACAACTTTGTATTACTGTATTGTTATCACAATTGTTTGGGAAATTACAACTTTCTCATTCTGTAGATTTATATGTTTTGTATTATTTCCTAATCCATATTACCAGGATATCCAGTTTAACTGTAGATAACAAAATAGTTGTTTGTATTCAATTGCTTTAGGCAACTCTTCATGTTGAAGATCCCACTGTATTCCATTATTTACCTCTCTGCACTGGCTCCCCATTCCAGCACACATCAGATTCAAATCACTGCTTGCTTTTCAAGCGGCTAGAGCAGGGGTCGGCAACCCATAACACTCAAAGAGCCATTTGGACCCGGTTTCCACGGAAAAGAAAACACTGGGAGCCGCACCATTTTCTGTCGACGGGGTGCAAATGAAAAAAAGCGGAAAATTGGATACTTATTATTTATTTTCCCAAGCCACGCGGAGCCGCAACATAAGGCTGAAAGAGCCGCATGCGGCTCCGGAGCCGCAGGTTGCCGACCCCTGGGCTAGAGGTACTGCTCCCCCATACCTCCAGTCACTCATCACTCCCTACACCCCAGCCAGACCCCTCTGCTCTGCCTCCTCTGGCAAACTGACTGTCCCAGCCAGGCAGCCACTCCTCGCGGTCTCATCTCTTCTCTGTCCTGACCCCTCGGTGGTGGAACGACCTTCCGCAATCGGTCAGGACCACGGAATCACTTGCGATCTTCCACACAAGACTGCAACCCACCTTTTCAGACTCCACTACCACTGAATTCTGTACATCTAGCTACTTGTCATCACCACTGCCTAATTTCTCAACACTATGTATCCCCACTTACTCCTAATTTACTTCGCCTTCGTCACTACCGGTCGCAGGACTACGGCAGCGAACTCACATTACTAGGGGGGGATTGACATAAAATAGCGGGTATAATTGGCTACTAAATTGGGAGAAAATGGGAGAAAATCTGAAACAAAAGCTTAAAAAAAAATATATATAATAATAATAATAATAATATTACTAACCTTTTCCTTCCCAGTGTTACAGGTATGGTACGCAGCTCCTGCAATGATGTCTATCGCTGTATTACTGCACTGATCTCTTGCGCGAACTATGATTGTTCCTAACATGTATTTATGCACATCTTGTAAGTCGCTCTGGATAAGAGCGTCTGCTAAATGCTTAAAATGTAAAATGTAAATGTCTATATCAGGTACAAACTGATTGATCATTGCTTTCTGTGGCCAGTTATTCCATCAAAATGTCATACCGTGACATCCCCACAACTGTATTACTTCCATTATTCTTCATGCAATTAAACATTTACATGACAAATTAATGCTATTATAACTGAAAAAGTATGTAAACAACATTTTTGAATGTATGGCAGTGAAAATGAAAATAAGTTTGTATCAGGCATGATTTACAAAACACTGAACTGCAGTTTCTGTCAATCATTAATTGGCAAATTAATGCTTGTATTTGCACAAGTATGCTTTCCTTACCGCTCACTGTGGTTGAGTCAATGGAGGTGAGTTTTGTGATTTTTATCATTTCTGAAAAAACTTGCTGTTGAACACTTGGGAGATCGTAGAAATTGGGAATGGAGAAAGCATAGCTGGGCTCATGAGAAATCATTTGTAGCTCAAGTGTATCTGCGTTCCTCACACCAACCACCAATGGAATGACTCCAACGTCCTTTAAATTTGTAATGGCACTTTGTACATCATCACTGGACTTTCCACCAGTCAGCAGAATCAGTATCTGAGGAACACCTTCCAGACGTCTGCTCCCAGCAGAAGCAGTAAAGACATTGTCCTTAACAAACTGGAGAGCTGCCCCAGTGTTGAGGGGTCTTCCTCCTATGTGTGAAAGGCTTCTTATGGTGTCAGTGATGTCTTCCTTTGTTGAGTATGTGTTCAGATAGAAATGAGCCACTGGATCTCTGCTGTACTGGACCACAGACACTCTGTCTTTGTCCTCCTCTAAGATAAGTTTTTCCACTACATTTTTAACAAAGTCTCTTATTGACTCAAATCCATTCCAAGTTTCATCAGAACCATCCAGTAAAAACACAATATCCCTTTGTATTGTGTCTGATTTGACTAGAGGGTATATCAATATAAATTAGTCAGGAATATCCACAACAAATACTCAGTTTATACATTGTATTGACCTTTTCAAGCATGCCACTCAGAAAGTCACCAACTAAAACATGTTTAGGTGTTAATATTGTTTAACAAATGTGTGGCTTGTTATTTCACAAAATTCTAACATTTCCTACAATTATGATGGAAATCAAAGGTCAGTGAACCCAACCATCATAACAGATCAATACACTTCATGCAGGCCTAAATGTATTCCAGAGACTAAGTAGAAAATATGTGTGCATGTAATGAATATCCCAGAGAAAATATTAAAACCATAACACTTAAAACAGTTAACATTTAAAAAATTTAAAATAAGTGAAAACAATATATCTAACATTGAAAATTGTTGCAACCATCAAATATCAGTTCTTACCTACAACAGTTGGTGGATTTGGTCTCGCCAGACGAGGCACACTTTTAACAAATGATAAAAGCTGCTGATCAACCCTCCGCAGATGATCAAATCCAGGGACAGACAACGCATAGCTGGGGTTGTGTGAGATCACCTGTAGCTCAATTATATCTGCATTCCTTGTCCCAATAGTGAGTGGCACAATGCCATCCTCCTTCAGAGTCGATGCAGGCATGCTAACATCATCCTCAGACCTCCCACCACTCAGCAGAATCAGTATCTGAGGAACACCTTCCAGACGTCTGCTCCCAGCAGAAGCAGTAAAGACACTGTCCTTAACAAACTGGAGAGCTGCCCCAGTGTTGAGAGGCCTTCCTCCTTTGTGTGAAAGGCTTCTTATGGTATCAGTGACATCTCCCTTTGTTGAGTATGTGTTCAGATAGAAATTAGCCTCTGGTTCTCTGCTGTACTGGACCACAGACACTCTGTCTTTGTTCTCCTCCACATTCAGTTTCTCCACTACTCTTTGAACAAAGTCTCGCATTGCTGGGAATCCACTCCTAGTGCCATCAGACCCATCCAGCAGAAACACAATGTCTCTCTGTGCTGCATCTAGTTCAACTAAGACACAACGAACAACCTAATTAATAATAACAGATATCATTCAAATATAACAGAAGCAAGAATAATTAAGTGTATAAACCATAAACTGTTTAAACCAAATAATTTACTCAGTATCAATCACTGCTCCAATGAAAATAATACATTAATGGAATTGCATGTAGCTTATATTACATTTCTTCAATCAAAGTTTGTGATGGTTTGGGTGTCTTGTTAAACAATGCATATATTTCAAAATAGACAAGAGGTAAGCAGACAATGAATAAATTAAGTGCAATTGTTCTATTATGGAAAGGAAAACAAGAGAAAATAATGAAAAACTGGAAGATGAAGTCTCGTCTGTACAAGATGTAAATAACAGTCTCTAGGAAAACATAGAACCTGATATTTCAGGTTCTATGGGAAAATCATACTTACTTTCATGTTTTAAGGAAAATCTATCAAAAATGATGACATTAAAAATATTTTCTCTGTAGTAATGTAGTGCTAATTCAATGAATAAGAGGGGCAGGAAACCAAGTTTAAGCATATTTTTAAAGAAGCAAGAGAGGGCCTGAACAAGACTAGTGTTTCTCCAGAGCAAAGAAGTGTTTACATTTAGAACAGCCAGGCAATGATATGGAAATCATTGGCTCAAGGAAGAGCAAAGTGCATAAATGGAGCCTGGTGCTCACAAGCATCATTTTCCGGACGGTTTATCCGAAAGGTAACTTGTGAAGTTCTCACCGGGAGAATAAGAAAAGGGAAGAGCCTCAGATGTAAACAAAACACATATCTACATTTTGTTTACCTGAACAAGACTGTGGATATAGACAGGATATCCACTCCAATAAAAACTCTAGAGTCTCAAGAATGAGTAGACAGTTTGAAATGGATGAAACTGATCAATTGCTTTTTTTCTTCCAATGATAAAGCAGTTTCATAAGTATTCAAACCAGCTGAGAGCAGTAGCTGATAGGAAAATAAGATCTGAAAGAAGTCTGCATGTTACTGTTCACTGAGTGTGAATGGCAGTTTTTCTTACCAACAATAGTTGGAGGCTCAACTCCCATTTTTGATTTGATAAAGGAAAGGATCTCTGGTTGAATGGATAGGAGTTCACCAAAGACAGGCAAATTGAAAAGAAACCTGGAAGTGTAGGATATGCTCTGGAGCTCGTTTTCTTCCGCATTTTTCAACCCAATGGCAAAAGACAGAACTCCAAGGCCTTTCAGGTCAGCAGCGGGACCCGTGACGTCATCATTTGACCTTCCGCCCGTCAAAACAAACAAAATCTGAGGAACACCTTCCAGACGTCTGCTCCCAGCAGAAGCAGTAAAGACATTGTCCTTAACAAACTGGAGAGCTGCCCCAGTGTTGAGAGTACTTCCTCCTTTGTGTCTCAGGCTTCTTATGGTATCAGTGACATCTCCCTTTGTTGAGTATGTGTTCAGATAGAAATTAGCCTCTGGTTCTCTGCTGTACTGGACCACAGACACTCTGTCTTTGTTCTCCTCCACATTCAGTTTCTCCACTACTCTTTGAACAAAGTCTCGCATTGCTGGGAATCCACTCCTAGTGCCATCAGACCCATCCAGCAGAAACACAATGTCTCTCTGTGCTGCATCTAGTTCAACTAAGACACAACGAACAACCTAATTAATAATAACAGATATCATTCAAATATAACAGAAGCAAGAATAATTAAGTGTATAAACCATAAACTGTTTAAACCAAATAATTTACTCAGTATCAATCACTGCTCCAATGAAAATAATACATTAATGGAATTGCATGTAGCTTATATTACATTTCTTCAATCAAAGTTTGTGATGGTTTGGGTGTCTTGTTAAACAATGCATATATTTCAAAATAGACAAAGAGGTAAGCAGACAATGAATAAATTAAGTGCAATTGTTCTATTATGGAAAGGAAAACAAGAGAAAATAATGAAAAACTGGAAGATGAAGTCTCGTCTGTACAAGATGTAAATAACAGTCTCTAGGAAAACATAGAACCTGATATTTCAGGTTCTATGGGAAAATCATACTTACTTTCATGTTTTAAGGAAAATCTATCAAAAATGATGACATTAAAAATATTTTCTCTGTAGTAATGTAGTGCTAATTCAATGAATAAGAGGGCAGAAACCAAGTTTAAGCATATTTTTAAAGAAGCAAGAGAGGGCCTGAACAAGACTAGTGTTTCTCCAGAGCAAAAGAAGTGTTTACATTTAGAACAGCCAGGCAATGATAGGAAATCATTGGCTCAAGGAAGAGCAAAGTGCATAAATGGAGCCTGGTGCTCACAAGCATCATTTTCCGGACGGTTTATCCAAAGGTAACTTGTGAAGTTCTCACCGGGAGAATAAGAAAAGGGAAGAGCCTCAGATGTAAACAAAACACATATCTACATTTTGTTTACCTGAACAAGACTGTGGATATAGACAGGATATCCACTCCAATAAAAACTCTAGAGTCTCAAGAATGAGTAGACAGTTTGAAATGGATGAAACTGATCAATTGCTTTTTTTTCTTCCAATGATAAAGCAGTTTCATAAGTATTCAAACCAGCTGAGAGCAGTAGCTGATAGGAAAATAAGATCTGAAAGAAGTCTGCATGTTACTGTTCACTGAGTGTGAATGGCAGTTTTCTTACCAACAATAGTTGGAGGCTCAACTCCCATTTTTGATTTGATAAAGGAAAGGATCTCTGGTTGAATGGATAGGAGTTCACCAAAGACAGGCAAATTGAAAAGAAACCTGGAAGTGTAGGATATGCTCTGGAGCTCGTTTTCTTCCGCATTTTTCAACCCAATGGCAAAAGACAGAACTCCAAGGCCTTTCAGGTCAGCAGCGGGACCCGTGACGTCATCATTTGACCTTCCGCCCGTCAAAACAAACAAAATCTGAGGAACACCTTCCAGACGTCTGCTCCCAGCAGAAGCAGTAAAGACATTGTCCCTAACGAACTGGAGAGCTGCCCCAGTGTTGAGGGTACTTCCTCCTTTGTGTCTCAGGCTTCTCACTGCATACACCACATCCTTCTTGGTTTTATGAGTCATTAGGTAAAAGTAAGGTGAAGCGTCATTGCTGTACTGGACAACAGCAACTCGAACATTGTCCCCGTCAATGTCAAGGTCTTCAGCCATCCTTCGAATGAATTCTCGCATCGCAGGCAATCCATTCCTGGAGTCATCGGACCCATCAAGCAGAAACACAACATCCCTTTTGATGCCTCCTGTATCAATTAGGATTTATGAAAAACAGGAATGGGAGTATGGATCATTAATCGGTGAAATATAACCCACCTATACTATAATAAAGAATAACTAAAGTTGAATCTTCCCCTACAATTCCCATGTTCTTATTTCTACTGTTCTATGCAAAGCATTTCCCAAGAATCTGAAAGAATGACTTGTGCATTGTTATTAAAAACAGACTTTAAGAAATCCATTACTGCAATCATGTGTTAAATAACAGCCGGTAGAGAAAATATAAAGAGCTCCTTTATATTTAGTTTATATAACATCTAAAAACATTTTCATTTATCTAACTGCAAGACCATAAAAGGTTAAAAGATTAAATTGTATTTGAAAGCAGGCACTTTAACGGTATGCAGAAGAAATCAAGGGCCTGTCAAGGTCCCATCTTTTCAAAAGAAAAGACAATTATTTTCTAAGAGGAAGACAGACAAAAATGGTCTTGGACCAGAATGAAGAAGAAATGTAAGAAGAGCACTGCCATGGATTTCCAAAGAAGATGCGTCCATGACTGCAGCTGTCATGAAATAAATAATTGAATGGGCATATGTTCAGAAATGATGAATAATTACACAGAAAATACATTTGTCCGTTTGCTTTATATGACATTATGTACGAGGTATGTAAATGTACAATGTGGGTGTGCAAGCATGTGTGAAGCATGTGGATGCAATGCATTTTAACATTAAATTAAAGGCACAATCTGTTTTTTCTAATGTTCCTGAAATCCATAGACTTACATTTCAGCATTATTTCCCAGATTGAATGTACAGTCCATTTATTTTCCATTACTAAAACCCATACTGCTGTTCTCCCTATTACTGGAATTCCTGGGGTTTCATCTGTACCTTTAGAAAAGCTCTTAATTGTGGCAACAATCTGGTTTTGGATTGAGGGCAGGTCAGAAAACCCTGAAATCTGGTAGGTAAATCTGGGTTTGAAGGAAATCATTTCAAGCTCTTGCTGATCAGCACTTCCCACTCCAGTGGCAAATGGCATAACTTCAAGATCTTTAAGAGCTACTGCTGGGCCCCTAACATTGTCCCTGGATTTCCCACTAGTCAAAAATATCAGTAACTGAGGAACACCCTTGAGTCGTCTGATCCCAGAAGAAGCAATAAAGATGTTGTGCCTAATGAACTGGAGAGCGTTTCCAGTGTTGAGCGTTCTCCCTCCTTTGTGCCTCAAGTTTCTTATGGTATCAGTGACTTCCTTCGTTGAGTATGTATTCAGATAGAAATGAGACACTCTGACTTTGTTCTCTCCCACATTCAGTTTCTGCACTACTCTTTGAACAAAATCTCACATTGCTGGGAATTGATTCACAGTGCCATCAGAACCATTCAGCAGAACCACAATGCCTTTGCTTACATTTTCCACATGAACTGAGGCAAAATGAATAGAGGACATTGAGATAACAAACAGTGCTTCATCAACCCAGCAGCAACATCATTGCAAAACAGCCACATTTCTGCAAAACAACCCATCTTACAGCACACAAAATGAAATTCAGCTTACCTTGTGCCAGAAGGGTTGTCAAGTCATGTGTGGGAAGGCTGACGAAACTCCCCAGTCGCTGTTGAACCGTGTTCAGCTGGCTGAAGTCCTTCACGTTGAATGCAAAGGAAGGATTGTGGGAGATGGCCTCAATCTGACTGCGGTCTGCGTTCTTCACCCCTACGCCGAAGGGCACGACTCCACCTGTCTTCAGTGCCCCAGCAGCTTCTCTCACGTTGTCCCTCGACCTGCCCCCGGTCAGAACGATCAGGAACTGGGGTACATTCTTATCCGCTCTGCTGCCTCTCTCCAGCGAGAGAACATTGTCCTTCATGAATGTCAGTGCTGCTCCTGTGTTCAGACTTCGGCCACCAGCCAGTCTCAGGCCGTTGATAGCCTCAGTCACCTCCTCTCTGGTATTGTAAGTGTTCAGGTAGAAGTTGGGCGATGGGCTCTCACTGTGCTGGACCACAGAAACCCGCACTTTATTGATTCCAACATCAAGAGGTTCGATCACTTTTAGAATGAAATCCCGGATGTAGGGGAAGTCACTTCCTACGGCATCAGAGCCGTCAATCAGAAATGCCACGTCCCTCGCAGATTCATGAATAACCTCTTCCACTGCAAAGGAAGGCATACATTGAAAGTCTGCTAACCCTGAAACCTTCTCCAAGTGTTTATCACATGCAATTTATGTTTATCACAGCAGATTATCCCTGGAAGCAAATTACCCAACAAAAATTTAGCCAAATAAATTCAATATGCCGCCAAAAGGAGTCACTGACAGCTGTTTTGCCTGAATAAATTGCAAGTATAGAAGAACCCAAACAAACCAAAACACAATTTGGAGCGCTCACCTTCAATAGTTTCAATGATGGTGTCTGTGTCTCCCACCACCGTGATTAAAGGTGTGAAAAGCTGTTCAATGACACCTGGCAGGCTGTCAAATCTGCTCACATAATAAGCCATGGAGGGAACGAAGGCAACGGTCGTCAGGAAGTTTTCGTCCGCCTGGCCGACGCCAACTGCATAGGTCAGAACGCCTGCCAGGGCAACTTTGTCTGCAGTCCGTTTGACCTCATCCTGAGGAGGACCTCCCGTGATGAGAACTGCTGCTTGTGCGACCCCTTGCCTTCTCCTGGACCCAGCTGAAGCCTGAAAGTGGTTGGCCAAGGCATACTCTAGTGCCGCCCCTGTGTTCAGAATGTTTCCTCGCATTGGACTAAGCCGGGCTACGGCATCCAGGACGTCCTGCCTGTTGTTATAGCTGTTCAAGTAAAACTCGGTGCGCTGGTCCCTCGCAAACTGCATCAAACCAATCTGCACCCTGTCCGGGCGCACTTCCAGCTTGTTCACTATTCTGGAGATTAAGTCGCGCACATATGCGAAGCCGGCTTCATCAACGTAGGCTGACCCGTCCACCAGAAAGACGATGTCTCGGATGATACGCTGGGTCTCCACCGTGGTTATTTCAATAACTGTGGATGAGGGAAATCACACAGGATGTCATGTAATTTCAAAAACAGTTGGGCAGTGTTACGAATTATTCATTTTTCCTTCAGTTACCCTCCTCCCCTCCAATTTGGAATCGCCAACTATGCCTGTTGATTCACCACTGTACCACCTGCACCCAAGCAAAGATTACGGCAGCTGAAACGTGTGCACCCCTTCTGTGCACCAGTTACTATTTTCCACACAACTGGGCCACAACTATGCTACAGTAGGGCTAGTGCCAGTGGGAGAAGTGGCACATCTCTCACTGGAAGGCTGTAGGGACATTAGGTGTCGATGGGAGAAGCTACTGCAGCAGTAAGCTGACCAATACTGTCCAAATTAAACCCACACCGCCCCAGGCAGGAAAAATCCAATTGTGTCCCGCCATTGCTGACTCTCCATGTTTTGACTAATAACAAAGCCAAGGCTCAAGCCTGCGATATCTAGGCTATAGGGCCCAGTTAATTCTTGTAGCGAGCGCTTTCACTGACTGAGCCATTCAGGAGATCTTAATTTAGACCTGGATTCAATCAACAGTTGCCCTTAATTGTGCCTTTCAAATACTTTTTGAAAAGTCTTCAACGCTTGCATTTATATATATTATTTAAAGTTAAGGACAAATGTTGACTGGGTCCATGCCTCAATTTATTTATTTGACATTACATCATCATAATGCTTATATCTAAAAGTCATTATATTCTTATAAATTACACACATGCCACTTTATGTAACATATGTAAAGTTCTGATATGTATGAATCTGACATAAAACATCTGAAGTGAACATCGATCCAGTTCTTCAACTATGGGTAGAGAACCAAATGTGCTCCAGATTAGTTTGAACTGGGTAATGAAGAGATTAAATTAAACAGGACCCAATAAATCCCCCAAAATATAAAATATTACCACTGTGCAGTAGCAAACTTGATTAGACTCTCTAAAGAATCGAATCTCTTTTACAATATGACTAAAGATTATGTGCGTATAGTATTAAAATAAATAAGCAACGTATTCTCTAATGTTTGGATATCTAAGTGTTTCATTTTACTTCCCACATATTAAACACACTTTTGCAGTTTTCTATTGATTGTTTGAGGAGCTTTTTAGTGTCAAAAAGGTTTAAGACGTAGACTGCCTAAACAAAAAAGAAAACCAGATAATTAATAAAAGGATCTTTACTCGGCTCTGTTGGTTGCTCGATCACGACGACACCGGACAGCGTGGAGAGGGGAGAGATGATCAGCTTGGGGTTGCGGACCAGTAAGCGGAAGTCCTTCAGCATGAAGACCACGCTCTCGTCGAAGGCGATCTGCTTCAGCTCCTGCTCGTCGGCGCCCTTGGATCCGGCAGCCAAGGTCAGGACGCCCATGCGGTGGAGCTGCTCAGCCTGCTGGGCCACAGTGTCACTGGCCTTCTTGGCCGAAAAGAGCAGCATCAGCTGGGGCACCCCCTGGCTGATGCGGCTCCCTTTGTCAGCCCGAAACATCTGGGTCCTGACAAAGTCCAGGGCGGCTCCGATGTTGACCTGCTGGGTGCCCCCCTTCACGCGCATCTTGCCCAACGCTGTATTGAGGGCCTCCTTGGTACCATGCGTGTTCAGGTCCATCTCCAGCTTGGGGCTGTTGGTGAATTGGGCCACTCCCACCTGCACCTGGTCGGGTCCAATGGGCACGTTATCGACAAACTTTTTGATAAATTCACGGATGGCGTTGAAGAGGGTGCCACCCATATTCTGGCTCCCATCTATGAGGAAAATGACGTCCCTCTTCCCAACGGCATAGGCTGGAAAAGAAAAGGTGAAAAAGTTAAATTGTATTCATGTTAAAGCAAGATAAAAATGGAACAGCAAATTTCTTTGGAGACAAAGCTGTCCAGCTGAATTCTGAAGTGTCCACACACTATCAGTTTATAGATATCTGGAATGTTTCCATTTAATTAAGTAAGGTCTAACAACCTAGGAACACTAGGCCAAGCACAAAATGAATTGCATAAATTAATATGATCAATTATGCTATCAATACTTTTCTCCAAGATGATGGTTTTGTGGAGTCTGGGTTGATATTCCAGAGCTTTCCACCAAGGCAATACAAGCAGAACATAAAAAAGATCAACCTTTATATTCTACTTGTGGTAGATATTGTCATCTCATATCAGTATATTTTCAGATGTGTTATTAGGTTATAATTTACAGTTGACCTACATATTTTGGTGACAAATGCTACTCCCTAAGTGCTGGCAAAAGTATGTTATGGTTCATTTTCACAGCCTAAATAGTTTTGGTTAATACTGTCTATTAGCCAAATAGTATGACTGGTGCTTTGCAGTATGGCACAGTTGAGGTTCATGGCTGTTAAACCCAAATTCGTTTCTTAAAAATCCATTACAAATATATACATATATATTGTATATTATAACTTGCAATACACATTCCTTGAGTAAACTATTGTTAATTGGGGATGAGGACACCAAACTCATTACCAAACTCTATCTCCATGTGGATACCTTATTTTGACACGTATCATTTTTAATCTCATTGATAATTAAAGTTATCTTCTGTTCTGTTCTATTCCAATGCTAATAACTGCTTGCACTGATTAAATCTTTTTATCAATTTTACAGGAGGTACAAGTAACTGCCAAAATAAAGGAAACTCCAACATGTCTTTACAGGGTGTTGGGCCACCATGAGCCACTAGGACACCTTAAATGCACCTTGGCATGGATTCTAGAAATGTCTAGTGTCTAGAAATCTATTGGAGGGATGCAACCATTCAAAACTTTGGAAAAACACTCTTCAATTGGGTTGAGATCTGGTGACTGAAACAAACATGGCATATGGTTTACATCATTTTCATACGCATCAAACCATTCAGTGACTATCGTGCTCTGTGGATGGGGGCATTGTCATCCTGGAAGAGACCACTCCCATCAGGATAGAAATGCTTCTGCATATGATGAAGGCGATTACTCAGAATGACTCAGATTACTCAAAAATATAAATATTAATTGGCATTTACCTTTGCCTTGCCCTCTAAGGGGTTGAGTGGACCTAAACCATGCCAGGAAAATGCACCACACACCATAACAGAGCCACCAGTATCCCTCATTTACTCAAGTGTTTCTTTTATTTTGGCAATTATGTGTATTACCTCAATGTTGTATTCTGTTCTGTTCTCAAGAAGTTAGCAAGAAGTTAACTGAAAAAGTTAACAAAAATGTAAATGAATAATTAGTTATATGATTGCATAATAATGACCATCATTTGTCCATGCACGTACAAAAAAGGGAAAACCATGAAACAAGATCAATTGGAAAATGCATATGACTACTGTATGTATATTCAAACTACTGTATGTAACCATCATCACCAAGAACCTAAGTATCATGTGTGTATATGATTCCAACATATATTTGGGTAAATAAAAGTTGTCAAATCAATCTTAATCTTGCAATCTTGCGATCTGGAGCAAAGGTTTAATATTGAATATTATTAGGGTGTGGATTAGGGTATGGATTTTTGAAATATACTGTTTAAATCAGGGCCCGTATTCACAAATAATTTTATTTTACCACTAGGAGTACTTCTAAATCGCACTAAAACCTTTTAGTTAGGAGTCCCACCTTAAAACCTATTCACAAAGCTGCAAAGACAACTGAGGGCGGGGTTGACGTCGTTGCTAGGGATGACGTTGTTTCTCATGAACGAGCTTACTCAGAATGCCCACAGCGATTGGCTGATATAGGGGATGGGACGGATTAATAGCTAAATTGAACCATCATAGAGAAATACAGTTTTTCTGCCGCTGTTACGTTTTAAAGTAACAATTCCCTAAATCTCGATGCAGAGTTACAGTGAAGAGACAGACAACCATGTATGTTTTGGTTTGCTTTGTTTTTCATACTAAATGCCTTTCTGGGAGGCATGTTTTTAGAAACGCGACCGAATTAAATAAAATGTATACATTAGCGATCTTTTAATTTTTATTAAATTAATTCAGGCATAAGACCACCCTAGGTAAATCGCCTAAGGCGTACTGAATCAAAAATGTAGTTTGTGAAATTTTCGAATAAAGATTTAGTGAAATAACAAATTGAAAAACTGAAATTATCATTCATTCAATTCCTTGAGAATAGTTCCTGCTAATTTTTGGTGGAACGCGCCTTTGGTCCCGTTATTATTTTTTGCTGATCCGAAAAAATAATCCGATGCACCCCTATTAGGCTATATTCTAATAAAGATTCTAAAATACAAATGTAGGCTACGTGTCACTGATTTAACATGAAACCAAGAATACTGACTAGTCAATTGGTTACATGCCTGCATCTCGTAAACAATCAGCGGGTATCTATATATAATATATATAATATTATATATATAATACCCTCGCGATTGAGTGCGGTACCTTTATGAGCTCTGTATCATTCAATATCTCCAAAGTGTTTACGCGATTGCGAGGACGATTGCCGGCAGCAGCCATTTTCGGATCGCTGTCAGTAGGTCTTTAGCGACTTAGAAGTCCTCTTGGCTGCTTCTAACTTCTCCTGGACTTAGGAGCTGTTTTTAGCTTTCAAACCCTTTGTGAAATACTCTTATCCCAAAAATGTAGGAGTCCTAAATTTATGAGTGACACGCCCATTATTTTTCGGAGTTGCTCCTAAATTAGGACCAACTTTTACCCTTAAAATGCTTTGTGAATACGGGCCCAGGAGACTAACTAAAACCACCAAGCAACCATGGATGTAATGCTAATAAATAAAGGGCTCTGTACACTTAGCATACACCACAGGAGACTTCAAGAGATTTTAATTTAATTTAAATTTTAATTAATTTATCCTACAGTATTTATCCAATTTATTCTGTGAGTCTCTGAATATTTTTTTTTGGTTTTTTTGTTTCTGATTTGTTTCCTGTTTTTCTCCCAATTTAGTAGCTAATTACACCCTCTATTTATTTCGATTTACCCTCCCTACACGAGTCCGCCGCTCATCTCTACGAGACAAGCTAATTCTCCTTGGGCAGCAAACACTGCCTCCTTCGAGACGGAATTCACCCACCCACGTTCCGGAGACAACCTTACATGCTTCACAGCGAACTCAAACCTGCTCACCCTCCCCCCTCCGCCTGGGGCAGACAGCCGAATGCCACCCCCGACCGGGGCTAACAACCAGGCCGGTCTGGTAGAGATGGGTTTTGAACCGCGTCCCTGACGGGCAGCGCACACCTTATCGGACCAGCCAAAATATGGTGCGTTAGACCGCTACGCTATCCACCGCCCCTGAGTCTCTGAATTCTTACCTGAGGTCAGATATTTCACTGAATACCTGGAAGTATATTAGTCACTTACCTCGATAGTAGAACAAATCTTCATTACTAACAAAACCATCTAGAATTTCTTACTTTCAAAGGGTGTTCAAAGCTTTCAGCATTGGTTTGTGTGGCTGCTGCCTAAGAGTTTACATACCTTCTGTCATTTCAGTCTCTAGGACAATGGTGCGTTGTGCCACGCCATTAATGTAGGGCAGCAGTTGGTCCGCCAGTGTGGCCAGAGCACTGACATTGGCCGCTGACAACACAAAGCTCCTGTCCGTGGCAATACCCTCCAGCTCCGCGGTGCTGGCACTGCCCGCTGCAACGCCAAATGTGAAAACATTCGCTTGCTTTAGGGCCCTGTCACCCGCACTGAGATCGTCGTTGGATGGCCCAGCGCTGATTACCACGAGGGCTTGCGGAACCCCGTCCTCTGATCTGCCACCAGCTTCGGGGCCCAGGAGGGTTTCGGCGACCTCCTGGAGACCCGCCCCCAAGTTGGCTTCCTCTCCGCCCGTGAAGCTAAGCCCCTTGATGGCGTCCAGGACGGCCGTTTTGGTGTCGTAACTATTAAGATAGAACTGAATCTCGGGGTCCGCGCTATACTGAACAACGGCCACACGGATGGCGTCCCTTCCCACATCAAGCCTTTCAATGACACTGAGCGCCAAATCCCGGACGCGCGGGAAGTTGGCGGCTCCAACGTTCTCTGATCCATCAATTAAGAATACAAGGTCAGCCGACTCTTGTGCTTTAAGGGGAGAGAAAGAGAGAGAGAGAGAGAGGGAGAGAAAGAAAAAAGAGCACAAAATGTGACATGAAAAGAGCGTTAAAACAAGGAGACAACATGCAGCCACAACAGCTCATGTTTCTGTCATTTCCAACAAAGAAACACAGTCTATTTGTAAAACATTACACAAGCACATCATTCTGCATGGTGACTGAATCGAGGTATGGAAGACCCTGTTTGTAAGGGTCTGATGTCGCTAAAGAAATGCATTGTGTCTGTAGTGCTTTGAAATAGCCTCTAGTCTTTTTTTTTCTTTCCGTTTTTCTCCCAATTTAGTGGCCAATTACACCCTCTATTTATTTTGATTCGCCTTCCCCCACAAACTCCCCGCCCATCCTCTGGGTCAAGCTAATTCCCTGAGGCCAGCAATGATCCGCCTCCTCCGAGACAGAACTCGCCCCCATTTTTAGAGACACCCTTCGCACTTCACGGCGAGTTTGTGCCAGCTCACACTCTCCCATCCCCCTGGGGCAGACAGCCAAATGCCATCCCCGATCAGGGCTCCTGGCCAGGGCCGGTCTGGTACAGTCGGGTTTCAAACTGCGACCACAATAGGCAGCTCACACTCGCAAAGCACCAGTCAAAGCGAGTGTGTTAGACCGCTACACTATCCGAGGCCCCTAAATGGCCTCTAGTTTAAGAGCTATCTTTAGTAATTGCTCACTATCCCTAATAATTACTGTTTACTGCTGTATAACATAGGCCTGGATTCAATCAGTATTTGTCCTTCACAATGACTTACAAGTAAAAGTAAGTGTTACTTTTTTCAAAGCAAACACATTTTTAGCATTCATTTTGGTCATCACTTGAAATTGCCTAACTGTGTTTGTGAAAAAAAACTAACACTTACGTTAAATCGTGAGTCAAATTTAAGGACAAATGTTGATTGAATCCAGGCCATAGTTAACGTTTCTTATGCACACTACAGTACAACAGGATAGTAAAAATAAGTATGTATTGAATTGATGAATTAAATGTGCATTGCATCTACCAGTTGCAGTTAAAATGTAAATGTTCTGCAATTCAGTTTATTGATGCAATATACGCTATCTGCATATGACAACAGCAGGTAAGGCCATTGGGAAGTGTCTGGTGGGACACTATCATCTCAATAGCTGTGGGCCCTAAAATATTCTGAAGTGATGTTGACATTTAACCTTCCAACCTCAGGCATTCAGCCACCCATGCAGATTCCTGTTACAGAACTCAGTGATCACGTGACCAGTCATGACTCTACGGTCCATCCTTGTCGCTACAGAATCACCTCTTCCTCTCTTCAGAACAAAACACTAAGATATTGCACTGTAACATACACTGCACCTTGCTCTACGGCTACAGCAAGGAATAGGTTACATTGGCTTTTCCTTGCTCAGCATTGGCTAGGAAAACCCCATCTGTTTGCGATATACAGTTCAACCTCTCTGGGAATTGTGCTGTAAGACTACTGCTGAGCCCATCAAACAGTGTTTGGAGAGTCAGCACTTTTTTTTAAATTGTGGAATTGAGGTATCATTTGTGACTGGCTGCGCTACTGACTGTATCCACTTCTGCAGCGTGCCAAGGATGGATCCTGTAGTTCATCACTGTTTTAAAACAGTAGAGTATTGTGCACATTTTTCTTTTTAAACAGGTAAAAAGAAAGCTGGTGATTTTCACACACAAGACACATCACAACGTTCAGACACAAAAAGCAGCAGTGGAAGGTTAGATATCGTTAATGGCTTTTCATATTACCGTCAAGTAACGATGGTTCTTTTTTTTTTGTGTTTTTTTTTTTGGTGGGTCGCATGAGTTCTCCGTTGCCGTGAGAGAGCTGAGGTTCTCAAAGCAATAAGGCAATTTACTAGGTTCTCTACCTAAATTGTTGTGTTGAAGAAATGTCGATGAAACGTAATGTAATGAACCTGTGATGCTGAAGACCCAGAAGCAGGGTTGGTATTTTCAATGCATTTTTAGGCTAATAATCAAATTGATGGATTGATGATAGGTGATAGATGAATGAATATGTTATAACCTGGCAAATACAAAGGTAAGCAATGGCTCATTCTTTGAACTTTCCTAATATTATTTCACCCCCCCATTTTTTGTAATTGTAATTTGTACTATGCTCTTGCATTACTGCTTGCCACCTTCACCCACATAGGAAGCACCATAGGAGAAGCGTGTGCACTCCTCCATTACACTTGTGTGAGAGTCAGTTACTATTCTGCCAAACATCATAAAACAGGAGAGGCATATTTCTCACTCATAACAACTGGCAAACTGTAATTGCCTGGTGAGTTGTCAGGGGTGCAACAATGCAGCGGTAAACTAAGAAACCATCGTCCAATTAAAGGGTTACTAAACCCAAAAATGTTCTACTTATTTTCGGATGTTGTGATAGGTTTTGTGAATTGTCCTCGTATACCCTGTCCTAGCCAATATAATGGAAGTCAAAGGGTAAAAAATCGGCATGCTCAAACTGCAGACATAAATCACTTCTCACTTCAATTTGTCATGGCTGGCCATGCAATGCCTTTGGAAGCTGTACAGCTGAACATGAATCGCTAAAATGCTATTTTAGCATATTTTCAAGCTAACGATGCAATAATTTCCAAAGTAATCAATTTCCCCAACTAATGTTTATCAGCCAGGACAAAATATCACTCCGCACACAATTATGCCACACAAGTCTGGTCACAAGTGAAGCACGTACAGGCACAGTTTTAATTATGGAGCAACATTGCCTGTTGACATAATGTTAGCTAGCTGGCTAGAGGCTACTCACCTGCCTGACAGATAGACAGCAAGAAATCTTGCAATGTCGGATTTCATTGAAGACAGCATAGCCATTTATGGGTTTCCAGAGTCACAATTCATGTCTTAGTGATTACAAGCTACCCAGCTTCTTAGCTAGGTAGTTCACATTGTTAGCCCCAGCTTGCTGCCATGATCACCAGTGAGATAGCTAGCTATCTAAATTCGAGACTAACTTGTGTGGAGGGGTTTTGTACACGAGACATACCTATTACAGTTGGAATGGATCCTTCGGAGAGAGGCTAGGAAAAGCATTTTATCAGTTTTGCCTCTTAGCTAATAATGAATAATGAATACTAGCAGCATTCCTACACTTGAAAGCTTGATAGATCTATAGAACATAGTTCTTATACATTTTTTGCGACAAATTGTATTTCATGTCACATAATACATTGACTTCCATTATATTTTCCAGATTGGATCTGACAGATCATGTTGAAACAAAAATATGCGGTATATTCACAAAAACGATCTGGATGGATCAACAACACTCAAAGTAAGTCGAAAATCACGTAATTTTAAGCCCACCATACTCCTGGCGGGTCAAAACCAATTATGTCTTGCCTCGTAGAATCCCAGTTCTATACAGTCAAGACTCTAACCACTGATCTCTTTACTATTTTTAGAAAAAGTTTTAATTGACTTGAAAGAAAAGAGCAGCACCCGCTGGCAGCGTTGTCTACTGTGTCTACATGGACAATTAAACGTGTTCTGTGAAGCATTAGATTATAAATTAATCACATGCACACATATGGGTGATCTGAAGTATTACAGGGATATGAGAAGCTAAGAAAGAACACAATGAATATGTGATGTTAATAGTGCAGGTGGATGGTGGATGGAAGGTTATTACTCATTGTGTTAAATGTCCTTGGTGTTAATACACTCCGTTGGGGGGGACAGGATTTGCTGCTTCTCAATGCCCATTGCATTAGTATGGTAGTGCCACAGCAGGGGGGACACAACCCGTTACCTGTCACATCTTGTATTATCCCACTGGCTTCGACTGCTGCAGGAAAAGCTGCAGCCGCACCCAGATTGACCACTAAATCCTGGACTACGCTCGGCAGGGCGGTAAAACTGTCTACGTTGTACAGGTGCGTGTCCAGGGGCTCGCTAGCCATTTCCCTGAGCTCCCACTCCACCGCGTCCTGCACCCCCACCGTGAACATGTCCACGCCGGCCATTTTCAGGACGGAGGAGGGCGGAGCCACGTCGTCCTGGGAACGCCCATCTGTCAGGACCACCACTGTCTGCTGGACCCCTTCTGCGGCCCGGCTGCCGGACGCCGCGGTTAGGTGGTTCTTAATCAGGTAATCCAGGCCCAGCCCTGTTCGGGTGCCTCCCCCCCTGTACACCAAGTTCGCAATGTGGGCCAGCATGTCCAGCTGGGCTGGGTACGTATTTAACCGGAATTCCGTTTTGGGGGAGCCGCTGTACTGTACCAGGGCGAAACGAAACCCATCGCTCCACTCGCCCAGAGCCTTTACCACACTGTACAGAAACTGTCTGACGTACTGAAAATTCTCTTCTCCAATACTCCAGGACGAGTCCACTAGAAAGTATATATCTGCAGCCAGCGCTGGTCTACGATCTTTAAAAGAAAAAACCTGTTTTGAGGAACTTCGCCTGAGCAGCCCCCAAAAAGGCAAGTCCAGTAGTGGGAGTGATGGAGAGGGCGTCAGTACCGACAACTGGACATGGCACTGAAAAGGCACCTCAGGGTTGTTTCATGAGAAAGTGGAAAACCCAGGGAAAATATTTGGTTGGACTTACAGTACCAAGCCTTTCTCAATGCACTATTTTTGGTGTGCTTGATACAGCCAACTAAAATACTTCCTCATAGGTTCATTTTCAAATTGCGTTTACTCTACAGATAAAACTTCCAATTATTTTCTGGCCCCAGCTCTTGAACGTTTTCAAATGTTTTCACAAGCAGTGTAAAAGATTATCGTAACAACATATTTTTTTTGCATAGTCATGACATAAAACAGTAGATATGCATCTTGGTTGTCACATTCCAAGTAGTACATGCATAAGTTCTCATTGTAAAATCATGTGATCATATGATACAGAACCATTTTGATCACTTTTTAATTAAGAATATACTGTACAGTTCATCTCCCAATTCTGCTGCCTTTTTAAAGCCATGTTAGTGCCCTGGGAGTGGCATGTCAAAGGGCGTGGGTTATAGGTCACGGAGCCCTTCACACCCCTACTGGACTTGCGGTTTGATGCTGCAATAATATACCTGAGTGATCCTGTCGTTACACCTTGAAACACTTTACTACCAGTTCCTCCTGGTAAATCTTAGGCATTTATTCCTGGTATACCCAGTGCCTCCGTCATTCCTTTTTCAGTATGCGGTGTTTAAAGCAAACATTACATTCCTCTGTTGCCATTCACTGAAATAACTTGCTATGCCGTGTTCCTCACAACAAAAACAATGACTTTGAAACAATAATCTGTAACCTCCGCACATACAAAAACAAAACAAGTCAGCAGAGCAGCAAGAGCCAGAATATCAAACGAGTCATTTATATTTTTTAAAGCTGTTAATTAGAGATTTTCCCCCACATATATATTTTTTTGTTTTTGGGAATTTCAGCTTCAGATCATAATGTGGTTTGTATGCAAACTGGCAGTTTTTTTTATAGAAAGGAACACGGCTTTCTTACTGTCTCAAAGGCAGCAACACTATTTTAATATAGACAGATTTATTACTACTGTTTTCACTGCATGGTTGTTTTTGGCAACTTTGGCAACAGAGGGAACGGAGGTTTGCGGAATGTCTGAGGGACTGTTCAGTCCTGCAAAACTCAAAGATGGCACAAGGCGGGGCGGGGGAGGGCGGGGCAGGGAAGAGGCCCCCGCGCTCCCCTACTGCCGCCCAAGCAGCGCGCGCCGCAGAGCAAACTTACCTTCCTGAGCGTTAGTGTCGGGGACCAGGCCTGAGAACAGCATGCCCAGAAGGGCGCACACCGACAAGCACCAATGTTTCCTCATCTTTCAACCAAAACACTGGACAGAAGACCTGCAAAACGAAGGGAAACAGAGATGGTCAGAACTGTCATTTTTTCAGCCCTAACCGGTTAGCTCACAAACCCAATTATAGTCCTGGGTTTATGAGGCAAAAAAAAGCAATCCTCAGAGGGGTGCCTGGATTGGACCAAGCGGTGGAGGAGCTCTCCATCAACACAAAGCTGAAGGGTTGGAGAATGCTGCCCACTACAGCATTGCATTGTATTCTGTAATGTACTGTATCAAGACAGTTTCAGTGCAGGGGAAGGAGGCATCTGACCATGTCTATGTGCTTGTGGATTTTTGTACTCTTTTAAAGGAGTGCGGCTTGCTGACTCGAATAAACACAAAGACACACATATAAAGATACATGTATACACATACAGTAGAACACACAGTAGTTTTTATTCATAACCTTGATAAAGATGAACAAAATAGATTGTATAAAATAAACTATATAAGTAATGAGGTATATTTTATGCTCAAAAAATTCTGAAAAGTATATTCTTTAATAATAATGCATTAGCACAAAGCATAATCGAACTGTTCAGAAATTATCATTTTTTCCCAGAAAAATCTAGAATCACAAATATTTACACCCCTGTTATCAGTACTTTGTGGTTCCTCCCTTGGCCATAACAGCAAGTAGTCACCTTCTGTAGTGTCGGACGAGGTTATGGAACTTCTTGGGGGTGGATCCTCAACCATTCCTCCATGCAGAATTGTTCTAGTTCCTTCAGATTCTTGAGTTGACATTTGTGGACTGCTTTTTTGAGTTCAAACCAGAAATGTTCAATTGGATTCAGGTCTGGAGACTGAGATGGCCACGTCAGGACATTGATCTTGTGCTCTGTCAACCATTTCTTAGTTTCTTTGGACGTATGTCTGGGATCGTTGTCTTGTTGGAAGGTCCATATGTGGCCAAGGTGTAGCTTCCTGGAAGAGGGAACAAAGTTTTTGGACAAAATGTTGGAGTTCATGGTTCCATCTATTTTAATAAGGGCCCCAGGGCCTGTGGATGCAAAACAACCCCAAAGCATTAAAGATCCACCACCATGTGTCACCATAGGCATGAGGTGCTTTTCAACATTACTTGCATTCTTTGGACGCCAAACATAACGCTGATGTGCATGTCCAAAAAGCTTGATTCAGCCACAAGACACGGTTCCAATTGTAGTTCAGTAGTTTGAGAAATTCAAGAAGCCTTTTTCAGTGAATTGTCTTAAAAAGAGGCTTCCTTCTTGCAACTCTGCCATAAAGGCCATTGTCATGTTGGCGTTGTCGAATGGTAGCTTTAGACACCTTGTAACCCCAAGATGCCAGGTTGTTTTGAAGATCTTGAACTGTGCCCCTTGGACTTCTTTTTGCCTCTCGATCCATCCGTCTCACTACACGTGGGGGCAAGATAGACTGGCATCCTCTAACTGGCAGGTTAGGCACTGTTCCAGTGGCCTTAAACTTCCTAATAATTGACACAACAGTGAAAAGCGGTATCTTTTTAGTTTTTTGTAGCCATCTCGTGATCTGTAGAGGTCAATAACCTTTTGTCTGGTGCTTTCAGTGAGTTCTTTGTCTTTCACCATGATGATGGCTGACCACATTATTTCAAACGTGTGTTCCCTCCTTTTTATATCCAAGGGAAACAGGAAACCACTGTAGGCCACTATATAGTTCCATAACCTTCCAATGAACTTCAAATAAGTTCTATATTTATGAAGATTTGTTTTTGTTGGATTAAATTAAAAAGAATAGTTAGGGGTATGAATAATTTTGATCCAGATGTTTTCTGGAAAAAAAATATTAATAAAACAAAATATGTTTTTCTGAACAATTGTATTAGTTATGTAGGTTTAATTGTGCATAAAATATACCTCATTACATATAGTTTATTTTATACGATCTCTTTTGTTCATCTTTATCAAGGCTATAAATAAAAAGGAGCCTACTGTATATACGCTTGCATGTTCTCCCTGTGTCCGCATGGGTTTCCTCTGCTTACTCCAGTTTCCTCCCACAATCCAAAGGCAGACCTTGTTGACTGACTTTTCTGATGTGTGTACCCTCCCCTACATGTTCATGTGCGTGCATTTGACTTGATTGCCATTTCAGCTTGAGTGTCGTCCCACCGTGGCTCACTACCACCCCCTACAGGATACTGCGGGTACTATCCATGGATAGATCAGTTATATGAACAGACACATTTGAGGATGAGCAATGAAATTGCTGTGAGCTGCCTTTGCTTGGGATTGGGTGATAGCTATCCACCTATGTACTATGTACTGAAAACAGTATTCAGCATTCACCCAATGTAATTTCTCTGGGTTTATTTTTTTACAGTTTTAGTTTTTTTTCATAATTTTTCCTTTCCTTAATTTTCCCTTTCCCACATTCATAACATTGTGTAAGAGTAGTCAGGGAACCAACAGCATGTTTATGGTTATATTTATCTCTGGCAAACTAGAAAAACCAAACCACACTGGCCGTGTCTGCAGAAATGTGTGATCTACTGTCGCCACAAAACGTCAATGACAATCTGCCAAGGCAGCAACGGCAGTCTCTCACTGGGTTTGAAGCACATATCTTCCCTTGCCACATGAAAACCGAACGCTCACCAACAAATACCTCAGGCTCTGGGTTCAAAACAACAGCCTCACTCTCACTGGCAAAGTTCTCTCCAGAATGTTATAGTCAGTAGCAATTTCTCTCGTTTTTCTTTTTTTTGTGTTCTTCTCAACGCTGCTGTTGTTCTTTGATGAGTACATACAACAGTGGGGTGGTAGAAGCTGGGAATTGTGGGTGAACTTGGGACCGGCAGGGTTTCGGGTGGCATAATGCGAACCACCTGTGAAAACAGCCACTCCTTGAGGGCAATTATGTACCTTTGGCAGGGCATGCCATTTTCCATCTCCTAACAGCTAGGTTCTTAATGGGAATTTGGACTGGAAAGTCTTCTTTAGTTGGACAATTATGTGGGGAGGGTTCCTATGTGGTCAACTTTTCCCATGTTTTGTTAGGAAAGTAAGTGTAGCTTACTGCACACAGTGGGCATCGCTCAACATTAGCCACATCATAAGAAGACAAGTGAAGTGCCTGATTAACTGCATATAATGGAGCAGTATGCCATGGTCATTGTTAGACCTGGCTAATTCTGTCTCCACTCTCAAGTAAAGCCCATGGGTTAACTTGTTTCAGACAAAGAGGGCAGCTAAAGGAAGAGGAGCCTTTCCTGTTTACATCACAATAAACAGCTTCCCACTGAAACGACAACTGAAAACCACTGAGCCAGAGCCCACTACAGTGATCCACTGAGAACTAACGAGGGGGGGATCGCCACAGTAACAAAGACTGAAAAATCTATGAGCTACAGTGACAGAGTTGGTCCTCATCAGCCCCTTAAACTTCTATAACCTGGTCTCCATGCTTCTACCCCTTTGCCCTTATATTTTGTTTGATTAAAGGGTTGGACAGCAGCAATATAGCTTTTTATAGGAATTTACAAGGCCCTTGTGTGCTTCATAATCATATACGTCTGTATGGCCACTGACCCTGAGACTGACACACTGTGTGTTGCAGAACATATAACCTTAAACTGGAGATGTTCAAGAATGCAGGAAAGGACACAAACAGCCCCTGGAAGAGTAGTGCTCCCCTCTACAGCATAACAAGGACTCTCACTGTAAACTTGCTCACGGGTAACAAAGAAAACAAAAGGATGACTACAAGCTGAAGGAACATCACTAAAATAAGTCAAGTCAAAAAACAATGTGTCATATTAATGCATATTAATAAGAGCATCACTAATATCTATTTAATATGCGTTAATTTAATAATATAAATATCTGCTATTTCATTTTTTTAAATAAGCAAATTACTTGCAGCACGAGTGAGTGCAAGGCTCAGTTAATTTTATGCAATAGCAAACTTACTTATCTGTTTGATACTTCAGCTGGCAAAAGAGCTGTTGTGGAATTTTGAATATTTACAGTGATTCTAAATAATGAGGCAAATTAGTTGGCAAAGCCTGCATCACCTGTAACTGGAAAGATAACCACACAGCGCTATGTCAGTGATTAGTGGAAACAGCTATACAGGGAGTTTCATATCACCAAGTGCCCAAACGTACACTTGGGTGGTCCAAAATGTTGTAGTAAGCAATATTAAGCAAATGTAACAATATTAGTGAAATCTTTTCTCCACATTTCTCTATTTTTGTCCACTAGGGTCGACTTACTTGTATGTGAAATTTGAGCTTGATTGGTGGATATTTAGAGGTTGCCCCATACTAATTACATTTAGTCACAAACTGAACTTGTCTGGATTGCTTGCCGTCACCATGTCATGGAAATCATGCTGTTCGACGTCTTCTCCTGTATTTTCGGTCCATCTGGAGGTCCAGAAACCAGACTCTTCAAGCAATTTCAGAAAGAATGGATAAATCGATAAATTGAGGTGCTTATGTTGCAGCAACCGGCAAACTCTTCCAGGATCAGGTATTGAGCAGATTGCTGGACTATTTGCCACATGCCCTTGAAGCCCAGCAATCAAGGGACAATTATCAATAATTCTTGCGCTTGTCTCTCTTGTTCCTTAGCGGGGGAAGTGGGAATGAGTCCAAGCTCCCAGCCCATCACACCACTCAAGACTTACCCCAATCAGACTGTGGCCAGCAAAACATCCGTGGCCTTTTGCAGGCATCTTTGGTTTCTCTCTGAGCACCTGGTTTCCCTAGCCTTTTTCGATGACCGAGTGCCCACGGAGACAAAGGAAAAGATGGTCCGCAACCTACAGCATCCGCGGTTACCCGGCCACCCTCGACGTCCAGAGATCACGGATTAGGTGGAAGACCTGAATTTGGAGGGCCTTATGACAAAATGACCAGTTCCTTCTTTGATGTCTTGATGGAAGGAGGAAAAGCTAAATCTCAATCTCAATCCTTCCTGGAGTGGACGGACGATCCTTTTATTAACAAATTTAAGGATCGGTCCTCTCAGATTAAAGTAGTAAATGACACGGCCATAAGCGGAGGGTGAACCAACTGCAGGGTAAAGCTATGAAGTCTAGGTGCATGTGCCTTCTCTACATTCATTCTCATTTAAAGTGAGTCGAATATCTAAATAACGTCACGTTTGTCTCGCACTGCCAAACCCCAGTTGACAGAGTTTTGTGGCTGTGCTAATCTTCAGTCAAATTTAAGAATTAACTTTCTCTAACGGCGGCACGGTGGTGCAGTGGATAGCACTGTCGCCTCACAGCAAGAAGGTCTCGGGTTCGAAGCCAGGCCGGGGGCCTTTCTGTGTGGAGTTTGCATGTTCTCCCCGTGTCCGCGTGGGTTTCCTCCGGGTACTCCGGTTTCTTCCCACAGTCCAAAGACATGCACGTTAGGCTAATTGGAGAGTCTAAATTGCCCGTAGGTATGAGTGTGTGAGTGAATGGTGTATGTAGTGCCCTGCGATGGATTGGCGACCTGTCCAGGGTGTATTCCTGCCTCTCGCCCCAATGCATGCTGGTATAGGCTCCAGCACCCCCGCGACCCTAACTAGGAATAAGCGGCTGAAGATGAGATGAGATGAGATGAGATTAACTGTCTCTAACATTACACCAGTGTAGGCTACTTATTCAATTCACTGTCAGGTGTAATATAAGGCTTGCTAATTAATTCTCACACACATACTTCCTAGCACTTTTTATTAACATTAACAGAAAGTGTGTGTCCAGAATGGCTCTGTGAGTCCGTGATGAATCCTTCAGCTTTCAGGCTAACATGGCTAGGTTATTGTCTGCCACTTCACTGACAGGACAATGCATTGTTGGACGAGACTGGAGTACTGAACTAGCTAGCTAACTAGCGTTAGTAGCCTAATAACTATGCAGCAATCGGCGGCAGCTGACCAGCTTAGTTACCTCCTCCGCAGTAGGCAGAGGATTGAGTGAGCTAACTCCACCTCGAATCCTCTATCCCTACCATTTGTATTTAATTGTTTATATATATACACTGCTCAAAGAAATTAAGGAAATACTTAAATCACACATCGCGGATCTCGATGAACGAAATATTCAAGTTGAAAATCTTTATTGATTACATTGTGTACTTTGTCAAGAACAAAATGACGTAAGAACGGTCAATGGAAACCAAAATCATTAACCCACTGAGGGCTGGATTCAAAATCACACCAAAAATCAAAGTGAAAAATTTAGATCACAGGCTGATCCAACTTGTGTGAATTTCATCACGACAACTCATAACATGGCTCAGTAGTGTGTATGGCCCCCACGTGCCTGTATGCACAAATATATGCCATTTAGCAGACGCTTTTATCCAAAGCGACTTACAGAAGTGAATGCATACATTTTTCAGTATATCTGGTCCCAGTGGGACAACGTCTGGGCATGCTCCTGATGAGACGGCGGATGGTGTCCTGGGGGATCTCCTCCCAGACCTGGATCAGGGCATCAGTGAGCTCCTGGACAGTCTGTGGCGCTACTTGGCGGCGACGGATGCACCGATACATAACGTCCCAGACGTGCTCAATTGGATTCAGGTCTGGGGAACGTGAGGGCCAGTCAATGGCATCAATGCCTTCGTCATCGAGGAACTACCTACACACTCTGGCCGGGCATTGTCCTGCACCAGGAGGAACCCAGGGCCCACTGCACCAGCGTAAGGTCTGACAATGGGTCTGAGGATTTCATCCCGGTACCTAACAGCAGTCAGGGTACCGTTGGCTAGCATGTGGAGGTTTGTGTGGCCCTCCAAGGATATGCCTCCCCAGACCATCACTGACCCACCGCCAAACCGGTCATGCTGGATGATGTTGCAGGCAGCATAATGTTCGCCATGGCGTCTCCAGACTCTTTCACGTCTGTCACATGTGCTCAGTGTGAACCTGCTCTCATCTGTGAAGAGAACGGGGCGCCAATGGCAAACCTGCCAATTCTGGTGTTCTCTGGCAAATGCCAATCGAGCTGCCCAGTGCTGGGCTGTGAGCACAGGTCCCACTACAGGACATCGGGCCCTCATGCCACTCTCATGGAGTCTGTTTCTGACAGTTTGGTCACATGAGTAGCCCACTGGAGGTCATTTTGTAAGGCTCTGGCAGTGCTCCTCCTGTTCCTCCTCGCACAAAGGAGCAGATACCGGTCCTGCTACTGGGTTATTGCCCTTCTACGGCCCTGTCCAGCTCTCCTCGTGTAATGGCCCGTCTCCCGGTATCTCCTCCATGCTCTTGAGACTGTGCTGGGAGACACAGCAAACCTTCTTGCGACGGCACGTATGGATGTGCCATCCTGGAGGAGCTGGACTACCTGTGCAACCTGAATGGGCTGCAGGTACTGCCTCATGCTACCAGTAGTGACAAGGGCACTAGCAAAATGCAAAACTAGAGAAAAATCAGTCAGGAAGGATAAGGAGAGAGAAATGGTCTGTGGCCACCACCTGCAAAACCATTTACTTTTTGGGGGTTGTCTTGCTGTTGCCTCTCCTGTCCACCTGTTGTCACTTTCATTTGCACCAAAGCAGGTGAAATTGATTCACAATCGTTTACGCTTCCTAACTGGACAGATCGATATCCCAGAAGTTTAATTGACTTGGTGTTATACTGTGATGATTAAGTGTTCCCTTAATTTCTTTGAGCAGTGTATTTGTATTTAATTGTATACATCTATATAAATCGCCATGCCCATGGCCAGGGGAAGGCTAAGCTTTGCCCAGCCCTACATGCACTCCACCTACGGACACGGCAGAACGGGTTATCAGCCTGATCCAAAAATACAACGAGACACTGACGAAGGACAAAGAACAGAAACAGTTCCTTCTTCGACTGGTGGAAAACCACCGAAAGAAGCTCCCCACTCCATCAAAGGCAGCTCTAACGTCATCGTTTTTCAAGTGCAGAACAGCTTTTTGCTACGTGAGACCCCTGATTTATGAGTGCAACATGGGGCGACCCCTAAATACTGTTTCTTGGGAGAAAACTTTTGTGTGCTTTTGTTACGTATAAAATAATAAAAATACTCTTGTGGAGAAAGGAAATTTGTTCATTTGTTTTTTTGGACCACCCTACAGTGCACACTACTCCCCTGTTCGCCTGGGGAAATCGCAGCTATGAGACACAGAGTAACATACATTTATGAAAAAGGGCTACATGTTACAATGTATTATCAGGTGGAGCTTTACATGTTAAAATATGCCACATACTCAATATACTCTACACTTGCAGACATTAAATTTCTGCATATGTTGTAGCAGATATAACATCAAAATGTATATATAGTGAAGGTCACCAAAAATGTATGATTAGCATAAAAAAGAAACATATATAATATTGTATACTTACTTTACTTACTTAATTACTAATACACTGACAAACTTACTACTATACAAATCATGTTATAAATTATTCTTCAACATTTAGTAAGTTATCAAAGTGCAAATGTAAAGAAATAATCATGTGTTTTACTATGGCTAATTACACTGGTCAACAAAAAAAACCTTTTTTCTTGAATCCTTTAACAAATTTTGGGGTGTAGAATAAAAATATGAACTCAGTTTTTCTGTATCCTGTCAGGAGTTTTAGATATAGATACCCTAAAGTTTCTTTAAAAAAAATGTTTTTCCAGATTAAAGTTTCAGTTACACCACTGTCACGTTTAAGCATCCAGCAATAGTCACCCATTATGGCAGGATCCCAGCAACCCTGAAAAAATCTTCGCCATCTGAGAAATATCTTGGTGGAAACGTTCTCCATGTTCATCTGAGACAGCACCAAGATTTTCAGGAAAAAAGTCCAGATGACTGTGTAAACAATGGATCTTTAATGACATCCGAGCGCCTTGCGATCTCTAGGCATCCAGAAGTTCAACAACATGGTTCTTCATAATTGTCATACTTTTTGTTGCCAAGAAAGATGTTACAGATTGTTTTGAATGCAAGCCAAGCACGTAAGTCTTTAGTTTTTAAGCAGTCAATGAATTTGTCACCATTCTTCAAGTTTCCAAATTTGAGGACCAACTTGATCTCATTCAGAAGAGTTACCATGTTCTCGTATGATTCCTTCGTATATCAGAATGAGCAATAGGAATACTTGGGTACACATTGCCATTATGCAGGAGCACAGCTTTCAAACTATGCTTACTTGAGTCAATGAATAGTCGCCAATTAGCATGATTATGTGGTGTTTCAAAAAGAGTCCCTCAATATTGTTGCAATGACACAAGTCATTGTTCACAGAAAAAATACATGATATTTCAGAACTCCTTCTTCTAAATGATGTTATGCGTACTTCCTTCGTAACAAGTTTCCACTGCTTCACCCTTGAAGCTAGTATTTCTGCTTCAGATTTTGAGAGGTACAAGTCTCTTATCAAGTCATTGTGATCCTCTGGAGTCACAAAATGAGGCCCACCTTTTTTTTCTGGAGGGTTAAAGTCACTGTCAGACAACTTTTCAGTTTCTAAAGATGAATCACTCTCAGAAGTGTACATCAATTCTTCTTCCTTAGAAGGAGGACTAGGAATTGGCAGTTGATCACTGTGAGGAGCAGGTCAGATAGCAGAAGCAATATCTGGGCACGTCACCTTGTTTCTTGTCTTTGAGGTAATGCCAGTGATGTTGATTTGACAAAAATAACAGTCATCAAACTGGTTCTTCTGTTCTCTCCAAATCATTGGGACTGCAAAAGCCATCTTCCTCTTCTTTCCTTGAAGCCACTCTCTTAGGATCACAGCACAAGAACTGCAGCAAATATGTGGAACCCATGCTTTATCCTAATCACCAAGCTTGCAGCCAAAGTAATGAAATGAACAGCAGTGGATATAGTTCTTCTTTGTGAAATAGGTGTAAAGAGGTCACAGATATAACAGAATCAGTCAGGATTGTTCACACACCCCTTGCAGAAAAATACAGTATAGTACAAGGCAAGTATAGGCATATTTTTCTGAAATATAATCATGATCCTGGATTAGTTCCGGACTAATCCAAAAGGCATTGCATGGTTTTGTTTTGGCGTATCGGCTCCAATGACACACACCCCTTGCAGAAAAATACCTCCAGACCTGATATGAAAAAATAAATGTTGTTTTCAAATTCAGCACCCCAAAATTACCTTAAAAACATTGCTTTCCAAAGAGATACAAAAATGTGTTGACCATTATCAAAAAAAGAATTGTGTGTGTTTTTTGATTCATTATTATGAATACAATGAACTATTATTTAAAAAGTCCCTTGTTAATTAATATTGATTGCTGTGGCATTAGTGGACACAGTATTAGTGGACACAGCCACTCTGATCTGAGGTACAGTACATCCAGCTTATGTCTCAGTGGCCTAGTCTTTCAGCATTGCTACACAGCGCCATCTGCTGGTTACAAAGCATACTATTTAGCGGCATAGGAAATAATGTACCCAATCATACACATTATATGTTTTAGAAAAAACATATATGCACAAAATTTGCATTTTTATATTGAAAACATGAAACAAAATAATTCAAGTCATACTGATTCTAATGACAATGTGACAGTGACAATTAATACTAACAAATTTATTAATATTAGTAATTTAGCCATCTGAAATGTTCACCATAAACTGCCGCATTCTATGGGGGAGTTTGAGACGCCCTGGTATTTAATAGCCAAACAGCCGGCACAGAAAACTTTGTGACTACGAACACCCATTCCTTCCGTGGGCTCAAGCTTTACAATCAGAAAAACTGTCCAGGCAATACTTTTTTTTTTTTTTTTTTGAGATTCAGGGTGATCATTTTTCTCTTTGAGAAGACAAACACCCATCCCTTCTATGGACACCTCCCCAGTTGGTTATGCTCATCCTAATGTGTACGGGTCAATGGATTGCAGAACACAGGAAGTGAAATCATTTATTGACATTATATAGACTTACCTGTGTGCTATTTACTCACTTACTGTGTTCTTCTCTGGAATTATGTGTACCTTTTTTGAGCATCCTTTGCCCTACACTACTAGTTTATGACAGCAGTGACAAATAACGTTGACTGAATGGAATTACAGAAGTTACCTCTAACAGATGGCCTTTTCCCAATTATATTAACGGTAGCGGCCCTGTAGTGTTCCATTCACACAGATGGAATACTTGGTTAATGTAATTTGATTGACAGCCATCTACGGCACACAATGATAATACTGACAAAATGTACCCTATTACTACACCTAGGATGTATCCAAATTTTCCTTTTTCCCCTGCAAATTTGGTATCACCAGCAGTGCCCCTGCACCCGCAAGAGTGCTACAGCTAAAGTGCACAGACTCCTCCCATGCGCCTCCATGCAAGCCAGCCACTGGGTTACCAGTTGTAAGCAATTAATAACACGGTCCAGGCTCAAAGGGCGCAGCCTGAGCTCCTGCCGCCTGAGCCACTGTAAAGCACATATCCAATTGTTTATAAACAAATTTGAATTCAATGGAATAATAAAGAGATTTTTTTACCCTAGAAGTAGTCAATTAATAATGCTTGCGCGCAAGACCTCTTTTCTTGGCATCGGTTTATAAACTTTACACAGACTGGGACACACAGTATGGTCTGGAAAATAAAACACTCTGCAGTAGTAATAATAATAATGTGCAAGGTTTGCCAAGCAGACAACTGTATGTGTTAGCCTTACTGGGAAACACGACCTAATCTTGGCATCTTATTATTGAAAGCCTGTTCAATAATCGTACATCAAAACCTTTTGGAAGGCAGGAAACTATAATAGTTTCCCCCATTTTACATGAGACGCAGATGTTGGAAATGCGCTTTTGGCAAAATTGTTCCATAGCATAAGTGATCAAATGCAATGAGTGGACGTCGCACGTACAGCAGTGCACTAAACCCTGGAAGAAATCTGACTGAAGTCACCGCTGAGGTTAAGTAACTGCCTCAAGACACCAAACGTTTTTTAACCAGTTGCTGAGGCTGGTGCGATCCAAGTGTATAGTAGTGGACTGGGGAGCCACGGCATGGATCTTTACATTGGGAACGATAAAACCACAATCAACCAACGGTCAATAAGGACCACCAACATGATTCACCCACACAGCGCCTATGTATTGTCACAACTGTATTCTTAGCAGACATTACAAGGGGCAATATTTTTGTAAATAATTTATAATCCTAGATGTTGAGTAGATAAACGTTATCACCATGTCCGAGACTACAGTAGTAGAGCTTCAGCCAGGATTTAAACCTATGACCAGGTTACAAACCAGTTCTTATTTTGTTTGAAAAATGGCGGCCATTTATATTTAATGCAATCTTATTTTCATCTAAAATATATTTAAACACTAGCATCCGCTGTGGATATATGTGCAGCGTGTTTTCGTTAGGTGACAATGTGTTTCTGTTGCTGCGGCTGCTTCAGCAACCCTTCTTAAAGCTAAGGGTCCCCTTGCTACTCCCTGTTTTATAGTGCGAAAATTACACAGTTCTCAGCAGTGAAAGTGTGTAGTCTGTGCTTCAGGCACCAATCAGATAACCTGGTGAGGAGCAGCACTACCCTCAAGGTTATGGTACCACACCTCATCTTCAAAGCAGGGCCTTATACAGTCCATATATGTCTTTTTGCATTATGGTGTGATGATGCGAGTCAATGAGAGACAACACCTAACAGCCACACCCCTTTGTACCCCTCCCCCCCAAATCCGCCCACCGCCCCCACACCCCCTCAAAGGTGCTCTGATTTCAGGGTATGACATATGTGCTGCAGATGAAAGGGGGAGGCAGTAAAGAAGAGGAATAGCCTAGCCGCGCTGACCCCCGACAGCAGGACTGTGTTAGCCTGTCTGACATTCTGCAGATGTGCAGCATCAACAGCTTGAAGCTACAGATTTCCTTTTTTTCTCTCCAAACGCAAAGGATAACAACTATGCGCTCAGCTATTTGAGAAGGCGCACCTACACAGACATACAGCAGACAAAATGGTGTCTGTGCATCTGGCAAACTGTAACGCACTGCCAAAAAGAAAATCGGCGAACCTTTGCTTACTGCGATCGCAATGATAATTCGCTACCTCTCAGCTGCAGTTACAGCATTGCGAATCTGTTAGGAATGCCAGTGAAGCTCCAGACCTCAGACCATAAAACATTTGGGAGTTTCTGCACCTGTATGTGTTCTATCAGTTCCACTAACTTAATGAGCATTTTTTCTTTCTTATTTCCCCTAGGTGATCTATGGTGTTGGTTACTGTGTATTTGGCCATGTGTCTATGTGTTAGATGTAAGCACTCCCAAGTCACCCTAGACGAGAATGACTACAGATAAAATAGGATGTAAATGGAATGGTAACATTTTTACTGAGCCTACAGGGGGTTCCACGGTCAAGAACATGGTCACAAATGCAAATGCACTGGCCATTGAAATCTTTGAGCAGATGGTAATTGTCATAGTTGCTAGACTAGAAGGAAACGCAAGTTACAAAAACATCCAAGCGCAAAGTTGCTGAAAGGACAGCAACGCTTTGCCAGTACCCTTCACTGTGCTTTTTCCAACAGATTTCCATTCCTTTAACAAATTGGCTGTGCAAATGTTTGAAAGTCCTGTCAAGAAAAATACTTTGAAATGAATAATCAAAATAAAGTTGTGCAGGGAAAAAATCTAATGTCTATCAAGGCCATTCCTTTGCAAGCCAAATTCCTTGACTCCTTGTTAAAAGACAAAATGTAATCCATTTGCCTATCACTGTACCACTTAAGAGGTAGAGCAGACAAGCTGTTGAGCTTTTGATTCACTGTAATAGCAGCATTTCCTAAAATGCTTAATTGCTTCATTCCTAAGAGTCTTCCAGAACATCACATATACCCTTGAGGAGCAGCGGTGTGGCATTGTGTTCAAGAAAATGTATTTGCTGACTGAACATTGCAGGCTTGAATACCAGATGGGGTATTACTGAAGCACCCTTGGGTAAGTTACTTAACCTAAACTGCTTCAGCAAATATCCAGCTGTACAAATCCATAGGGAAATGTAAGCTGTGTAAGCTGCCAAGGATACGGATGTCTGCTAAGCAAATACAGTTTAAAAAAAAATCTGCTAGTATAGAGTGCAGTTTTTTCACTTTTAATTTTTTTTAACTAAATATAGGCTACATGTCGTGAACAAAAGATCATTGCATAGTTGGTATACCCATGCAATTAGAATAATGCATCAAGCACAAAAAGACATAACTTAACTTGGATGAGATTTGATTGTGCTTTTTCAGTAGCGGAATTGCATATTTCCTATTTGAGCAATCTCAAGGCGCGAAAAATGGATTAAGGGCTGCTGTGGTATCTTGTATGATACTGACACAGAATTTCAAAGACAGACACTCCAAAGAATGTCTAAAGACATTTCCTGACCATCTCTTTGGCTTAAAAAGGGGAAAAAAGTCAACTCCACACTTTCTGGCACCTCTGTCTGACTCCAGAGGGTGTGGTTTTACGCTCACACTTCGCTGAAAAAGACCAGGCGCTGTTGCCTGCTCCTGACTCATGCAGGTTCTGGTGTTCTGTTCTTTGACTTATTTTCCTGAATGGAAACTCTTACATTTGAACTTTTTTTTGTGTGGTGCACAGCATCACCAGACATGCAGGATAGCCAGTTTTTAAAAGAAATATTTCACATCAACCAGAAGAAAAAGAGCCTTCTTGGCTTCTCTCGTTCTTTTTCTCATTGGCCAGCACCCCCCTGCAAAGCGTTTGCTATGTGCATCAGTGCCTCTACTGCCCTATCTCTCAGTTCCTGTACAAAAAGGACATCTGCACAATTTGATATTGAATCGTATAAATGTAACAATTCATTGCCAGAGGAAACAGCATATGGTCTCATCCACGCATGCTTGAAAACTTCATTTTGTACAAGTACACTAAGTTAGAGAAGGGACCTGAATTAAAACATTTAAAAACTAAAAACTTTTTTGGGGGGGGACAGAAGCAATATTTAAATTCATGCACGCGTCCATCTTCTATAAATCGTGCATTGCCAAATTCAACAGACTGAAGAACCCTTGAAGAATATCATTTTTACACTGCAAGAATTGGCGGTGAAAAACGTCTGCGCATTAACGACTTTATACCTTATCAAAGAGGAAACGCTCACTTACCCTGAGACAAAATTGCTGTATTCCACAATTTTAAGAAATCGCAAAGTGACAACGATTTTTCCCAAGGGTCATACTCCTCCTGGCGTCCCCCTCTGCAATGTCACCGCTCCCTAGAGGGAAACTGTTGGCGTGAGGTGGTAGAGACAAAGCAGAAACCTGAGCGCACAATTGGTATGGGTGAAGTCAGAGACCGTCCCGTTAGCTCACCAAAGGAGCTGTGGCTCAAACTTTTGGTCGAGACGGGACAAACTCAGAGAATCCTGGAACATTGCCATCTTTCCTCCCTCCCACTTTCAAGAAAAAAAAGGAAAAGAAAAGAAAACCTAAATGAAATCCAGACGCACAGCTCTGTTTGGTCTGGATCTGGATTCTGAGGGTGATGTCAGAAACTGGAATGGGACCTTTTCCCTTCCCCTCACAGCATAAGACATTTTTTTTGTGTGCACGTGTGCGTGCACATTATAAGGTGATCACCAGAGGCGGATGTTTGATTATGTTCAGCTATAATTTCCACCATACGTTAAAGACTATCATTGAGCTATCTTCTTTCTTTTCAACTTTCAATATTCCCTCCAGCATGTCTGCAGTAATGCAGAGGGAGTGCAGTATGTAAAATGGAGAAATGTCCATGTCTGGCCTAATGACTGTGTATGTTAGAAAGAATATTATAACTCATTTCAATGTGTAATAAAGGGTTACAGACTGTAACACAAAATCTTAAAAACTCCACTAAAAAGGGCCTATGATTTATGCAGCACAGAATTTTTCAAGTTGTTTATAAAATAAATTGTATGCTTTGTAAATGTGGAAGAAAATATAAACATGCTGAATGTGTATCTGATGTCCCAACGTCTTGATAAAATAAATAAAATAAATGACTGTATTTGAGTTAAAAAGGAGGCATGTTCAACAGTTGTGCATTGCAGTCAGAGAATGTGTTTGGTGCAAACTCCATCTCATAACATTCCCATGTACCTTAAACAATGAGACCCATCTGATTCATTTGCTTATATAACAAGGAAATAACAGAAACTAGCTTACCTCAAGATTTGGAAGAAGTGAGTAATGGCTGTCATCATGTGCTGCTATTACACTTATTGCCAGCCAGGGGGCAGCGATATGAGGTTGCTCTTACATATTCCATAGTGGAAGTTCTGCTACTGTAAACCCAGGTATTAGTGACATTGATTTATTCTCAGAATTTGTAGACACTGCACCCACTACCACTATGAGTCTTAAAACCACACACAGTATCAAATGCAAACGGTGGCTTGTACTGGTGAACGGTAAAGAACAATGTCTAAAATATATTTACATCAAACTGCCCCCTTATTTTTTGTGCCATAAAGAATGACACCTGCCCAGCTGAGTGATTCCCAGTGTACATCGTAAAGGGTCTCAACTGCCTCCGGGCTAATATAAGGCTTCATGCAGAGAGTGTGCTGCCCACTGATTGTGCACCGCCTGCTGTTGGTATGCAGTACAGAAACGACAGCCATCCACAGTCCACCTCCCTGTCATTTATCCAGGCCTCCCAAGTCCAATCTATCCTGAAACATTCACAGTGGCTTTGAGGTCCTCTCAGTATGCTCCCACAGGCTCTGCCAATGATGCAGAAACTGCAACTGCGCCCCTGCTGTGATGGGACTCCCATTGCCACATTCTAATTTCCCCTTAAATCAGCAGAACATAACGTGCCCGTGCTGGTGCACAAGTGGGAGAGCAGAGAACAATGACAACAAAAACATGGAGCAAGGACCAAGGAGTATGACTATGCGGTCGCAGACTGTGGATTGGGCTTCTTATAACTTCCCTCCTAGTTTTGTTTTAGTTGTCTAGCTTTTCATTCGATCTCTAAAAAAGTTAAATGATCACTGTGTGCAAACAGTCCATACACACAAAATACAACAGGATTCTTGGGGTCTTGTAATGAAATAATCTGAGGGCTACCTGAAGATAAAAGCTGCTTTTCATGACTTGCATTTTGTATGTATCAGTTCATTCTAACAAAGCCCTGGTAGCAAGCCCAACCTGCAAAATCAACTTGAGAAGGAGGGTTGGGTTCTATGCTTGTAGAACATGGATCGGAATACTCAAACACACATGTAAGTAGCTGATACAGGCAACTGTTCAAATAAAGGACACATTTATGCACATATTCATACATACACACACACACACTGATGCACATACAGGTAACTGCCAAAATAAAAGAAACACTTTAGTTAATGAGGCATACTGGCAGCTCTGTTATGGTGTGGGGTGCATTTTCCTGACATGGTTTAGATCCACTCAACCCCATAGAGGGTAAGATAAATGCCAATAAATACAAAGCCATTCTGAGTGATCATCTTCATCCTATGGTGAAACACTTCTATCCTGATGGGAGTGGTCTCTTCCAGGATGACAATGCCCCATCCACAGGGCACGAGTGGCCACTGAATGGTTTGATGAGCATGAAAACGATGTCAACCATATGCCATGGTCGTCTCAGACACAAAATCTCAACCCAATTGAACATTTATGGGAGATTCTGGAGCAGCACCTGAGACAGCATTTTCCACCACCATCAACAAAACACCAAATGATTTCTCGTGGACGAATTCTCCAGTGAGAGGTTTCATTTCCTTTGATAAACTGGGTATTTTCCCACATCTCAATACCATAGTAAAGGCATCTCCCCTGACAATATTTTTAAGTACAACTGCCACAGAAACAACTCTCCACAACATAACAAGGGCTCTCCCAACTTTCCTCTGTCTCAGAGTCCTCATGGGCCACAGTTTCTCACTCAAAGGAGATTGCCCCTAAGCATTGGCACAGGACCAGCTAACTCTACCCAAATCCTAACCTTAACCATTACGAAGAAATACACAAAACTGACTTCAGACCAGAGCTCACCGATGTCCAGTTTCTCACAGTGCATATTCATAAAGCGTCTCAGAGTAGGAGTGTTGGTAGGAGTGTTGGTATAAGATCAGTTTAGCTTTTTAGCTCATCATGGATAAGGTTAGGATCTGGACAGGGGAAACCTGGTCCTAGATCAGCACTCCTAGTCTGAGATGCTTTATGAATACTCTGACGCATTATGAAAACAGCCCCTGGTCCTGCAGCAAGTTACCACTAAATTCCTCAGGCAGCACAATTCTGGTTGCTTTTGACACACTTGTATGGCCTATATGCTTAAGGATATAGAGTTAGTGGTATGTGAGTGTTTCTAAATTTATCGTAACTATTGTAATTACTTCTATTGTAACACTAGTTCCTCTTATTATTGTTATTTTGTATGATGCTTTCATCTATTTTTATTGTCCTTGTCTTATTGTTTGTTTATGTGTAATTTATATAATTGTTTTGTAATCAGGGCACCATTGTAAATGAGACTTGGTCTCAATGGGCTCCCCTGGCTAAATAAAGGTAAAATAAAAATAAATAAAAATAAATAAATACTCATCTTCCAGAGGAATTATCCAATTATTATTATTATTATTATTGTTGTTATTATTGTTATTATTATTATTATTATTATTATTATTATTATTATTATTATTATTATTATTATTCATAATAATAATAATAATAATAATAATAATTTGCTTAGGAGATGCCACTTTTTAACCTTGTGAGAACAGACTAAGGGTACAATGGAAGTGCCAAATCTTAGAATCAAACATGAAAACCTTTGAGTTACAACACCAGCTCATTAACCACTATGCTATGCAGTCGCTCATTATGTGTAATGTATGTCATTTTTCTTAATTACTCACTTAAAAAAATAATCCAGTCACATACAAACTATCCAAACTGTTCCATTTGCTTTCCTTTGTCAAGACTGCAACAAAAATGGAGGCTAGTCTGATTCAAACTGATATTGAAACACTGACAGTCTAGTGCCTTAAGAAATGAACAAAATACAAAAAAGGTCATCCACAGGATACAAAGGGGGGGGGGGGGGTTATCTGGCCTTTGCATCTGTTACCTCACATTGTTATTATAAATCATTATATTATGGTATGGGTTCTATCTTAATTCTATGTGGAAAAATAAACCTCTGATGTTGATGTCTATGACATCATCTGGGTAGATTAAAGTATGCTGAGGGTAATGCATAGGTCTACTCAATGTTAAACAGCGACCTGACCCTGAGAGTGTCATGAGTGATGAATACCAGGTTTAAGATGAAGGATTGCAAACAGGTAGAATGCAAGGCACTGACACTTTCAGTGGGGCTTGTACAGGACCTCTAATGCAAAAATTGAAGGAGTTTTCAAGGACTAAAATGTAATACCAGTCAATTTGATCACAGTGCAAAACATAACTAGCCTACACTCTATTATTCATTACCTAGCCACATCAAATGTGTGTTGCTCTCACCTAATAATTCAGCCAACGTAATAATATTGAAAATACATAATTATTTCACTCTTCCGTTACCCTGGCTCACACTGCAATTGATGGGGGGGTTGTAGTAAACAGTTAAATGGTTTTCCGAATACACGCAGGCACATAATAACCCGATCTGGACCGCTACATTTTTACCTAACGTTACCTTGCTATTACGGTGGCTAAAGTAAAGAAGTAAGCCTGCAACTTCATAGCAAATTTTTTATATATCTCACAGTAACGTGGCTAACGTTAGCTACTGTTGACGATTGGCTTCATGGCTAGCTAACCGTGCAATTAGGTCTGCTGAATTGAGTAAACAAAGTAAAGTTAACGTTGGTTAGCTCAGTTATCGACATATCGATCTGATGTGAAAAGCATGGAAACTCAAGTAGCCTACAGATAGCTACCGTCTCTAGCACAGATGATGAGCTATCTATACGAACTGATGAAACGAGACATGATGAAACTGTCAAAATGTATACTTTATCAACTGGTTTGGGGCCGTATATAGCTAGCTGCGTTAGTTGTAGCATTCATTTATATTGTTGTTTGGGATTTCAATGACCAAAGTGTAACCATAGTTGGCTAGGATACAATTGCTTTACGATAACTTGGCTAGCTAGCCTATTCTAGATATGTTGTTCTAGTTGACAAGCTAGCAGCCAACTAAATTGGCTAAAATTGGTTAGTTGTCATTTCATGTTACCTTGAAGCACCGACATTCCTTTTTTAGAGAGGAATCCTTTGAAACCATATTTTACCTTCAGATACTGCACACGTCAGTGAGACGTTGCGATCGTTAGATGGCTCTCTAGCTCTATGACTCCAATGTCAGCCACCCATCTCCACAAGTCTGCTGGAAAGCTGATAGAACGTTGCTTGCAGTACAGTACAAGCATCGTTTTCAGTCCAATATGGCCGCCCAGTGAATAAAGTCTATAGATAGCAGTTAACGTCCTAATGTTATCCAATATTTCCCCACATTTCCAACCATTTTCCCAGCTAAAGTAATCCGTGTTTGTGACAGGGTTATAATCAGTTTATAAAACAGGATAGTGATGGCATTGCATTCATGCTGATGCTTTTAAAGTCTTGTGTCTTCGGATTTTATATGAAGGGTTTCATTTTTAAATGTATAAATTAATAAAAAAGCCCTTTAGGGGCTAAGCGGACAAAGTTACTTTCATAACCTTAATTTCAAATATGAAAATACACTCAGTGGCCACTTTATTAGGTACACCTGGACACCTGCTCGTTAATGCAATTATCTAATCAGCCAATAATGTGGCAGCAACTCAATGCATAAAAGCATGCAGACATGGTCAAGAGGTTCAGTTGTTGTTCAGACCAAAAATCAGAATGGGGAAGAAATGTGATCTAAGTGACTTTGACCGTGGAATGATTATTGGTGCCAGACGGGGTGGTGTGAGAATCTCAGAAACTGCTGATCTCATGGAATTTTCACGCACAACAGTCTCTAGAGTTTACAGAGAATGATGTGAAAAACAAAAAACATCCAGTGAGCGGTAGTTCTGTGGGTGAAAACGCCTTGTTAATGAGAGCGGTCAGAGGAGAATGTCCAGACTGCTTCCAGCTGATAAGAAGGCGACAGTAACTCAAATAATCACTCGTTACAACAATGGTATGCAGAAGAACGCAGAACACGTTGAATCTTGAAATGGATGGGCTACAGCGGCAGATCACACCGGGTTCCACTCCTGTCAGCTAAGAACAGGAAAGTGAGCACTGTACAGTGGGCACAGGCTCACCAAAACTGGACAGTTGAAGATTGGAAAAACGTTGCCTGGTCTGACTAATCTCGATTTCTGCTGCGACATGCAGATGGTAGGGTCAGAATTTGGCGTAAACATCCATCCTGCCTTGTGTCAACGTTTCAGGCTCGTGGTGGTGGTGTAATGGTGTGGGGAATGTTTTCTTGGCACACATTAGGCCCCTTAATACCAATTTAGCATCGTTTAAATGGCACAACCTACCTGAGTTTTGTTGCTGACCATGTGCATCCCTTTATGACCACAGTCTATCCATCTTCTAATGGCTACTTCCAGCAGGACAATGCACCATGTCACAAAGCACACGTCATCTGAAGCTGGTTCCACGAACATGACAATGAGTTCAGTGTACTCCAATGGCCTCCACAGTCACCAGATCTCAGTCCAATAGAGCACCATTGGGATGTGGTGGAACGGGAGATTCGCAACATGAATGTGCAGCCGACAAATCTTCAGCAACTGCGTGATCAACTGCTATCAACATGTCAACATGGACCAGAATCTCTGAGGAATGTTTCCAGCACCTTGTTGAATCCATGCCACTAAGAAATCAGGCTGTTCTGGGGGCAAAGGGGGGTCCTACCCAGTACTAGAAAGGTGTACCTAATAAAGTGACCACTGATTCAGTATGTATTTGCGTTGTTTACTGCAAACTACTAGAAGACTAGAAAAATATAATTGTCAACTCCAAGACCAAAAAATGCTTTACATTCCAGGGGGGTCCGGTGGAGGACTTTCGTTTTCTGGCTCATATTGAAAAAAGAAAATCTGAGTTTAATATGAAATGAATCATGGTACAGAACTAATAAGTTACATCTGAGTCAAAGAGAAACTTTAATCACTCAAAACGAATAAAAAAATCGCTATAGTAGCTTATATCATATTGTGCTAAGCATTCTTTAAAATGGGTACGCATTAGTCAGTTTTGTCCATCTCTCTTCTTAAATAAGTGATGATGGTCTTTGTAGTATAATCTTGCTTCATGTCCCACCCCCCCACCAATCAAATTTCCTGTTATTGCTCTGTAAAACTATCCACTATTCATTTACATCTTTGCTGTCTCTTGACAATAGTGAAAGGAATGTGTCCTTGCAGTGCAATAAATATAATTGTATAATTGTGTAAAGTATAATTGTGAAGGTTGTTACCATTGTTTTGTTAGTTTAATGTGTGCTTCAGTTTCATTGTTATAAATTAAGTACTTGCTTTATTATTTTTTGTCTTAGAATCCTGCAAACTGTAGCTTAATGTATTATTATTATTATTATTATTATTTTCACAAATGGATATTTACTGTAGCAATGTATCTTACTGAGGCTTTCAAAGGGTGCAATGACAAAACCCACAACCTTTGTTAAAAGCCCAGTTCATTGCCATTAGCCCACAACAGCTGTATGCATAATGACCTCAAGTGGCTCTATACCCCAGCAAGGTAGTACATAATCTTAGCACTTTATAGGTGCCATATTACGGGTACAGCTGGCACCACATCTACCAAGGATGATGGTAATGATGAAGTCATAATTCTAGTTAAATCCAGGCCCTTGTTGCTGACAATTGTGCAATATTTATTTTCTCTCACACAGCTGTGTCAATCAGCAACCTTGAACAAAAATTGATTTCTGTTGAAAGATGGCTTGAGAGATGTTGAAATTTTCTCAAATTTATGCTCTTACAAGCTTTGCTTGGTTTGCGGAATTTCCTGATCTGTGTTTTCTGGTGACCGTATGATCCCATTAAAGAAGACAAACATACAGCACAGATGGAAAAAAAAGTCACATTTGCATGCTTTACTCCAGCAGGGACACATCAGTAGTGACAGAGAGAATTCAAAGGTCAAAGGTTAAATGTGTTTCATTGGAGGCCAGGTTCAAAGTGCATCCACCCCACCAGCTCTGCAGAACATTGTGTCGCATCCCATAGGATACGGAGAGCAGGCCCTGTGAAGGAGTCTGTTCCTTGCTGTGGGATTCTCAAGAGACCTGCAAATGAAACTCATTCTATACATGTGGTACAAAACAGTTCCATCGCCTAAACTTAGCCACAGCCATTCCCTTCCTCAGCACAGCAATAAAACCAGTATTTCTCAGTATTTCAAAAACACTCCATCTGGAGAGGTTTGGGTCAAGGTGACATTGGTAAAAGTATTACATCGTCGATACCTGGCATGAAAATTGGCTGTAACCAGGATCTGCAGAGGCAAGTGAACTACCTTAACTACCATGCCAGGTTTCCTATTGTTAGCATTTATGCTCCTTTCCTATGGTTATGGTACATAAATACATTGTTGTAAAAACAAAATGGCCTCAAAAATCTCTTCCTGAGATACTAAGGATCATCTAGTATAATGAGTAAGATTTAGAGCCACAAAGAGTGAGATTTGGGGGCCTGTGTGTGAGATCTGTCCAGCAGTTATAATCATCTATTGAACCTGCCATAAACTACTTGATATGCAATGTGTATGTCTATATTCTCACTTAAAAACAAGGGAGGGAGAAAACATCAAAGCAGAAAAATCAACCAGCTGCATTCTGATACACCACAAATCTTGCATACTTTCTTAATGACTGAAGGAAACCGCAGCTCCCTCTTTTTTTACATGGTTACTAGGCACACTATTTAAAAAGGTTGCTGCAAGTGCCATACTGACAGCAAGTGAGAAGTACTGACCATTTGCATGAAGAAAACAAGTTATATAGATATCAAGCTCTGAGACCACACCAAAACCTTGTGTGCATTTAGCAAATGGGTTAAATTTATACAACCATGCAGGTGATTTGGAGATAGCGCTAAAATGTGTGTCTTTCATACCCAATGCACGAGACTTGGCAGGCTTGGTTCTGGCAAGAGCATGCTGGCCCAGGCAGGAAGTGGAAAGTGTCACCACCCAACAATTAGCTAATTTAGACCCTCCTTAATGCAATATGCTTTTACATTGCTATTCAATATTAAGTAGCTCACAGTCATTGGGCATAGTATGCATGGACAGACAAAATTATCTCAATGGGAGCCTTTTTCCTTCCTATTTTCTTCCTTGACCCAGACAGTGACCTCAGAGAGAGACACAGTCTTCAGGAACTGAAGCTGGGTGAGGCCTGTAAAAGAAAATACATGATAAGATTGTAAATTTACCAGAGAATGAGTCACACAGGATGAAAACTTGTTAGTACAGAATTGGCTTTTAAGGAAGTACACAAGTGAGTGCAAATGATATGATCACGTGATTAAGAAAGGCCATAGTGGAAACATCATATCATACCATCTTTTGGTCCTCTCAAGCTCTGCCCATGGTATAATGGGTTTTTATCTATTGCCAATAATATGTTTTTAAATTTCTTTAGGCTTTCTATCAAATGTATGTAAGTTGAAATTATCCATTTTGTTATTTAAAAATATATATTATTCAGATTCCAGGTGCTTAACCCCAGTTATTGCAGTTCGGTGCAGTTATTAAAGTGTAGAACCCTGGGGGTCATCAAAAAACAATTGCATGAGGGTATTTAAATACATGCAGTAGGTAAAGGTAATGAACCATGATGAAAATTCCTGTTTACGCCTTAGATTGATATTTGCAGTCAATTGATGTACAGTGGCCCGCCTGTTTAGCCTTGCACCTTGAACCAGACAAGGAAAAGGCAGCGTTTGGTTAAGGATATGGGATGGTGCACAGGAGGTCGAAGTCTCACTTCTCAGCTGAGGCATTGCCATTGTACCTTTGAACCGGGGCACCTAAACTTCAATTGCTTCAGTAAATATCAAGCTGTAAGCACTGTGTAGTAAATCACCCTGGATCAAGGCCTTGGAAACACAAACAAATAATGTGAAAAATGTGTGTTTATACTTTGGTAATCTATATTTGATTAATCAGTGCCACATTTTGCTCATGAGCTAATTTGGAAAAGGTTAACACAGAGCCAAGCATAAGAGGTGTTGGGGCACTGACTGGGGTCATAGCAACCCAGGGAGAGGGGGAGAGCGAGAGGGAAGCCTTTCAGCCCACCGGTTATCACCCGCTATGATTTATGCAGCGAGGGGAGGAGAGCTGGTACAAACAGACGTAGATATATCGATGCACGGGAGAAACTTGTTTTTGTTTTCATTTGAAATTAGTGAGGGTCACATACATTACGATGCAAGAGGCTTTTTTCCTGAGGTTGGTGGAGGAGATATCATTGAACTTCTCTCAGGTTACGTACCACCTTTTGATCCCAAAAGTCACTTCACACTGTTTCCATTGGAATTCCTCGGATTCTTCGTCATGCTATGTGGTTTTGCGCGATGAGATTAGTGTAGGTCACTACAGTATGGGGCAACCAAATTTGGAGGATCAGTCATATACAGCGGAGCAAATTATGCAACCTGCAATCTGATTTGTATTCTCTTGCCTATTTTCTTATCCAATTTGTTTGGAAGCAGGATTACCTGCCACACAGGCATACAATAAAGATGCTGAAACCGAAAAGGGTAAATCTGTATTCCAAACACATGCCTTTTATAGCCTCTAACATCTGGGCAAATCAACCAGGTTTGAATTAAGTTTTTGAGCAGTGGGATATACTTCCCTCTGTGTACTTGCCTCTATAAATCACTAGCATATATTTTCATTAGTTTTTCAACCTATGTGCCAAAAAGCTTGTATTATGTAATCACTTTATGTTTTGACGGTTGGATGAAAAGTGTACAGGGCTGAAACAGGTCTCTCTCTCTCTCCCTCCCTCTCTCTCTCTCTCTCTCTCTCACAGCCAATATCCCAACATCATACTCTCCCTTCCTCAGGCAATTATACAATCATACATCAATGCATATTATCATGGGACACTTGCAAGGGTAAGGTCCGAAACCCTCCACTTATTTAGTCCTACTGGGCCCAAGTTTCTTTTCTGAATCAACAATAAAGCCACTTGCAAGAATATGTATATCTTGTGGAGGAAGTGGGGGACACTGTGGCAGTATACTTCTGATAAGGTCTGGAGAAAGTGAGGTCAAATGTGGACTGAACATTAAGGCCACCTAGTTTCAGATCTTCATAACCATGTCAGCTTGTACAAGCATGTACATTTTTTGTGCTTACCGATGTTAATGAAAAATTTACATCAACAGCCAAACCCCTCCGACCACATCCCCCCAACATGGCTTTCTTATGGTATGAGTTGTACCTCACTTGAGAAAAGGAAAATAACATTTCTACCCAGTCAAAGACAAACATTCAAAACGTTTCTTGGATATATTCACTCAACAATAAAAGTGCACTGTGTTTCAGCTTGCTCCTCATTTTTTAAATTAGACAACAATATGAAGGTTGTTGGTTACAATTATGGGCATCCAGACATTCTCAAACAACAATGTGAAATGGTTGTTCATGTTGTTTACTTTTTCATTTATTTTTGGGATTTTCCCCCCAAATTCCTCCCCAATTTGGAATGTCTGGTTGCAACTGGAGTCTGTCCCAATGCTGCAACTTCTTGAACAAATTAGGGAGGGCACATGTACCCTCCAAAAAGTGTGCAGTGGGATGCTGCTCTTTTCACTCTGATGTGCTCAAGCCAAGCTGCTGCAGTTACTCTGCCAAAGGCTGTGCAACTGATGCAGGTGGCACAGGTATCACCCCACATAATTCAAGGGTCAGGGGATAAACAAAATGGCTGCTTAGATGAGATATATGTTTCTATCGTAGAAAGCATATTAGGATCAAGTAATCTTGTGTCTTTCATAGCCCCAAAAGCTATCTGTGTGAAATATGAATTCATGCACAAAGTGTGTGTGTGTGTGTGTGTGTGAGAACCAGCATGGACAATGTCGCCAAATTGCAATTACTGGACACCCGGGCAGGAAAATAGTTTTATAGAGCTCAAACAGATGTGAAGGACATTTGTGTTCTTTGTCAGTCAACAACTGCAAATGACCGAATTTGTTAAGCTACAGGAACAGCTTGTTATGATCACAAAAACCCTGTTGTGTATTTGACACAAAATAAAGCCTTTCTAGTGCTTTTTGGGGGTTTGTGATGCTGTCGGTTCAGATTTTGGCATTTAATCACTTAAATGTAATTTGTAAGCATTTCTGGGTGAGGTGTCTGCTAAGTAAATTAGTCATTAAAAAAACGGTTTCTTCTGATGGCTGTGCATGCCACAGCATCTGGAATAGTCGATGAAAAGCATGCTGAAAGCTGCAGCCAGGCACAAAGGAAAGTCCCACATGCACAGGGGATCTCTGGTCCTGGCCCAATGCAGGGTTGATGGGAAACGCAGACAAAATAATTCATCAGTGGGAACCGGTGTCAGAATGGTCAACCCAGCTGCTGGGTTTTCCACTGAGGCAAGCTCAACCACGCACAGGGCTTTCGTTCCCCGAACCAGTGTGGTTCCTTCATCCCGGAAACACAGGTGGGAGTGCAGAACTGCAGTGGTGAAGCTGTCTGGAAGAGAGGGGGCGATTTCATGTTCAGTACACAGAAAAGAAGAACCACCTCCAAGCAGCGTTCGAGCCGAGCTGGAAGTCTTTCAGAAGGCCCCTGGTATAACAATCAAAACTTTTTGGTTTTTGCCACAGTGTTATTTTCAGTATCAATGGGATTTCGGTTTTGTCGTGTTTATCCGTTTTGGCAGAGGGATCATGAAAGGCAATGCTAACAGAGGCCCAATGTGAAACATCCATGACAGTCAGGCTTTGCTTTTATATCGAGCTCTGGTCCCCGTCAGAGGCTTGCAGACCCCAGTCAGTAAGTGGGGCGATGGCATGATGAACTGGGTAGAGCACTGGAGTCTGATTCCGAGGGACATGGTTGCTTTACCTTGATTGCTTCTGTAAACGTCCAACTGTCTAAATGTTTTATAGAATGTGCAAGGGAGCCACTTAAAATTACATAAATAAACAACAATCATGTTGCATGATTTGTTTTTGACTGCTTATCCTTTCAAATTTCTGTTACTTCTTTCTCATTCAGTAACGTTAGCTATCATAGTGATAGTATATTTTAGTCTGTTTTGTAGAATTGTAATGGTTCCTCTCTGATGTATTACAATACCTACTAATTATTATAATTGTAATATATATTAGTATGGTAATAATCTTTAATTCACCTCTCTCCACTTTGCAAAGCATTCTATGACAATACCATTAGAAATAGCATTATGCCAAATAAAAAATAGACTCATTTGTTGAACTCCAGTATGCCATCTGGACATCTGCTGCATATAAACTTGCTTTACTGGGGAACATAGCGCAGATGAAGACAATCTCTGATGGAACCAGAGGAAATGTTTATGCTTATCACCACGGCAACAGAAGGGCAACTGTTATGCCTAACTTTTCTGCAGTTACTTTGATTATTCTCAAACTCTCTCGACATTAGCACCCTTTAGCAGATGGATGAAAACCTCAATGGTGTGTTTTTTTCTTCCTGAAAGCACATATTGGGAGGGCAGGAAGGAGAAAGCTCTCATCTTCTCAGTGTCCACGTCGCTATCTACTGCATCCCCCCATCTGGAGATCTCAGTGTCTTTCCACAATATCAATGTTTAATCCCTTTAAGAATGATGAGAATCAAAGGAAATGGATTCATTGTGTGTTGGCTTGCAGCTGTGGTCTCCATATGCGCCCCATATTTCCATCTTATTCTGTCGCTGGCTCTGATTTATTTATTTTTTCATTCGGGAGGCTAGTGGGGGACATCTGCTTCCCATTTGTCCTTTGTGTTTTAAATTCTCTTTTCATTATGGGACAACAAAGGTTACCTACACCTACACGAACCTTAACTGTAAGACCCGTTCTCTTTTTGTGCACTTTTGTGCAACGGCTTGGCTCCTCCAGAAATTCGATTTATGTAATTGCCCACAGATTTTGGAGACATCTTGTGGACTATTTCCTTTTTACTGACGCCAAATATATGACCTTGGAATTCATTTGGGGTTTGGTGATTCAGAAGTTAAATATAGCTTGTAAATCATTAACAGTTCTTGGGGATGGAACATTGGGTTTTAATGTTGGGTTTTTTTTACAGCTTTTGACTGTTGTTTCTTCAATCTTTACATAATGTTATAGTCCACTATCATGATTCATGTTGCTGAAAGTTAACCACCAATATTTCAAAGATAGCATTCATCCTGCAGAAATGAGGAACATGTTAAATGATAGACTGGATAGAATCTGGATAGAATTTAATTAAATTTCAGGGGATATTACAGAGAAGTAAACAGTCTTTGTACACTAAAAGATCTTTCATTATAAGTACATTATACACCCCCCTGATTTAATTTGGATGACAGAGCTCAAATGTTGACCAGTAATTTACCTTTCAAATTCTCTGATCTCTGCCAAAATGACAACACACTTTTACAAACTCTTGCTACATATACAATGGAAATGAAAGGCTGCTATGTTGAGCATCTTTTTGGTCTACATCAGCACTGTGTCCATGCTCCAATAGCAGATAACTGGTGATAAATGTGGTGAGGAGGATAATCTGATGGTCAGAAAATAGCTTGTATTTGATGGGAAAAGCAGGGAGGAAATTCAGCAGTGGTCTCTGACCAGGATTGATGGAAAACAGAGATGGTTGGTGAAGGAGAGTAGAGATACACAGTGAAGAAGCATAGTAACACACAATGAAGGACAGTACGGCTGCACACTGTCAGAGTATAGGGATACACAATTAAGGAGAGTCAGCTGCATATTGAAAGACTAATAGAGCTACACAGTGACAGAGTGCAGAGATACATAATGAAGGAGAGTACAGCTGCATTGTGAAAGAAAGTACAGCTGCAGTTAAGCACAGAGCTGCAAAGTAAAGAAGATACATTGCGCAGGACAATACAGCTGCACGGTGAACTACAGAAGAATTGGGCCCCCAGTCCATCATAGTTAACCTATGAAGCGAAAATGCCACCAAGGAAAACACCATGATCTGTTTTAAAAGGATTCATTTTCCTTAAGTCAACCAAAACGAGAGATGTCTCTGCTCATTTACAAAGCCAAATCAAATAACGCCATTCAGCACTGTGAATTTCAGTTTCGGATTGGCGTGCCCAAGGGGAGGCTTCAGGTCAAGTTGTTCTGTCTTTTCGCCAGCATGATGAAGGGCAATGCATTTTTTAACACTCACGTGTGAATCTTGCCGTGATTTAATTGTATCTCTTTCCCTCCATTGAATTGTATCTCTTTACCTCTATAGGGGTTTCACACATGCACCTGGAATTCAGAGGGAGTGGTGATTACCCACCTCTTCATCAACACACATGAACATGATGCCACCCTCCTCTTTTAGTTAAAGGAGAAACCATACCTGATCCTTTTTTATGCTTTTCCTCGTTTTTATCCCAGTTTGTAATTCTCAATCGTATTCTAAGCCGCGCTCGCTGTTCTTCGAGTTATCCTCCGAAATGCGTGAATCAAGTATCTAAAACAGTTAAAGCATTTAAAATGCGGCCCAGGTCTGGAGGCAACACTGACTAATTATGTTTGTAATACCACTGTTAGCATGAGGCTAGTGTAGCGGATGGGCTCTGGTGAGCACCCGCTGCATGGAGTGACGTGGATAAGAGTACGATTCGTTCCCGGAGTTAGGAGGCTAGCATAATGTTACATTTGATATTAATTAAAATTCTACACAGACACATTAAGACAAAAAACTAGTTTAGCATGCATACCGTAAAAAATAATGACTCTCTATGTACAGACTATGTAAGGGTAGAGAGCCTGAATTTACAATGCGCTGGTGACAAACGTTGAAAGGAAACAGATGCTGTGGGAAAATGCATCATGCATCTTGGCCACATTTGAAGTGAATGGGGCTTTTTGATTGAACAATACGGCTGTAAAATTTCACAACTTGGCATTGCCTTTTTAATCAATAAATACATTTTATATTCAAACACATCATATGCTACATTTTCTCTGTGGTGCATCTTGTTTAGTCTGTTATTTTTCAGAAGTTACCATTATTTTGTAATTTTCCTGCCCCAATGTGTGAGTAAATTTTAAAAAACAGTGCATCGACAAAATTTACAGCAACCAAGTTCGTCCAGGCAAAGTGCCGTTACTCAGTTGGCTCTTTGTTAAATAAATTCAAAATGTGTCCTCCAGGCTACGTTTATTAAAACCACTCCATCGGGAAGAACATTGCCCTGGCCAAACGCATAAAGAACACATTTTTCCACATTCATTTGGATTTGGACGGAGGACGTGGAATAATGCTCCTCGGAGCTTTCCGCAAGGCACCGCTTCATTTCGCCCTTAATACGCGCTTCGGCGTACATCGCGATCACCGACAACCTGGCTTTCCTCTGCAAAGCAATTCGTAATTAAAACTAATTAAGATTAAGTAGTTGTGAATCTATTAGAGTGAATTAACCATGATCCCGTGGCTTTTCCGCGACAAACGTCGAGACCACTGGTTGTTTCTCACTACACAACATGTGTCACAAATTCCCTGTCCAAAGGCCATACCAGACCGCATTACTACCCTTAACTGGTGGCTTGCTGACTCACTAATCGGACTACGGTACTGAACAATGCAAGTCTTTGAGAACCAAAGACTGTCTTTAACCGACTTCTGTTATTCATTAATGTTCAGTTTGGAAACCATGGTAACTCAACAATAATATTGTAATACACACTTCTGGCTAAAAATACATACATACATCACTGAAAGCCTTGGACTGTCACGCCCCTCATTGGAGTCATAGAAAAGCATGTAACGTCAATACTCTCAAGGCAATTTTGAAAGTTGAAGGTAGTGTTTCGAGAGTGTTCCTTAAAAACTGGATATTTTAAGGCCCAGCTTCCCCAAGTCGTCCTCCAAGAGAGGCCACTGTTACGTAAACTAATGGGAATGGCAAATGTTTCAGCGTGCCCGTAAAAATCCGCTGAAGGATTGTGAGAGCGGATTTAACTCTGTCCCAAGACACATCACATCAAACAGCAGTAGGGCCTCTCGTTTCCCAGGGAGAGAGGCCAAAAGACCAGCATGTTTATATCCCAATGTAATGTTTAACTCTATTGTATTATAAGCCGGCCAAAAAAGCTGCCCTGACTTTAACATCAGCCGGATGAGTCTATATGATTCGGGTAAACAAACAACATGAATGCTGTATGGATTATTGTTATGTCAAGGAACAGTGAAAAATTGGCAGCACTCCCATGTGTTGGAAGTAGGCAACCGGCTCCTTCAACAAATGTACGTATCTGTATCATTCATCTTGGTACAGCACTTGCCTCAAACCCACTGACTCTCTCTCTCACACACACACACACACATGCATGTGTGCACAAATACCACACACATGCGTGCTCACATTCATGTACATACAATTACGTATCTTCACTCATGCACACATTCAATCACATACATGTATGTATGTGTATGAACGCGCACACAAACACACACATGCCAGGTTAATATTCATGCAAGCAGATTCACATATGGACACATACACAAATACACACAGGCACAAGCACACATGCACATATTCATATATACACACACACACACACACACACACACACACACATACACACAATAAAGGAAACACTTGAGTAAATGAGGGATACTGGTGGCTTTGTTATGGTGTGGAGAGCATTTTCCTGGCATGGTTCAGATCAACTCAACCCTGTAGAGGGCAAGGTAAATGCCATTAAATGCAAAGGCATTCTGAGTGATCACCTTCATTCTATGGTGAAGCATTTCTATCCTTTTGGGAGTGGTCTCTTCCAGGATGACAATGCTCTCATCCACGGGGCACAAGCGGTCACTGAATGGTTTGATGAGCATGAAAATGATTTAAACCATTTGTCATGGCTGTCTCAGGTACCAGATCTCATCCCAACTGAACATTTTTGGGAGACTCTGGAGTGACACCTGAGACAGTGTTTTCCACCACCATCAACAAAACACCAAAAGATGGAATTTCTTGTGGAAGACTGGTGTTGCATCCCTCCAATAGAGTTCCAGACACTTGTAGAATCTATGCCAAGGCATATTGAAGCTGTTCTGGTGGCTCGTGGTGACCCAACACTATTAAGACACGTTATGTTGGTGTTTCCTTCATTTTGGCAGTTGCATGTGCAAACACACACACTATATTATAAAAACATTGCATTCCATTATACTATATTCCTTTTCCAGATGACTATCCATAGCAACTCACAAAACAAAGTACATAGTGCATTTATATAGGTTAAATAAGAGTAGTACTACAGTAAAGTATAAGTAACAGAGTAAGTAAGTGTAGCAAGAAATGCTACAATCAACTGTGCTGTTTACATACTCAACTATCTTGGGAAACATATTCAACTAACCTGACATCATACATAGAATTAAATGAAGTGTTATGAGTACCTAGATGCGTCAACCAAGACATTTTTAATGCAAAATAAACTGATATCTGATGGGGCGTATGGCAGAATCTTACTTCAGTGATTTTGCACAGCTGAACTCAGTCAAGGAATGTGACTGTTTCCTACTGTTATGACTAATCTTGATAGACATCAGCCTCCATTTCGTATCTGCAAAGTTGGAAGCCAACCTCCTTCCTGTGGCTTAATTACTGCCCGAAAGAAGTGTAAAACATTTATTTAGCACACCCATTTCTTGAGCACTGTCAAATTTTGGAATTTTTTGAGTAGGCACAGGCTGAGAAGAGTATCATCAGCTGGTGAGTCACTATGTCTACAGGTGAGAGGAGCATTCTGGGAATTCACAGTGATGTAGTATCAGCTGAGATACTCTGACCTAACAACCTTATACCTTCATAACAACAGATAAGGACCTGTGACTGCCAAAGCTTAAATAAGTATTTAAACATATTTTTAAAATAAGTATTATTAACAAATGAGGTAAACAATTAATTGTGTATAAAACCACGATCGATTATTTTGGTTTTGCTACTTACATATTGTTGATAGTTTTAAGACTGACTCATTCCGAAAATAGCTCTAAAATTGTGAATTAGTCTACATTAAAAAGTCACTTTTTTAAGGAGAAAAGGTTGCTAATTCATTTACAGCATGGTAGTTCTGTTGTGTCACCAATGAAATTCATTTTTGATAGTTTTGTCTGTTCCTTCCTAAAATAACATTGTTGCTATTGGCTCTGCAGGAGAAATTGAGACTGGCATCACAATTTGCTGGCATGTTCAGTATTAAAGCCTTATTTTATTTGTTTTCATCAATCTTAGTTTTGAGATAACTAAAATATATACACATATATAAAACTGCTCCGAAATCCTCAAACCAAACAAATAGACTTATGCACACATGAGAACTTACACAAACACACACACACACAAATGCACACCCAACACAGAAGACACATTTCTGAAGGCTGTCTGTACAATACTGAAGGTCAGTAACCCTGAACCTTCAGAAATGTGTCTTCTGTGTTTCAGTTCAATAGCACATAATAATAATTTACAATATAAATAATGCAAGTAGTTGCTATGGAAGTTACTTAAGTTGCTGTGGTTTTGGAGAAGAAAAGCTATTGCAGCAATAATTACAGTGGCCTCATTACGAATAGTACACTTATTTCACCAGCAGGGGGAGATCTGATCAAGGTGTATACAATCAATTACTTGGAGAGATGGGACTGAACAATTCCCATTTATGTATTTGTGTCTATGTTGCATTTAGAGAACGATTTTGGGTCATTACATTTGCAGGTACTTGGTAGATGTATGTATATGTATATATGTATGTATAAACACATCTTGATCCCCTTGAAGTTATTAATTACTCAATGCAAAGAAGATGGACCATTATTAGATTCAATACTGGTGCTGGTCATCTCAGAACAGTTCATGAATGAGTGGAATAGATGAGGACCAAACAGATATATGCTTTGAATGGTTTTATTCCAAAAGCATTAGCATTAACTGCCTTTTTTCTTTATACATTTTGGAAACATAAAGGTTTCAACACTAATCATTGAGGGAGACATCCCATAGGTCAAACAATCAAACAGTTATTCAATTCTTTTCTAGTTTTCATCTTCATATTTTGGTTATACATCACAATACAATAATCAACACTTTGTGATAAATAATCTTATGCTCACATCTCATTTGTTTTGTTCACATTATAATACAACAATTAATGTTCACTAAAGCTATTTCTAACCCTGTTTCATTTAACTTCATTTGAAATAAAACAAAACAAAAAGCCCACATTAATTCAAGAGGAAAGGTTTGAGGTCCAATTCCTCATTTAGGCCATGAGGAGCCACTGTGTGAAGCCTATAGATCCAGAAGGTCTCACATTGGAATAGCCAGAAGTCTACATTGCCTCCTCTCATTGGGCATTGTATTTTCTCTGTGCCCTGGAATCTTAAACTGGAGACGGGATGGTTATATTCAAGGAAGTGTCTTGCTATAGGAGAGTTTTTTCAGAAATGGAGCTATCATGACAAATGTTACAGTTTAAATACAAGGGAAATTAAATCCTTTATATTTTATATGTTATATATACAGTGGGTATCATAAGTATTCACCCCCTTTGGCATTTTTCACATTTTATTTTCTTACTTTATGGAATCTTTCCACAGATTCTCAATGGGGTTGAAGTCTGGGCTTTGACTGGGCCACTCCAGGACATAGATTTTGTTGTTATTAAACCACTCCAATGTGGCTTTTGCTGTATGTTTTTGGTCATTGTCCTGTTGGAATATAAATCTTCTCCAAAGTCCCAGGTCTCTTGCAAACTGCAACAGGGTTTCCTCCAAGATCTTGCTCCATTGATTTTTGAAGTTTTCCAGTCCCTGAAACAGAGAAGCATCCCCACAGCATTAACCTCCCACCACCACACTTTCACAGTAGGGATAGTCTTCTTGGGATGATGCGCAATGTTAGGCTTGCAAAAAGTTCAATCTTGGTTGCATCAGACCATAGAATCTTCCTCCTCTTGGTTTGGGATTCTCCCACATGCTTTCAAGCCCACTCTAGGCGAGATTTCATGTGAGTTTTCTTCAACAATGGCTTTCTTTTGCCATCCTCCCTAAAGTGCAGATTTGTGAAGCGCCCAGGCGATTGTTGTCCCATGGACAGTTTCTTCCATCTCTGCCATGAAAGACTAACTCTGTCAGAGTTGCCATAGGCCTCTTGGCGGCCTCACTAACATGTGCCCTTCTCACACAGATGCTCAGTTTTGGAGGGCGGCCTGTTCTACGCAAATTCACAGTTGTGCCATATTCTCTCCATTTCTTTATTGTGGACTTAACGGTGCTCCAGAGATATTCAAAGTCTTTGGAAACTTTTTATATCTTTCCCCTGATTGGTGCTTTTGAAAAACCTTTTCTCCGATTTGCTTTGAATGTTCTTTGGTCTTCATGATGAAGCTTCTGTCTGGAAATGCACTAACCAACTGAGGAACCTCTCACAGATAGGTGTAGTTAATTTGAAATAATTTTAAACACTTTAATTGTACATATGTACATACATACATGTATACATACATATGTTTATTAATTTGTCAGATGCTTTTGTCCAAAGCGACTTACAAGGACTGAATGGCAAATAACACCAAAAGCAAATAATGATGGTAACTACAAGCACCAGAACAAAGTAGACAAAGTATTCAAACTCAGCCACCACGTAAATGAATAAGATTTAATATGAAATGCACATATACTAGACACAATGGCTACAAACGAAGATGGAGTTTGAGGTTGCACGGTGCAAAGGAGACAGACAACGAAGATGCGAGTGAGCTGGCTATCAAGACCATGGGAAAGATCTCACCATGGATTCAAGGCAAGCTTACTGATGTCGTGGGTACTGTTCCTCGGATCGGGAGGAAAAGAGAAAACGGATCATCATAGGTTATCATCATCCAATTCGCCATGCGATTATACAGAGACATTGTGTGGAAAGAAGCCAAAGGAGTGCCGTATCTTCAGGATAACCACCTTAGAATCACGGAGGATCTGTCCTCGAAGGACAGAGCGACATGGCTTAGGCTATGGCCCGTAGTGAAGCTAGAGATGAGGAGAAAAGGGCATCATTCCATGGCCCTTTCGCTTACATAGAATTTAAAAGAGTTGTTGAGTGGCAATACCTCAGTAATGTGAGTTATAACTCGTGAAGCTAAATAAATGACAGTTAGCTCAATGTTATATGAGTGATATTACCTAAAAGTAGCCCTGTTGCATGCTATTTCTTGTTGACTGTAGCTCACAGTACATAGCTAACTCATCCTAAATGCTTTCTATGATTAACGTTAGTGTGACGTTATTCCTTTTTTGGTATTTTGTTCAAAACTGATGACAGAATTTCATTTGAGCAAATTTAAGATTATTTCGCAGAGGGATCCGAGACACCACCAAAAGCAAATCTCTTTTTCTTTTCAGTCGGCATAGTGAGGCAAGTGTGATCTTTTTCCAAGATACTAATTCTTGTAATTCTGATTCTTCAAAATTTTGAAAATCTCAGTGGGGCTTTTTTCAGTCATGGCTCAAACCACTCAGCAGGGGTTGCTGTTTTTCTAAATAAGCTCAAGGGTGGTGTTGCAAACACCACATAATGATATGTTTCATCAGAGGAGGGAAGGTGGATTGTAATTGTTTTCAAACTGGACAACGCAGTATTCATAATTTGGAATGTGTATGGTTATAATGTGAAAGCATTGAACAAAACGATGTTCCAACATATCTGTGAAATATTGGCTGGTATGCAAAATAAATATGCTGGGGATATGCAACTTTCCGTACTATTAATCCAGTCACTTATACGATAATAGGTGGAGATTTTATTGAGGCTCCAGATCACTCCAGATCGATGCCCCTCAGGAATTAACCGAATACTTCTGACTTTAAAGTTACTTATTTGTTGTGGGATAAACTCCAAGTCATGGATACATGGTATTTTAAAAAATCCAAATCAAAGGAATTATACTTGGAATAATAAATCCATGTTGCTTAGATCAAGTATAGATTTTTGGTTAACAACTCACTCTATTTTGCAGTATTTTCATTCTGAAATATTCTGAAAACTCCTATGCCCCTTTGTCAGACCACAAAGTTATATAAATTTGTGTCAATGGGATCAATGAAAATGGTAAAGGAAATTTAATAATCTTCTTTCAGATAATACATTTATCAACCAAGTGAAACTTACAGCACATGTATTTAAAAATAAGGGAATTGGCAATTAAACGCAGCAAGATTATTGAAAAGCTTAAATCTGAAAAAGAAGAAACTTGAGAGAATTTAATATATTATTGGATAAGAATACACTTTCAGTAGAAGAAGAATCTAGGTTAAACCAACCTCACTTGGACATTGATCAACTCTACTTTTATTTACTTGGTATAGGCATAAGTGATCTCAAATGCAATAATACACATATTAGACTTAAGAATTACTCCTAGTGGCATATTTTATTGGAATGTAATTTTGTCAGATATTGATTGGAAGAGCGCATGGCTATTGCCTTACAAATTGTGTATACCCAAGAAAGCTAGAGAAAGCCAGTTAAAAATCGTGCACAAAATGTATCCCTCTAATGCCCTCTTATCTATAAATGTATGAATATTGAAAATAAATGCAGTTTCCGTGCTATTAATCCAGTCACTTATGCACATTTTCTTTGATTGTACCTTTACTTTTACATTTTGGAGTGATTTACCTTTGTAATAAAAGTGCATTTTTTAAAACCGTCCCTAAATTCAGGATTTTTGTCTTAGAATTCCATTTTTTAGTGCAATCACTCAAATTACATAAGAACAAAAAGAGTTTGTCCACTATGAAACATTATAATGATATTTTTTATGTCAATTAATCTGTCATCTTCTTTGTTTATTATTATTATTACTTCTATTTCTATTTTATATATTTTTTTATATTTGTACATTGGTATTATTCTCATGTTATCATTATGTGTTTACCTGACTTTGTACTGTATTTTCTATATTTGCAATAAAAAAAACAAAAAAGAAGAGCCTGAAGTCCGGTTTACACTTGATCTGTCATGCACGGTACGGAGGCCGTGTGAACAAAATCATGCAATTGTGGCCAAAATGACAATGAGTGTCGAAATCAGGGTCTGCGTGCTGTGCCGTCCATTTCTCAAATTTTGAAACCACGCGTACGACGCTGCAGACACAGCGTTCGGAACCACCTACACATACTGTGTACTACATACTGCACAAGTATATACTACATGCTATTTTTCATAGTAGTATACAGCATTGTCACAATGTTAATTGTCGCATGACCTCATCAGACATTTTGAAGTTTACCTCAGGGAGAAACTAAAGTTTACCTCAGAGTTAACGTGAGAGAAACAGCCACCACTGCGACAACCTAGAGTGGCAAACTAGCTAGCCAGCTAATATCAGACCATTATAATGGGTAGTGCTGAGTATAATCGATAGCTGTCAGCTAGCTAGTTTGCTAGGCATCGAGTTGAAACTGTTTACGTTCATTCAAGCAGGTCACAAATCAACTGGTCTTACTTTTTAGCTTTCCAATAACATTTGGATTGAAAATGTGTACACAGCACAACACTATTATACTTAGCATTACATTTATAATCACTGGTGCTGTTGTCGCCGTTGCTAGAAATGTTCGCCATTTTAAAAACATTTTATGAAACAGAATGTTGAAAATGGCTGATTGCATTGTGGGATACAGTACCCCAGGAAGGGGGTACCCCAGTACTCTGGTTGTGTACTCAAAAAATGTGGTGAATTTAGTACATCATCTGGGCATCTTTGACATACTGGAGATGCACATATTGTGCACATACTGCATACTACGTACTACCTTTCGGTCAAATTTAGTATGGGCAGTATGGATAGTATGCGGTTCCGAACACAACCGATGATTGGTTCACGAGCAAGATGGGGGATGCGTTTCCGGAAGTTTACTTCACTTCCTCCATGAATCATCTATACTGCCACCTATTTCTCTGGAGTGTAATTACGCACGCCGCTCTTTGGAGAGCAAGAACCATGTAAGACCTGACATTTACAGAGACTGGGTTCGCCGTTTGTGACCGTGAACATCGTGGATGCCGGATAAAGTATGATGAACTGCAGAGGCAGAGAGAGTGTTTATGGCAAAACCAGAATGCTGGACGCCCGCGTGGTTTAGTGGTTTCAACATCCGACGCTGGCCACGGCAACCGGGGTTCAATTCCCCGTCGTGCCAGAGTCAGCAATTGGCTGTCCGCCCCAGGGAGGGGGGAGGGAAGCCGACACACACAGTTCGCTGCGCACAGGAGTGGTTCTGGGGTACCGGAATTACAGTCGACGGCACGACGAGTGCTGTCTCGGAGGAGGCAGTGCTTCGCCCTGTCACTGCCGGTCACAGGACTACAGCAGCAAACTATGAGGGAAGGGGATTTGTGGAGGGCGTCGGTCTCGGCAACATGGGAGTGGCAGGGTTGCCTTTGTTTTTCCTTGTTGTGGAGGCCTTTGGAGCAGGGAGAGGTTTGGCACTCTCACAGCGTGTGAGAGTGAACTGTTGCCCGGAAGGTTGCTCCAAAGGCCATAATTGATTTAATTATTATTTAATTGATGTTAATTGGTAAGTGATTATTCACTTACCTGTTTGTGTGTGAGAATGTCAGTGGGTGTGGTCTGTGAATTGTTTGGTGTTTTGTGATTAGGTGTGTGAATGTTGGACCAGTGATTGCCTCACGAGTCCCACCTGAGCCAGGCAGAAAGTAACTGGGGGATCAGTTAGTCTTTTGTCTTTGTCATTCGTGTGTGCCCCGGAAGGGGATTCCCCCCTCGGAGGAGGTGGGGCTTTCATTTATGGTTAGATTATTTTAGTTTGTTATTTTAGTTAATTGTTTTTGCCCGAAAGCTTCGCGGCAAGTAGGGTGAAGACTTTGTGTTTGTGTTTGTTTTATTTTAACCTGCTCTCCCACTGTCTCTCTCCCGTGTCTGAGGGGAAAGACAGAAAAAAATAAAGATCCGGTCCATAGACCGGCAAACCCCACTCCTCTGCCAGTTCTTACCATCCGCTCTGCTCCAGTCCAGGGATTGTCACGTGGCATGTGACAGGATTGAACTAAGCACAGCGGGTAATTGGCTACCAAATTGGGAGAAAAATGGGGTAAAATCAAAAAAGATATATATGTATATTTAAATAAAAAGAATGCTCTCACTATATTCAATGGCTCATTGAGTTAAGTTGCACTAAGGATTTATTCATTTCTTTAAGACTGGCGGAGATGTCAATGACAGCGTTGAGGAGCTTATCCTGGTTCTTTAAAACCAGGGGCCTGTCTCACAAAGCAGGATTAGTGGGTTAGCGAGCTAACTTTAGGTTTAACCCTGGGTTTTCGGTCTCATGACTGTGGCTCACTTTTAACCGGGTTGCATCGTCATGGTAACTTATGCTATGAACCTAACCTGATCCGGAGTAGGTGAAGTTCAGGCTAATGGATCAAATTCTATAAAAATCCCGCCCCCTCACCAATCAGCAATTTGGAAAATGCCCTCACCAATCCTAGAGAATTGTGTAATCATTTTTTGTTTTATATCAGAGATACAGATTCTCCGCGGAGGGGATATTGTATCTTTGCACATGTCACAAATGCCACTCATCGAAGCCATGCGATCACTGTGCAGCAATCTTACTGTATTCTTAACTTCTATCCGAATGCGTCGCTCCAAAGACTGCTTCAGAAATTGCATTCCAGGGCGCTTTTTCCCCAGATGCTGTTACTCCAACGGACACACTCCTAAATAAAACACCTTTAATGCCCTCGACTTCAGTTAAAATTGTTTTAATCTCCATGTCAGAGAATTTCTTGTACCTTTTGGTGGCATGTTTGAGTTTGTACTTTACCATTGACTTTGAGTCTTGACTATGCTGCTATGAAATCAGAAGGGCTGGGATTGTGGTGGTGGTTGAGGTGAGTTACTCCTATCATTGTAAAGCGCTTTGGGTTCCTTGAAAAGTGCTATATAAATCCAATGTTCAATTCAATTCAATTCAATTTCCAGGACGTGTTAATTAGAAATGACATGTGCGTGCACATAATGTAAGAACAATTGAGATTCACCAATATACGCATGTGGGTAAGAATAAAATGGACTGAATCCGACAATAATTTTGCATGAGGACTTTTTCTATGCACAAACTATGCACAATTCTATTAAAATATTACTGTACATTATGCCCACAATTAGGCCCATTGTATCTACTGTATTGTATTGTATCTAATGCTTTTTTATTTGTATTTGTTTTACCAATACTTTCCTGTTATTGCTTTTTTTGGTTTTTAACCTCTTTTTTTTGTCAGTGTCAAATTTCGGTAACTGAACTGGCAGCTTGGAAAATTCAGCTCATACGTTTGTGCACACAGATACGCATACTATGGGAAAAAAATGGGCAACTATTGGCAATGGTAAAACACTGATTTTCTGTCAAGATATTTTCACTATTGCTACAACAGGCACTTCTGATCATAAATTACAGTCATATCAGCTTACTCATATTGCAGATCCAGAATCATTCTTGATTCTAACTGCTAATGGCTATTTTAAAGGATCGGGGTAAGGATACTTGATCTGCTTGATTACTGGTCAACCTAAAGGGAGTCATCTCCAAAGCATGCACTCGTCTGAAGTTAAAAGATGTTAAAAGTCAAAAAGCATGATACCAAAGAATGAATCAAATTGCCACCAAAGCTCATTTTGGTCTCATGTGGCCATAACACCCGGTTTCAATTGGAATTGAAACTCTTATTGGAACCAGGTGTTATGGTCATATTTGCTTTGCATCGGAAGTGGGATGGTTATGTTGAAAAGGTCCTATACCTATGTTGAAATATGGTGGTGGATCTTTTATGTTATGTATTTTTTGCATCTACTGGTCCTGTGGCTCTTGTTAAAGTCAGTGGAATCATGAAATCAAGTAAGTACCAAGACATTTTGGCCATAAACCTGGTTCCCCCTCTGCCAGGAAGCTGAAACTTAGATTGACCTTTCAGCAAGACACTTATCCCATGAATACCTCAAAATCAACCAAGACGTGGTTAACTTATTGTAATAAACCCTAAAGGTGTTTATTCTTGAAAATAATCACATGTCCAGTCACAGGATCAACTCGGTTAACTTTTACTGAGGAGCGTACTCACGAGCTTTACCATCATGTCTCTCACATGGTATTCCAATATCGTACTGTTGCTTTGCGGCAGGCAGTTCCTCTTTACGTCAATAAAACACTGTCGTAAATATTGCTTACTATGACATCTCCCCTTTTAAATTCCTTCCCCTCTCTTCACAATACAACTGTTCTGTCAACATTCAATACTCAATAATTCAAATAACAGTGAAGCATCTTCTGGCTCATTACGAAAAGGGTATTAAGTAACCTTAACGAGAACATTAAACATTTCTATGTTACTGGGTTTTACTCTTCCTGAATATCTGTTTGTTTACAACTTGTGTTGCTGGAACTCTTTTTTCATACACAGGAACTCCACAGAACAGTCTATGCTTTTACTCATATCCCTGGCCATCCAGACTGCTCAGGATCCAGTGCTCTGGCCATCCAGACTGTATGTACCTGATCAAAACTTGTAGCTTGTTATCCGCTGCTGTGGTGGCTCGGATGCTGTCCATCTTCTGTTCTGTAGCAGGCATAATGTCAATGATGGATGTGGCATAGCACTCCCCGTCTGTGTGCATGTCTTTGTTGTTCTGTGTGTCTCTTGACAGGCTCCTGGACAGCGTGTCTGCTATGACCAGGGTCTTGCCTGGTGCGCACTCGGCCGTAGGGTTAAACCTCGTCAGCTGCATTAGTAACCTTAGGCATCGGATTGGTACTTGTCCAGGTCCTTGGAGTTCATCAGTGGGACTACAGGTTTATGATAGTGATCAATTTGAATCCCTCTAAGTCGTACAGGTATTTCTCAAACCTTTCACAAGCTCAGACACTCGCCAGGCACTCCTACCTGATTTTGGCGTCGCTCAGATGTTGGGAGCAGTATGCCACAGGCCTCCAGTCCTCACTGTGGAGCTGCATCAGCATGCCGCTGAACCCATAGCTGCTTGCATCAGCAGAGACTGCTGTGGGCTTGTGGACATCATAATACGTAAGGGTAGGCAAGGTTGTGAGAAGTTCCTTGAGTTCCTCCTCCTTGAGTTCTGCTGAAATGCTGACTGTTGTGCCGGACCCCATCTCCACGCTGACTTGGACTTAAGCAGTTCATACATCAGTTAGCCCACTGTGACCAGGTTGGGGACGTATTTCCCCAAATAGTTGACCATGCTAAGGACCCTCTTGAGTTCTTGGACATTCTCGGGTGGGGAGAGTTTGTTGATTGCTGACACCTTCGCTGGGTCGGGCCGCACACCATCTACATTGATCTCATGGCCCAGGAAGTGTAGCTTTCTCTGCCTCTGTGCACACTTTTCGGCGTTCAGCTTCAGCCCGGCGGACTCCAACTGCTCCATAACCCTCTGCAGGCACTGGTCGTGCTCTGCCATGTCTCTACAATGAATGATATTGTCCATGTACACAGCCAACCCCCGCAAGCCTTCCAGTGTTTTCACCATTTCCCTCTGGAATATTTCTGGGGCACTGCCAATGCAGAAAGGGGGACATTTAAAGCAATATCTGGCAAATGGGGTGACAAAGGTTGTTAGACTCTGACTGTCCTTGTCAAGCAGAATTTTCCAGAACCCTGCTGCTGCGTCCAATGTTGAGAACGCTGTGGACTTGCTCAGTTCGTTGAGCTCATTTCCTCCACTGTTGATAAGATTAATCTCTCCCTCTTAACGGCTTTGTTCAGCCTTTTAAGGTCTACACAGATACGCACCTTGCCCGACTTCTTTGGGGCTGGCACCATGTGGGCGCACCACTTTGTGGACTCGGTCACCTTCTCCATAATGCCATTGGTCTCCATTCTTTCCAGCTCCTCCTTGACTGGTTTCATGAGAGGGATGGGGACAGCTCATGCAGTGTGGACTGCATAGAGTTGTACGTTCTCCTGTAGCACTATTTTCACTGGCTGCCTCTTGAGTAAGCCGAACTTTCCTCCGGTGCTACAGACCTCATAAACCCTTTTCACTAGCCCCATTGCCTGTGCTACTGGCCAGCTGAGGAAATTACTCACACGATCTCCTCTGACGACAAAGACTTTGTGATGTACAGGATAAGGACCCAGACGCAGATCAGGATTAGGCAAAAAGGATTGTTTAATTAAGGCAGAGGTCAAAACCAGAAGTCAGGGTAGCGAAGGTACAAAATCCAAATCCAAAGAGAAGTCCACAAACAATCCAAAAGTCAAAACCAATAAATCAGAAAAGGCAAACAAACAGAATCGGCAGGCAAACGTGAAGTGAAAACAGAAGGGGTGTCTCGGGAAAATGCTTACAGACTCTGGTTTACAATAATCGGCACAGGGAATGAAGATCAACGTTCTGACCAGGATTGAACATAAACACGGAACTTATATACAAGCAGGGAAGGGAAACACAATAGGAATCAGGTGTGACTGGGAGGAGAGAAGGGCAGGAACACAAGTGAAAACGATGGGATTCGCTAATATAATAGCAAGGGGAAACGAAAGACACGGACTGGGAATCACACAGACACATAGACAATATACGACCTGGAAGAGCAGGCAGCCACGTGCACAGTTCGAAGGGGAGGAATGCAAAGAGAGAATCTGTGTGCAAAAAGAAGCCTAAAACGTGAGAAGCGTACAGGGATAGGACAACGAGAGAGAGAATGATAGCGATAGATAGAAGCGTGAGATAATTAGTAATTAGTAATGTTAGTAACTTAATCTAAATCCCTAATGTTAGTAGATTAGTAGGTACTATATACATCTAACTAATATATACAAAGTGTTATAGAAAGAAAGAAGGAAGTAAAACAAGATAAGAAACTAAGACAGAAAAACCGCATAGTTCCCGAAGTGCATGACAAAGACAAGGAGTGGATCTCGAAACAAACAGGAACGATGACAGACGGGGAACAGAACATGACAGAAACGAGAATGATGAATGAAAAATAAACAAAGTACAAAAACAAACCGAACAGACATGCAAAACATAACAGACTTTGAATGAATAATTATTGTCCTTGTAAACCATATGTGCTGTTAATTGGCCTACACATTTCAAACGACCATCTGGGCCACTCAGTATAGTCTTGGCCCAGAGCAGCTTTCTCTCTGGTTTTAGCATTTTGAATGCGTCTTCACTCATGACACACATATCAGCACCAGTATCTATTTTGAACATGACTGGCGTGGTACCAATGTTGAATTGCACTGTCCATTGTTTGTCGCATGAGGATGTGCTATTACCTGAGCCCAGAAAATATTTACATATAGTATATGAATTATATTTACATGTTTTCCTCTGCAATAAGCTGACCAAGCTGCCACAGCCTATTTGACAGTAGACTGTGCAACTGATACAGATTGCAGATCAACCAGAGGTGTCAGTATTGAGTGATGAGGTCGGGGATAACCTGTTGATTATAACCCTTCCTCCTTGGGTGATGATATAGGCAATTATCTCTTTGCTGAAACACTCACTCCCTGGTGACAATGTGGGCAATTATTTGTTGCCCAACTGGCATATCATAGGGTTCACCACTGCACTGAGCATAAGTGTCTTAGCAACTTGTTCTTAGCAACATTGCTTCAGGCCACTTTTGTAAAATTGATATGTAAACACATCACCATCATGCTATGTACTTCATGTATCCATTCATCTCATGTTGGATGGATTTGAATGGAGTAAAGGAATGTATTACTTTTGTAGCATTCTAACTATTTTTCTTCAATTTTTGGAATAACCAATTGTGCTATGCCCCTTCATGGCGAATAACGAGAGGGAATTTATTCAGCAGTTACTTGAGGAACCCTGGCCAACATCAGTCACCCTACTCGAGGGGATTGAAGCCAATTCTGTCCAACCGCTGCAGACTCCTGGTCATAGTCAGCGAATGACATAGCCCAAACTAGCAATAAGATTTAGATACTATAGGGCTCATCCTGTACTTATGGAAAGCACCTTTACTGATTCAGGCAAACCTATATACTGTATCTGTATATCACATTTTTTGTACATATGTGTATCCTGGTAAATAATGGGCTTAACTTCTGAGTTTACAATATTGAAGGCGTGGTGTACTCCGTTAGATTATTGAAGGCAGTCATTGCTTCATACAGTAAATGCCTATAGGTCCATGAGGTTTCATGTTGATTGATCAATAAGGAGAATTCATGAAGTGTAAACTGCTGAAGTCCATCGCAAGCCTGTTCCTCAATTTGGTAACTTCAACCAACATATAGCTAAAATATATTATGTCAAGAAATAAAATATATAAACTGTATATTTCACAATAATTTATCCATATACTTTTATTTGTTTGCTGTATAATTAAAAGGCACCAATCATATGGCATATCAGTATACTGTTTATATTCCATGTGGGGGAAAAAACATAATTTACATTATATGGATGTTTATATGGATATTTTTTGGATGGGTCGGCTTGTCTGAGTTCTTACGGTCACAAGATTCAGGTTATGGGTTTCATTTTTATCTGTCATACTTTCCCAGACCGGTATACAAGTCACCCGTTGGACAGTTTATCCCCAGAGAATGCTCACTAGTCATTTTGTTTCGTTTAAAAAAACTTAAAACGAAATTGTGAAAATATGCTTGTGTGCTTTTTTTCTGGTCACAAACACGTCCTGTTTTACTGCAAAAAACTTGACCTACTTACAACGTGGCTGTAAAGTTGTAGTTTTTTGGTGGTAAAAAAGACACTTTGTAAGACATTGTTATTCACCCAAACCAAATCACAACCTTACACAAAAATTCTTGCAACGTACTTTTTTGCAATGTAATTTGAATAGATGGGTGTAATTTTAATAGTTTAGGGGACGTGAGACAAGAATGCTAGAACTAGTCCGAGCTTTATATAAAACTGACATTCCCTGCTATTGGAATTCGTATTTTAATAAGAGCTGACCTTTTGAGAAAGGGCAGGGAGGCGGAGATGGGGCATTTTCTTTTCCTTTTTTCCCCCTAACACTGAGCATGTGATTAACATACCGATATTCTAGACCATGCAATTGTGCTGTCAAAACTCCTAAGGGAATTAGAGCTACAAGCAGCGAAGTCACAACGCAGGTGAAGGTAAATCCATAGCTTTTGTTGCATTACCAGACAGTTGATTCCTTGTATATGTTACACTCGTCCTCTTTTGAAAACGTTGTTTTGTTTGGTTACTTAATTGGTTTGGCGACAATTTTTGTAGTGCCCAAGAATGAGACTAATATGGTTTACCATTTGATTGCGTATGCATTCCTATATAATACAGAATAACTCAGAAAGTAATATTCTGTTTGATTCATATTCAAATGTAATTTGAACCCAATAATTGGATTCGGGTTCATGGTTCATTTTTGCTTCTGCTTTGTTTTTTGCTTTTGAACCTTTCAAGTGTTGTATTTGCTCGAATTATCATCCTAATTTTCGGCTTCAGAATGTACGAATTGGGTCTTTTCTCATCAGAAAAAGTAGATCCGTACGCAGATATTAAAAGCAAAATAACTGACCCATAGGTGTTCACTGAAGGCGCACCTCTTTGAAAATACTGTACACTGCTCTTAGTTTTTAACCTTTTTCTCTTAACCGAACCAGGGTGTATGATGCATAGAGTTGTTTACTATAAATGTAATTATAGTTACAATACAGATTTTCGGTCCTTAATTTTATGGAATAAATGCAGACATACGTTTTCAAATTTATCAGAGATGTGGCCTGTTCAAACACTGCACACCCTATGCACACACAGCCACACCTTGTGTTGATTTATCTGCTAGTTCATGGGTATCGGTGTAGAACAGGCGCAACCACGCTTCACTAATGTTGTTGTCATGCGGATGCGTTAATCGAATCATATGTACCATTTTGATTCCATACAGGTAACATAAAAAATCACAAGATCCGTGTACGGCCAGCTCTGTACTGATGTTCCTGGACAAATACTGACACGGGTGTATGTGCTTGTTTCAGATAATGTGTCGCATCATGTGAAGAAAACGTAGTTTTTGTGGAGCTGAACTGAAGAATAATTGCAATATTAATTTGAAGTATTGAAATTGTGCTGCAAAATCTGACAAAGGGTTACAGTGGCTTTTATATTAGGCTATTGTTTTTTGTCCAAGGCCCTGTGGATGATTACCATAACAGGACAGCTGACAAAAAAATATAAATTAGATTATTCCTTAATGCTATTTGTTTATGTATTGAATTGAACATTTTGAACAAAACAAGGTTTCACTATTGCCGCCAAGTTTCCGCCATTCTGCAACGTGTGACCAGTTTTTCTGCAGTTATTAGGAATACAATACATCCATTCTGAAACTAGAGAAAAAAAATTGGAAGAGACTGCTTCTGAAATTGCCTAACAGCCTGATCTCGCGCGGAGCCTTGGGACAATTAAAAACAGATTCTGTTTTCTCGGGTACGTAGCTCTATCCTTGAGCTGCCTCTGATGCGAGATGAACATTGGAGAGGTCCCAGGGCACCTCTGGCTCAAAGTTATTACTGGAGAAGAGAATTCAGGAGTGCCTGTGATCACGTCAAACCTCTGACCTGCGTGAGCTGATTAATTTATCTTAGAATTGCACGTGCCAGCTCCTGGTGGCAAAATCATTATTCATGGGTAATTCTACATAGGTTTACAGTTTATGATTTTAGCATGTACAGAGTTTATTTTATGGTCTTGTTTTGGCACATGGTAACCCTTTCCAGATGAGTTTCTTAAGAATGTGTTGTATGTATTTTCTGTTTAGGTTTTAAGTTGTAAATGGCTAAGATGTTGAAGGCCTGGATTTAAACTATGAATTTTTAACTTTTACTTATAAATAAACGTAAGTGTTGGACATAGTAAAAAGCACAGTTTTGACTAAATTAACTCGCCAAACTTTGTTTCTAAGGAACAAAAAGAAGAGATGTATTGTTTTTTAAGTCAAAGCTAAGGACAAATGTTGAAAAAATCCAAGCAAAAGTGATGTTTAGTTGGTGTTTTCTGCCTTGACCTTTTCAGCTCCTTCCACCAGCCATAGTTCAAACTACCCAGGCACCAGAGCAGTAGAGTCAGAGCCGGTCAACTCCATGGACAAGAAGCTGGACCTGTCCAAGCTTACGGACGAGGAGGCCAAGCATGTGTGGGAGGTCATCCAGAGGGACTTCGACCTGAGGAAGAAAGAGGAGGACAGACTGGGGTGAGCCTTCGGTCCAGAAAGCACTTCATATAATCTGACTTGAAACCCCTTCGCCCTTTGATTTCCCTGAAGTTAATCTAGTTGGACATTTTTGGTGAGATTTTACACAAGCAAACTGCTGCTTTCCGGGATGGTCACTATTAGGAATGCCATATTTGCCAAGTCTCAGCAAGAAGACTTGTGTTGTATTCAAAAAGCCCAAGGCACCAGATGAAGCCTAATTTTAAACTTCCTGAAGCCTCTTTAGATTTCTATTAAATCAGGGGTGCTGAAGGAGGATTTCATGGTAACTTCTGGTCTTACTTATTAATTAGCCCAATAATAGCTAAATTTTTACATAAGTTCATGACTGACAGCTGAAGACTATTCATGTATCCATATATAAAACGTTTTATATTTAAATGGGGTTTTCTTTGTTCTTGCTACTTTCATGTGCTATTTCTATACAATAAGATGTATATGTTGCTCAAAGAAAGCATTGCATGGGACATGTCATATGCCTTGTGTTTTGTTGAGCCTTCAGTAAACCTCTTTGACTATTGTGATAAATACCTCCTGGGAGAAAAGTAGATTCCATTGATTGTAATGGAAAGGCTGAGATGGGTGGTTGAATCCAATAATGAATGGGAACTTGTGATCAAGACAGGCATTACTCATAGTACATTTATGGTGGTGATTGAGTGGCCCTAGAAATGGTAGTGTCCCTCACTCTCTCACTGACTAACTAAACCACTCATCACTTACACATTCACTCATTCACTGACTAATTCAGTCTCTCTCCATGGCACACTACCTCTCATTGAGTATCCCCAGTCGTTCCATGTATTCATTCAATTTCACCACCAGCACACCTGATTCAAGTAATAAACGCTTGTTCAGTAGTTAACTACAGGCAGTCTCCGGGCTACGAACGAGATCCGTACTTAAGTCTGTCTTTAAGTCAAATTTGTATGTAAGTCGGAACAGGTACATACAGTTCTTATTAATCATCACTTAGTCAAATGTTTGTCTTAGTATAGTATTTATTTGACCTTTCTGTGCATATAAAACACTTAGAAAAACTTCCAAATACAATAAAACATCTTAAACATAACATTCAGTACATAATAATACTGTAGTAATAATAATAATAACAATACTGTAATATTAATAATACAGTAATAATAAAAGTAACTATGTACATACAGTACTGTACTGTAAAAAAACATGAAAGAAACAGTTCCTAAAACAGTTTAGATATAAAAAAAGAAAAATGATCATGATTAAAGGTTAACACTAATTTGTGAGGTAACATTATGATAACATTAATAACTGGATGATGCAGAAGATGATGGACTTGGAGATGGACTTTCGCAGCACTTACATCTGCACTCGCTGCTTCACCTTTAACTTTAATATTATGTAAATTTGCTCTCAATTTATAGCGATTGAACCAACCCCTACTCGCAACAAATTCTTAGTCGCAATCGCCTTCACTTGCTGCACGAGCAGCTTTTAAGTCATCTCTTTATTATTTCAACTTTACTTTCCATGGTGATTGTTTTCCTTTTCTTTGATACATCACCAGCACTTGCATCGGATTTACGCTTTGGAGGCATTGTTGTAAGGGTAAGAGAAAGAGAAAAACGGGACCGTGATCTGACTTAAAATAACGGACGGTGATCTCTGTTCCTTGAGCCAACGAACCGCTGAAACTGGGCAATGTTTTAATGAGCATCACAAAGTAGTGCGTGCGTTCGTTATTACGAACCATTGTATTTAACAAATGTAAAAAATATATAATAGGCCTTATGGCAGTCCGTTCATAAGTACGAGTTGTCCGTAAGCCAGACGTTCGTAACCCGGGGACTGGTGTGCTGTTGATAGAATTTAATGAATACATGGACCAGTTGGTGGTCCCTGAGGAGAGGGTTGGGAACCACTGCACCAAATCACTCATTCACTCACACACTTGCTTGAAACAAATTCCCTTGTATGCATAAAGCTTAGTATCATTACAGTGCAGTGTAGTATACTGTTAAATTTGTGAGCTTTCCCATTTGTAGGAATCTCTAAACTGTTTTCCCTAGGGAAAGTGCATAGTCCATACGTAGTGTGTCAGCCTAGCCCCTGAACAGTGTCTGCTCCGGTTTGAAAGGCACATGATTGGTTCCAAACTTGCTTTTAGCAGTTGGACACAGACCATAGCATCACTGTGAAGTCATGGTGACATTCATGGTCTTTCTGGAGGCTTTTTTCCACTGCTGAGTCATTGCCTGGAGTCACGCTTGATTGGACCACTGCTTTCCCGCAAGTGTTTTCATGCTGTTTTGTATATAGATAGATAGATAGATTCTTTATTGTCCTTTACAGGAAATTTGTTGCCACAGTCTGTACAAAAGCCTCACATAAATTACATAAATACAAATATACACACCACTATTACATATACATACATTAAATATGCACCCACATGGGTACATCCACATTTGTGCCTACATACACAGTCATATTCATATAAGTAGTGTGAAGAATGGGTTGAGGGGGTGGCTGGGGTCATGTGCAATGGTACGTGCTCTGTGTGTAATGGTTCTGCTGTTGAGGTCTGAGAGGTTGGGGGTGGGGAGGTCAATCATTTTGGAGGCATTGTGTGTAATGCGTGTGAGTTTGTTCCTGTTGGAAACAGTTAGCATGTTGAAAAAACAGGGGGAACAGTAAAGGAGAATGGGTTGAAGTATACTTTGGTAAAGCAGCAACAGAAAGTGGGGGGGAACAGAAAGTGCTCTGAGTTTGCGGATGGCAGAGAGTCTTTGTTGGCCGCGTTTGTGGTTGTCAGTGGTGTGTTGATCAAAGCTCAGTTTATTGTCCAGGGTGAGTCCAATTTATTTGTAGCATTCCACCATCTCAACTGCTTTATTGTTGATACAGATGGGGTTGTGGGTGGAGTTGTGGGCTGTGCTGTGTGCACTGGAAGTAATTAACAGTTCCAGGTAGTTGTTTCTGCACCACTGTGTAAAATGGGAGATGGAGTCTTGGTAGCCTAAAACAGAGTTATTGTCATTGAGGAGTGCAAGTATGACAGTATCATCAGAGTATTTGAAGTATGTAGTGATGGGTGAGGAACTGACACAGTCATTGGTATAGAGGGTAAACAGGAAGGGGCTCAGGACACAACCTTGTGGGGCTCAGGTGTTGGTGATGGTGGTTGAGGATGTTACAGTGCCCACTCTAACGGTTTGTGGTCTTTCACTGAGGAAACTGTGTACCCAGTGAGTGAGAAGTGGAGGGACATTGAGGTGGTGGAGTTTCCTAATCATCTGGTGGCGCTGGATGTTGTTAAAAGCAGAACTAAAATCGATGAAGAGGATTCTGGCGAAGTTACTGGGTGATTCCAGGTGTTGTAAAAGGGAGTGGAGGAGGCATGCCACAGCATCCTCAGTCCCTCTTTTGGCCTTGTAGGCGAACTGGTTGCCGTCCAATTGTGGTCCGACAATTGGAAGGATGATGTTAAGCACCAGTTTTTCCAGGCACTTCATGAGTATTGAGGTGAGTGCAACTGGCCGATAGTGGTTTAGCTCTGAGGGGCAGGGTTTCTTGGGTACCGGTATGACGGTGGATGTTTTCCACAGCGTGGGCACTGAAGCTGGCCTGTAGGATTCCCAGAAGATGGAGTGCATGATGGGAGAGAGCTCCATGGCACAGTGTGTGTGTGTGTGTGTGTGTTTGTTCACACTGCTGTTATATAGCAATTTTCTGCAGCCCCGCTATCCCTTGGAACAGTGGTATTCACTCTTACCCTTTAGGCTAAGATGAGCTAACTGCATAATCAAATACTTGAATTGATCAATTAAGTGCTGGGTAACAACAAAAACCTGCACGCTCTGTGGCTGTGCAAGGGTAAGAGTAAATACCGCTGCTTTAGAGCGAAATCACCCCTGTCCAATTTAGTCCGTGTAGTCAAGTCATTATAGTGTTAATGACTTAGACTAGTGGAGAGAGAGAGATGTACAGTTAGAGCAATGATGGAACAGCCAGTTCATATAAAAGAACAAAAACAAGGTGTGTGTGTACTTCGGTGTGTGTGTGTGTTCCTATACTGTACGTTTGTGTGTGTGTGTGTGTGTGTGTGTGTGTGTGTGTGTGTGTGTGTGTGTGTGTGTGTGTGTGTGTGTGTGTGTGTGTGTGTATGCATCAGTGTCTGTAAATGTGCATGTCTGCATTGTTGTAAGTATGTATGGATTTCTGCATCAGTGTGTGTGAACTCAAACTCACAAATACAACTGCGAAGGTTAATAACTAGAATGAGGTGAACTAATTGATATCAGGTGGTTCAATTGATTAATTCGAGCAAATACCTGCAGCCACTGTGGCCCGTGGGACTGAAAGTTGTCTATGTTGCGTCAATTGTATCGTGAGCTGTGAGATCCTGGTATGGACACGATGTGCCAGTTGTGACTATCATAAAGGAATTGTTGAAGGTGTTGAAGGGCTTGGGAGGTGTGTAGAACAGGGGCCAATGCTCCACAATGCTCCTGAGAAGGATAAGTATTAGATAACGCAGTTTACCTCGCCATGATCTGTGATAATCACTAAATAAAATCAGGGGGGAAAAAAAATATATATATATACAATGGGCCTTCTCAACACTGCAGAAGAAATTACCTTGATACTGTGATAGAAACAGCTAGAAGGGAAGATGCAACAGAAATTGTTTGAGCTAATCTTAGATTAGTTTAGAAGATCTATATTATCCCAAAAGAGGGAAAGTTGTTTGGCAGCTTCAATACACATTAAGACATAGAAACATTAAAAAAGCATAGGAAAAGGGCACATATTATAAAAAGGTATCTCCACACTCCTTTGTGGTTACGTTTTTTTTAATGAGTTGCTGGGAAACGGCCTGTGTCATAGTTATCCAAACACTGTGACACCATCCGGTGACTGTTACACTTCTCTTCACTGCTCAGCCAGTGTCCTCAATAAACCTACATCGGTGAATTGAAAAGTGTAGTTCTGACTCAGTCAGGCCCAGCAGAGCTCGGAGGAGACGTAACTGTCTGCAGGCTTTGGAAAAAAGGCATCGGCAGGCTTTTGGATGGATTTCAGCCATAGATCTAGGATCTTTAAAAATCTTTTTAAGAGGGTACCCTGAATTTCTTTCAGGCTTTGATAGAGAACATTAGCCACTGCGATAAGTTCCACCCCCGCCCACCCCTTCAGCTATATACCTGGCCTTTATGTGTGTTTTACTGAGAGGTAAGGCTCCCATTGCATAATACACATTGCGCTCTGGCTCCTATTGTGCTCATTATGGGTGTAAACTATTGGAATCATATGTAGAAGGTTCTCATTCCATTCTCCTTTGATCTGAGCATATTATGGATACTTCATTACTGGTTCACAGACTTTTGGTCTTTTTTTCTGTGGTGTTATTGATGAAGAGAAGCTAACTATGCCAGGTTAAAAGAAAACCAAAGAGTTGTATTTTGAAACTGGAGTTACTAAATAACCATTAAAAAAACTAAAAAAACATTGTCTTATGAGCATATGGAGGTCAGGTTCTCAGAATATGCTGTAGTTTTATCACGAGTCGCCTTGTGATAAAAAAAAGTATTTGTGTTGCATATGTTTGTACATGCACATAACACATGATGTCACCGTGGTTTTACCCTCTAGCGTGTGTAGCGTGTTTGTGTGTGTATTTGTGTATGTATGTATGTGTGTGTGTGTGTGTCTGTGTTTGTCTGTGTCTGTGTGTGACTCAGGAATGAAAAAGTGAAGCTGCCCATTGTGAGTCATGACGATCATTGCAGAGTCACAAGGTCAGCCCTTCTCTTTTGCCTGGGAGGACAAGATTCCATGCAGAGGATTCTCCATTTAACACAAAGAGCCCCCTATCTCACCCCTCCTGAATTCCACCAGAGAGTTCTGAATTTTCACTTGCCAAAACCAACTGTGCATGGTTACCCTATCTTGCGTGTGCCCAATGCTCATCATCTTGTGGGATGTTCATCGTACTATTCTGAGTTATAGAACAGAGTCAGTGGTAGGCTGAGTAAAGTACTCTATAAAGATTGACCCAGCCTTCTGTGTTAACTTTCATATTCAGGGGTGTTTTTTATTCTCCTTATATAAGTTTGTATTCCTTTATTTTTAGTTTCTTCCCATTTTCAAATGCTACAATAGCATTGCAGCATCCTCCATCAATTCAGGGGAATGCAGACTAGCATAATTGGACTCCCAGCTGCAGTCAGTGCTGGCACGGTCAGGAATTGATTCCGGACCATGGACTACATCACAGTGAAAGTGTAGTCCTTCAGCACAATGACCACACAGCTCTCCTGGTGGACTGCCAAGTGAAAAGAAGCAGTGTCTAGCAGAATTTGCTCCAGTATGACATCGCTGCAATGGGACAGACTTACGAAATATGAAGTAAAGAGTCCTGACATCTATGCTGGCAGATACTATATAAAAAAATAGGCAGGGTAATATAGCCTCATTTAGCTGTTTTAATTAACTTGCACTTAACAATAAATATAGCGAGTCAATGATCTCTGGCTTTCTGCCAACGTCAATGGCTTAATAATCTATGTTAGGATCCTTTGTTATCTATGGTTTACCCAGCATATTGGTTTGCACGCTCTGTGTTATTGCATAGTATATGCCTGATCTGTTTTAATCTCACTGATTTTACTTACTCCTGGTATGTGCATACTCCAGTTAAGTGCACCAGTCATTTTATATGAGCAGTTAATAACTTTATATAAGCAGTCTTCCCCCTTTCCCACATGCACCTTAACCCGTAAATGTTTAAGTCATTTTCCATGTTGGCGTCATGTGGGGACAGGAGCTGGAGTCGCTTTTCCGTGTAAGACTCTCTGGCAATTTTCCTGCTCAGGACCTAGTATGATTTACGGAAATCTTCCACCATGGCTCTAGTGGCAACAAAAGCAACAACATTCCCGGATAAAGCAAACGTTTCTTACATATGACGGTTTAACGTTGCCAGATAATGGTGCGTTCATAATATAATATAATATATATATAACAATATAACATAATATAATACATTGTGTTAATGCGCTAGCTAGCTAGTTAAATGATCAAACTAAACATTTAAACTATTTTAACACTTTAAATCGTGAGTTAGCGAACTAGCATTTCACATCCAGCTAGCTACTGACAGTAGTTTATGCCGGAGACTATTTCCCTAACATTTCACATCATCTATCTGATAGCAATTAACTGCGATATAAAAATCTGATTACATTATGCAAATGTATAGCTGTGTGGCATAGTGAACATTAGCTAGCTAGCCGATTGATAGCTGGGTAGTATTTAACGTTGCCAGTAGTTTTGTCTAGTTTTGTCTTCTATGTGCATAGTTATGAAATGTGTAACCTTTGTCAGTTGACTCTTGAAAGGTCATAAAATGTGTTAAATATAAGGGGTTTCAATGTTCTCGGCATCAAAATCCATTGTAACTATCATTGTAATGATAGTTAGCAGCGTCTTTGTTTTAGCTACTGAACATGTCTGAAAATTGGACCGACTCTAAGACAAGGAAACTTTTGTCTATCCGCACAGACCACAAAATTAAACGTCTGCAGCACTATCAGAGATGCCGTGGTCTATGCGAACAGGGTATAATGAGACAGAAAGCCCAGATCATTAGCAAACTGAAAGGTCTGCATAAAAAAATCTTCAAATAAATACATCCTGCATTGGCTAATCTATCTGGAACGACCATGTCATGTGGGGACAGGCTCTACAGGCTCTAATGTTGCGGATTCCATGTGGGAAAAGGGTTTATATCTTGTCTGGGTCTCACAGATCCTTTGGTTAATGGACAAGCAAAAGCGATGTGGGTTTGTTCTGACATTAAGCTGCCTTACCAGCTTCACGCTGTAAGGCATAATTTCCACTGCCACATTAACTTGGACTGTTGACCACAGCCTAGCCCCATACCTCCAGGTTTTTAATTTTTTTACATTTATTTATACCACCTCCCCCCTCTTCAGAGGACAGCTTTATTTCACCATGATACATTTTTAGTATTTACAAAATATTCACAATTCACAATTAGATGGTCACAGATACAAATGCCCTCCAAACCTCCCACACTGAATCCTATCCCCCATCCTCCCTCAACTCCCTTCTTTATATCCCTACCCACCCCACTGGTCCCCAGTCCTCCAACATCCATTCCAGCCCTCCATTCCTAAACTCCCCCACCCCTTCATAGGTCTGCTGCCAACCCCCATCTACATTTTACTGCTTTTACATTTGGTTGCTTACCTTAATTTGTACCTTAATCTATTACCAGACATTTTTTTATTTTTTTATTTTTTTATTTTTTTAAGACATACATGTGGCAATATAAGTCTTTTTTCAGCTTTTACCTAAAGGAACATGCAATGATATTATCCCATGTACAGAGAGAGATTTGTTTTGGAGTGTCACGGATGTGTGATATGTGCAATATGTGTCACATATTGTTTCAGTTGTGTGCCTCATGCAGCAGGGACTAGTTTGATGGTGAGATGAAAGGAGAATCCAATCTTCTCCAGTGCATAGCTATCACGCATGCTGAACAAGAGCTTTGTTCTGGTGTGGCCAATTCTCCCATGTCTGATAGTCTGAACCTGCGTGTGGCAAAGAGTAAAAAATATCCCAGCACTCTTTGAACTACAGCAAATCCACGTACATTTTTATTTTTTGAAATTTAGTTTCTGATTTTATCCCATTTTCTCCCAATTTGGTAGCCAATTAGGCCCGCTATTTTTATGTTTTATGCCTAGTAATGTGAGTTCGCTGCTGTAGTCCTGCGACCGGTAGTGACAAAGGCAAAGTAACGCCTCCTCCGAGACGGCACTCGCCAAGCCGTTGACCGTAACCCAGTACTACAGGGCCACTCTTATGCGCAGCGAACGTCATGTCGGCTTCCCTTCCCCCTCCCTGGGGCGGACAGCCAATCGCCGCCCCTGGTGGCACTCCTGGCCAGAGCTGACTCTGGTGAGACGGGGAATTGAACCCGGTCTCCATGACCAGCGTCGGACGTTGTAACCACTGGACCACGCGGGAGGCCCATTATAATATTCATTATAATCTGAGAGATTTTCACAATACATTTGTCGATTAAGTTATCATATGAATTATAAAAGGTGTGCTTAAGCATCCTTAAGCCCATGTGGAGATTGTAAAACTTTCTGGGAACAAGAAATGCCAAGAGATATGTACTGTATAAATAATACAGGGTCCATGATTTTGAAAGCTTCTATGGATTCGATTAAGATTATGATTTATTTATTGCCTGTATTGTTTGTCTTAGAAGCCAATGATATAATACAGGTAACTGCCCAAATAAAGGAAACACCAACATAAAGTGTCTTAATAGGGTGTTGGGTCACCACGAGCTGCCAGAACAGCTTCAATGCACCTCGGCATAGATCCTACAACTGTTTGGATATCTATTAGAGGAATGCAACACCATTCTTCCTTGAAAAATTCCATCATTTGGTGTTTTGTTGATGGTGGTGGAAAACGCTGTCTCCAGCACTGCTCCAAAATTGCAAATAAGTGTTCAATTAGGTTGAGATCTGGTGACTGAGATGGCCGTGGCATATGGTTTCCATCGTTACAGCCTCATTAAACATTCATTTCCATTTTAAATCAGTGAGTTTAAAGCAGTATTTAACACCATTAAAAAGGCTGGGTGTTTTCAAGCAGCAATGAAACAGTACTATTAAAGAGAAGATGGTAAACATGTATGGGAATCTGAATGTTCTTCCACATTTCTGGAATCTAAAGAAAACAGATTTCTAGATATTACTTTTGTATCCCCATTATAATATTATTCAACTTTATTACAGTATGACCCTTGTGTTGGTGGGGGATTGTTCTTCCTGTACTGTGTTTTCAGCAAAAGTGGAATTGGAAAAAGATGATCCGGGGAGAGATCCAAGAATAGTAGGCGGCTGTATCTGGATTTTCTCCATTGTCCCATTCTTTGCGTCAGGCTGATCTGAACCCGGCAAAGTTTCCCCCTAACTCAGCACTTTCTTGCTTGCATTTTGTAGTCGTTATCTGTTGCCTATTTATTATGATAACTTCTGTTGCCAGATTCATTTCTCATCATTATTCATCATTTCTGTTTTCTTTTTAAATATAATTTCTTCATTTTCGGAAACAGATGTTATCACATCACAGCATAAATGGTCAGTTAAGTGGCCACAGAGGCTAATGCGCAGTTTACTTTGATGCGGTAAAAGCCTTGGCTTGTTGCATAAGAATGAATAATTGCTTGGGCGAGTGTCTTTGCCTTGAGTGAGGGGGGCATGGGAAGAGGCTCTTGGTTGGTGCCAAAAGCAGAGCAGAATGCTGATCGGTGCAGGTTTCCTCGACTCTACTCATTTTCTAGGATCCCTCCTCAAATCCTTGCCATCTGAGGATTTACTGTCAAAAGAATGCAGTGATGTGGTTTCATGAAAAGCCACTGCTTTGATGGATTAATGGATAATCTTATGGAACCTTCTGTTCTGAAAGAATAAAATGTTTTACTTCACGATCTAATTCACTGAAAACACAAAGATTATTTGGTGTATTTCAAACTTTAATTTCAAAATCATCTGTGATATAAGTTTATATACTTTTATATGATACAAATGTATTCAAAGTAACTTTTATTTCCAATTGATTTGTATATGGGTGTGTGGGACTTTTTCCAAAGCCCCAAAAAACATTTGTGAGTTCATATTCATCAAGCTTGCTAGCACACAACTAAAATATTAACATTAAACAAAGTCACTGCTCGATTAATTTTGAACAGCGACGTTTTTCATCAAACTTTCTTATTCCAAACTCAGAGGCATGGAATTCAAATAGCCAAACAAAGTCTATTTTAGTAACGTTCATAACTTGCACAGCTCAGTGTGCTTAATAATTAAATCTTAAAACAGCCTTCAGCCATTTCAGTTACACCAACTGCCTGATTCTGTTAGGCTGGGATCACACCAAAAGTGTTTTTCCAAAGCAGCAGTACCCATTTTCCCATAGTTTTCAGTGGTACGGGGGCACTAGGTGCGCTCCTCCACCCTGCGACGTGCCTCACCTTTTTTCAGGAGGAGCACTCAGGGGTCTTTGAGTTGGAAATAGTTCAACTTTTGCTAGCTAGGTTTTAGCTAGATAGCTATCATGTGTGGTGGATAGCTAGCTAATAATAAAATCACCTCATCAAGCTAGTTAATGTTACTAACCAATTATTTAACATCATGTTAATCAGGTAAGAGATTATATTTTTCCATGGTTTTTTCAAGGGTATGTTTCATGGCTTTTATGTGTGCTAGTCTCATAGAGAAAGTACGCAAGTCTTTCTCCTCTTACCATCCATTTTCGCTAATGTTACCGACAGAACAGACTGTTTATCAAGCTTGTTATCTGTGTTGCGTAGCAACAAAATGCACATACTACCCCCTCCACATTCTCGGCTTCTTCCTGTAGTTCTCCCCAGCGACACACCTTGTGGTTTTTCCACGAGAAAGAAATGTGCTGATCCCGGCCTTACCTACTCCTTTCCAGATTATTTTGGCTTGGATTCCTATGACAGCTCAACACTCTCAGTTGATGACTTATTTTTCACTGAAGCAGGACCTCTGACAGTTTGGCATTCGGCAGCTTTGGACGTTTCTAAGTAACGTTAGTTTACATTACAAGCCGAAGAAACCGTGATCGTTTGCCAGAGATTAGCCTGCTGCTTTCCCTGATGCTCCCCTTTCACTGAGGACGCTGGTGGGGCCGACCTAATGGAGATAAACCTTTCTTAAGGATAAGAAGTTAATATCCTCTCTGATTGTGCTAATGTGATAAACATGCAGCCAATGATTGTGCAGGAGAGCAACATCTTTCCTTGTCTGGCAGTTTTTCTTTGAGAGCAGGTTATCATGGAGACTTAACATTCAGATTAAGCCTCGAGAAACGGACCTCTTGTATTATTTAGCCATGTTTTACTGTCGAGTCTCTTCTATCCATTACGCACCTAGGTTTGAGTGAACAATGACAAACAATTGGACTGATTGTAGGGACAGAGACAGAACTATGATTATTTTTCCCGTAGGCCGATCGAAAAATTTGCTGAACTGTGAAGGGAAAGCAGTTTAATGGATTAGGGAGCTGTTCCATTGTTTGTGAGTTGTGGCCTCATCATTTCACAATCACAGACATGTTTGCAAATGTGGGTTGATTTGGTCAATACCTGTAGACTGTGGACGTGAACTCATTCCTGTTACTTTTATTAGGGATGAGACATCAATTTTGAAATGCTTCAATTTTCCTTTTTTTGTGCAAGTGAAGGCAGATCTCTTTGCAGTGAACCATTATTTGCACAGAACTGGAATGTAATATAGTGATTGCTCATCTTTCCTCAGTTCTGACATTTGCGTTATACATGAGCCCTTCAAGTCCTTTACGCATCTGAAAAATAAACCGTTACAGTACAATTATTCATCTACAGCAAAGTCTTACCACTGACCTCAGCTCTAAGAGCTTTATCATTACCCCTGTCGTAATCATCCTTTATTACATGTTTTCCACCATTGCTGGAATATATAATATTATTTTTGTGTTTGTGTGTGTGCATATCTATATATCTCAATATAAATTAGTATGAAAAATATACTGATATTTGCCTACTTCAATCTCAGTTGCAACATGTGTAGCTTCATCCTTCCCTGTCTCCTCTCTCTGGTTGAGGCAGGGATCTGAAGACCAAGATTGAGAAGGAGGATACCAAGCGCGAGCTGCTGGGGACTGAGTCCAGCCTGGCTGACTCCCACTGCATCCGCTGCCTGCAACCGTTCAAGTTCCTGGTCAACAGCAGGCGCCAGTGCCTGGACTGCCAACTCTACACCTGCAAGGCCTGCAGCCGCTACAACAAGAAGGAGCGCGGCTGGGTGTGTGACCCCCTGCCGCATGGCCAGGTGAGGAAGCAGCACCCGACGCCCCCACCCGACAAAAGCGGCAAATTGGGCATGAGCAGGCTGGTCTCATGCCCATCACGTCACTATGGCCAGTCACTAACAACATGGAGGACATGAGACCAGGTTGCTTTCTACAGTTTCAAAGATTTTCTAACCCTCCAAAAAAATGTTGAAAAATTGGACTGTGAAGGTCAGCGTTGACACAGAACTGACCATTTTGAAGTTTAATGGTCAGCTACATTATCAAATGTCTCTTACCCTTTGTGCCAGGTTGATGTCTGACAAGGTTGCCTAAGAGTAGAGTGGACAATAAAGTTTTTCACCACCACCTCGTTAAAAAAAGGTCTGCGAGTTTAGAAAGTAATCAGGCATGAGCTCGTCAAGATGTTTTCTTAGATTATCCAAGAGTAGACTGAAGAATTTAGTTTGACTTTACCATCATTCATCGTCATTGAGCTGTCCCAAAGTAGATCGGAGAATTTTAAGTTTATCACTGTCCCCACCCCTAGCACTATCCCCACAATCTGCAACCTTAGAGGGGAATTAGAGCATGAGCCCGATAATAGCTCTCTCTGGGATACCCAAGAGTAGTAGAGTGGAGAATCATTGGAGGAAATGTGCTGGAGCATTAAAGCAACTTCCTGTCTCCCACTCCCTCTGTGGGCCTTAGTCAGAACACAAACCGTCCCCTGTTCTGAGAGCAGATCCCTGTCACATGACATTACTCTCTGACGGCACCCCTCCAGCTGACCCCAGCTAACCCTCGCTCAGCAGTGGCTCACAAATGAACACCAAGTGCATGCCCTATCCAAAACGCCAGGGTCTCTGTTCTCCTCTGGGAGGGGTTGCAGGGTGGACTGCGAATCAGGTGAGGGGTCGTGCTGTAGCATCCGAGGTCAGTGTCCTAGAAAGCACACAATGCTGTCATTACTTAGCTGTAACGTGTGGCAAGTTGCTTTGTCATGAGAGTCTGGTGAGAGGTGTGCTTCCTGTTTTCCTCCAACCCCTGAATGGTTTGCTGATGAGCCGAGATTAGTAAACAAGACTTTTATTCAGAAATGAATCAATGGCACAACCCTGTTATTGTATCTGTCTGGAACATGCATCGAAATTCCCTCAGTGCATGGCCATGTATCATCGTCAATTAAATAGTACATTTACATGTAATAGTCATAAACGGTCCATGTAAAGGACCGTGGTTAAATATACTGCTGCCTGAAAACAGGAGTATGCTACTGTACAAGTTAAGGGTCGTTCATTCCCACTGATTATGAATCTGGCAGGTTTTTAGCAGAAATGGTTGTGGCTAAGTTATCTGTTTCTGGTGCTGGGGGTTTAATCATAATTAAGACCATTGGCCTGAAATGTCAGGGTAAACCCTCATTCTGAAAGACTCAGGGAGGATTTAGTGGGGGACCCTAGGCTATTTCATCATAGTGCAGTGAGTTGTATTTATTTTGACTGCATTATGTACTCCATAATCGCACACAGCATAATCAATACTGATTAAAGTTCATTTGTAATGATAGATAATTAATGAATGATAATTTGGTCATATTCATAACTTTTTTATGTTTCTGCTTTGAAAAAAAAAAAAAGTTTAGGTTACCAAAAACTGAAAAATAATGTAAATTGTTTGGCAGTGAGTAGTTTCCTACACCATCAAAAGGCACTTGGAAACTGGAGGAAACTCTGACAGGAAGAGGTCTGGCAGACCCAAAGCCACGACAAAATCAGAAGACAAGTTTCTGAGAGTCAACAGCTTGCTTGATAGGCGGCTCACAGGACAACAGCTTCAAGCACAGCTTAACACTGGTTGAAGTAAGGAAGTCTCAGTTTCAACTGTGAAGAGAAGACTTTGAGCTGCAGGTTTGACAGGTTGAGTGGCAGTAAGAAAGCCATTGCTAAGATGGCAAAATAAGAAAAAGAGGCTTGCCTGGGCCATGAAGCACCGCCAGTGAACTACTGAAGACTGGAAGAAGGTCAGATGAATCTTGAAATTTTGAAAGGTTTTTCTAGGCCGTCAAGTAGGCGAAAGGATGGTTCCTCAGTGTGTGACACCAACTGTCAAACATGGAGTACGAAGCGTGATGGTCTGGGGCTCTTTTGCTGGATCCAGAGTCGGCGACTTGCACAGAGTGACTGTTAACCCACGTTAACCCATTACTTGTTCCCTGAAAAGGGCCTTTTTTTATAACTCTGAAATGGACATTAGATTTACATTTACATTTTCAGTTTTTGGTAACCTAAACTTTTTTTTTTTACCTCTGGCAGTTTACTGCTTACCTTTGTACCATTTCAGGTTATTCACTGGACGTGAGCTGCTTCAATTTCAGTAAAAATGGGAAAATGGGGATGTTCTAAAACTTTTGACCAGTAGTGTATATGTATAAATGTCACCCTTAATAAGGCTTAATAGTTATGCCTGTTGATGATAATAATAATATTCATATTCATATTAAATATGGTTTACTGTCTCCACCATGATCTCCATCTTCTCCTGCTCTCCATGTCTTCAGATCTGTCAAACCCACAGCTGTGAATGCTCATTATCTTGTTTCGGCAGGGTGCTGAAAATCGGAAACTTGGAATGGTACCATGAGAATGTGCGCGCTCGTTTCAAGCGCTTTGGAAGCGCCAAGGTGATGCGGTCCCTGTACAAGAGGCTGAATGGGGAACGTGGCTCCCAGCCAGATCTAAGAGGTGTGTGCCATACGTGTAAGCTCAGCATAATGTCTCCAATGACACAAAGGTCAGTAGTCATTCTACAATGAAGCCCCTCTTCTCTAGGTGTGAGGCATTCTGAACCCCTATATGGGGAGCTACCATGTGTTATCAGCTGATTTGAACCAACCAGAGTGATTTGAACCAATATAAAGGCTTTGCTATGGTGGGCAAAGCCTTTTGATTGGTTAAAATGTGTCAGCGATTGGCAGTACTTGGTTTTTTGCATTTATGAAGCCCCAATGTCCCACCATAAATTTTCAATACATGAACACATTATTATTATTATCTAATGTATACATCTAATATTGTACATGTAAGGCCTCGCAAAACATGAGTTACACATGTGTTCAGGAGTTCCACACAGCTTGGATTTTCATTCGAAAGCGCAACGTTACTTGGAAGCTGTTTTGTTGCAGCTGCAGTGGTGGGTTTTGCAATCACAGAGAGCAAATACTTATCTGGCGCTGCTAAACAGACAGAGGAATTTAATCTTTTGCCTTTTTTCTGTCTGATCAAGATATATCACCGCAGGTTGACTGAGACTGTGCCTGGGGGTCACTCTGTGCAGAATACCTACCTGTCACCGTGTGAGGAATGGTTACATGAACATAAATAGTGTACATGTAAAGCCGTTCAGGGAGATCACAGGGAGTCCACAGAGGCTGTGGCTGGAGTGCCGGGGGACTGCGGCGCCCCTTTTGATCACACAGTCACATGCTTAACTGAGCGCCTGGAATTGGACATGTCTGCTTTACTCTGCCCCCGCTGGGTCCACAGAAACAAGAGAGAATAATGGTGCTTTTTTCGTGTGTGTCAAATTGGAAACACAGACAGAGAGAAAGTTGGCAGTTAAAAATAAGCGGCGAGGCAAATTTAAAACTGAAGGGTGGTGCTGGTTTCAGGCCGGGAGGTGGGGGGGGTTGGGTACAGAACAAGACATGCTCATAGTTCTGTAATGTGGAAATGTGGTTGTTTGGTCCAATCTTTCATTTCACTTCTAGTGAACAGACTGGAATCAATTTTTCATCTTTTTTTTTAAAGATATTTTGCTGCTGTTGTCATCGCAAGATCATTCCACAAAAATTATAGTTTATCTTGCGAATTTCTATCACCAACGTAGCTGCGAGTAACCTTAGCTAGCTCATTCTCAGCTGCATTCACAATGATGAACTTAACGTAGCTGCAGGTAACCTTAGCTAACGTTAGCTAGCTAGCTTATTCACAGCTGCATTCACATCGAACCTTAAGTCTGTTGATTGGGAGCACCCTATAACGTTTAACCCTCATTCAAGTTATTTCTGCAAACAGAGTTGCTCAAAAGGCTTGGTAAGAAAATGTGCTCAACTCAAATAGTCTAATATACGGAGGTGAGGTAAAACATAGGCTATTGAAATGGGTTGCTCAAATGTTACCTCTGGTGTATAGGGGTTTATCAATTAACCAATAAAAGAAAACAGTCAATAAATCAACCAATGTTTATTAGATGAGCTTCAAATAAAAAATTCTAAGCTCAGCTCAGCCTAGCCAGGTATTCAGCCTCGCCAGGTAGCCAGCCAAATAGCCAGAAGTGTAGTGGTGTGTTGTTCGTGAACGATTGTTCTTTTTGAACGAATCCTTTTGGTGAACGAAAGGAACTGACTCACCTCCATGTAGGATTCGTTCCTTTGGTTAATCTCTCACTAAATAAAGTTGGGAACTGGCATTCGTTGAAACTGCAGCCACTCCTCCTATTTAAGCATTTCCACCATTGGGCTCTAGTCTGTAGTATCCATTAGCCAACGACAGCACTGAACCGCTTGAGCGGGGCGTGCTCTCTGAGCCCCTCCCGTCGGGGTGACCGAGAGCAACAGTAACTTCAGTTCCAGAATTTAAAGCGGTGAGGACCGAATCCGTGAAGGAACTGGAACTGGACATGCTGTTGCTGCCATTCCTCGTTCCATGAGGCAGGTCCGGATCTGGAACGAGAGACTAGCCTACTGCGTAGTTGCTGCAGCTCTACGTCTCTCCCTCCCCATAATGTCTTCATATTGCAATGACGAACTTGCCTGAGACTGAGTATAAAATTTAAAGCAACTGGTTTACACTAGCTGCTTAGCCCAGCAGTTACATCTGAGAAACGCTTAGCCTATAGCCTACTGCTAATTAGTAAATAAATAAACAGTGAACGAAAGAGTCGCGAAGTTGGTCTAGTCTCAACTCGAGAAATGAAACCACATCATTATATTCCTTTATTCAAACATAATATGCTAGGCTATATGAATTTATCACCACTTTGAGGTCAACATTGTTTTAACATTGGCGCAGATAGCTTGATGAACAATGTAGGGTATGATGCAGGAAACCGACACAATGCAAGTCACACCTTAAGTTAGCCAACATAAATACCTAGATGGCACATAGGCTACATTTATCAATGGCCGTTTTAGTCGATGTGAATGATCACTTGGTAATATGTAGCATACTTAGAAAGGTTGTCCATTCAAGTATTTGTTTATGATTTTTTTTATTTGGAGATGTTTCTTCTGATCTGAGAAATTAACCTTGAAAGTCTTTTATTTTTAGGCTGTTTGATCAATGTTACCAATTAATTATTATCATTGTTGTTGATATTATGCTTTTATTGTTTTTATTTATCCTATTGTTACATGGTCCCTGAAAATTAATCGTAATTTAAATAGAATGTTCAACTCAGTTAAACAATATTTACAGACGGAGTCGGACCCAGTCACTGCATAACTCTTGTTCTCATTCGCGGGAGTCTGAACAATAGCAGCGAAGGAACTGGTGAACGAATCCTTTTAGGGAACTGAGTCAAAGGATCCGTGTCCCTGAAAGGAACCGTAACGCCCAGCACTACAGACGTTCCTAACCAGACAGCACGGAAAATAGGGTTGCTATCTAGCCACCACCCCTCTCCTGTCAGGGTGAGGGGTCAAAAATATGGGGATACAGTGCGATAGGAGACGCCCCCTTTCTAATGAGATGCTACAAAGCCCTGTATCTTGGTAGAGTGACCTGGCAACCTCCTGTTAGGAATGTTAATGTGGTCATGATAGGGAGGTCTTTGAGGACAGTTACTACTTGATATACCTTTAACACCACTTTTTGTTCTTGTTCACTGTCCCAGCCTTCCGTGACGAAGACACGTACAGCATGCCCGATGTGCGCAGTGAGTAGAGACCGCCGATCATAGATGTGGGGGAGGGTAGGGGTGGGTGGAGTGAATTGAACTAAGGGGAGGTCGATTTCTGAATACCACATGCCCGTATTTACAGTCATGGAGGCAAATGTTCTCTGGAAGCAATTCTGCACCCTATACTTTTCTTGTTTGGTTTGTTTGGAGCGATTCTTTGGCCTGCAAAGAATGTGGAATTAGGCTGAGAAAAAAAGGCAATTTTTTTAGATTCTCATGAGCTAAAAATCACAAAATGAGCCACTCAGCCACCCTCAACACTCCCCCACCCACACCTCCCTTGCCGGATCTGTGGATTGGCACTGTGTTACCCTTGGCACACACCAGAGGGCTCAGCTCATGGAAGCATTCAAGTAATGCCAGTTTAGGTCAGGGGAGTTTCAGGTCGTCAACAGCTTCTACACGGAGGGACAACCTCCAAGTGCATTTAGCCTTATCTTGTTTGAGTGTGCGCACATATGTGCTTGTGCGAACATGTGAGCGTGTGTGTTTGTGTGAGCTTGGAACAGCAGTCAGTCTCAGGCACATACTCCCTGTATCCACTGTTCATATCCTTGTTAATAGCAAAAGGCTATGCAAATAATAACCAAATGTGTGGCAGAACTGAGCCAGACATAAGCCAATATGAGCAGAACACAGTGTTACAGAGGAACGGCTGCAGCTAAATCATCCATGACAAACCCTGAGAAGCGCATGCCTTGCCCTGAAGCTGCGCCTGATTGGCCATTGTGGCGCCGTGGCTTACAGAGCCAGTTTTGTTCCGGGACCAAATGTTTTTATCACTGCTGAGTTATGCAATTGTTTGCTTGTGAAGTGATGATGATAATAATGGGGGGAAGCAGGTGACAAACACCAGTGGCGCAGGCAAACAAAAGTAACAGCGCTTTCGGTTGGAAGGGGCTTTGTCGAGGGTGTGTAACCACTTAATACATGGTCTCCTTTTCTTCTGCAGGTCTATACGATGGTCATGATGAAGACCACATTGATGCATCAGATGCACAGAGATACAGGCTGGTAAAAAAAAATTCCTTTTCAGAAATACCTTTCAGAAGGAAAAAAACATGTTAGCCTTACACACTTCCTCATTGTCTTTGGACTACAAATTGAACAGGGAAACCATGAATACAGGATGTTCTTTGGTGCGATTCTATTCAGCTCATGAACCTCCTTTAGCCACAATTATCAAAAACCATCCACGCTCTAATGGTGTGGGTGTTCATTTGGTTCTCTCTATTGTTGGAGCAATGCTTTTCACAATGGTCAGCTTGATTAGAACATTAGTTTCAGTGAACCTTCTTAAGCCTACTAGGAATACAAGTCCCCACTTTCAGCATTCAAGCTCTCTGTAAGGCCTATACTGAAGGAAAATGTAGGGTGTGGAGCCTAGCCCATTTGTCGGTATGATGTCTTGGCAGTAAAGCAAACACAAGTTGGAAAAACCCAAATGAGCTGGCTTAGGGTGTGAGCAAAGGTCTGCTCAGCTCCACAAACGAAATTACTGTTGAAAGGGTTAGATGGATGATTTTATTAAAATTCCATAAGCAGCCTGTCAGTACTTCCTGACAGCCTCTACCAGCCGGTGTGTGTGTCCCCCCCTCCGTTTAGCAGACATTCGCAACGAACATACAGCCAACAGGAAGAGGTCTTAAATCATTAACAAACTCTTGGAATGTTTTTCATTGTTGATTGTACCTCAGTGTGCCTCAAGTGAGTTTCTCTGGCATCTGGCCTTTGGCGTGGATCTTTGCCTCTAAACCCCAATCAAGGATGAATCTCAGCCAGCTGATGTGAGGCTATCACTGTAGAGTTACAACCTTCCGTATAACCACCTCATTGAACTGCAGCTGCAGCTGCAGTAACAGTAAGCCCAACTTCTGTCAGGAAGTGTTGTAAACATGTGACATGATGTGCGTTTTGGGTACCCATGGAGTTAGGTCACACACACCGCAGAATTATGTGTCAGTCTCTAGCCTGTTGGAGTGTGGTTTTAAATCTGGAATAATTCACTGCATTAAGGATAAAGGTTGACTAGGTTAAAATGACTAAGATATCTTCATGCAGAGAATCTTGGTCATGCACCAGTAAAATAGAGTAGAACGGAGTGTGCAGCATTTATGTTTTTAAACATATTTAAACATATTATTTTTATTAAATTACATTTTGAATCCGCTAAATGTTATGGGTCAAGACCAACATAAAATTATATACAGGATGAATTCAATCTTATTTTTCATTTTACAGTACAAATAAACACATTTTCCAATTAAACTGGTTTAAATAGGTTTTGAAACACTTTACATGCTATCATAATCATAAAATATGTCTATTGTACAGATGTATTTTTTTTTATTTCCACCAAGCTAGCAGAATAACAGAAAATATCATACATTCTCTGTGGGAGAACAACAATGTTACATACTGTCTTCACCCCAAGTTTCTGCTGCAGAAGGATGTGCCCCCTGGTGGCTGATTTTAGATCACTCACAGAAGTCACAAAACAGTACAAGCCCAGTTTCAGATTATCGTTCATTAATTTGGCAGGCGCTCCCATCCAGAGCGACTTACAAGGCTGTAATGGAAAGATATAGACAGTGCAATATATTCCCGCATGACATTCACATTGGAAATACTGCACCATATTGCATAACCTTGTTCAATGACTCTTTCACAAATAATGACTGTCCAAGATTTCTTTGCCAAAATCATAGAGATGAAATGTGAGTGTATTTCACAGTTCTGAACCTGCTCTTTGACATATGGCCTGATCGTCACTCTAAATGGCTGAAATCTGATATTCAAGAACCAGGGCATGTTTATGTAGAATTTCAGTAGAAAAAAGGAAAGAATAACATTGGGCAGTAAAAATTGAGCGAGAATATGTTAAAGTTGGTCAATTGTTGAAAAGTTCAGTTGCTCAATCTTAATTCCTTTAAAAACGTAAATATACTAAAAAAGAAATACACGATGACATCATTGTGTACAGTAAAATTTACAATTTTGATACTTTCATATATATGTATATATATATAAATTGTATATTGACCAAATCAGTATGTTTGTAAACAAAGATACTTGCACCAGTAATGAGTTGCAAACTTACTTCAGGTGACGATGAACAACAGCGCATTACTGAACACGTTTTAAAATCTCCTGATTGACAACATTTCTTCTGTCAACATTCAAAAATAGCAAAATATGAAAAATATGTCAAATTGGTTTGGGATTAAAATGATGCCACTTATAATTGAATAGATTACCCTTTTTGAAGAAATCTGATGAGAACTCCATAATGCTGAGCAGAATTGTTAATACATTTACCCCAAAAAACATTTACATCCCGGAGTCACAACTACTTGATCAATTACCTACTCACCTATTGACTGTCAACCATTGTAAACATGGAGTCACCATTCCACTGGAAATTAGTTTATACGGTTTGTGATGTATAACTGTTTGGTCCAAATCCGGTCCATATATTGACTATAATATATGTATATATATATGTGAATCATGTGTATATATACACTACCAGTCAAAGGTTTTAGAACACCCGCATTTTCCAGTTTTTACAGAAAATTAAGCAGTTCAAGTCCAGTGAATAACCTGAAATGGTACAAAGGTAAGCGGTAAACTGCCAGAGGTTAAACAAAAAGTTTAGGTTACCAAATTTTAGGTGCATACAGTATATATGAACCCTGCATTGGCTCTTGAGTATCAGAGTTTTATGGCTGTCAGTGGGTCTCCACAGCAAGGGAATGGGCCAAATGGGACCTCAATCCACTTTAATCGCTGGCGACTGTGTCTCTGTCTCAATGCCCTTTAAGATGCGAAAGACCAAGCGTCTGCTTTCCGTTCACCCCCTCGATTTCGATCTGGACAATGAGTACTCCACTCATTCTCGCCGTCAATCCTTCCAGGTACCGGCCGAGTGCGGCCCTAACTCCACCCCCATCCCCATCCCCTCTCCGCTTGCTATCCTATCAGACAGAGGGGTTTTGGCTCATCTCACTCCAGTGCCTCAAGGGAAATATAGCTACACTGCAGGGCAAGGAGAGATTATGCCTACCTTTTCGCCCAATCTTGTCCTTGATTGTGTTCTAACTAAAACAAATTGATTTTTTCTCTTGGGGGGGGATTCAAGTGTTTACAGTCTTTAATTTAAGACAAAACTACATGAAAGGATGATGCCAATGAGAATCACAAGTAAAGCTCTTTGAACCAAGTGTGCTCTAATACATTCAAAGAATGAGGAGCCACGAATGTAAAACCGAATATAATAATCTGAGTACAATCTCTTAGGAAATCAGTTCAGAACGCAATCCATTTTGTTTTTCACATTTCCCCGAATATGAATTTCCCCAGAAGTCCACCTGTCGTGAGATTGTCCCGCATGTGGCAAACTGTAGGGATGAGCTGGATGCACTCTTTTTTGTTTCCTCTGCTTTTCCCTAATGCAAAGGAGGAGGCCGAACCTGATCTGAACAACCTGGAATCTGAATCTCTAATGACACCATATTTGAGGATATAGAGCTCAAAGCTCTCCCGGTTATCCTGAACACCCACTTTTACCATATCCTCCCTATAATTTTATAAATGCATGTGCAGTGCATTCTTTTCAGTGTCCCTGGTCTTCATTAAATCTCAGGGTTGTTTTGTTTTTTATTTTAGTTTCTTTCTGGTGACCCAAACATCCCTGTGTGTTTCTGACATTAATTATCACCCACCACTGTGACCTCTTTTCCAAACTAAAGCCATTAACAGGGACTCGTTGGGATTTGCAAAACATACCTCTCTTGTGGGTGTTACTGTGGCAACAGATGCCTGCCCCATAGAGATTCCTGCCCCGCCTGCCTATAGAGCAAGGGAGACAGTCTTTTGTACTGCTTTTGAAGATGCTATCAGGTTTCGCCTCCTTGACACCATCCAATGCATATCTGCTCTTTTTCTTTGCACCTCCTTCACCTCTGTTTATTCTAAATCCACCCTCGCACCCCACCCCCATTGCTTTCAACCACATCACCCTCAACCCCCACTTGCAATGCAACACTGAAACACTGACTGCTTTGTCCATCTTTTGATGATAATCAAGGTCTGATAAATATATATCATATATACATACGATGGGGGAAATAAGTATTGAACACATCAACAAATACATCCAGTAAATGTATTTCCAATTAGCCTATTCAAGTGAAATTTGCACCAGACTTTGGTATTAACTCAAAAAATCCAGACAAAAAATCTAAACATTAAAGTCCATATGTAAATAAAGTTATGTGTAATAAAGTGGAATGAAACAGGAAAAAAGTATTGAACACACTAAGAAAAAGCAGTACACCACAGCAAGGAAAGGCAAGGAACCAGCTGAAAACCATAACTAATTAGGAGGCAACTCTACCTCCAATCTGTGCTAATTAATGTCACCTGGGTTAGAATATATTGATGGGCTATAAAAGGTTTTTTTTGTTACCAAGGTGCCACACAAGAAACATCTAATGATGGGTAAAAGCAAAGAGCTCTCTCAAGACCTTCGCAACCAGATTGTTGCAAAACATGAAAATGGAATTGGCTACAGACGTATTTCACAACTTCTGAATCTTCCAGGGGCATTATCCGTAAGTGGAAGCAACATCACTCCACCATCAACTGGCCACGCATAGGAGCTCCTCGCAAGATTTCTGATCAGGGAGTCAGAAGGATACTGACTTGGCCAAACACAAGGACCACTAGGAAAGAGCTCCAGAAAGACTTGGAGGCAGCAGGTACAACTGTGACAGAAAGTACAGTAGGCAATGCACTCCACCGCCATGGCCTCTGTGCACGCTCAGCCCGCAAGACTCCACTACTGAAAAAAAGACATGTTGAAGCTCGTTTAAAGTTTGCCAAACAACATTTGGACAAGCCAGTGAACTACTGGGAGCATGTACTCTGGTCAGATGAGACCAAAATTGAAGTTTTTGGCTGTCACACAACACACCATGTTTGGAGGAGAAATGGCACTGCACATCACCCGAATAACACTATACCAACAGTGAAGTTTGGAGGTGGAAGTATCATGATGTGGGGCTGTTTCTCCTCACGTGGTACTGGCAGACTTTATATTATTGAAGGAACAATGAATGGAGCCATGTACAGAGAGATTCTTGAGATGAACCTGCTGCCATCCACCAGGATGCTGAGGATGAGACGTGGGTGGACCTTCCAGCAGGACAACGATCCAAAGCATACAGCAAAGGAAACTCGCAATTGGTTTCAGAGAAAGAAAATCTACTTGTTGGAATGGCCCAGTCAATTACCTGACTTAAACCCAATTGAACATTTGTGGAAGCATCTGAAAATCCTGATTCACAAGAGGGCCCCCTGCAATCTTCAAGATTTAAAGACAATCTGTGTAGAGGAATGGGCCAAAATCACACCTGAATACTGCAGGCGATTAGTTACTTCATACAGAAAGCGCCTCAAAGCTGTCATTACAAACAAAGGCTTCTCCACTAAGTATTGAATGAATTTCAGTTAGTGTGTTCAATACTTTTTTCCTATGTCATTCCACTTTATTACACATAACTTTATTTACATATGGACTTTAATGTTTAGATTTTTTGTCTGGATTTCTTGAGTTAATACCAAAGTCTGGTGCAAATTTAACTTGAATGGCCTCATTGGAAATACATTTACTGGGAAAAATGTTGATGTGTTCAATACTTATTTCCCCCATTGTATGTATATATATCTTCTTCTATACACACACACACATATATATATACTGTATATATATATTCATGATAATTTGAAACTACTTGAGTGTAAAAACACATTCTCTTTCACACACACACACACACACACACACACACAATACAGTTTAATGGAGTCAATGAGGCAGTAGAAGGCAAGCAGGTAAGTTTGACTCCAGGTAGATTCTGTTCAGTAATGCATGCCCTGAATTCACATTCTTACTGCCTCCAACACTAAAGGGTGCATGGCAAATTTGGCAGGAAAATGTACTTGCTAGTGTGTGGGATGTGCGGCCATGATAGTACAGTGGTGCATTGTAGGATAGCTGTTTGTACATGGTGGTCCATAGAGGGCTTCTGTGGTTCCCCCAGCAATCCGGAAGCTTGGAGGGAATGACACGGCGCGAGTCGATGATCGCGGAGGCCGACATGGCATCAGTGTTTCAGCAGATCCTGGAGGAGCAGGCGGGGTACGACCCAAAGTTCACCCCCGCGATGCACATGCGCTTCCGCCGCAAGAGCCTGGATAAATCTGCACGCTCCGGTGAGGAATACGGCCTGCGCGCCGAAACATAAACGCCACTACATCCAACACACATGCATACACGCGCATGCACACGCAAGCACATGAACACACCAGTTGCTAGATAATGCTTTCCAGCCCATCTTGTTGAAATTTCCCTGAATGTGCATTTACTTGTGCAGCTACATCATGCCAGTAGGCATATTTTCAATAAGTGACTCAGTATCACTTCAATCAATCAATCTCACAAAGTGTCACTTTGTCATATTAGTGGTTCACTTGCTTTTAATTAAGCATGTTTAGTTCATAAATATGAAGTCATTGAAATCTAATAAGCTTGTTTTATCCTGTGACAGGATAACCCCAGGTTAGAAAATTACACAGATATGCATATTCACAACACCTTGATATTACTTGTGTAAGGATTACATTTTTCTCACATGGAAGTTTCATAATCCGTCCGTTGTCTGAAATGAACAATTGTTGGGAACAGTTTATTTAACAGTTTATTATTATGAATAACACAAACACTGACAAAGACAAGCGTTCAGCAAGAAATATAGGTTACTAGGAGTCACATTCTTGAATCCCACAACCTTCATGCTTACGAGCCCAATCCCTTAACTTCTGCCTCCCACAATGCACTGCCGGGATCTTCTGAAGATAAGACCAGCGAGACCCTGTCATCACCACCATCCTCATCCTCCTGTGTCCCTCCTTCCAGACGAAGGGCAGTACGGCGAGCACAGGATGGTGCGCGCACGCTCCCTGTCCAAGATCGCTGCCCTCCAGCGCCACCACTACCATGACATGGACAGCTCAGATGAGGAGGAGGGCCAACGGTTCCCCTTGTACCAGCTCCCTTCCCGCCGCCGAAGCCGTGCCTCCTCCCAGGAGAATGTCCACCAGGGGCCACCCCAGGTATGTGCAGCTCTGTGCTGTAATGACCACCATGAATCAGGACCTCAGTTTGACGTTTTATCTGAAAGAAGGTGTCTCCTGCGGTACAGTGTTCCCATCAGTGCACCCGGGCATTGGTTTTTCTACTTTGTCCGGAAGGAAGACCAACCTCTATTGGCCCATTAGTTGTTGTTGTTATTATTATTATTATTATTATTGTTGTTGTTGTTTTACTTTATTAGCCCATCTAAAAGGGAACTTATAACACTTGCCAGTCAAGTTAATAGTTGTGTTGTGTTTCTGAGTTATGTTTTATTTTTTGTGGGATGATTTATGGACAGTTAGGGGAGATAAATTATTAGAAAATGTTTCAAATACTGTGATGAACTTCACTGAAGCAAGGGGTGTATATGTAAGTTTTGCTCTTTAATGAACACAAATCTCATCAATATACTGCAGATACAAGCTTCAGTGTACAAGAACATGAATTTGAATTCAGGAGAAGAGAGGCAAACCTAATTACTTACACTTTACATTTATGGAAGAACCTTACCAAACATGAATATGCATGAAAACAAGCTAAGACATTTAAAGCTAAGCTAATAAAATAACAGATACATGTTGAAAATCTTTTAAACAAGTCCATAAACAACCCCCACGCTCCATCACGCTTAATAACTATGCAAAGGGAAATGTACACAGAAGAGATGGCACATTACTTTTTAGTTTAAATCATCTGTACATTTCACTTTATTCCTTCATTAATTCATTCTTTTATTTTGGATTTTGGTAGGTTTGAACTTCCATAATTTCGGGTTTGGGTCCTCCTGGGTCCTCCTTATGTAAGGTGTCATTTGAGGCAGAATAGCTAATAAAGGCTCATTATGGTTTTCATTTGTAAATGTTTTCTGAAATGGAATGCACATTTGAGGGCCTACTTCACAAATAACAAACTCATAACAAACATCTTGATGTTTCATGCCTAATAGATGAATGAGCCCTGGGCTATACAAAGGCCCTGAAGGTGACTCATTCACTTCAGAGAAGATGTCCTATAATCATACAATACATTTTTTTTTTGTTTGAAATTGGCACAAGTTCCGCTAAAGATTTGAATCATATGTGTTTGTTTCTCGAAGTCGCAGTTGTATATCCCTGTTTCAATTTAATTTTAAACCTTCTATTTAGCATTTATACAACTCCTCAACATGTGGACCCCTCTAGAGTGGTTAAGGCACAATGGTGTGTTTAAATTAAGTTAGAAAATAAGATGGGACTATGTTGTGAATGTACTGCCCACAACCAGGAACGGGTTTCAAATACATTTTATCATTAGAATGGGCTTGTCATTTGTAACCCCGGAGGCACTCTCCAGGATCAGTGTTATCGCTCTCGCCAGCCTGTGTTCCAGCCACCTACTAAAAGAGCAGAGCAGTTTTATGCACACAGGTACGATTAGACAATGCAAGACAGGCTTCCACACGCCTCCATCACCAGAATGTGGCCAGGGCCCATTCAGCTAGACAGACCCCCCCCCCCTCCCAGGAGAGGAAGTCCGCGCACCCATTCGGACCCAATGTACCACCTGGAGGAAAAATGTCTGCAAAACCAGATACCACCAGGTGATTGGAGTTGGTATCCTTCATTTTCTGGAGCCACTGGAGGGGTGCATGGTTGGTATAGAGGGTAAAGGGCTTGCCCAGGAGGTAGTACCGGAGGGTGAAAGTGGCGCACTTGATCGCTAAGCACTTTTTTTCAATGGCAATGGTCTTATGAATCAACAGTCAGTCACTTTCCTCCCAAGTTTCTCTTAATAAATTCAGCGCCCATATAACAATCAAAACAATCAGGGAACACAATCAGGGAACACAATAACCAATTAAACCATAGACAGAGACAATGAGGGAGCACTAAAAGTCCAATGCCTCTCTCTGGCGGTGTGCAGAAACCGCTACAGTACCCCCTCCTCTATGAATAGCTCCAGCCGTTCCTCTAGGGGTACTGAAATGCAGCGGCAAAGTACCGGATCAGAGGAAACAACTGGCTCGGGAGGGGGGTGCTTGCTGACTCGAAAGGCGGGTGGAGGGGAAACAACGCACTCCCAACTATGGAGATCAGGCTGGGGGGCTCAAGACTATAGAATTGAGGCTTGGGGCGGGGGGTTGAGACTTGAGACTGGAGGCTAAGGGCCGAAGGTGTGACGACCGCGGTAAGGACCCAGACGCAGATCAGGGATTAGGCAAAAGAGTTGTTTATTCACAGGCAGGGGTCAAAACCAAGAATCAGGGAATCAGAGGTACAAAATCGTGAGGCAGAGAGAAGTAGTAATAGGGCAGTCAAAAGGTCGATACTCAGGAATCAGAAGGGCAAAAGGACAAAATCGCTGGGCAGGCTCGGGGTAGTAATCAAAGGGTAGTCTCGGGAAATGCTAATAACTCTGGCTTCGGAAAGGTAGGCTCAGGGAAATAGAATCATACTGACCAGGGAAAGAACAGGAACACCGAAACAGATATACAAGGAACGAACATGAACACTGAACTAATATACAGGCAGGGAAGGAAAACACAATAGGACTCAGGTGTGACTGGGAGGAGAGAGGGGAGGAACACAGGTGAAAACAATGGGAATCGTTAATCTAATAACGAGGGATTAAGCTAATAGAATAACGAGGGGAAACGAAAGACACGGACTGGGAATGACAGACACATAGACAATAAACGACCTGGAAGAACAGGCAGACACGTGCATAGTTAGAAGGGGAGGAATGCATAGAGAGAATCTGCGTGCGAATGAAAGGGAAAGTGAAAAGCTAACAGGGATACGATAATGAGCGAGAAAGACAGCAATAGTCAGAAGCGTGAGATAATTAGTGATTAGTAGTGTTAGTAACCTAATCTAAATCCCTAACGTTAGTAGATTAGTTAGTTAGTACTGTACACACCTAACTAATATATACAAGGTGCGATCAAGAAAGTAGGAAGGAAGAAACGAGAAAATAAGCGAAGATTGAAATCCCGAAATGTAAACTCCCGAAGTGAATGACAAGACAAGGAGTGGACCAGGAACAATAACAGACGGGGATAACAGACGTGAACAAAACATGACTCGAAGAAAGATAAACAAAGTACAAAAACAACAGAACAGATACTCAGAATATAACAGTACTCGAAGAATGATAAATAAACAAAGTACAAAAACAAACAGAACAGACACTCAGAACGTAACAGTACCCCCTCCCAAAGGAACGCCTCATGGCGTTCCAACAGGAGGCACACAAAAACAGAAAAACAGACAGACCAGGATACTAGGAGAAGGGGAGAAAGCCAGGCAGACAAGGGGCAAAACACAGGGTGGGATCTTACAGGTCAAAACACGTGGCGGGATCTCAGACAGGCAAGGAGCAAAACACGGGACAGGATCTCAGACAGGCAAGGGGGCAAAACACGGAGCAGGATCTCTCAGACAGGCAAGGGGCAAAACACGGAGCAGGATCTCAGACAGGCAAAGGGCAAAACACGGAGCAGGATCTCAGACAGGCAGAAAATTTCTCGGAAAACAGGGGAAGGGAACTCGGAACAGAACTCGGAACAGAAGAAGGGATGCAACAGGGGAGAGGGGGAACAAGCAGGAGGCTGGCACGGGACTTAGGGGACAGGGGAACCGGGGGGAGTGGCACACTCGCCAGAGGCAGGTCCGTTGTTTAGGAGCGTTCAATAGGAATGACACCCACTAGTGCTCCTCTCCTAACTAGTGGTGTTGGCTTTTACTGGACAGCCGGAAATGAAGTGCCCAGACTCACCGCAGTAGAGACAGGATCGGTTGGCCATCCTGCGGTCACGCTCCTGACGAAAGGCGGGTCCGATCCAGCTGCATGGGTTCAGGCTCCGGGGTAGTAGATGGAGCTGCTCCAGGGTGGTTGTAGGCACCGATCGGTGACCTGACCCGGTCCTCCCAGACCCGGGAAAACCTCCGGAACTACGCCAGCGACGACGCTCCTGAAGCCGGGAGTCCACGCGGATGGCAAGGCTGATAAGGTCATCGAAGGACTCTGGCAGGTCACGAGTCAGGATCTCGTCCTTAAGATGTTCGGAGAGTCCACAGATGAAGGCGTCGTACAGCGCCTTCCTTCCCCAGCCACAGGCGTTAGCCAAGGTCTGGAAACGAATGGCGTAATCCGACACCGACCCTCCCTCCTGGCGTAGGTAGAGCATCTCCCGAGCCGCGTCATGACCCTGCTTAGACCGGTCGAAGACCCTCCTCATCTCCTCGGAAAACCGGTCAAAGCTCTGACAGCAGGGAAGAGAGCCCTCCCACGCGGTGGTAGCCCAGGACTTGGCACGACCGGTCAGTTGGGTGATAGCGAGGCGACCGGGATAATTCGCTGGGAAACGTGGATGGCTGCAGTTGGAAGATCAACTGGCACTGCGTCAGGAACGCACGGCAACCTCCCGGTTCACCTCGTATCTCTCAGGAGGAGGCAGGCGTGGTTCGCGCACCAGCGGAGGAAGGCTCGGGTTGAAGTGGCGCCCGCGGCATGCTGGGGTGCGGGGTTAATGACCGGAGCTCGCAGCGTGAGGGTAAGCTCAGCCAAACCGGAGGTGAGAGACTGCAGGTGTTCAGCCACACGCCCAGATGGTCCTGGTGCCGTCCGAGCATGGCACCTTGCTGCTCGAGGGCGAAGCGGAGCTGGTCTGGATCTGCTGGGTCCATCTTGGTCAGTACGTCCTGTGACGACCGCGGTAAGGACCCAGACGCAGATCAGGGATTAGGCAAAAGAGTTGTTTATTCACAGGCAGGGGTCAAAACCAAGAATCAGGGAATCAGAGGTACAAAATCGTGAGGCAGAGAGAAGTAGTAATAGGGCAGTCAAAAGGTCGATACTCAGGAATCAGAAGGGCAAAAGGACAAAATCGCTGGGCAGGCTCGGGGTAGTAATCAAAGGGTAGTCTCGGGAAATGCTAATAACTCTGGCTTCGGAGAGGTAGGCTCAGGGAAATAGAATCATACTGACCAGGGAAAGAACAGGAACACCGAAACAGATATACAAGGAACGAACATGAACACTGAACTAATATACAGGCAGGGAAGGAAAACACAATAGGACTCAGGTGTGACTGGGAGGAGAGAGGGGAGGAACACAGGTGAAAACAATGGGAATCGTTAATCTAATAACGAGGGGATTCGCTAATAGAATAACGAGGGGAAACGAAAGACACGGACTGGGAATGACAGACACATAGACAATAAACGACCTGGAAGAACAGGCAGACACGTGCATAGTTAGAAGGGGAGGAATGCATAGAGAGAATCTGCGTGCGAATGAAAGGGAAAGTGAAAAGCTAACAGGGATACGATAATGAGCGAGAAAGACAGCAATAGTCAGAAGCGTGAGATAATTAGTGATTAGTAGTGTTAGTAACCTAATCTAAATCCCTAACGTTAGTAGATTAGTTAGTTAGTACTGTACACACCTAACTAATATATACAAGGTGCGATCAAGAAAGTAGGAAGGAAGAAACGAGAAAATAAGCGAAGATTGAAATCCCGAAATGTAAACTCCCGAAGTGAATGACAAGACAAGGAGTGGACCAGGAACAATAACAGACGGGGATAACAGACGTGAACAAAACATGACTCGAAGAAAGATAAACAAAGTACAAAAACAACAGAACAGATACTCAGAATATAACAGTACTCGAAGAATGATAAATAAACAAAGTACAAAAACAAACAGAACAGACACTCAGAACGTAACAGAAGGCTTGAGACCGGAGACTTGAGACTTGAGGCAGGGGGCCCGGAAACTTGAGGCCGGGGACCAGAGAAACTTGAGGCCGGGGACCAGAGAAACTTGAGGCCGGCAACCAGAGAAGCTTGAGGCCGGAGACCGCTCCGCTCCGATCAAATGGTCCGATGAGGTCCATGACAATTCTTTCAAAGGGAACCTCTATTAACGGCAAAGGGTGCAATGGAGCTTTTGGAATGGGTTTACTTTTTGGCATTCAGGCTACGTTGTACACCACCGACGGACGTCACCTCGAATGCCTGGGCAATAGCATCGAGCCATTATCCGGTTTACTGTTTTATTCTGCCCTAAATGACCCGCCATTGGATTGCTATGAGCCGCCCGGAAAACCATTTCCTGACGGCTTTTGGGCAGAAATAACTGCGTAGGCTCCTCTCCTGTGTAGGCGTCCCGACTCCTGTAAGATGCAATAATAGGGGTATGTCACCTCTGGTCGAATCAGATGCTGATGTACGAGGGTGCGGAAGCAGCCTGTGTCCAACGACACCTGGATTGTCTCCCCTTTAATACTTACGGGTATCAGAAATGACTCTGCTGGAATGGGGGAGTCATGCTTGACAGCAGGATGTCCGGCGATGTTAACCTCCATTGGGCAGCAGTCTGGACGTCTGCACTGCCAACACTCCTGCCCCAACGTTCCTGATGACAATGGGTGATCTGGAAGAGGAAGGGACAGGTGGGGGTTAGGGGGGGGAAATGGGTTTGGGATGGGGGGCATGACCCAAGGTTCGGACTGGGTATTGGACTGGGGAGGGCCTGGGGAAGACGGCCATAGGGAAGATTGTGCTGCCCGGGTGGCCGGCTGATGGCAGCGGAGCCAGTCTGAGGTCCCTTTTGTAAGCCCCAGCGCAAACTGCTCCAGCACCACCGCCGGCACAATCTCATCCATGGTGCAGACCTCTGACTACAGCCATTGCCTGCAGAAGTCGAGGAGCTGCTGACCGTAGGTGAAGGGACAGCCGCCGTCGGAAAAGCGAAGATCCTGAAGACGTGTCCCTCAGGCTTCAAACCCACTCTCTCCTGGATGGTGGCCCGGAGGGTCGGGTAGTCAGCCACAGCAGTGGCCGGCACACTGTGGACCGCTCCCTGGCTCTTCCCCGAGGCCGGGAGGGTCCGTACTGCCCACTCGGCCACTGGCCACCCGCATGCCGTGGCTGTCCTCTCAAAGAGGTCCATGAACACCTCCAGGTCTTCATCTGGTGCCGTCTTCTGCATTCTGATTTCTGACCGGATGGGGGTGGGAGTGGGGGATGCCTCCTTGTTGCTCAACAGCTCCACCAGGACGGCTCTGTCCACCGCTTGCAGCGCCTGTTGCTGTTGTTTCCTGCGAGCGGACCAGAGCCTGCTGTTGAGCCTCCTGCATGGCAGCTAGGTGGGATACCAGCTGAGAAGGTGGGGAGCTCTCCATGGCAGCCAGTGGTGTGCTGCTCTGTTCCCGGGTATCGGAACCAAATTGTCACATGCCGTATGACACACCCCAACGGAGAACAGAGCAGCATGAGCAGAACAGAGAGCATAGCTAAATAAAACAAGGAAAAATCTTCAGCAGTCCCCCTCACGGGTTCGTGTCACAAAACAATAAACGAAAACAACAAACTAAATCAAACAGCACCTTTTTGCAAAACATTCAACACACACAGAGACATTCACAACTGTAATTATAATGATACTGTTTATACATATGCTTTTTTACAAGCTTAAAGTGTTACACTGAATTCAGTGTTTCATGTAAAAGTAATTACGTTAGTATGAAAATGTCTCTGAAAATGCAATGTATACTTTGTGTCTGTGTGTTTGTGTTTGTGCATGTGCGTGTTGTATACCCACTTTATGTATATGTGTTGGTGCATGAAACTAAGAAAAGCACACCCAGATAAATTAGGCTTCTTTTATTTCCTGGCATGGAAGGAGTGCAGTGTTTAAAATAATGTTTAAAATAAGCTCAATCCCCCTTCTGGACTTCATCTGAGCTCTAGTTCTGGGGAGCCCCCTCCCCCACCCCGTTCTATCTGAGTTCTGAAGCAAACCTTCTGGTATTCAGATGTTAGCGGCAGTGAAGGCAGCTGTTAGATCAATCAAAGGAATACCATGGCTGTGCTCTTGCTGTCGGAAGGAGGTTGAGCCGGACATCTGTGGAGTACTGTGTCTGTCTGTCTGTCTAGGCAGTGCAGTACTGTGTGCCATGTTTCGACACTTTCCATTCTCTGGGCCCCTGTGATGTTAGTGGTCTCCATGTTTTTCCTGCAGCTGCTTAGCAACCGGAAAACCAAGACCATAACACAAGGATGAAACTAAGCTGTTGCAAGAAAATGATTTTTTTTTTGACAAATGGGCAATTGTGCTGTTTATGCCAATTTATGCAATTTTAAACACCAACATAAGAGATTTTAAGTGCCATTCACAAGATATTTGAAAATATTAACGATTGAAACGCTTTACACTATATAAACTACATATAACTCCCAAAGCTCTCTTAGCCGCTTATAGTCTACATAAACCTGACTCACGTCAGGAGGTTTGAAGCTGTTAGATTTAAACATATATAAATTATCCTGTCAGGATGGAAAAGGCTGCTGCTAACATGCCATCAAGGTGAATTTAACCAACGGCCCTCTACCATTACTTTAAACTGGGATAGAACCCTTCAGCCCTGGGGCAGTGGGGCAGTTAACGGGATACGTATGCCGGTCGACATGATATGGTGTGGATTGTATATAAAGGGGAAGATCTGTTTTCCTGTTTTCCTCTGTTTTCCTTGGTGTTGATCCTCATCATTGATGATGGTCTGGGCATCTTTCTCTCGCATGCCTTCTGTCTAGCACAGATGTGATTTAACTTAAAGTTTTCTTTATCCATGTTACCCCCGTCTCTGTGGGACATCACGGCTGCCACCTGGAAAGTCCATTCTGTGACAGGAACTAGTACAGGATGTGCTAACATTTTTCAGTGAGGTGGGAAAAGGAGACTATGATGGACACAATCTGTACTGTCACAACAGCTCACTAGCGATTAACTGAACAAGCACCTCTAAAAATATCTATTTGAGACACTGCCATGATTGCAGTGTCAGTGATATACCTAAAGTGTGCCAGGCATCTATTATAAATCTTTGATTGTGAAAAATGTTAACATTTATGGACAATAAATGTTGACATTGAACTGTAGTTGCAAATAAATATGAAATATAATTTAACAGCATTGTACAGATTGTTACCGTGAGTGACATTTTAAAGTGTTTTTAAAATGCAATTTTTGTGCATTTTAAAAACACATGATATTTTCAGATATTCTTTCCTTCTTGGTTGTGGGCCTTACTGTTCTTCTGTTTCTTTGGTTTGCTCCCTCCTTTCCTCCCTTCCCACTGGCTTTGCTGTAGATCAATGATCTCAACAAGCGCATGTCAGCCATTGAAGGCCTTCTTAACCGCCTGGAGGAGAAAATGACAGTACCGCCTGAGCAGGTAAAAGCAGAGCTCACAGAATGAGTGTTAACAGCATCACACTGTATATTAAAGGCCTGTATATATAGTTAACTATTCGATATTGAGTATTGATTGTGGGCAGTTACTCAATTGAATGAGAAAATTAGGCACTACTTTAGAATTTGATGCAGTTATAAATGCATAATGTAGTATTAATAACATATGAATGAATACATTACACATAATTACATTAAAATAGGACCTAAAGATAAAGTGTGACCAAGTGTGATTTAATTACTTAATTAGTTACCCGTACTTCTGTTTTTCAGAAATGTATGCTAATTAGAATAAGAAATGTGTTTCTGTGTTATTGTATAACACGCACAAGTGTCACACTCATAATGGTCAACTTTCAAGGGATCTGTGCCACAGGATCCCCATCAATCAATATGCCCAGAATTCTGGCTATGATTCAAATTCAAGTTATAAAATGTGCACGTAATATTTGAGGTTAAATTTTACCCAGTTACATGTCTCCTATTCAAAAACAATTCAAAAGGCATTACCTAACATATTGACATATTTGGTTTCAATATTTAAAAATATATATATTGGTCGGTTTTAAACAGAACTGAGGCTAAGCCCTTTGTGTGGGATAGTTAGTGCAGCTTACCAGCTTTAGGAAGTCATTGATGAAAGCAAGCAAATGGAATAAAATGATGTGCCGCATGTAAGAAAGGCACAACACACTCAAGGGGTTCTACAGGAAACGAATAGGCCCCCTGCAGGCTTCCAGCAGACACCCTTCTCTGGGTTATTAAGCTGGGACATGGCAAAGCCCCTTTGTGGGTAAGAGCAAAGCATAAGTGCTGGTCTCCCTCAGGTACGTGTTGATTCAGCCTAACCTGACGCCGCATTCTGTCTTCAGATCCCCATGGTGACACTTGACTGGTTGCTCAGCAAATCAAATGTTAGTGGGCCAGCTGATACCCTGACGGATAGTTTTGATGTTTCATACATCTCTGCAGTGGATTGCAAATTCTAATACTATGGTTCAATCGGCACAGTAATTCTGAGAATCTCGCACAGGGTCACTCCAGTGCCTTATTTAGCTATTTTTCCATTTGCCCAGAAGTGGAAGTTTAAAAAAAATATTGATAATAATCTTTATAATGGAAGGGTGGTCATAAGTAGTGTTTCAGTGCAATGCCTGCCTTGCATGTAGACCACTACAGATTTTTACACTGGCACTCATACAGTAATTCACCAGGATTGGCTTGTAACATCTTAGTGGAAGATATTCATCAAAATTAACAATAATTATTCAAACTTGGGAAATGGGATTATATACAAAAATAACGAAAGTTGATTTACAACCTTAAATACACTGTATATGTACAGGTAACCACCAAAATAAAGGAAACGAGTAAACGAGGGATACAAAGTATATTGAAAGCAGGTACTTCCACACAGGTGTAGTTCCTGAATTAATTAAGCCATTAACATTCCATCATGCTTAGGGTCATGTATAAAAATGCTGGGTAGGTCCAGTTGCCCATTACTTTGGCTACCATGTCTAGAAGAAGAGATTCTATTGATTTTGAAAGAGGGGTGATTGTTGGGCCACATTTTACAGGAGCTCCAGTGGCAAAGACTACTCAACTTGCTGATGTTTCATGAGAAACAGTGGCTAAGGTGATGTTGTTATGGAAGTTTGAGGGAAAGCCATCATCAGCTAAGGGCAACTGTGGTCAAGAGCTGGTATTCCTCAACCGTGATTTTCCGTGCAATATTAATCAGCGTGAGCTCAAATTTCATAGAAAGGGATACGATCATCGGGTCGCAGTGTATAAACCCCTTATTACACCGAAAAATGCATATTTGAGAGTAAACTGGTGCAAAGAACACAGGCAGTCGCTCCTGAGCAATGGATGGCCTCTTTCAGGATGACAATGCACCCATCAACAAGGCAGGAATGGTCACTGAATGGTTTGGGCATGAAAATGATGTAAACCATATGCCATGCCATCTGAGTCAACCCAATTGAACACTTAGTATAGGAGATACTGGAGTGGCGCCTGAGACATCATTTTCCACCACCTTCAACAAAACACCAAATGATGGAATCTCCCGTGGAAGAATGATGTTGCAATCCCTAATGTATTTTCCCCCAGATTAATACTTAACCAATCAACAGGTAAATATTGAAAACTTGAATAAAAACTTAGCCTAAATATAAAAGGTCGTAGGGTGTTGTGGAAATGAAACAACCTAAGGATACAAATGAGAAATAAATGTAAATAATTAATATACATATATATATTGTTTTTTAATTATCGTAATTAACGGAATACAGAAATACCAAGAAGTATTTTTCAGAATTTGAGACTTAACAGCTCTTTTCGGGTAAAATAAGTCTTGTTTGATAGACAGCACGTGTATTTGCTGGCTCTCGTGGGTGCACCACATGTACACACACACACACATGCCCCCCCTTCCCACACACACACTCGCACACACACACATCATAGCGCCCAAAAGGATACATTTGGATTTTGTTTTGGTCAGGGAAAGGTGACACGTTGTTTTAAGTTGGCGGTCATATTATTTCACTTTACATTATTTATTTCCTTGGCAGCTATCCTCATATATTACAAATATTTTACATGGTTTTTTCCCATTTATACAGCTGGAGTTTAACTCAAGGGTACAGCAGCAGTTCCCCGCCTAGGAAACAAATCTCCAATCTTCTGGTTACAAGCCCAGAGCTGTCCTTAACCATTAGTCCCAGGAGCAACCTTGCCAAAACAATGCCTTGACCCTGTCCCTGACCCTGCCCTGACACTGTTTTCTTCCGCAGTCTGCAGCCCTGTCAGAGGTGGAGCTGGAGGAGAAGAAGTTGAGGAAGAAGCTGGATGAGCTGACAGGCAACATCAGCGATAAGGGCCTCTCCTCTGATGAAGAGGAGATCAAGAAGGGCCTCAGGCCCAAGGAGGCCCCGACAAGGAGCACTGTCCGGGGAAACCCAGCCCACACAGGACCCGCTCTCCCGCCCCCTCTGAGCTCCTCCAGCGATGACCTTCCCTCCGAGGCCCAAAAGGTGGGTGTTAGCCCCCACCCCAATGGCTAAGGGCATGCGTTTGTCACCACCTTTGTCAGGAACCTGCAGTCCCATCCTCCAACACCAAGAGGAGGTCAATGGAGGACTTTCTGAAGCTACTTGTTAAGCAATCAACGCATTACGATCTCAAGTAATCATTCAATGACCACAAATTAGGTACGTATTGTAGCGTAGTAGACTAGTCAGCAGTTGGCGCTGCACATACCCACACGTAATCATACTGATTGATTTGTAAGTAGGCTACTGCTTTCAATTGTGAAAATGTGTCTGTAGGACATATCATGCCCATGCTGGAGCAAAGAAACTTGATATGTTGAAATGAGTGGGCGGATATTTTTAAACAGCACAAACGTATAAAAACTGGTGACAGCCTGAAGGCCAAATAAAAATATAACGACCAAAATTGTTATTGATGGGTGTCACATGCAATTGCTGGATGTGAGCAGAGCAGCCTGGTGACACGGAGTGAAGTTGCTGGTCTCCGGACCAGATCTTTTTTCCCCTCTCTCTCCCAGACACAGAGGAGAGACAGCAGGAGAGCAGGTTAAATAAAACAAACACAAACCACACAAAAGTCTTCACCCTATTTGAACTAAAATAACAAACTAAGTTAACAAACTAAATATAAAAACATTGGTGATAGCACAGTGGTGATTAGAGAGGCGGAATTGACGATTCCAAATTTGGTCCGAAAAGGGGGAGAAAATAGTTTAAAAAATAAATTAGTTCATAAATGAATGCTATAGAACCAAATAAAGTAAAAAATAAAGTTACAGTACATAAGTGTGATATTTAAATGTGGGTTTGGAAGGACAAAATGGCTGTCTGTGTCATGCATAAACAGCGCCTTTGCTTTATAGAAGAAATGGAAAGTAAAAGTACCTGATACTATTTGTGGTGATTGATGTCTCCAATATCGGATGGAACTGTCATGTGTTTCTTGTGAGGAGCACTCAGATGAAAGACAGCCCTTTCTTAAGAGGGAACATATGCAGGCGGTGACCTGTAAAAAGCCAAACGGAGCGTGGCGCATCGCACGGCTGTGAAATTGGCGCAAGAGACAAGAGGAGAGTCACCTTGTGACCCAATTTCCGGGCGAGAAGCTTGTTGATTTTGTGCACATAGGAGCTCTCATTCGGGCCTCTCTGAAAAGCTTGATGAATGACGCCCCCCCCTTCTTCCCATTGTTGGTGGTACTGGAATAGTCCCTTTGCAAATGAGCTGTACTCTTATATGAGAACGGAAAAACGGGGTTGGAGTTCTAATGGACTCATTTTCTTACCCTGGCTTTGAAGGCGTCCTGTCACTGCATAAGGGTTTTCCACTTTTCACAGGTTTATATATATATATATGCAGGCACTCCTCAGTTAACGACCTACCTGTTTAACGACCGCGCGGACGACCAGCTCTCCAACCAGTTGGTATTGTACACTGTACGAGAACTTTGGTCGTGGAAACGGCAACGTGGCGTCTCAGCGTCAAGCATCTCTTCTCGCATCACCCTTTCTCAGTCTCAGTCTCGTTCCCGCGGTCGGTCGGTCAGTATTCACTACACTAGCGTTCGCAATCTCCAAGACTAGAAATATCGGTAAGGGGCGGCTCCTCGCTTATCGACCAATTCGCTTAACGACCTAGTCGTAGGAACGGAACTCGGTCGTTAAGTGAGGAGTGCCTGTATATATATATATTGTGGCAGATGGCCGGGGGAGTTGCGGGGAATTGTGATAGAGGGGAGATATGTGACGACGAGCTGGCTCCACCTCCAAGCCTTCCATGGTCTTGTGTGTTGTTTTGTTATCTAACTTGTTTGAGTGGAAACCCCACACCCCTGTTTTCTCTGCATTTGGTGGAGAATGCGGGCAGCGCATTGCGTTGAAAGACCATAGTTAGATAACCAAACAGACACGGGAAACAATGGAAGCGCTCGTCAAACAGCTAATTGAAGCAAATTTGGAAGAACAACGTCAGCAGACTGCCCTGATGCGAGCTGAGCTCAGTCAGCTAGCCGCGGCCAAGCCCGCCGGATCCACCGCCGCCACAGCCTCCCGTCCCAAACCCAGCTTCATCCTGCTGAAGCTCCCTGAGGCAGATGACATTGAGAGGTTGAAAGAACAACGGTCCACGAGAATTGGCCCCAGGACCAGTGGGCGAGCTTGATCGCCCTGTTTTTGGCTGGGATGGCCCAGAAGGCATACCAGGATCTGACCCCAGAACAGGCAACCCATTATGAGATGTTGAAGAAAGAAATCCTGAGAAGGTATGGTTTCACCTTAATCCACCGGGTTTTCCCCCTTGGAACTACTGCATGGGAGACGACGCCGAGGGCTGCTGGATGTCGCCAAAGAAGCATGGGGACAGCAACTGTCACCTCATCGCACACTGTGCATGGGAGCACATGGAAAAAGCACAGAAAGCACAAATCCACGTGTATAACAGAGGAGTACAGCCAAGGGAGTTCCAGAGTGTTGGTGTTAGTCCCCACTTCGGAATGGACATTTTTGGCTAGATGGCACGGACCATAGGAGATTATTGAAAAGGTAGGGGAAGTGAACTATCGAGTCCGACAGCCTGGGAGTGCCAAAATGTTACGCAAATATACCATGTTAACCTGTTAAAATGGTGGAACGCCCGTGAGGCACTGTACACTGTGTCCCCTCAGCTGTCTGTTACAGAAAACATGCCTATGGAGGTGCAACTGGGGGAACAGTTGAGCCCGGCTCAGCGGCAAGACCTACGCGAACTGGTGGACGGACACCAGAACATGTTTTCCAAGGAGCCCAACGCTGATCCAACACCACATTATCACTGTGCCGGGCGAAAAGGTAAAACTACGTCCCTACCGGATACCGGAAGCCAGAAGAGAAGCCATCAGAACGGAGGTACAGATAATGCTAGACGCGGGGATAATCAAACAATCACATAGTGATTGGTGTAGCCTGATTGTATTGGTGCTAAAACCAGAAGGCACACTACGGTTTTGCAATGACTTCAGGAAATTGAATGAGATATCCAAATTTGATGTGTATCCAATGCCTCGGATTGATGAATTAATTGACAGTCTCAGAACCACCAGGTTTATTAGCACCTTAGATCTGACCAAAGGTTACTGGCAGGTACCACTAGCTCCCGAGGCTCGAGAAAAGACTGCTTTTGCCACACTGGATGGCCTATTCCAATACAGAACCTTACCATTCGGTCTACATGGAGCTGTGGCAACATTTCAACGTTTAATGGACCGAATGGGGCTCATGGCAAATCCCAAGGAAAGTTGGCTGGGTCTACAGGAGGCAGAATACTTGGGGTACACGATCAGGAGTGGTTGTATCAAGCTATAGGAAAGGAAACTGGGGGCAATTTGGGACTGGCCCCACCCCCCTCACAAAAAAGCAAGTACGCACTATTGTACGATTAACCAGTTACTATCGCCGCTTTATCCCTAACTTTGCCTCTTTAGCCAGCCCTCTAACGGACCTCACCAAAATCTGTCTGCCGGACCGAGTGCAGTGGACAGAAAGGACAGAGGAGGTGTTCCTGGAATTAAAGCGGATGCTCTGTTCAGGACCTGTACTGGTAACTCCTGATTTCACGAAACCACTACTGGTACAGACGGATACCTCAGAAACTGGGGTGGGAGCTGTCCTGTTGCAAGTACAAGAGGGAGAAGAACACCCCATTCTGTATATTAGTCGGAAGCTGTTACAGAGGGAACAAAAGTATTCCACGGTAGAAAAAGAGTGCTTAGCAATAAAGTGGGCTCTCGAAATGTTAAAGTACTATCTATTGGGACGGCATTTCACACTGGTGATGGACCATGCAGCGTTAGTACGGATGGCCAGGAATAGAGACAGTAATGCTCGCGTCACTCAATGGTTCTTGTCTTTGCAACCATTTGTATTCTCTGTCCTACACAGATCTGGTGCGGCCCATGGGAATGCCGACGCACTCTCCCGGAGGGACACCCTATGGTGTCAGACCGCCCCTCCCTCTCGGTCGGAGCTGAGGAAGAGGGTGTGTGGCAGACAGCCGGGGGAGGTGCGGGGAATAGAGGGGAGATACGCGAAGACGCGCTGGCTCCACCCCCAAGCCTTATATGGTATATGGAGGTCCGGATGAAATGGGACGCACCAGGAAACCCGTGACAGCTGATTTATCGGGAATAAAAGAGAAAAGCCGGTTGCTAAGTACCGCATGGGAAACGCGAGGAGGGATTAGTGTTTTGCGATTTTTGGATTGGATTTGAGTATGACCTGGATTGTTTTTGACTTACTGAATTGTTATCGACTGGAGTGCCTGAGAAGAACCTGGAAACGAGAACCTGGAACTTGGAAATGAACAACGACTACGGAAACGGATTACGGATTTGGACGGTTGGACATGGTACGGTTTGCCTTATTTTTCCCTTCCCCTTTTTGTGTGTTTACCCGCCAATAAACCTTGTTATACTTCCATTGGCTGTCTTGTGTGTTGTTTCATTTTCTAACTTGGTTGAGTGGAAACCCCACACCCCTCTTCTCGTTACAATATATATATATACACTACCAGTCAAAAGTTTTAGAACAACCCCATTTTCCAGTTTTTACTGAAATTTAAACAGTTCAAGTCCAGTGAATAACCTGAAATGGTACAAAGGTAAACGGTAAACTGGCAGAGGTTAAAAAAAAAAGTTTAGGTTACCAAAAACTGAAAAATAATGTACATTTCAGAGTTATAAAAAAGGCCCTTTTCAGGGAAGAAGTAATGGGTTAACGTGGGTTAACATTCACTCTGTGCAAGTTGCCGACTCTGGATCCAGCAAAAGAGCCCCACATCATCACGCTTCCTCCTCCATGTTTGACAGTTGGTGTCACACACTAAGGAACCATCCTTTCGCCTACTCGACGGCATACAAAAACCTTTCAAAATTTCAAGATTTCGAATTTTGATTAATCGGTCCATAAGACCTTCTTCCAGTATTCAGTAGTCCACTGGCGGTGCTTCATGACCCAGGCAAGCCTCTTTTTCTTATTTTGCCATCTTAGCAATGGCTTTCTTACTGCCACTCGACCTGTCAAACCTGCAGCTCGAAGTCTTTTCTTCACAGTTGAAACTGAGACTTCCTTACTTTGACCGGTGTTAAGCTGTGCTTGAAGCGGTTGTCCTGTGAGCCGCCTATCACAAAAGCTGTTGACAGAAACTTGTCTTCTGATTTTGTTGTGGCTTTGGGTCTGCCAGACCTCTTCCTGTCAGAATTTCCTCCAGTTTCCAAGTGCCTTTTCATGGTGTAGGAAACTACTCACTGCCAAAACATGTACTTTTTTTATTTTTTACCTCTGGCAGTTTACCGCTTACCTTTGTACCATTTCAGGTTATTCACTGGACTTGAACTGCTTAAATTTCTGTAAAAACTGGAAAAAACTGGGTGTTCTAAAACTTTTGACCGGTAGTGTATATATATATATATATCATAAACATAGCAAATAATTCATATGACATGAAAGTGGATGTGACATGTCTGGGTCGGAGTGTGCATTGAGTTGAGTGTGCCCTCCCTCCATCGAAGGTCTGCATGACAGTGGGCAAGCCCCTGGATAAGAGGCACAGGGTGCTGGGAGAGGCCGCAAAAAGCCGCTGCAGTGCCACCACTGACTCTGAGCTGTCCGAACTGGAGGACAAGGTGGCGATGGCAGTCGCTAAGGTTCACAACACGGAGAGTGAGGTAAAGGGGTGGGGCTTAGGGTGGGATCACCCTAGTTTTTTTGTCTGATGCATACGCACATCCAGGATGACTTGCAGGCCACTGGATACAAATGCAAAATACAGTTTGGGAACACATGACAAATACAAATTAAAAAATTGCAACCATATAACATTCCCATTCATAATTTGCTCAAATAATAATAGAAATAAAGTAAAATTCCTTGTATGCTTCAGAGCTGTTTGAAACCATCCAAACCAATCACGAATCACAGGTGAGCCTAGTTTGTATGTGTGTGTGTGTGTTTGTGGTTTGTTTTTTCCACCAGTGTCTGCTCATAATTTCTTAATTAGAGTGATCGTTAAATCAGCATTAATTTGGCGCCTTGCTTAATTAAACAATGCATTACAGATGATAACTGCACATGCACATTTTACTGCAGTGTATTTTAGAAAAGGCATCGGTATACGGTATAATTTGACACCCCCTGGCCTACAGTAAGTGGCTGAATTAGTAGTTTCCTGAAGGTGGTGAGCGTCTCGACCTTTCAGTCAGCGATATAACCAGGTGACGAGTGCCTCAACTCGCCTATAGAGAGCTGTGATCTTTCTCTTCCCGTCAAAGCCGACCCTGTGTTTCTGGTGTTCATAGGTATCGGACATAGAGAACAAGATCGCCGCTCTGAGTGCCGCTGGGATGTCTGTGGAGAAGTCCAAGAAGAAGGTGAGTTCAGAGCTGCTGGGAACTCTTTTACTGCCTTTGCTGATGCGGCCTTTACACACATTACACAAACTCTCTGGCGAGCTACAGTACCGTAGTGCCAGTAAAGCAGTTGCATAGCAAATAACACAGAAGAAGCTCAGAAAGCGTTATGCCTAACTCTGTTTCCCGTTTCACTAGCCCTTGCATTATACTGTATCTCGGTAATGAAGTCTCTTCCTTCTCTTAAAAATTTGTTTCAAATTTTTTACCTTGTTTTTCTCCCAGTTTAGTAGCTAATTCAACCCTCTATTTATTTTGATTCGCCCTCCCCTCACGAGCCCACCGTCTGTCCTCCGGGTCAAGATAATATCCCGAGGCTGGCAATGATCCAACTCCTCGGAGATGGAACTTTGCCCATCTGCTCTTTAGGAATGCTCTACTGCTTTTCGGTGAGCTCGTGCCGACTTTCCCTCCCCCCACCCCCTGGGGCGGACAGCCAAATGCCGCCCCCGATCGGGGCTCTCGCCCAGAGTCGGACTGACGCAGTCGGGTTTCGACCCGCGACCCAAATAGGTAGCTCACACCAGTCAATGCAAGTGCGTCAGACCGCTACGCTATTCGAGGCCCCAAAGTACATTGCATTACATTACATTACAGGCATTTAGCAGACGCTCTTATCCAGAGCGATTTACAGTTTACATTTCTTTACAATCCATTTATACAGCTGGATATTTTACTGAAGCAATTCAGGTTAAGTACCTTGCTCAAGGGTACAACAGCAGTGTCCCACCTGGGGATTGAACCTGCAACGTTACAAGCCCAGCTCCCTAACCATTATACTACACTGCTGCCTCTACCTTCTGTTTGAATTTGTTCTTTTTTTTCTTTCATGCAGACAGCAAGAAATATTCTCTTGGGGTTTATGTAGTCAAGCCCCCTGGAACATATGTGGCATGAGGAGGCTCTTTACATGCCTTAAAACGGTTGTTGTTGATGTGAATCCTCCCCTCATGCCAGTATCTGTCCTTTCAGGCATCGGGAACACACCAAAGAAAGAAGGCCTCCCATGACTACCCCTTGAGTAAGACCTGAAACCTCCGCTACCCACCATTCCCCCTTCCGCACCACACTACTCTTTTTAACTATTTTTAACAGAACTAATCTCATAGGATGAATAAAGAAAGATCTGACTGCAAATCCACTTAATGTTTCTCTGGATTATCTGGTGATAAGGAAGAACCCACTCACCACCGCGTGCTTCTAAATTACTCTAAATAAGTCTCTTTGAGTCGGTTTCATTATTTAGCATGATCTATTCCTTTGAATATCAGGCATTTTCATCCCATGCAATATTAAGTCTAAATTGTGCAAAAAAGTATTAATTAAGTGGTGCACCATTTAACCTACGGATATGGGTCAGTTTACCCTTGTGAGAATATCGATTTGGCCGTATGTTTTATTTACAAGTATTCTCTTGCTTACTCTATATACCAACAAGGGCATACTTGGAGATTTCCTATCAAAAGTAATTATCTTTGATATTGTATGCTGTGCATCTGACAATAATAATCTCACCCAAAGTTTAACGCTTCAGCTGCAGTGCCTCTGGCACAGGTGTGGGTGGTATTGTGAAAGGCATAATTAGTTATCCTAAATTATGGATACAATTCTATTTATATAGCAGCACAGAAAAAACTATTACAACGTGAAGAAAACATGATGGAGAAAGATATGTAAACATCACACAGGCAATATCAAAGAAATCTAATTGAAGTAATTACATACGTGGCATTGGTAAAAAATAAAGCTTAAGCTAAGTTTGTGCTGAGTTGGATTGTAGACAGTATAGCAATTCACCATTTTGTTGCTCTTGAGGTTCTGGTGGGGAGCACAACCCCACCAGCAGAAGGGTCTACATGAAGAAGAACCTCACATCAGAATGTGTCAAAACGCTTTCCCCCCAGGCCAAGCTGATCTGTTTGTGCGAAATTCCCTCTACCGAGGTTCTCTGACCCAGAGGAACCCGGTGGCCAAAGACAAGCGTAAAGCACCCTACGCGGTAGGGTCTCTGACGTCGTCACTGGCTGGGTGGTGTCTGTTACCATGGTGACGGGGCTGGTGGTTGGTGGCGGGAGCTCCATTCGGCATGGCGCATGCTTTGCAGTCATCTTTCATTCGGCGGGTGTCCCAGTCCTTTCCACATGTGACACCTCACTTCATGTTCGACAAAGCCCGCCCATCCTCTCCACTAAAGTCAAATTTGTTACTCCTCCACGAAGGAGGATCTTTATACGCTGATCCTGATTTGACACATTCTTGGAAAAAACGGCATAGCGAGAGACGGCGTTGTACGGTGATACGTCGTGTCATGCCATAATGGGTTTCTTATTCCTGTTGATTTGGAACAAAGGAGCATCGAGCATCTGGTTTCACTGAACACAATGTTTGGAGAAGGAGCAGCAAAGCGGGCCACTGGCAGATCTTGCGGTCTGATTTAGGGTCTGGTGTATGCCATGATGCAGTATAGACACTGGAAGCTGGCCCTTTCACGTTCCTTTGAATGCCGTTTTCATCTGGGAAAATTATAATAATCAATAAAAGGCATTATAGGGACATTAATCAATTTCATTTGTGCAATTCACATTCATGTAGTCAACGGCGATTTAGTATGTCATATGGATTTTTGTAAAGTATAATGGCTCTCCACAAACAAAATACTTATTTTCTCTTAATGTTAGGCCCACAGTGTCTGGAAAGTTGTATTGTGATTTCTAAATCCATTTGGACAGAGCTGTAGTTGAGTTTCTGATACTTTATAATTGTATTACTCTACAAGTGATTATAAAATTTGTATCACTGTACATACAGGGTATTTTGTAAATTAGGCTGGCAAGTTACAATTGTCCATCTTGTCAATTTCTGAAACATTCCTTAAATCGTTAATGTAATCAGCACACACAAATCAACCTTTGATTAAACTCGAGGCAAGCTTTTTAAAAATGTATTTCAATATCCTGAGACTGCTATTGGCGGGTTTTATCTGTTGTAATTATTTGTTTCCCTCCATCAGAAACCAGTAATGGCTCCGGGTTCTTAAGGAGGAAGAGTTTTTGGTGAACAACCTTTGCACCTCCTGCACATACGCCAGCCCCACAATAGGCATGGAAGAGCTACAAGGATGCACACTTGCGCTGATCAGCCACCTGACCTATTACATGACCTGCTTTTCTAACGAGATGTTCATTGCCAAGCAACGTATTATAGCCAGGCCTGTGGTGTCTTTGACCATGTCTGTGATTGTATTACTGATCCAAAAGTTCCTGGTGTGAAACATTATATTTGTTGTTTTACATGTCATTGTACATTTATTCAAGTCAGTGAGGTGAATGTGTTATATCCTGATAAATGCTGTACGGATCCTGTGATCTTAAAATGACCTGGAAAGTCATCCCTTTAGCGGAGTCCCCTAAATCAATTAATCATATATTATGAAGGTCAGAGAAGGTGCACATTATTGATCCAGTGAAAATCGGGCCCTATACTACAAATTCAGGTTTCACTGTGCCACTAAATGTTGCATTAATGTTGGATTATTATTTAATTCCCTCCATCTAGATTTAATGATAAACCTGTCCCAAAGAAACACCTATACACTCTTATCACATTTCATTGAATATATTACTTTCAACCGTTTTATATTTATATACCAATATGTTTATGTAAATTGTAGTCCAAATATAACACATTATCGGTCAGGTTGAAATCAACTGAAAATCTTCAAGTGAAGCCTTTAAGAATTAATTTTATGGCCACATGATTTTTGTCTTTAAATTGATTTAGATATTGAATACATCTTTCCAAAGGAAGAGGCGCAGGGCACATCATATTAGTCACCTGAGAATGATCCAAATGATTAGCAAACATGTTACACATATATTATAATGTGGCTTTAGAGGGCAGTTTATTGTAATGACTGGTATCAATTTCACTTGGGGAATTGCATTCTCAATTGGATGACCCCCTGGAACTTGGGTTGTGTTGCCCTGCAGTGCATTATGCCTCTCTGCCAATATGCTTGGTCTGTTTCCACTTCTGTTCAAGTTTTTTTCAATCGTAAGTCTTGCTAGCATTATGTTTTGCTTCCTTAAAATGTTTGCAAAAAGTGAATTTAGGTCTTTCATCTAAAGGGGCTTGTATGTTTAGTTTATACTGATTTTGTTGTGGGTCTGATTGTTTCCCCAATGTTCATTAGATCAGGAGGACCTTTAATGAGGTATACTGCAGCATTTCCCAAACTCTGTCCTGGAGACCCACTGTATGATAGCTTTCGTTCCAACCACAAGTGTAACCTCTGAATTGCAATAAAGCTGTTAATTGTCTTTAATTAGACACTTTTAATGAAGGTGAAAATTGAAGATGATTTACCCTCTTAAGGCCATATTATCTCAGAAATAGCGATGCATGTCATTTAGAATAAATGCCCCGTATTCACATCCCAGGGCTTAATCAGTCAGATCAACTAATGCTTTAATTTTCTGTAATGTGCTAAAATGATTTCTTTAGAAAGAGGTTACATTTTTTATTATTTTTTATTTTAGTTTCACATTTATTCCCCATTTTCCTCCCAATTTAGTAGCCAATTGTACCCTCTTTTTATGTCAACTATCACCCCCTTGTACTACAAGCTCGCTGCCGTAGTTCTGGGACCGGCAGTGACAAAGGCAACATACCGTTTCCTCTGAGACGGAACTCGCCAAGCCATCGACTGTAACTCCTATACGCACGGAGCCACTCTTGTACGCATGTCGGCTACCCTCCCCCCTCCCCCCTCCCTCAGGGTGGACAGCCAATCGCCGCCCCGGACGGGACTCCTGGCCAGAGCCGGGCTGGCACAGCCGGGGCTCGAACCCCGACCGCAGTGGGCAACCTGCTCTCCGGGCAAGTGCCTTTACCATTGGTTTACCCAGGGGCCTAGAGGTTACATTTTTATTGATACACGTTTAGACTGAAAGGTGAAATCAGTGGGATGCTAATTATTTCATGTGTGGACACCTGGTCACTGATACTAAACCATTTGTGGAAAATTAGTTCAATGACAGAACAAATGGCAATGAGCCAAACCTGCATTGTGTAAAATAAGTGAGAGAGATTGGCTGTAACAAAAACCAGCATACAAGGTGGGTCCCCAGAACTTAGTTTGGGAATCACTGGTATACAGTCTAGGGTACGAAGTCAAAATCGAATGCCTCCGAGTGGTTTTCTCTCTGTACAGGAATATTTTCTTTAGATTTGATCCAATCAAATTATCAGTCTGTGTACAATAGTCTCATGGTCTATAACAGGGGTGGGCAATCTTACCCTGTGTGGGCCGGTGTGGGTGCAGGCTTTTGTTCCAACTGAACAGTGACACACCTGATTCCACTAATCAAAGCCCTGATTGAAGACTTTGATTAGCTGATTAGTCAAATCAGGTGAGCTACTGCTCGGCTGGAACAAAAGCCTGCACCCACACCGGCCCACACAGGGTAAGATTGCCCACCCCTGGTCTATAATCACCCTGTGTTCTGTCCATTAAGAAAATGTATGTACTATGCTACTGTTATACTTTCACTAAGCCTGCAAGAAGCCTGCTGTAGCTTCCAAGTTATGTTAGCATTTACAAGACACATCAGTTTATGACACAGTGTTTAGTTTGCCAGTGTATTTCTAATCTTACTGCCATTCGATCTGTGATGAAAAGTACTTATCTTGTGTGTTATCTCATACCTCAGATGATCTTGTATGTTTTTTCTTCCCAAATTGTTTTCATTGGCAAGAGGTTGCAAGCTGTCCGCTCCTTTAAAATAGCTAAATAAACCAGGGGTAGCCTGCCAGTATAAGTCATAGCATCTTTATTATTTTCCATTTGACCGTGTGATTCGAACTTTGAACAGAACGGTTTGTGTCCATCTTGGCATCGGTGTACTGATTTATGTTCTTATGAATAATATAGAGGAGTATATTATATTTAGATGTAGGTTATTCTTCCCTGAGGACCTGAACAGACTGTGACATATGACTAAATGTATCAAGATTGATTATGGTGTGTGCTCATAATTCTGTTTTTTTTCCAATAATATTGCTTGCGGTATTTGCCTCATTGTGATTAACTGGATTGTTAGCATTTTTTTTGCATTAAAAAGTGAGCAACTGAAAGTCCCCTCTCCACACATAGCCAAGTTCACTCTAGTACGCATGTCTCTCTTCCTGTTTCAGGCTACCTTCGCTTAAGTGGTATGCAACATATTAACAACTGCCTGTGTTAAACATTTGTATGTCCTACGGTTGTACTAATTAAAAGGTTTAACACAACGGCTGTTTTGGAGGGTTTTTATTTTTCAGAAATGTGTTGAAAGTAACACCGTTTATATATCATATATGTCAAGATCATAAACTCCTGCCCCAGCCATCTTGAAACTGTCTTTGGTTGTGTTTGTCTCCGAACACCTGAAATGAATGCATCCTTGCCACAGCAAAATGCAAAAGCAGTGCCGGTTACCTCTCACTTTTGATCCAGCAAAGTTGCTGGCTTGATGAAAATTGGTAATCATAGCCCCTGAATCCTTGCTGAAATCCACGAACTATACTTCATCAGGACAACCTCGATATGCCAGATTTGCACATGCAGACGTAAAAACAAGGGTTCAGAACATGACTGGGTTCATATGCAGCCACATAAAGATAAATTAAATACAGCAAAGCACCTCTTAACATTGAAAGTCTCTGCTATTGTTGAAGCTGAAATGTCCTAATTTGAGGCCTCCTCATGAATATTCGTTGTTAAAATGTGCGCATTCTAAATATTCATAACCTAATATAGCATAGCACCAGAGCCTCCTAGAGTTTGTTAAGACTGTGATGTATCCACCTACAGGGCCAAAGCTGAAGCAAAGTAACCATGTAGTTACTTTGTTCCGATTTCTCATCAATGCATAGATACATAATAATAATAATAATAATAAGCTTTATTTATATAGCACCTTTCATGCATTGAAATGCAGCGCAAAGTGCTTCACAGACAAAGTAAAACAAGATATAAAACAAGATTGTTAAGAGTAAGCAGAAGATAAAACAATAAAACATCAATGAACAATAAAACATCAGTGAATTAATTAAAACAGTAAAACAATAAAACATTTAAGAGCATAAAATGTCATTTAAAAACAGCATATGGGACTCATATCATAAGACGTGGTGCTAGAAAAAGGCTAGGTTAAAGAGATATGTTTTTAAGTGCCGTTTAAAGATGTCAACAGAGCCTGCCTTAGTTTTAGAATGGAAGGAAAGCAGGAGCTAACCATCTAGTTATTGTAGAGAATCTCTGGTGTCGTGGCCAGTGCATCCCTCTTCCCTGTAAATGTTGTGCTTCTTCAGTGGAGCTGAGGAAAGAAACCACCATCCCCCCCAGTGGACCTCGTATACCCAGGCCTAATGCCCCACCACAGGCAGAGCTTTGGCCTGATTGAAAATTGGCCTGCCCAGATATCCAGAACAGAGCCCCGTTGTTTCTCGTTGGGGAGGCAGAGAAGTTTTGTCATGCAATAAAAATGCCTCCATGTGAATAACGGGCCTGCCGTACGTTTCGCGCTCTCTCCTCCCGCTGCGAAACCTGCGGCGTTGGGCCCGCATTCCTCTCCGACGTTGGGGCCGTTTGCATAACGCAACGCTCTCTCTCCTGAGTCACTGTGTGTCTAATGCTGATTTGGACAAGGGACACACACACACACACACAAGGGGTAGGGGAGGAACACTCAACTGTGGGGAAAAACAGCTCATTGTATCTTGGCAGCAAGTGCTTTTTTCCTGTTCATTTACTCTCTTCCGCTTCTTGACCTATTTTGTGTGCATCTCATTCAACATTTTGTTCATTATTACCAATAAGAGTATTGATTAGGATTCAAAACCCCACATGACACCAGGTAGCAATGTTAGAACTACAACAGGCATTCAAACAGTGGCCCCCAATCAAGCCCTTTTGTTGGCGGACAAGTTAATTTATACCTCTTCCTTGCATCTTCGGTGGAGTGTTCCTGGAGAAGCGGGAGAGGAGATCCAAAATCCGAGAATCAATTTCAGGTAGGAACCCTTCAATGGCCCTACAAGCCATTGAAAGGTGTGCAATTTCCTGGTGTGCCAGGACGGTGACTCCATATGTGCCCCGGTTGAGCGTGCGTGCATGGCGTGACATCATTGCTGCTCTTTGAAGTGTGTGGGGGGGTTTATAAAGAGGACAGAGAATGCCCTCCATGCACAGCCATAAAAGACTCCTCTCCAGGGTACACACGTGCAAGGGTTCTCTGGCTCCTCCTCTTCCACCTGCCAGCTCTACACAGTGTAAGTCGTTCTCAGCAGGGATAGTAATACACCGCAGCTGCTGTCCAGACATGTGAGGTATCTGATCTGTGGACCACCACCACCTGTATGTAGTGTAGCTGAGCAGATGATAATTCAGACGAGGATTACAAGTGTCACGTTTTGAAGGTGGGGGGCAGGTGGGTCTTAACTTATGGTGCGAGTGTGCAGATAATTATTTTAAACTTGAAAGAGACAACAACTGTCCAGAAAAGGGACTGCAAGGGTTGTGCTGATGGAAAATTCATGTTGTTATATAATATTGTTTTATTCTTGTTCTTATGGCTTCATTAACATTTTGGTTTGGATGATGAAACGGTTTTGTTCCAGGATAATTCATATCGATTTTTAAACTTTTGATGCTGTCTTGCAGTTAAGTAATGTGTTTTTTCTAGGAGGTCATTTTTCTCAAAAATTTTCATTATATATTTCTGTAAATATATAATACCCTAGCATTTGAATCTATTCACAAACTGTAAGTATTACTGTCAGCCGTAGCCGTTATATTGTACAATCTTTTATAGGTTTTTGAATTTGAACTACGTTGTGATTATTAACATTTTTATTATGAAAGTATAGAGGTTTTTAGAGATTGTTGCTGGTGATTTTGATGCACTGTGAACAAGAGGTCATTAGTGGGGTGGTTCTTTTGGGCAAGGTGGGTAGAGGCTGATTTGTAATGCTCCATTAGTTATATGTGTTGTCACACTGACAGGTGTATGTGCAGGTATATGTTTATTTAACTATAACTAAATTTTTTCACGTTGTAATTTCATTATTTCATTTGATTTTCATCTGTTTAACAAAAGAAGATTGATAAAAAATGTTGGGTATCAAGCCCATCAGTGTTATTAAACATTGCTCTTTCATCGCCTAATTGAAAAGAAACAAACAGGTGTGATAGATTCTTCTTAATACATAGTACATAGTGCTTCCTATTGTTGGCAAAGTTGTTTTCTGATTATTGTCATAACTAACACATTTACGGATAAAGCTAAACCTTTTTTCCATTTCTATCAGAGGAGTTGCTGAAAACATGGTAGATTGAACACTATTTGACAGCATAGCTATAGGGGCAGTTATACCAATTAATAGGATCATTGTATGATCAAGAAAGGCAGCGAGGAAATATTTCACATAAAGCAAACAAAAAAAGAATTAAAGTTGTAGACTGCCACTTTGAGTGTGCAGTCCTGTCAGTGTAATATACACTTATCTTTCCATATTTTCTTTTGTTCTTTTTGAGTGCAGTGGCTCTGCATTTCAATGTTTGGTAGCCATGGGCATAAATACTCTTCAGTTCTGAGTGAGTTTGTTTCCAGTATACTGTATGATATATTGGTATGAATCCACTTGGTGTGTGAAGGGTAATATTCTTTTCTTAAACTGACTGAGCTTTACACTTGCTTCAAATGGCAGGATATTCACATTCATAACAAGCATTTATCCCAGCAGTGGAGGTGAATTATGAGGCTGGCTCATTTTCACATGTCACAAAGACATCGTTTTTTTTTGTTTAGTTTTTTGGGTTTCTGATTTTATCTTGTTTTTCTCCCAATTTGGTAGCCAATTATTCCCGCTATTCTCTGGTCAATCTCCTCCCTCGTAGTAGTTCACTGCCATAGCCCTGTGACCGGCAGTGACAAAGGCGTATCCTCCGAGATGACACTCCTCATGCTGTCGACCGTAACTCCGGCACCCCAGAGCCACTCCTGTGAGCAGCGAATGTCTTGTCGGCTTACCTCCCCCCTCCCTGGGGCGGACAGCCAGTGGCACTCCCGACCAGAGCCGACTCTGGCGCGGACCGGGGAAACAAAGACATCATGTTTAACTTGAACTGTTGAACTGTTATTGTCTGCCCTTGAAGATGTGCTGTTGCTGTCTGTCTCTAGTCGTGATGTCATTATCTCCAGGTGTGTTGTCACTGTCCCCAGGTGTGCTGTCACTGTCTGTCTCTTCCAGATGTACTTTCTCTGTACATGTCCTTCAGGTGTGCTGTCACTGTCTCCAGGCGTGGTTTCACTGTGTCCTTTAGGTGTGCTGTCACTGTCTGTCTCTTCCAGGTGGACATTTTTTGTCCATGTCCTTCACGTGTACTGTCACTGTCTCCAGGTGTGTTTCCATTGTGTCTTTCAGGTGTGCTGTCAACTGTCGGTCTAGTATTGTCTCTGTCCATGTCCTTCAGCTGTGCTGTCACTGATGTGTGTCTCTTCCAGGTGTGTTGTGTTCCTCCGAGCCCACTGATTGACAGCTCCAGTCCCTCTCCCCACCTCAACACACCCCCACGTCTAAGGCATGAGGGTTTGGGCTGTTCTCTGTACCCTCATGCTGCTGCTGGCGCTGGTGTTGCCCAAATCGCATGGCAGGAACCCACAGCACTCTATGGAGATCCGAAGTATGTCCCGCTCCCTCTATCACCCCGCACCCACTCCTTAGAATACACACCACTCAAGACCATAGACCTCCATACCCCACTCACAAATTTACACAGTCTAGCATTCACTACCACTTCCACTCTAACTCACACACCCCACCTCCACACCTAAACTCACACACAAATACCTCAAATGTACTGCCCCACCCACCCCCATATGCATATAAGCAACCATCATTACAGCCATTACTGTCACCTACTCCAACAATATCCACTTATAAACTCCCTCAACTACTGTAGTCCCACACCATAATGTATACTCCCACACACACACACTATTCTAACCTCCTCTCAACGCTAATACTACTCTGAGTGCAATACACTAAATTGGACTAGTTGATTGATTAATTGATTAGATGATTGATTGATTGGTTTGGATGATTGACTGGTTGATTTATTGGTTGCTTGCTTGCTATAATAATCTCACCTTCTCAGCAGTACCTACTCTGGCATCCCACAACTCCCTAGCATTCGTACCCTCACACACAAGATTTCTAAAGTCATATTTACCCACATACAGTTTGGTTGTTTTTATAGCTGTGTTTTGGTTCTGTTAATTGACTAACTCTAAGCATACACTTCTTGGAGGAGTGGCAGTTGCACAAGCAGTCAGCTTGAGAGGAGACGATAAAAAAACGTACCTTGAAACTCAATTGACTTGAACCTGTGGTAGGTGTTGTTGTTTTACATGATTAGCAAGTGTGACAATTTAATTAAGGATCAACCATCTGCAGTTGATTCCTTTTACTCAATCATGCCTACTTCTGTAACCTTTGTGTGCTTTGCATGAAAGCTTTAATTATAACAAGTACAACGATCTCTTGGTTCTAATTAAAATTACTGAAATGTTTTGGTATTGCTGATGTTGAAAGGGCTGATAGGTGAATGCGCTAATTTAAATGGACACACTTAATCACACAAAATAAACAGATATGGGTTCAGGACAAATAGCAGTTTAAAGGTAATTTCACGCTATTCAGGCTTTTTCAAGCTTAGGTTATGTATATGCTATAGTATGCTTTAGTTTGTTCTAGAGATTGCAGTTGGTTCTGCTTATTGGCTCTTTCTACACATTCATTACTTTGGAGACGGGTCAGTTGTGGAGAGCAGTGTTTTACGTTAGCAGATCCCCTTTTTCCTCTCCCCCTGTCCACAGACCCGGACATCGACGCTTCCTGGTACAAGGGGCGGGGCATCAGGCCGGTGGGGCGCTTCGGCCGGCGGGACTCCAGAGTCAACAGAGGGACAGGGCACGCCCTCGGCCGGCTGTGCATCCCCATCACCTCTGATGACGACTGAACCGCCAACCAGTGAAGATTGTGCTTTTTTTCTGCTCCCCACCCACTGCCCTCCATTCCATTTTATGATGTTTTTATTTTTTGGGGTGATTAAAGACTAAATATGGCAACCAAAGACTCAACATAAATCTGCCCAGACCTCCCTGTACCCATTCTGTTCTGCTTCATACACCTCTGGGGACCCTCAGCCTGGTGCCACAGGTTTGAAAGGGAACAACGTTTCATAAGCAGTGTTTAAATAGTCACGGATAACATCAAAACCAAGGGTGTTTATAGAAATGCTGATAATGGTTGCGGTCCCAAAAGTTGTTTTAAGATCGTGCCACAGCTAATGTGCACATTCAGATTCCCTGGAGTATTTTGGGAAACTGTTGAGCCATAACTTGCCTGAGATATTTCTCCAAGCACTGTGACTGAAAACCTCTGATTGTTATGTTAGGGTAATTGTGATGCAGCAGCAATATATAAATGGCATGTTCTGTGAACGAAAATCTACTGCGCCCTCTGTCTGTAGTTCCAATGTGTCGTTCAATGCTTTCGAAAGATCTCAGCGCTTTGCGCATGTATTTTCCGTAAAGATCTTGATAGAAAGATCGACACGGAGGCTCTCCAGTGGTGTATCCAGCTGAGGCGCTTGTTATTAGTGCAGTGGTGCAGGCCATGGTCAAGTACTGAACCCTGACCGCTCCAGTGCCAACTGTAGCCAGGAGTCCCTAAAAGCGATGCATAACTGCCCATAGCATTGCCCATGGAGGGAAGGTTTCAGTCTACAGTCTTCATTACCCCACCTCATCACTCAACAGCGCCCATGTGCTCACATGCAGATCTTCGAGCAAATACTTTAAAAGTTAAATATAGGGGGGGGGCGGATATGCTAACGCACCACACTTTGGCTGGTTCGGTGTGGTGTGCGCTGTGAAATCCGTGTCTCTACCAGACTGGCCCTGGTCGTCAGCCCCGATCCAGGGGTGGCATTTGGCTGTCCGGGAGGGAGAGCCGGCTCGGGTCCGCCGTGAAGCACGGTAAATGAGTCTCCAGAACGTGGGTGGGCGAATTCCGTTTTGGAGGAAAGCAGAGGTCGCTGCCCACGGAGAATTAGCTTGCCTCGTAGAGACAATCGACGGACCCGTGTGGGGAGGGTTAATCGAAATAAATAGAGGGTGCAATTGGCTACCAAATTGGGAGAAAAACGGGAAAAAATCTGAAACAAATGTAAAAAAACTACAACATTTTTTTTTTAAAAGAAGTTAAATATAGGCTTAGAGGGGTGCCACTTCAAGATGTAGTGGGGCGCCAGTTGGGCGCAGCTGACACAGCAGGTAGATATTACGATCAGAAGATAATACAAAGGCAAATTGATTCCTCCACCGAGAAGCGCGAGCCAAGACTTCAGAGGGAAGAGATTTTATATCACCACATAGCGCAGCACACACAATTTGTCTCCAGTGCTTCTTGAGATGGTTGTAATTATATGGATCATCATGGGATGCACCAATATTAGTTTTTGAAGATTGAGTTGTGGCATGATGAGTTTTTTCTCAAAAAGCAGTTACCATAGTGATCTAGCGTGTGTAATGTTCTGCACACCTTATTCATGTCAGGACTGGGTTTACTCTGTACCGTTTCCTATTTTTGATTCTCAGATGTTACACCAGAAAAAGACACAGAATTCAAAGAAAAACAATGTATTGCACATCTAGATCTTCAATGCATGGTACATGGGAGAAAGAAACACATCTATTTGAAGGTGGTTCTGTGGACAGTGGTTGGAGTGCCTGTAAGAATTTGTGTGGGTTGCTAAAAAAGAACACACACAAACCATGGACAGAGACAGTACTTCCAGACGAGAAAGACAGTGGCAGCACACCTGAAAGACACAATGGCAACACACCTGGAGACAATGACAGCACACCTGAAGGACATGGACAGAAGAAAGTGCACAGCACCAGACAACTCTGAAAATTTGATTCCAAATTGCTGGTGAGCACTGGCCAGCCATTCAGGATTGATTTCTTAGAGGATACATTTTACATTTAACTTTTCTTATTTAGTAGATGCTCTTATCCAGAGCGACTTACAAGATGTGCAGGATCACAGCATGGTTTGGCCAGTGACTTCAAAAATATCAAGCTATCCTTCCTAGATAAAACAAAACCAGAAAGGTACTCACTACTTGAATGTGGTGGTTTTCAAAACTGGATTGAGGCTCTGAATTTTCCTTTATGAAAGTTATGAACAGACATCAGAAGTTTTGGGGTTTTGCATGGATCAGTGTCAAACAATGTTATTTATCTCCTCTGTTTTAAAATTTGGGCCGTCTTGAGCCAGAGTGCTCACCGCACATCAGCTGAGGGCGCAGAAGGAGGACTCTTTTTTCGGGGGGCGGGGAGGGGTGAGGGTGATCAGATGAGCAAACATCATTATTATCTCCATAAAAAATCCTCCCCTTAGGCATGACATGAAAATGAAGATTCTGAGTGAACAGAGAGAGTGAAAATACAAATAGAGCAAGCGAGCAAGCCCAGGGCATGTTCAAATCTCACTGGGGGGGTCTGGACCCCCTCTAAATGGCAAAGACCTTTCTGGGAGCTCTTAAAACGCAGCTAAGAGGCAGTCACTGTCACACACACGCAGAGATGTATACACAAACCGCTGGTGAAATATGAGCACGCATTTCTTATTACAGGACCATATTGCAAGAAAACTAACAAATAAAGAGAGACACGGGATGGGAACAGTTTGGAACAAGTAGGAGCCCCAAGTCCCACGGTGAAAACATCATGCTGACAGCCTCTCTTTGCACCGAGAGCAAGCAATTAATCAGAGAGCTGCCTTTGTTCTCTGTCACATTACCATAGTGTTAGAGGGAACAGATATGGCCAGACTAACGCTCCCAAGAAGTCACCTCGATCAGTGCTGTAACCGCAATGTTAGCTTCAGCTTTTATTGGTTCGGCTCCGGCAAATCGCTACGGGGCAAGACCACCAGATTGTTTTTGCGCCTTTTGCTTCCATTGAGAACTGTATTATATAAACAAAATGTTCAAATTATATCTCAATTCCTTTCCAGAAATGTTAAAACCACATGCGCCAGTTTGTAGAAACGTTTAAAAAACCCACAGATAGAGACAAGAGGCAAGGTATGCAAAGGTGTTTCAAAACTTCCACTGTATAATGCATAAACTGTGTTAAACCAGGACGTTGGCAGTGCATCTGATATCCAGATCATAAAAATAATGCCACTCCTTGAACCTGTTGCCTCAGCCCAGCCAGTGGCAGGTATAGGAGGCGGTAGTTAGGCGTCGATCCGAGCCAGGTCTGCTTCCTCGGTCATCTTCCTTTCCTTTCCTTTTGCCCCCTGGGGTCAGGGCCCGATTGGGCAGCAGGCAGTGAGTGGGTGGGGCCTGTTCCCCTGGTACAGTTCCACGCACTCTGCCTCCCGCCACTCAGTGAGGTCCCTGTCCTTGTCCATGGTCCTCTGATTCACCCTGTGGGCTGTCAGGCAGAGAACATATATTTCAGCCACATTTGGCACCCCTGGCTGCACATTTCGTACATCAATGAAATGCAAAAATATTGGTATCATGCAATTAATATTTACAAACAAGTTGAAACAGCATAATGTGAACAGCGTACTGTAAATCCCTATAAATATATAAATATTTCCGCACAATCACAAATAAGTATTCTCTGCACACCTTAAGATATGCACCACACTGCTCACTACAAAGAGATGCAAGAGGCGGCCGTGTTCAGAGCCAGAACATAACAGAGTGGTCCAATTTCCTGTTTCCTGCTCCCCGCTTTCAGATTTCTCTTCTGATGTGAATAAAATACGACTGTACAGCATGGGCAGAGATCAGGGACCGGATCATGTGACATGCAGTTGCAGCCAGCGCCACACCTCGCAAACCTTCACAACAACCTCAAATTGGCTTGGCACCAGGGTCACTCTCTGTGCTACACGTCTGCACAACCTTTGAAGGGGCTGCATTGCTTTGCATACACACAACTTCTAATACCTTTTTATTGAAGTGTACTAATAGAAAACTTATTTCAAGGTCTATCTATTACAGCAGTCCAATATTGTGACAGAACATATATTGAATATATAACATAGGGCAGTATATGTGTTGGGGAAGTTGCTCTGAAAATTTTGTTAACCAAGTTACCAATTACCCTACACTGGAAGTAGTTAAGCTACAGCAAAGCTACCATGGTGAGAAAAGTAGTTAGCCACACTAAAACTCGTTTTAAAAAGTAGCCAACTACATTGAAGTTACTTTATGGGGGAGGGGGATGTGTGAATACATGGCCATTGCTTTACATACTTTTACTTTAGCCCTTCTAAATGAATTACCTTTACGTGCAGATAATTACAAAGCACTGGGTATATAACTAGTAATTCACACACTGTAAATGAAAGTGTAATCCCATTTCTTAATTTTCAAAACAAAACAAAAATATGACAATGAAGACAAAATCTTTTCAGGGAACTCTGATCTGTCAATGCAAATTAAGGATACATGTCCTTATGTTGTACATAGAATGCACTGAAAAGTGTATACTTTATCGTTTTCTTTTATTAGTTTCATGTATGGCAATAGGTATGGCCATGGTGTTTCCACCTGCTCGTCCATGATTAGCCAAGAGTGCACCGTCACATGACATTTTTTGTAGAAAATATATATATATATATATATAATACTGCTGCTGGGGAGATGTAACTTCTTATTTTTGTCCACGCTACCTTGCTACTTGACGGAAAAAATAATTTAACTACTTGAAAGCTACTTGATTTTGGAAGTAATTAAACTACCACGTTACTGGACAATGTAGTTGATTCCCCAACACTGCAATATATTGTCCAAATATATTCCCATTTAATACATGGTTTAATTTGGACAGAAAACTAGTTGCAAAGATGTAATATCTTGACAAGGATATTAAAGCACAACGTTCCTTTAATTACAATACATTGGCATATCAAATATGTAGCCAAAATCATTACACCTTGGATATTTCCATTAATTCCAATTGTAGAAGGTTTTTCAAAAAAATTTACTCAGTCCACTTTTGGTCAAGGGAATGAGTTTTCTCTCAACACTTCAATTGTACAGCATTACAATTGTATTAGTTCGGTTATCTGCTGCCCTCTTGTGGCCATTTCATAAGGCTTATTTAATGCTAAATACACTATTAGTAAATATTTTGGCAGAATGTGGGCGATTAGAAGCAAATAGCAGCACAGGTATAGTACCCATTCTCCGTTATGTCTTGCACTGTGCACTGCTTAGTTTTGAGAATGGTTGTGAACAGCTAGTTTACAACACTGGGATGCATTCCTAAACAACCCAAATCCAGGCGGACTAAGGCTTATCCAGAGGCTAATTTAGTTTTGTTTTCTGTATTTCTACCATTCTCTGATGTCAGATAGGCTATCATAAACAAAAAATAGCTTTTCACATGTTAAATTATACTTGTAAATTGGTATAAGTTTATACAACATCAATTTTACAGTATGTCACACGCCACCTGACAATCCCCGGATGTGAACAGAGCAGCCGGAGACAGGGAGTGGATTTTTCGGTCTCCGGACCTGGATCTTTATTCAATCTCTCTTCCAGACACGGGAGAGAGAGTCAGGGCGGGAGGGCAGAACAAATAAATAAACAAAATCTTAAACTAAATTAAAGTCCGCCTCCTCCGAGATGGAAACCCATTTCGGGAAACACTTAACAGTATCTCGCACACGCACACACAGACATTTACAGACACTGCACCTTTTCAGTTCGGAGTTCCACTAACATCAACAGGCAGACAGACGTTCGCAACTTTTCAGGCGCTTCCACCTCTATGGAACGCCAGACAGTTTATAATCCATACATGTATTCTTATTATGATGCACGTATTGTTTTATGATACGTGTATTAAATGAATACACGCATGTTTTATGATAGGTGTAAGTTTTATGATAGGTGTATCGATACACGGTTTTTTATGACACACATTTTTTTAGGCATGTTCTGTTCAGAAAAGGGCATTCCATTTTACTGTAAACTTATTGCAGTCTTTGTCCGGATTCATGAATTGTTTAAGGCTGTGAAAATGAACAATTAGTGTTGGCTATATTTGTAGCCTATTTCTAACTTACTTGGCTAGCTCAACACTAGCAAACATCAGCTTAATGATTGTGTTGGCTGATAAAAAGCAACCACTAACAATAATATTGTAGCGAGCGTGCGCGAGGTTATGCATCAAGAAGTCACACAGATCCAGCTGCGTTGCAAAAATGGCTACGCGAATAGCCACTATTTAGGCAATAAATATCCGTGTTCCATACACCGCACATCTCGGTCATCCGGATTTTTGCCACAAGTCATCCACGGGAGGCACGTGGCAAATACAGGCAAGTTTGTTAATCGCCACTCCCCACCGTTACCTAGACCGACACCTTCCACCCCATCCGTTCCAAACAGTGGTGGGCCGTCAGGGCCTGCAAGGCCTTCTCTGCTGGCCTAAAAAATATCTGAATCACAGACTGATGTTAATTATATTTTTTCCATGAATACTTATTAAATAATTCCAAATGGTCTGTCCGCTTCCTTTCATAGCTTTTCCCCTGGTTGCGCTGCTTCCAGACGTGTATTTTCATATTAAAGCATTTAACCAATCAAATTTCAGCCATCATTTGTTGCCAGGGTCAAAGAAATCTGCCTGGAGGCCTTCACAATCAGTTCTGCAGGCCCTGTAGCATAAAATAAGTGTTGATCAAACTGTTGCTTCAACCAATCAGATTTTGAGTTGGGGGACACGAAGGCCTTCTAGAAGGCCTAGGTAACGTCAGCGTATTCACACCCTTTGATTGGATAGTCAGAGAGTGTCTGACTATGATGTAATGTGATTGGTTAAATGCTTTAATATGAAAATACACGTCTGGAAGCAGCGCAACCAGGGGAAAAGCTATGAAAGGAAGCGGACAGACCATTTGGAATGATTTAATAAGTATTCATGGACAAAATATAATTAACATCAGTCTGTGATTCAGACATTTGAGCGGACATTTTCAGCCTAAAGCGAATTAAAACTTATGCCAGAAATACGACAGGGCAGGCTCGACTTTCAGCATTAGCTTGATGGCGATAGAAAAGGACTTCTTGATGGAACTGAAACACACGGATAATCTGTACAACAGAGTAATTGAACTCTTTTGAGGAAAGAAAGGAGGATGGATTTTGTGTACAAATAATAAGGATTTTTGGTGAGTAAAATGTTGCTATTTTCCTAAATAATATTGCAATTTTATGAGGTTATTATTGATGCTTTTATGTGTGTCGCAGCTGTAGCACCCGGGTTTGTTTCTTCAGTAAAGGCATTTATTCTGGATACACTAGTTATCTATCTGCGATGCAACGGCAACGGGTGTCTGTTCGGTTTGTTTTTGCACTTTGTTTATTTATCTTTCTTCAGTCATGTTTCATTCTCGTTCTGTTCCCGTCTGTCATTGTTCCTGTTCGAGTTCCTCTCCTTGTCTTGTCATGCACTTCGGGGAAATTCTATGTTTCGTTTTTTTAGGGAGGAGGAGGAACGCATAAAGAAATCTGCGTACGAATAAAGCGGAACGTGAGAAGCGTACAGAGATAGGACGAGAGAGAATGACAGCGATAGTTAGAAGCGTGAGATAATTAGTGATTAGTAGTGTTAGTAACTTAATCTAAATCCCTAATGTTAGTAGATTAGTTGGTTAGTACTATATACATCTAACTAATATATACAAAATGTAATTAGAAAGTAAGAAGGAAGTAAAACGAGATTAGAAACGAAGACGGAAAAAACCGAAACATCGAATTTCCCGAAGTGCATGACAGAACGAGAATGAAACATGACTGAAGAAAGATAAATAAACAAAGTGCAAAAACAAACCGAACAGACACTCAAAACATAACAATAAGATGGCTTTTATAGCCATAAAATAGTTATTGAGGGGTGGATTGATTCAGACGGAGCACTACTGAAGGCCTAGGTGTGAAATGCACGGCCCGCCACTGGTTCCAAATGAGCATTTCAATAGTCCCTTAGATATGGGTTGGGTGGCATTAAAAAAAATAAGAAGAACAGTGCAGCCTTACCGATGTTGAGGAGCAGCTCGCTGGTCTGTTCTCCTGATTTTGCAGAAGTTTCCATGAACACCAAGCCTTTGCTCTCCGCAAGACTTTGTCCCTCCTAAAACATGACAACCACATTAAGACCTCCTACTCACATTCAATAGCAAAAAGAATATTCATCTGAATAATGGAGTCATCAAATGATAAAATATGAAATCCAAAATATGTAAGAAAATATATAATAAAAATTAAAAAATAATATAATTGATAAAATATAAATTATGGGCACATTGGTTTAGGCATATTCTTCACTTGACAGCATTCTACAATATGCATACTGTATGAAAGTGAGAATACCTTACATGTTTTCTAATATATGCAGGATCATAGCTAACCACTTTCTGGAGAGTAAATTCTCTGTAGTTATGAATCATAGATCACTGCATATAGCATATATACTCTGTGGTTATGGTATCGACAGCTGACAACCGCCTGCATGGTATACTCTGTGATTAAGGACCGTAAGTGTTCACTGTGTGTGGCATATGTATACTCTGTGGTTATGGGCTGACCTCGTGGTCAAGCGGTATACATTCTTTATGGTCATGGCTGAACCATGCATGCAGACCATTAAAACATACATTATTACCACGCAATAGACACGATTCCTTAGGTAACATATCTCTCTTTCAAAGGAAAAAACAGAAACGGAGAGTAAGTAATAATAATCAGGGTAGGGCCTCGGGTGGTGAAACGGTAAAAGCATTCGCCCGAAATGCAGGTTGCCCACTGTGGTCAGGGATCAAACTCCGGCTGCGCCAGCCCGGCTCTGGCCAGGAGCCCCGTTCAGGGCCGGCGATTGGCTGTCTGCCCCAGGGGGAGAAGGGGGAGGGAGAGCCGGCACAAGCTCGCTGAGGAGCACGGAGTACTTCCCTGTGGGCAAAATAAATAGGTGAGTTCCGTCTCGGAGGAAGCAGTTCACTGCCAGCCTCGGGGTAGTGGTTTATCTGGCGGCAGCGTAGTGTAATGGTTAGGGAACTGGACTCAAAGGTTGGTGGTTCAGTCCCCAGATGGGGCACTGCCATTGTACCCTTGAGCAAGGTACTTAACCTGAATTGCTTCAGTAAAATATCCAGCTGTATAAATGGATTATATGTAAAGAAATGTAAACTGTGTAAGTCGCTCTGGATAAGAGTGTCTGCTAAATGCCTAAAGTGTAAAGTGTAAAGTGTTATCCCGTAAATGCAGGTGGCGAGCTCGCGGGGGAAGGCGAATTGAAGAAATAGAGGGTGTAATTGGCCACCAAATTGGGAGAAAGTGGAAAAAGAAAAATTGGAAATAAATTATTTTAAATATATATATAATAATAATCAGGGTGGCACCTGAACAAGTAAGCAGTGGCTTCTGGACAAGTGATGGTGTGTTGCTCAGCCAGAGGATGGCGCTGTTGCTGTCTGGAGTACATTACCTGCAGCGACACCTGTCGGATGTTGGGCAGGTCTGTCTTGTTCCCCACCAGTCCCACCACCGTCTCTCCTGGAATGTAATGTTTCTCCAGCTCCCTCAGCCACAACTGAGCCCTCACAAAGCTCTCCTGGAACACACGCACCCCTGCACACGTTAGCGATTATCATCTCTGCTTTCAATTATATGCTCATCATATTGCTGCTGACATTGCTGTTGCTGTTACTGCTGCCAGTGTAATTCGCAGTTACAGTGCATGTATTATGTGCATGTAATAGGCACATCCAAAAGTCAGTACGAGTGCCAGGGAAAAAGTGAATCATAAAAAGGGAAAATATATACAGTGTGTGGGATGTTTTTCCTTTTTTATAATTTAGCCATAACCGATGGTAAATAAAGCAAACAGCAACCAATTTCCAGGGCTGGCATCCAGGAAGCAATGAGATGGAAGGGACAGCCCCAACTCAACTGGATTGCTTTGGTAAATCAATGGAATCGTTTGTCTGACAGTTGTCCCGCATTTAACATTGTTAAAGAAACAACAAAGAAGAAGTGAATGAAGAAGTGAAACATAGCATCAGGCATTACCCAGAACTCCTCTTTAACCTCTTTACGGGAACACAGACAGGTCGGGTAGTCAGTGATGAGTCGCATATTCCCGGTAACTCTTTTTAATATCTTTACAGGAATACAGTTTGAGACTAGTACTGTAAGCAAGCGGAAAGAGGGGTATGGGGATTTTTGCCACTATTGTCCAGGGTGTCCGAGCATTTCTGCCACAAGTGTTTTTGATGTTTTTGCCCTCTTCCACCTCTGTGGGCATTGTCGGAGCCATTCATTTCCTCTGACTCCCTGCAAGGTATCATATTTAGTGTTAAATGATCTCTGACAGAGTATATTTGGACCCGTTTAGTTGAACACTGAGCCCCATTTTGCTGTGTACTCTATCGACGAAGGGTATACGACAATATTCTGCCACAACACAAATGTATATCTAATACTGTTATACTGTGATTTCTAGGTTTCCACCCTTGCTGAAGTATGACCATCGATTGCGTCTCATTGAAATGTACAAAGAAAAACAAATGGTTACAAGATGAAAACTGCATACAATTATAAGAGGCCAGGTCTCTGTTTCCTCCTGTCAAATTACACTAGGGGACAGTAATGGAATAGTGCGGCTTCATGAACCCCAAAATTGGGTGGAGCTATGATATACTGTCAGTCACTGAGTTGTATCAACCAATCAAAGGACTTTTGCAGAACACTGATTTGTTCCAATCAGTGAGTCACTATAAAACATGATAACTCCACCCATTTTGGGGTTTGTGAAGCCTCCCTCTCCTATCACTGCTACTGGTCCCAGGGCACAGGCCGTACCCTTTTGCTGATGTCATACACGACCAGGGCAGCATGGGCCCCTCTGTAGTACAGCGGGGTGACGCTGTGGTATTTCTCCTGGCCAGCTGTGTCCCAGATCTCGAAGCGGAGCGTGACATCGTGCAAGCACACCACCTGCGTCAGGTAAGCACCTGGAGACACAACCAGAGCAGTTTTCACAGGATAGCCCTGACAAACGTGGCATTTGTTTTCACAAGATAGTCCTAACACATGCCACGCTATAGTAACAGTCAGGTTTGACAGTCAGGATGTTAAACCAGAGCAAAAGTCCGGGGACAGCTACTACTTTGGTGGATCCATTCGTTAGTTGTTGGGGTTCTCGCCCATATACATAGGTTTCACCCATGTGACTTTTCAAGCACTCCCCTCCACAACCGGTGTCCTAATGCCTAGCACAGCTAACCCAGATCCCAAACAAGTGCAAGTCATTAGGTTAGACGGCATATAAGTCCTCACTATAGGACCTCACATGATGGCAAATATCAGAAGTGACATCACGTTAAACCAATGAATATGTTCATTTTGGTGCCAACTATGATAGTAAAACTTGAAGATTCTCATTCACGTTGTGCCAAAGCTATACTGAACCCCATTTGAAAATGAACAACACTCCAAAGCAAGAACAAATTTAGATTTCAATGTATACATGTCTGTTACTTATATGCATATAGTCATTCTTTTATAATAAAAATGTAATACATTTTTGGTCAATAAAGTGTCACCTATTGCTGTGTTCCCAATGATAGCATAAGTAAACTAAAGCTGCAACAGTTTTAGAGGTATAGTATGTCACAATCAAGCTCAGCTGAGTTATAAATTACAGACTTGTATATACATACCACACGTCAGAAGTATAAAAATGGGAGCAATACAACACAGGACTCACAGCCAACAGTGGGAGAGCTGTTCTTGAATTCATCCTTGCTGAAGCGAAGGGCCAGACTGGACTTGCCCACCCCAGAGCTCCCCAAAATAACCATCTTCACCCTGAGCGCACTTGCCTTCCCCAAGAACTCCCTCCTGCTCCCCACCTTCTTCTCCGCCATCGCTCGAGAGAGCTTTGCTGCAGAGAGAGAGAGAGAGCAGCACCCAGGAAGAGTTGACGTCTGGATTTGCTTATTTGACCAAAGTCCACTGTGGTGGGTGAAATCCGCCCCCTGCTCACATATGCCTGGGCATTTCCGCCAAACTGAAATAAAATGTCTTCATCCAGCACAGAACACCAGCTATGTTGGCTGATTTCTGAGGGGTTTTTTTATGTCACACTAGGTCAGATTTGCAAAAAGTTTGGATTTCACCAATAGAATGATCAAACAGTCACAGCTTGCTCCAATGAACACTGTTCTCCTTCGGTCTGAACGGAGAGGAGACAAACACTGCAAGTGAGTCATTCTGAACAAACAAACCACTTTCACTTTCATACTTTCATTTTGTGATCCTGATGCAGTAGTGTCCACCCCCAGCATAAAGGCCACGTTTCCCTATGTGACAAGCTCTTTGTTTCACAGGCAATTTCATACTGTTCTGCACAGCAAGACAATGTCTATATGTTTGTAACTGTAAAATGTTAGCCCCTCATAACACATTTTTTCACATTATACTCATAGGTGTTCAAATTAAATCTCAAATATAGTGAAGCAAAGTAGGTGTTTTTAAGAATAAAATGTAAATATTTTGTACCTTTTCATTTATAAATGTTAACTAGGGTTGGGGTTACCACAAGAGTAAGGGTTACGGCTGTTCCATTTTATTGAATGTATTTTTTGATGGGACAATCCAACCATTGCCACAAGGGGGTGACATTGCATTGAACCATAAGTGATAAGGCAACAGGTGTAAAATGTAGACATCTCAGGTTTTTCTTTTCTTCTGAAACACAAAATATCTAGAATTTTTTCAGCAATGGCAAAGGAGAAATATTAAATATTTCGCCTGCTTGTTTATGCGGATTCAGCCATTTATGTTGTTTTTGCTTGCTTTCGTCCTTTATGTAGTATTGAGTACTCATTGTTTAATTAAACTCTGTGAATACACACTTAATTACTCCAATAAACGTGTGATTGCTTATTCATGGGTGTTGGATCACAGGATTCTTCAATTTCTTCATGTCTTTCAACAGTAAGGGTATGGTTTCTTGAGTACATTATGGCACCATCAGGGTTCTCCTGTGAACAGAGAAGGAGTTGGCATGACACTGAGCATTTTGCTTTTCAAGGCAAGGAAAACCGAGCCTCTGATTCAAAGTCATTGAAGCGAAACTTGAGTCTTGTTTGGATGACTTCAGATTTTGGACTTGCCCTGACCTGATTTGAGACTTCACCTGGCATGCCTGAATTTTGACTATAAATGCCAGTTAACAAAAAGCTTTTTGATATTTCCACTGATTATCGTATCCTTACAACATATTGTTTTACTGTAGCTTTATACAGTATTTTACAGGAGCCTGGTAGGTATTCAGGATACAGGTTTAGTCACTGGTGCAGGTGCAGACACAGCTTGAGAAACAGCGCGAAACAGAAAACAGCTGAGGAGTGGGTGACAAGGTAACAAGATAATTAGTCGTTGTTAGTAATTATCCTATTCTGACCTAGCGTTAGTAGATTAATAAATCAGACGTGAACTAGAAACGAAAGGAAACCTGAATACACATGGTTAGCAAGTTAGTAATTAGTAGCCTAAGTCTCCAGCACGTCGGCAATTAGAGTTACTAAATTGCCAATCGTGCTAGCAGAAACAATGAACCTAACTAATCGTTAGTAAATTAGTAAATTAGTAAATCAGACGTGAACGTAAGGAAACATGAATACACGTGGTTAGAAACAATAAGGAAGTGTGAGCGACAGCGAGAGAGCGAGAAAGCATGAATGCAGGATTTGCGGAACGAACATGGAAAAGTGTATGACTTAACTATGAACAGAAACGTAACATCAAAAACAGAATCAAGACATGACATGAAATGAAACGTGACATGAATAAAACATAAAACGTGGCATGAAATACACTGAAACGTGACATGTACCAAATTACTGGTATCAAGATGATGCCAAGTTACAACTACACTTTCACCAATATACTGTACACAAAACTTTCACACAAAATAAACAAGCATGTCCCAAAGCAATGCTACCCATATTTTCCTACATTCGTACAAGTAACTCGACCCTGTATTGTTGTCTTTATGTGTGATCAATATGTGCAATCTTGGCAAGTGTCAGAAGAAAGGTTGTGTGCGGAAGTGCTTGTGTTAATGTATAAATGCTATAAAGTTATATACTAAATATGAACTAATACACAATATGTTTCTGTTCAGAAGTGTAAAGAGAGTCATGGCATCATTCTATTGTATAGCCTATATTTATTATTAAACTATTATGTAACTATTCAGGGTATCACGTTGTGATGTATAGCCTACTTATTGTAATGTAAAATGAATACACGAGGAGACAGTAATACACTTCATGACTTTACATTGTATGCATAGTCTTCTCTCCCACATGCACAATCTCACCGAATAAAGAACTTTCTGTACAGCATCATCTAGTGGGTTTCCATATATCCTATTAATATCGTAACACGTCCCATAGATCAGCAGTATTGTGTTTACCAAAGAGCTTTGGGAAGTTATGATTTTACTTGCCTATTTAAAACAATCCTTCTGCGGCAACAGGGTTTGTCAACAGGGGTTATATATATATATATATATATATATATACACTACCGGTCAAAAGTTTGAGTGCACCTTCCATCTGGACTATGGCTAATCGGGCACTCCTTCATTCTTCAGCAAGATAACGACCCGAAACACACCTTGAAGTTGTGCAAGAACTATCTGGTGAAGGAGGAATGTGAACAACAACTCAACCTAAAGACCTGGCCTGCCCAGTGTCCAGACCTCAATCCCATAGAACTTGTATGGGACAAACTGGAAAGGAAGAGTCAAAGCAACCCACAAGTTTCTCTGGGAATTGCTGCAGGATAGCTGGGAAAACATGTCGGGTGTTTTCCTGCTAAAACTTATTAACCGAATGGCCACTGTTTGTGAGGCTATTCTCACGCCAAAGGGTGACTATTTTGAGGAATCCAAGATTCAATTTTCAATATAATTTTCTTGAACATTTCTTTGATGTTCATTTTGTTCATTGTTACATGTGTTTTTCGTCATTTTAAAGTATTTACAGAAATGTATACGGTGTAAAGCATTGTCAATTATGAGATAAACTTAGTTTCCAGCAGGTGTACTCAAACTTTTGACCGGTAGTGTATATATGAAATATATTTGTGTATAAATATGATTTCAAATGGTTACTTAAAAGCAGTCCCTCAATAACAATGGGTTTGTTAACAACGTGTTTGATGCTAATCACAAATTGTGACCTAAAACGTTAAGCTGTTAAACAGACAGCAGAATTGACAGCAGGTAAGGGTAACATCAGTAATATAGTAATGAAGTGCAACGTTTATTGTGTAGTAGGCCTAGTCTGAAGCGAGGATACAGTGCACTGTTTTGTTATGCGCTACCGATGTTACAGTTTGAACATGTCTTACATGTTTGTAGTCATGTAGATCATCTAACTTTAACGTATTGATTTAATGTTCCATAAGCTGCCGATTCTATCCACTTTACCATGCTACCAATTTGCTGAGGTGGCTAACTGGTTGTTTTAACAGTTATTGGCGATATTATCTGTGGCAAATTAACAAATGTATACAATAGGCTACTGTTTATGAATTTGGTCATGTAACATAAAAACGTGTATTCACTGTGGCAGTTTGGAGCGAGAGCACAGTTTATGTTGGTTGTCGCTGGCTGCTGCTGTGGTAACATTACAGGTGATCTGTAGGCTACTCGCGGAGAATGTAGCTTCCTGATTCTATTGTTACCACAATCAATGCGATGTATGAAATGAGATGTATTCCAAAAAGTGAATTCACATTAAAATATTAATGTAGTCCAGGGTTTTAAGGCCTACCCTTTAGTCACACTGGCTATCTGGGCCACAAACTAATATGATGCAGGGTTTACAGAGCATTTACATCTCTAAAAGTGATAGTATTAGTATTTTGGATAGTTTTAGATTACAAGTGAGCTACTTCAATATGGCATCTATCCAGTTTTTTTGCATTTTCTTTTGGCTGAAATGGCATCACATGTGCACATTCTTATATGTCTAAAATAATGATGCCACCTGCTGTGTAGCCTGCAATTGACAACTCTGATCAGATGATGTTTTTGGCTGAACTAGATCTGAACAGATGGTGTTATTGGTTGAAGCAGATATTGACCAATAGGGAGAATTAATCATTTGGGACATGGAGCATTTTTGATGATGTAATCATCAGGGAAATTAAGGAGAAGAAGCAGGAGAAGCAGAAGCAGAAGAAGATAAGGAAGAAACACAAAATAACCCTAGATTGGGGCTTTATTCTGTGGCCATGTTAAGTTGTATCAGAATTCTGTGTGTTTACATGAGGTCAGAGGGTGCAGATATTACTGTTTGTAAGGCCTGAGAGTCTATGGTCATTGTAGTTATTTCTGTGGGAGACCCAAAAAAGTGCCACACTGTCAGTGCTGTAGAGGTATGGGGTAAGTTGGTGGATGGCATGAAATATTAACTGTGCCAGTTGTTCTGGATAAGGGTGTGCTGTAAATAATTAAGGCAATCTGAGACTTTTGACTTGGACACCTGCCTGGAACTTGCAACTTTGGGTTACACATCTGCTTTGCACCACCATTCCTTCATGAAGACGGCAGAGGAGCCATAGCAAATTAGTCTAGATGGTTCCTGCAATAAAACTGTCTGCTGGGCCACCATTGGCTCCTGCCCAAGGGAGACTGTGTTCAGTTCAGAAAGGCAAAATAGCACACAAACTAAAATGTACAGAAGGGGAACCTTTATGTGTAAAAACAAAACACAAATCGTTATTATCAAAAAGTCAAAGTCAGCTTTATTGTCAATCACAGTATATACACGACATACAGGTATATACTGGGAAATATATATTTCCCTATTATCAATAGCAAGGTGCAAATGTTTCAATGAGTAAACATGCTCAAAGACCAGAAACAGAGCAGAAATGCTCTGCTTGCACTCGATGAGGTTACTCGCAAAGGATTTCAACATTTCAGGTAGCGATCGGAGGACTAGGTGTTAAAATTCAATGCATTGTCTTTGCACAAGACCGCTCTCTCTTCAATTAGTTTATGATTTGTCTTTTAAGCTACAGTCCTACCTGGGCTTTTCCCATAGCCTGCGATTACAGATTGTTCGTTTAATCGACAACAGTCAGTTGGTCATGAGGAGGAGTTAATTTCCCTTGTAGCACTTGCTTAAATGAGTTATAGAATGCTGGAAGACAACGCCAATGCGGTTACATTGCATGTAAATAAATAGTTCCTCACCTCTCATACCAGCAGAGGACGTTATAGTACAGCGATTGGCTGAATATTCATGCAAGGTGTTTAACACCGTTCGACTGCTGCTGCAGTCATTTAATTAGCCGAGTTAATTATTTTATTCCAAAATGTTTTGGTCCGGGGTGTGTGTGTGTGTGTGTGTGTGCGCTGGACATTGCATTCTGGATTTATTTTACAGACACGGTATGGATGCAGCGGTAGGAATCACGTTCTGTAGATTAGAACAAAGCAATTGATTTATTGTAGATTAGAACAAAGCAATAGGTTTGATTGCTAATAATAGTAATTTACTTCTATGAAGAGGAGCATGGCTACGTAGATTAATTATTTCAAGTTATTGTTCACGATAATTACTTATAATTATTTTGATGATTGTTTTGTACTCATGTCCATATTTGGTAGTTTACGCTCACTTCCTGTATCTCCTGAATTCTGGTTATTAAAAATATGTAGGTTCCTCCAATGGCTGTGATTAAGGTATGGTCATTGATTGCATTCCAAAATAAGCAGTTTCAATGGGCTAATGTTGCTGACTAAAAATCCAAAAGTTTCAGTTGCCAGGCACATAAGGACATGACAGATTTGAGTTAGCCTACTGAACAGAATACGACACCATGTGCGAATATTTGTGCCGTGCTGACGTAAATTAAAAATGGAACATAATATCATTCCAGCGAGACATTGTCCGAAATTCCCCGCGCACAGAAAGTCTGCACCTTTAAGAAGTACAAGATAAGATGCCTGTTTTTAGCTCTCGCCTCTCATCATTAAAAATAGCGAGGCGTGTGTGAGAACGCAACAGCTACCTCATATGCTGTGTGGTCGCAAGCAGAAAACTGTACCCCGGAACGTGTATTCATTTTAGTCTGGTCTTCATCCGGGATTGCTTAGCTCTTAATGTAATCTAGTCCGTTTGGTATCGTTTCGTCCCATGTTTCCTTCAAACGGACCGCTCAGATAAAATAGCCTACAATAGCCAAGAAGCTGGTTTATCAATAACTGAAGTCGGTCCTCCCGTTTTGTTCTCTTTTTTGGGAGCTGAAAATATATTTGGATTTTATAATGGCGGATTAACTAGAAGACAAATGTTTTTGAAACAGTAAATGAGACGCTTTATTGGTCGGCTATATTTTGATCACATCAAGAATGCAACATGTGTGCTACAAATATGTTTGTCGGCAATAGACGTGGGTAATACATTTTTGAACCATACCGCACTCGATTAGTCACAATCCAGGAAGAGATCCAACGGATGTACCAAAATGACCTAACTCCAAGACAAAAATCTAACGGTTACTTCACATCTGATTTAGCCAGTTGAAACAGAAATATACATTTTTCATTTTTAGTCTTCCTTCAACATCTTCGTCGGAAGAGTCAATAACTCTGAAACCGTTTTGAATCTTTGTCAATGTAGATAATTAGCTGGCTTGATTGATCATATTTTTGCATTTAATAATACGATTTAAAATACATTTGGTATATTTCAGTTTGGATTGGAGATAAGTACAAGTAGAAATCTAAATATGGGAACTCAGGGTACAGGAAGAAAAAGAATTCCAAACAGGGAGAGACTGACGGCTGAAGATGATGCCTTAAATCAAATAGCAAGAGAGGTAAGTCTCGAGGAGATAGCTCCGGCTTGTGTTGTCATATTGCGCAAAATGCTCGCTGCGCTGTTATCTGAGTGTTCGGGGGTAATTTATTCAACCATTAATACAGACCTAAGAATCGACGCTCTTGAATGTATTTAGCGCCCCATTTCACGTGTGTCTACGTTCTTTTGAAGGTACTCTGCAGTAAAGATATTGCTTGATGCATTGCCTATACATTATGCGCACCCCCTAGAAAAAAACAGCGTGGCAGCGTTCTATCTTCTATTCACAAGAATACAAGTGTAAGAATGGTTGAGTTTGTCAAAGCTAGTTAGAAAAACATGAAGCGTTATCTCAACTGGCATACAATGATGCATTGTGTGCAATAGAGAGGCAGATCATTGTCTTAGCTTGACCTACATGATTGTGCATGTATATTGAAATGATCGAGGATAAATCAAAATCAATGGGGCGTTTGTTTCGGCATTTCTTTGGCGAATTCTGGGCAGACTCAATTTATGATTCTGCACATGTAGCCTAGATGGCACGTCGCAGATGACAACATTGCTGTAGAAATCATATTGGATGGACAGGGTCAGGCACCTCGTGATACAGCATTATTTGTGGTAGCTAGCTATAGCCGCTACGTATTCACTTGCAAAAGCGAATGTGTAATTCAACGACAGGAGAAAACGAGAATCCACAGGCGACTGGGGTCAGAATGACGATGTTTTTATAATTATAATCAATATTCCTACCACATGTAATGCCTCAGTTGCTAGAGTCCACCTCCAGTGGTTCCTGCTATTTAAAAAAAAAAATCTACATTAAAGCACCGAATGTCAGTGGAAGCAACGGTTGCCTCTTTTCGTGAATCTGTAACACAGTCATTTCACGTGTGTTCACTTGTACATAACTCTGTAGCCAAGACAGAAATGTGACCACACTGAATTATCGTCACAGCCGCGCCGTCTGACAGGTGCCTTCCATCGTGTTCAGACAGGTTGTCCTTGTCAGCAACCTCTCCCTACGTTTCATAATCTCTTGAGTTTTGTGTCATTTTTCATCAGGGCCTCCAAGTAAATCTTCAAGCCTCTGCTTGAGATTTTGTAAGGGATAAATCTTGTCTATGTAGTGTCGGAGTTATACTTAGTATTGGTTTTTAATAGTCTGTTGCTCTAGCCTTGTGACAGACAGGGTTTTGGCCTAGTCTCTAAAATGAAAAATACATTTACCAAATATGAACTCGCATGGACTGTACCTCCAAGCAAAATATCCTGTGTATGTATACCATTTATGATGACAGACTCCCAGATTTCATCAAATAACATAAGCCTTTTGGGTAAACAAACTCACAGTGAGTGTTTTGCACAAGCTTCAACTGGCACATTTAGCCAGGAGCGATAAGGTCTTACTCAGAATTTGGGATCACTGACAGCAGAGCGATATCACAACAGAGATTTGAGTGTGAAGTACAGAACAACTTTCTATTAGGCCGACTTTATATATTATACTACAGAACAGTATATATTTTTTTGTTGAAAAAAGCCTTTGCTCAAAATATTCACCCTCAGGTTGGACCTTCTGATGTAAACAGTACTTTCTAATGTGTTGTGCTGTCTTAGTGTTAGATACATTATGAGCTCATCTATCTGCGGGTGTTTGTTTATGACAGGGGGAAAAAACGGGCCATTCAAAAACATCCCAAATAACATGATGTTCCAAAATATTTATATACCATTGCAACACTTTTGTTCAGATTTGTGGCATTGTTTCTTTTCAAATGCCTTGGTGATAATGATAATCTGGGACCAGTCAACCAAGTTTGAACCAAATCTTAGAGAGGATAAGCATTTCCTTGAAAGCATTGCAGGTTACGGCAAATTAACTGGTTATGTTTGTAATGGTATTTTCTTAAAACATGTTTCCTTATCTGGACTGCTGTGTACTGCAGTTCTCTTACACATTGGCTAAAATCAGTCCTTTGAATGAAATGTTGTTTTTGGAACCAATTTAATGAAAGGTTTGACTGAAAAAGTTAATGGTTTCCACTTGAGTAAGTTTCTGTCAAAAAATGAGTAGAACTGGCAAGCCCCTCATCCGTCCCTCCCATGGGTCTGCATATGAAAGTGGAGGTGCAGTTCTGGGGTCAGTTTTACATCACACGGCGTATCGGCCCAGGATCCTGTTCTGGCTACTGGAGCTTGGACAGGCTGAAAAATGAGTGAATTCAAAAACAGAATCTCCACTATAGCTGCCAGGGGTTATAGAATTTACTCTAAACAAAGTCAATAAGAAGCTGGTGTCTTGGGTTTAACCTAATAAGCTGTCTGCTAATTCTTTAATTTACCTCATTAGCATTGGGAATGGAGGGTACTGGAGGGAGAGGATGTGCCTTCCCACAGATTTTTTTAGGTTTAAAAATTGTGTGTTTCCAAATGGGATGGTGGCAAAACTGTCACATCAAGGCTGCGATCGTTATTTATGAAATCTAGAAATGCTGGTGTCAAAAAAGATGTCCCACTTCCTTTAAGGACTAGAGCAGTCCCCATCACACAGCACAACCTAATTTACACATACCCTCTTGACACTACTGTTGCTGCTCTAGCTTTAGCACGGTGCAGGTTGGCGCCCTGTCGTTGTTTAACGTGCAGATGACAAAACACTGCTCTCCTCGAAAGGAAGTGTGTTTGCGGAGTCTTGCTCAAGCGAGAGAGGAGATGGGTTCCGGGCCAGAGGAGGAAGGGGCCAACGGAAGGAGCACTGGGTTGCATGAGCAGAAGTCGCGAAGACGGATGTTGCAGCCAGCACGATTTGCATTTTGGCCTCGTGTGCCAACACCCCTGAGCTATTTCGCTGTCTATTCACGCTGACTCCGGCAGGCCGCAGCCGGGTTGCTGTGGTTTGGCCGCGTCGTACCGCGCCGCCAAGAGCTCTGTGTGAGCTGTCCCTTTAATTGAGGGGGGGGGGGGTGGGTTGGGTGGTGCCTGATGCCTGATGCTGCCGAACGTCTGACAGCCCGGTATGCCGATCCTGATGAGTTGGGAGAATCTGCGACGGGAGCTGTAAAAATAGAAACGCCTTAAAGATCAGCTGGTGTTGCACCCTGCTTGTGAACCAGGCCCCAGATGGTGTGTGTGTGGGGGGTTGTGGCAACTTCTTCACCTGGGAAAGTTCAACACAAGGAAAAAACCTTTTCATGCCATGCTAACAAGAGGGTGAATGTTCACTCGGGCCTGTACTGTTGGGATTTGATGGCTGTTGTGTGATTGTGCTGTTTTTTTAACTGCAAATGGCTCCCATTTCTAGGTGGTCTGTGGAGTCGTAAGGTGAGGCTTCGGTGATGCCCCATTGCCTTTACGGCGGTCTGCGGGAGATGCATTTGTGCAGCAGTAAAGGTGTGCTGGGGCTCAGGCCTTTCACCGCAGAGCATATACAGGTATCTGAACAGGAACACATCCATGCCTCTGACACCATTTGAACCGTGATCTATAGAGCACTCATCTGGAAAGCATTTCCTGTCTAGGCAGAGGAAAGACCCACTCATGGAAGGTTTACTCCAAATGCCATCTGGGCAAAGATCTTTTCTTCTTTTTTCCACTTAATGAATGCTGTCTAGCATTCATACCTTTGTGTTACTAAATATAAGATGCATATAACCAAACAGACCACGAAAGTCATTCGAAACAGGAAGTAACCGATTTGTTCCTAAAACAGAGTTCACTTCAACAAGTATTTCTTTATATTGGGTATATATTTCTACAGCTGTGTGTTGTGCTGAAGGCGTCCATGTTTTTCTGAAACTGTGGGCCCCTGGAATCGTCTGTGCTTGCTGGAAATGGCTGAGGTCGCTTCTCTCCCTGTACACTTCCGTCCCTCTGACAGGATATGAATAGACTGGGGGGGGCCTCACTCTTAAATCTCACGGTTGCTACGAAGAAGTGAGGGCTAGACTCCCTGACGCACTCTAGGTATCGCCCTAGAAGCGATCACCCACCCCGAAGCGGGCCATCAAATGACACCACTGAGAACTTTCCAGAACTTTTTATGAACATATTTCCTCCATTCCTTTCTCTGGGTGTGGGTAAGCAATGTTTTTGTGCATGCGTTAGAATAGCTCATTCATTATAATCCAGTACACAAAAATTTCAACGTTTTAATGAATTCCTATGCTTCTGTTAGCTACTGTTGATCTGTTCGCGTGACCTTGAAAAATAATTTGGAATTTCATTATTTCCTGAGTTTACCCTCAGAAAGGCTGTCCATGTTCTGGGTTGTGAACAGGTTTTCCTGCACGTGGCTCCTCCTGTCCAATGTATTTGAGACAGGGTGGGGGGCTGGATAATCTCCATCAGGCTCATCGATCGAGGTCAGTGCTGTCTGCCACTGACCTCCTTCTCCTCTAATGGGCTAAGTCATCTTTACCGAAGATCGCACACCATAGATAGACCAGCCTACATAGTTTCTTCACACAGCGAAAGCCGTATGGGCCTTTCCAACTAGCCACAGAAATGAGTACCGGCCTGCATAAGGGGCTGGCGGATACCACTCCCAGCTGCTACGCTTGTATGGCTCCAAAACATGGCTCGCCTGCAACAGTTTGTTAACGACAGCCAAGATTTTCGCAATGTGCATCCATGCCGGAATCCTGCAACGCCAACAATTTCAAGGTGGGGTCGTGGATTGGTCCCAGGAGTACTGATGGTAAGGCAGACCCTTGTAAGATAGAGATCAAAAAGTGGGGCGAACGAAATCTGACCAAGTTGCGTGACTATAATGGAATGCAACTTAATATTGTCTTGTTGGTTGTCTTTGTCCTTTTAAACCCTGTCTCGGGCAGTACGCTGGTCAAAAATCCTTTACAGAAAATGAATGGGAACCTTTCCAAGAACTTCCATGAATGTCCAGGGTACTTTTGGTCTTCCGTGTTACTGAAACGATTTTGTTCCATTAATGCCACGGATATAATATGTATCACAAGCTTCAGTATGTGTTGGAAAGAGCCAGTGCTAGTTGGGGGATTTCAAATGTTAGTGTTGTTCTAAGAAAGGGATACTGAAATGGACACTGCTCTGCACTGAACTGGGACCTCAACAGCTAGGGGTGTGTGTTGCGATTAATCTGACATCTGAATATTCAGAGATCAAATATGGCTCTCAAAATTGAATATTCAAACAACAAAATCCCCAGTCCTTTATAAGGAATGGCTAGCTGCTCTTCAAAGAGTGCACCAATTCACACTTTCAAAGCAAGCGGATTAAATTAATAAGATTCAGTGAATTATTTTGTGCAGATCTCTCTTTCGGAAAGATTAATGAGAAAGAATACAGCTGGATTTTACTTGTTAATTGTTAAGTATTCAAATATGGATCTAAGTGATCTCACAGTGGTCTGTGATGTCACGGTGGAGAATTTACTGTAGGTAGTTTCATTCCGCCTGCGGGCCCCTCGTACAACGGCTGAATTTTCTCAAGCGGTCGACTCCCACAGATCTGCAGAGTTCTCTGACCGGCTCGCTCCCTCTTTGTCTTGGAGACGGCGAGATGGTGGAAAGTGGCCCTGAGGGTTAAATGTTAGGACGTCCCATCATTCAAGAACGGGCCACGTTCCACTCCGTGTGCTTCATTAGAGGAGGCTTGTGACTTTTGCGAGCGAGTTGTTATTGCTCCGTTCTCCCCCCCCCCCCCCGCATATGGCCACTGAGGCCTCACCCTGCCGCGGGCAGTTTCTGCTGCCAGGAGCGCTGTTTAACGGTAGCTTGTAAACATTTTGTCATTCTCGGTTGCTTTTGAAGGCGGTGGTTCCGTTTTTTTTTTTTTAAACCTCTCATTTCATCATCACAGAAGAGCTTTTATTAATTCCAGGAGTGAAAAGGGGGCCTGAACAAGAAGAGCTCCACTCTACACAGGTGTTAGATTTTAAAATATGACAGGCCACCTGATATAAGACAGCAGACGAGCTCATTCGTTTGCGGCTTAGGAGATTACCGTGGGTGCGGTGTAAGCAGGGAATTCTAGTGCCTTGGATAAACAAGACTGTCACCTAAGACCAGGAGTGAAGGGTTAGAATTACAGTCTGTGACGTCTCCGTCTGTGACGTCTCCATCAGTGCACCAAATCGTCGCTCATGTGGCCAGTTGTGTTTGATGATGGGCATAAGTATTTGTGTGTGCGTGCGTGTGTGTGTTTGTGAGTCTTTGTGTGTGTGTATTTGTTTTGCATGCCTGAGATGAGAGCAGTGACAGAGAGCTTGTGTCAGCTCCACAGTCATCTCCATAATGACCATGGCAGAGGTGAATGAATGTGACCGGGGGACTGCTTGCTTATGATCGTGATGGAGGGCATAATTTGCAGAGCTCGTATGAGCGGATGAGCGCACCAGGTCCGTGGTAAGGCCTCCCCTGCTTGCCCATTCATCGTTCGAAGACCGTGCTGTCTAGCTAGTGGTGAAGCATTGTTCAGGACACCGGCTGTGGTATTATGTGGTAAATGGGCCTACTTCCACTCAACTCGCCTGATACTCGGGGTCGGGGCCAATCTACCCATCGTAGATGTGATTGGGCGCCGCACTGTCGGACTTCGTATAAAAAACCCTCCTGCTTCACTCAAGCACAGCTGAACCACAGCTAAGGCAGGTCAGTGGAAAGCACAGCTTAACTGTCACTCTATAGCAGCAGGGAGCCATCAAGCTCTGTAATGCGTGGCAGTAATCTGCACCCTCTCCAACAGTGCCGTTCCGTCAGTTGAATAAATAAACGAGCGGTGCCCAGTGTGTTAATATGACGGTACAAGCGAAGGAATGCACTCTCTATTATTATTATTTTTGGACATTCTGATGACGTGCTGAGCAACTGGGCTCTGTAAATCAGCCTCCAGATTGGATAACAAATAAATGATACAAATTATGGCAATAAGAAAATAAATAATTTCCATTTTTATTCATTACAAAACAAACCGTGAGGTTGAAATACACCAAGCCATGGCCTCTGTCCTCTTCCCCCTCCTGCTCTTCCCAGCATCTCACACATTGTGCTTGGAGTTCATTAGTGATGTTTTTTTGGGTGTTTTTCCCCCTGTTCCTTTGGGCTTCATGTGAGCAGGGATTGGCTTTTTGAATCCTTTTCCTCTCTGGATTGTTTTGAAATGGGGATATGTCCGGTGGGTGGAGACTGGAGTCCTCGGGGGTTGCTTGCCTGTGGACTAATAAGGAAGGAACAGCTTGGTAGGGAGGGGGTGGGGCTTGTGGTGGGGGGAGGGGACAGACTTTTGAGGGGTGACAGCAGTGAATGATGGCATTAGAGGAGAGGAGGGGAGGGGATGGGAGGGGGGCGGGGACTGCACGGGGCTGACAGCTGTTCCTTTTCTGTGGGCCGCTGTCCTCTACCAACAGGCGCAAACAAAAATAAATTTACAACTGGCCCTCCCAACCCCACTGTGAAAGTGGGGCACAGGCCATTCGTTGAAAGCTTCCTGCCCCCCTCATTTAATCGGCTTCCTCGTCAGCATCGTAAGGTTTAGATAGAGGCGCTTATTTAACGCAAAACTGCAGCACTGTACATAGCACATATTAGCCTTATTTGTGAATTTATCAGAGTCAGAATGTTCTATTTGGTTCAATTTGCGATAGTCTGTGTATGCCCTGGAATACTAAAAAGTTAGCTAGCTGTTAGCTATTTGACTGACCTATTAAACCAAACACCCAGTTTAGTTTAAGTAATGCTGATTTCGTGTTGGGAGGTGTGGAGGTTTCGCTGTCCAATAGTCAGAAGGAAAATTGATGTTGAAGTTGTCATCCTAATTTCTTGCCATCACTGATGTGGTGCTCCAGTATTTGAATAACTGTCACATTACACATACCCACCAGCACTTTCACACAAGTAATGCTTATTTCTCCGTCCATGTGATTTGCATAAAACCTGACATGGAACTCCCCAAAGACTCTTGAGTGTCTGTCAGACAACGAGGAATGAGGAACTGACTAAGCCTCAAATTAAGTTGCCTGGTGGAGCAAGGCATGCGGGTGAAGCCGAGCGTATCTCAGGATCTGGGCGTTTAGAGGGGATTAGTCTGGGGCTGTGGGGCAGGGTGAGGCCCCCCATAATCTCACTGTGTCAAGGAGGCGACAGTGTGCCCTCATTGACATCTCCATTATTTTGCCTCTTTTATCGCCCTGTCACTTATTGGTCTGTTTGATTGGGAAACACTCTAATCCTCAATGGCAGTGGGATGAGCACGACCACAAAATCCACAGTCCACAATCCACTACCCAACGTGCACACAGCCAGAGTGCACTCTTGTGTGCATTCATATTCACTCCCGTACGCACCAATGCACACATGCGCACGCACTGACCACAGGGTAGGAAACTGCGCCAGTCCGTAGCAGTTTGAGCCATTGCAGGTGTTACTAGGTAAGAATTCTGAGTGGTAGCCACCTGGACTGGTGGCATTGGTGTGGGAGTGCTATTTCCATCCCTTGAATTCATACAAGCATAATGGCCATACCGTCACCCAGGCAGTGTGGGTTACAGTTGGTGGGATTGTCTCCTCTCATTGCGCACCAGCGCCCCCTGTCTGCAGTCTGCCTGGTGCACATCAGGTGCACATGCAGCCCCCCCCCCACCTGATGCAATGATTGCACTGCGCAGTGAAAAGAGGCGGCAGCTGGCATGACACATTTCAGAGGAGACTCGTGCTTGTCTGAGCTCTCCCAAATCAACCGAGGACAAGTCTGTAAACACCTGCCATTCCAAATTGTGAGAAGACAGGAAAATCTGGGTTAAAAATGGGTTACAAAAAAGGTGTGTCATTCAGATGTGCACATCCTGCCATTGTAACAGTGCCTCAGTCCGTCCCGCTCTTGCCAAACTCAGACTGTGCCTTAGCACTTCAAACACACGCACGCGCACACACACAGACACACACACCACAGGTGAACGAGGCCCCTGAACAGGGAAGTGGAGGTTTTGCGCCTGTTGACGTCACCAGGCTCGCTGAAGCGTTCCGAGATGGCTATCGTGAACACTTTCCTGTTTGCTCAGTGTTTCTTTGGGTTTGACCTGTGTGTGGCAGAGCGTAGTCACACACCAGTAAATTAAAACCAGCTGCAGAGAGATCAGGAAGATGCTGCTCAGGCCGGCAAAGCCTATTTGGCTTTACTTTTTTTTGCACATTTGCCTGTCTACAATTTTCATTTTTAGTAAGTGGTACACGCATCGACCATGTGTGTTTTTCAACTGTTGAAATTTGATAGTCAGTTGTATGGAGAATTGAAAAAGTCAGTTCATGTGAAGAAACACTTGAATGGCCTTTGAGTTTCTCTTGAGTTTATTTTTCCTAGCAGTGAGGAGACTTCGCTGGCTTCCCTGTGGAGCTGCTCCTTTTCTGTCCCAGAGAAAATAAAAAACTTTTTACGCACTGGTGCTATATGCGTGGGTAAGTGTCCACAGAAAGTGACCTCAGTGTTGCAAAGTACTTTGGTGAACAAGGGCAGGGAAACTGATGGACTGACCTGTCCACTATGACTGGCTCAGACCTTTTTATTAAGCTCTAAGAAACTCAAAGGCCACTCATGTGGACAGCTTTAGAGTGTGTGTGTGTGTGTATGTATGTATGTGTGTGTGTGTGTGTGTGTGTGTGTGTGTGTGTGTGTGTGAGTGAGAGTGAGAGAGAGAGAGCCAGAGGCAGGTGCTCCCCAGTGTCGATGCACAAAGAATTAAGTCCACTGGGCTAATGCTGCTTTAGAATAGTTTAGAATAGTTTTTAGCCTCTGCTGTAGGCTGTATATTTTTTTCTATATTGTGTGTATCGCTGTTTCTACTTTGGGACTGCCCTGCCTAGGGGGTGGGGGAAGAGGAACAGTATAGCCAGGCTTTCTGAATGCCTGTGGCTCTTGTTAGTACACCAATATGGCGGAGTCCATTACAGCCGCTGGAGGGCTTTAAGTGGAGCAGGGCTTAGCTGGGGTAGCCCTGTCTTCATGATTGTGTTTCAAGTAGGTCCTAATGATACCGAGCGCCGGACTCCCAGGGGGCCCTTATCAAAATGGGCAAAAATATTTAGAGTTTTCATAAATGACACATTTCCGAAGTTCTAATAAGTTAAAACGGTTGTACCGACAACACTGTATGGGCCGCTGCTTGAAGGACAAAGGCCCACAACTGCTACGCCACACTGCTGGCTGATTTGAATTGCATTACACAGATGACACAATCCCAGTGCTGAATGGGTTTAGTTGCGTTGTTGAATTGTCCAGTTAAGTAACGCGTTTTGGTTCTTGCTTGGAGGAACAGAGTGTGCTGGAGATAAGGGTCAATGATTAAGTTTGGGGCACCAGGCCTGTACACAGAACTGGGGTTTCCTGATGTCCCGTCTCTGCAGAAGTTAACTTCTCTTCTCTATTTCATTTTGTAACACCCCCCCGTGACACACACACACACACACACATCTTTCAGTCCCTCACACATATACACTCTCTCAGTGGTGATTGTAGACCCTATTTAGAGGGGCTTTAACCCCCCTGTCTTTCACCTCAGCCCCCCTGAAAATGTTTAGTCATTTTTCTAAAAAACATTTTTACTTTATATTTATTTTTAAAAATACCACAGATAGAGAGTGGTATTTCAATGTTGAGAGCGACCACCATTGTGGTGTTTTTGTTTTGGGGAATGTAACAGTAAATTAATTTAAAGATTTAGGCTTCTGCTTTGCATGTGTACATCTCACATTCTCATTGGGGGCTGAGAATGTGAGATGTACACATAAAAGGTCAAATCCTAGAATCGCCCCTGCACTCTCTACATACATATAACTGTCTCTCTTCCCCTTTCTCTATCTCACAAATACACACATGCATACACTCTCTATCTCTTTTACACATATTCTTGTATGCTGCACTTCCTACTGAAAAGCTGCTGCTGTGTGTATATCAGGTCCTGTGCAGTGGTCCTGTCATCCCCTTCCCTTTGACATTACAAAGCTGTAAATGACCAAATCCAATTTAAGCACAAATTTGGTATACACGCTGCAGAGTGCAAGCAGAGTGAATGTGATTCACAACTGAACTATGACCTATCAAACCCCAAAGCTTAATAAAAGGGTCTGAGCCCGTCAGTCACAGTGCACAGTTGAGTTCATCAGTTTGCCTGCCCTTGTTCACCAAAGTACGTCACAACACTGAAGTCACTTCCTTTGGACACTTACCCACACATACAGCACCAGTGTTGTAAAAATCAAGCCTTTTCTTTTCTCTGGGACAAAAGGAGCAGTTCCACAGGGAAGCCAGACCGCACCGCTGGGAAAAAGATTGAAAACATCTGGGCGGCGAGGCGATGCTGTTTTTAGCTCAGTGACTCTTTTTGGGCGGGAGTCTATTCGCCAACCGTCATGGGCTCTCGGCCCGGGTAAACGGTAGCGGCCCAACCAGCGGCTTATTTTTACAGGGCCAAACGGGGGGGAAAGTTAGTCACAAAAAATGTGGCTTTTGCCTGGAGCGTGGAGAGGAGGGAGGCGGCGGGAAAGATGAAACCAGGAGTCGTCTTTGTTCCACATTTGTGAGCGATTAAAACCGGGACCCTGGGGGGTGGGTTCGCGGCTGGCACAGAAAAGCGGCGAAGTCGTCCGCCCACCGTTCAGGGGTGTCCAGTTTCGTATCGCCTCTTCGTGCTGTGTGGCTAGTGTGTCGCAGTGTCAGAGACATCAGCCGCATCGCACGCTCATAACTTCTCTCGCTGTGGCAGCCCTGCTGTCAGGGCAGCTCCTGTTACCCGGGTGGGTTTAAGTGAACCAAATTCCCTCCAGCGGGGGTTTGTGTTGGAACCTGCATTCTTGCATGTATGCCATAAGTCAGAGGGTGGCGGTGTGGCAAAGTGGTTCTAAACAGAAGGCTCTTGGTTTGATTCCCAGATGAGGCACAGTCACAGCATCTTTGAGCAAGGTGTATAACCTGCAGAAGTTCTGCAGCATGGATAGAAAATACTGCATTGTAATATACAGGCGACTGCCAAAATATAGGAACCACCAGCACAGTGTCTTAAAAGGACATTGGCCCTACTCGAGAACAGTTTCAATGCGCCTTGGCATAGATTCTACAAGTTCCCAGAACTCTGCTGGAGGTATGCAACACCATTCTTCCACGAGAAATTCCATCATTTTGTCCTTTGTTGATGGTGATGGAAAATGCTGTCTTAGACGCTGCTCCAGAATTCCCAATAGGTGTGTTATGATCTGGTGACTGAGACGGCCATGGCATATGGTTTACATTGTTTTCATGCTCATCAAGAAATTCAGTGACCACTCATGCCCTGTGGATGGGGCAGTGTCATCCTGGAAGAGACCACTCCCATCAGGATAGAAATGCTTCACCATAGGATGAAGATGATCAAACAGAAGGGTTTTGTATTTATTGGCATTTATCTTTCCCTCTAAGGGTTGAGTGGACCTAAACCTGGAAAAGGCACCCCACGCCATAACAGAACTGCCAGAACCCTTCATATACTTTAGAGGTTCCTTTATTTTGGACAGAAATGCTCCAGAAATGGAGCAACCATCTCCATGAGACGAGTAAGGTAAGTCCAGTTGCACTGCAGTGCCTCCCTCTGGGTAGCAACAAAAGCAATACCAAACTTGCAACTCAAACAACTAACTTCCAAAAAACTAAACCAAGAATGCGGTGCGGCAAACAGGAGATGCCGGGAGGGGAACAGGTACCCATGAGGCCTCGCCCCCTGGATTGAAGACTTGGCACTCCCAACAGACCAGGGAGATGATGCAGAAGGTCTGTAAAACAAAGGTCAGGGTTATGCTCAAGGATGAGGTGAGGCACAAAGTCAGCATGGCTCCCCCTAGCTGGGGGAGCGAAGACTATTGGTCCCTTGGACCACAATGCGGGCACAGCCACTGGAAGATCCACAGTGGTGTGAGTTGAGAAGACCACTGGACGGCTGTTCAGGCAGGGCAGCATGGCGCCTTCAGCTGGCCCCACTGGACAAGGCAACATGGGGGCCTCAGCTGGCTCCATGGGGCAGGGCAACATGGGGGCCTCAGCTGGCCCCATGGGACAGGACAGCAAGGCGACCACCAGCAGACCCTCTGGGCAGAGCAGTGAGGCGACATTGGCTGGGCCCTCCAGATTGTCATCATCTGTGCCAAGCACTGCCACAGGATCAACTGGTTCAGATTTGGCCTTGATCTCAGCTTCTGCGGGCTCGGGTTTGGCAATGGGCACTACTTCCGGGACAGGCTCAAGGGCACTTTCCAATTCCTCAGTGCTTTCTGCCAGGGCAAGACTGACTGGTTCAGGCTCCTCCACGACATGGGGAGGAACTTCCTCCTGGGCAGGTTCTGGGGCTTCCTTCTCAGCTTTTGTTTTAGGCTCCAGAATAGGCTCTGGCGCCAGATCTGCAGTGGGCTCATCTGCAGGGACAGCTTCTTCGACAGTCTGTGGTTCTAGCTGTGGTTCTGGTTCTGGTTCAGGCTCGGGTGCTGGCTCCGGTGCAGCTTTTTCCACCGCAAGGTCTGTGGCTGTAATCTCTTCTATGGTTGCAGGGACCTCCTGGACAACCTCCTGGACCGCCTCAGTTACCACGGCTACTGCTGCAACAGCATCTTCCATCTTTTCTGCTGCGAGGACCTCAACTGCAGGTGGTGCCTCCTCTACTGTGGCCGGCACTGGTTCCTCCATCACTGCGGGCGGTGCCTCTTCTACCACGGGCGCTTGTTCCTCCGTCACCATGGCTGCCGCCGCCTCCACAGCCACTTCCTGTGAGGCCTCCACAGCCTCCACCATGGACCCCGCAGCAACTTCAGCAGTGGGCGCTTTAGTCTCCACCAGTTGGTGAGCGGCGATGAGGGATACCTCGGCCTGCTTCTCCACCTGGCTGGCCTTGGGGTTGGTAGCTTGGAGACATGGTAGCGACTGGGGAGCGTTGAATAGCGGGAGCGTGTGGTCCGTCCTCCTCTGGCTCAATGGCCCATGGAGAAGGTCAACTGGAGCAACCATCTCCATGAGATGAGAAGGTAGGTCCAGTTATACTGCAGTGCCTTCCTCTGGGTAGCCTTGTCTTCATCCATGAAGTCCAGGATGCCATCAACCTCCTGCTGATCCAGGTACAGCTCCCCATCCATGTCCAACCAGGTGTACTCCTCCGGGGACCTCAACCATCTCAGGTCTGCCATCACATCCTGGCAGTGTTGGGGTGCTCCCCGGAGCCCTGAGTTGGGGCATTCCCCACATTCTGTCTGGAATGCTGCAGCAAGGCACAGTCACTCTTCTACAAGCTCTGAGGGGCAGGTGAAGGGCATCTCGTAGGGACTGGGGCTTCCCTCTTCTTGGTCATTACACTTAGTTGTAGTAGCTTCTTTGGTGGTAAAAAAAACTGCAAGAAAACTGACTACCTATGTCCTGTCCACTCAAATACCAGGGTGCTTGGTTGCCCACATTCTCCACCATATGTAGCACAGTGCCAGGTGTGGCCACCGAGTCAGGTGGTGAGTGGACAGAAAGGAGACAAAAAGGTAGTGGATTGGCCCAGGGCTATTTTATTCTACTGGCGCCAGGTACGAAAATAACTAAAGCAAAACTCAAACAAAACAACTTCCAAAAAACCTAAACCAAGAAAACCGATTGAGAAAGGTGCCATAACATTCTCCCATCCCTAAAGGCACAGAAAATGGTGCCTTTATAATGGGCCTGATGAAGGCAACAAGCTTAGCTGATTACAAATCAACCTGAGCTGTGTGTACCTGTTGGTAAGGTCGCTGCTGTCTGAAGTCCTGCAGGTTTCCCAGACTGTGGGACGAACCAGGACAGCAGACAGAGGAGGAGCAGCCCTCTCCACTCCTCAACTCCTCCAGGCATCACAATAGGTTGTCAGCTATATAACGGTAAGGACATCCACTAAGCAGCTAGGTGTTAGTGGGTTAGGGCATAGGAGGAGCAGTACCTCTGCAGGCCCTATGACTCATGTGGCAGTCTGGTGTAGCTGCTGTTCACACTCAACACCTGTGATATAAAGCTTAAAAATAAAGCTTCCTTCCCATTTGCAGCTGCAATGGGCCAATCACGGCACAGAATTCCAGCCAGAGGCCACGATCAGTGAGGAGACCCTGTGCTCCCTCGCTGTTTCCACACCACTTTCTGTTCACTCCAATGAGCCGGCGAATAACACGAGATTACACAAGATATATATACAAATCTATATCAAAAATAAAAACCAATGGGGCCTCCCATGTGGTATAGCGTGGGAGAGCATTCAACGCTAGTCACGGCGACCAGGGTTCAATTCCACCTGCAAAAATGGAAAAAACTGCAAAAATAATACATTTAAAAATGTAAAAACTGATTCCGCGTAATGGTCATGAAATAGAGTTCACATAATAATAATAATGATAATGCATTTTATTTAATTGGCGCCTTTCTGGACACCCAAGGTCACCTTCCATAAAAGTAAATAAAAGCAACACAGGAATTACAATCAAGGTACAAAAAAAATATAAGGGAAAAAATACATGCAAATAGTTCAAACATAAGGACGACATCAACATCAACACATGAACAACATAGAACATAGTACAATGGGAGACAATTTACAGTGGGAAACGGGGGAGAAGCATCAGTGGTAGGCCATGGTGAATAGGTGGGTTTTTAGCAGTTTTTTGAAGGAGGGTAGTGGTTCTGCATGGCTCCGATGTGTGTGGGGAGTGAGTTCCAGAGTCTGGGGGCGGCGAATGCTTGCGTGCCAATTGTGCCGCTTCAGGTTGGTGGGATGGACAGGAGGCCAGCTGAGGATGAGCGTAGTGTGTCGGTTGGGGTGTATTCCTGTCGGAGATTGGAGAGGTGGGGTGCAAGGCTGTGTAGGGCTTTATATGTGAGCAGAAGAATCTTGAAATCAATGCGGTATTGGATCGGTAACCAGTGTAGTTGAATGAGAGTGGGTGTGATGTGGTCATTGGATTTGGTGCGTGTGAGGAATCGTGCAGCAGAGTTTTTGATAATTTGCAGTTTATTGATGCGTTTGGAGGGTAGTGCTGAGAGTATTCCGTTACAATAGTCCAAACGGGAGGTGACGAATGCGTGGATCAAGGTTTCACCACTGGAATGGGAGAGATGGGACTACTGTTGACAGGGGGACAGGGTAGCCATCAATGAGTGTAAAGAAATGTGGTGCTTTGGAGAGGGTGGATTTTGAATCAATGAGCATGACTTCCATTTTATTGCTGTTTAGTTTGAGAAAGTTAACTGCAGTCAGCCTGGACTGATGATGTTTAAGTTGGACATACTGTTGTCTCCCAGTGAGGTATGATTTCAGCCAGGCTAGCGCAGACCCAGTGATCCCCAGGGAAGTCAGGCAGTCCAGGAGCAGCGGGTGGGAAACGGTATCAAAGGCGGCGAGGAGGAGGATGAGAATGGTTAATAGTCTAGAGTCGGCAGCACGGAGGAGGTTGTTGGTGATCTTGATGAGGGTGGTCTCTGTTCTGTGTTTTGGTCGGATTCCAGATTGGAAAGGCTCAAGGAGGTGGTTATTGGCCAGGTGGGATTGGAGTTGGGCTGCTACCACATGTTGAAGGACTTTGGAGAGGAATGGAAGGTTAGAGATGGGGGAGGGGGGGGATTTGTTGAGATTGTTGTGATCTGCACCAGGCTTTTTGAGTATTGGTGTAATAGCAGCCACTATGAGGGAGGGTCCAGTTTGCAAGTGGAGGATTTGGATGCACTGATGACCTTGATTATAGATGATTCAGACACTGGTGTGAAGGCGGAAAGACAATGTTTTTAAATGGCGGGTCGGTGGGGGTGTGTGTCAGTAGTAGCTCTTGATGAATACTGACAATTTTGGTCTGGAAAAAACTCAGAAAGTTGTTGCACAGGTCAGGGGAGATGTTGTCGGGGGAGTTGTCCAATGGTTGAAGTAGGTGTTTAACGGTGGAGAAAAGGGTCTTTGAGTTGCCTCTCTCACTATTGATGATAGTGGTGGGAGCTTCTGGCCGCTGAGAGGGCATTTTTATAGAGAATTTGGTGTTCTGAGTATGCTTGGGAGTGGACCATTAAGCCAGTTTTCTTGGCTAACCGCTCCAAACGACGCCCAGAGCTTTTTAATCGGCGAAGTTCAGGGGGGTGTACCAGGGGGCAGAGTGGGAGAATGAAACAGTGAGTGAGTTGAGAGGGGCTAGGGCTTCCAGGGAGGTGGAGAGACAGGTGTTGTAGTGTGTGACCAGATTGTCAGTTGATGCATGAGTGTCAGGGGAGGGTCAGGTGTTGATAAAGTTGAGAATTCTTTTTATTTTTTTATGTTTCGGAATGTAATGGTGCATTGGGCTTTTTCCTTGAAAGTTTGGGCAAGGACCTCAAACAGGACAGCTTTGTGATTGGAGATGGGGAGTAGTAAGTCAGTGAGATTGAGGGGGGTCAGGCTGGTGGAGCAAACTAAGTTGAGTGTGTGTCCTTTGTTATGGGTGGGGAAGGTGATGATTAAGGTGTTGATTAATATCCAGGCAGTCCAGAAGTGAGAGGAAGTCATGAGCAAGAGTGCATCGGGGGGAATCTACACTGCCTGGCCCCCAAAAAAGTCACCACCTGGATTTAACTAAGCAAATAGGTAAGAGCCTTCCATTGGATAATTACTGCAGTGATTAATATGTTTTAGCTGGCAACAAGTTATTTAACCCTAACTGATGCAGTGAGTAGCTTCTCATTTCTTAAACAACGATGTCGGAAGACATATCCTGTGGTCGTGGAAAAGATGTTAATCTGTTTCAGAAGGGTCAAATTATTGGCCTGCATCAAGCAAAGAAAACAACTAAGGAGATTGCTGAAACTACTCAAATTGGGTTAAGAACTGTCCAACGCATTATTAAAACCTGGAAGGATAGTGGTGAACCATCATCTTCGAGGAAGAAATGTGGTCGGAAAAAAATCTTGAATGATCGTGATCGGCGATCACTTAAACGTTGGTGAAATCATATCGTAAAAAATCAACAGTAGAACTCACGGCTATGTTTAATAGTGAAAGTAAGAGCATTTCCACACGCACAATGCAAAGGGAACTCAAGGGATTGGGACTAAACAGCTGTGTAGCCTTAAGAAAACCACTTGTCAGTGAGGCTAATCGGAAAAAAAGGCTTCAATTTGCTAGGGAGCATAAAGATTGGACTCTGGAGCAATGGAAGAAGGTCATGTGGTCCGACGAGTCCAGATTTACCCTGTTCCAGAGTGATGGGTGCATCAGGTAAGAGAAGAGGCGGATGAAGTGATGCACCCATCATACCTAGTGCCTACCGTACAAGCCTGTGGGGGCAGTGTTATGATCTGGGGTTGCTGCAGTTAGTCAGGTCTAGGTTCAGCAACGTTATGTGCCCAAAGAATGAGGTCAGCTGACTACCTGAATATACTGAATGACCAGGTTTTTCCATCAATGGATTTTTTCTTCCCTGATGGCACGGGCATATTCCAAGATGACAATGCCATGATTCATCGGGCTCAAATTGTGAAAGAGTGGTTCAGGGAGCATGAGACATCATTTTCACACATGGATTGGCCACCACAGAGTCCAGACCTTAACCCTATTGAGAATCTTTGGGATGTGCTGGAGAAGACTTTGTGCAGCGGTCCGACTCTCCCATCATCAATACAAGTTCTTGGTTAAAAATGAATGCAACTCTGGACGGAAATAAATGTTGTGACATTGCAGAAGCTTATCGAAACGATGCCATGGCGAATGAGTGCCGTAATCAAAGCTAAAGGCGGTCCAATGAAATATTAGAGTGTGTGACTTTTGTTTTGGACGGGCAGTGTATATGAATGTTAAAATCACCCAGGAGGAGCACTTTTGGTGACATGGTGCAGACAGTGGTCAGTAAGCAGGACAATTCAGGGAGAAATACAGCTGATGATTTTGGTGGGCGGTACATGGTTACAATGATCAGTGGGTGGGGACCAGACAATTTGACAATAAGATGTTCAAAGGATGAATGTTGGGGGAAACTGACAGTGGTGGCTTTGAGAGTGGAGTGGTAGAGAACAGCAACCCCCCCCTCCACGGCCACAAGAGCGGGGCTGGTCAATGTATGAAAATCCAGATGGAGTGGCTTGATTTAGATGGTAGTAATCCTGAGGCATGCTGTCATGTCAGGCAGAGAATGTTGAGTTTATTGTCAGTGGTGAATTCAGAAATTAGTGGGCCTTTATTACTGAGGGAGTGGACATTGAAAAGAGCCAATCTGAGTGCAGGAATGATGTGTTTCATTGCTATAGGGTAACCAGACGTAAAACAGCTCTGTCAACAGTGCGGAAAATCCTATTAGCAGAGTGAGGGGTGCTATTAGTGGACCAAAGAGAGGGAATGTTGCCAGTCTTACTGTAAGTAAAGTTCCACCCCTGTATCTCGGTTGACGGAGAATATCACTGTGGGCGAGTGGAGCTGGGGGAGTCCAGTAGTTTAGTGAGCAGAGACATAGCAATTCTGAGACAAAGTGTCTGAGTGCCAAATTAGCACTGATGGAGGAGCAGAATTTTTTTTTTTAAAGCAGTTTAATCCACATGCTGATGCGATAGCGGCAGCAGGTGCAGACTGCAGTGTAGCAGGTTGAGAGTGAATCAGGACGAGTCTTGCGACTGGCCAGAGAGCGCAGGTTGGTGACCGTAGGACACAGCCTCTGTGTTTACAAGCCGGCAACAGCCTTATCGGCACCCGGGGGAGCAGGCAGGGGGGTGGATAGTCCAGACTCAGCAGGCAGGTGAAGCACACCAGATCCACGTAGCCAGCCACGGGAACACAGAGGGAGGTAAGCAGATCCAAACCCGGGTTGAGGGCGCAGTCGGCCAGAGAAAGTCAAGTCCACAGACAGTCCTCTACAGGTTGCGGTTAGCTGAAGTAAAACTTTAGCCTTTCCAGGGTAACGTTAGCTCGTTAATAGCCTAGCCAAAGGTTACTGAGAGTAGCCTAACTTTTGCACGACTTGGCAAGACATCAACACTAAACTTAATTGTTTACTTAATCGTGACAGGAAGGACTCAAATCAGCAAATAAAATAATACAGCGAAATAAAACCAAAGCAAATGAACAAAAACAGGCAGCCTAGTCTGTCGAGGTACAGCACGGCATTAGCTTTGCCAGCGGTCCCGCCCCCGGGATACATATACATATACAAATACATAGGCCCCCCTCCATGGGCTGATTCACCCCCTCTCCTCCTGGTGACCCTGCGTTTCTCTCTCTGACACATGTGGTAGCGTTTAAGTGCTTAGTCTTTAATGGGTCCTGCTGTCCCTGTGGCATGTCAGCTGCCATTCCCGAAACACCCTCCCCCCCCAGGATTATTACATTTTCCGTTCTCTGGATCCGGGCCTTGTTTACCAGCCTCGCTGGCTTTATCAGTACATCTTTGGCTTTAACAGCCTTATTTTTGTCCATTTTAAAAGAGAACAGAAACAAAGGGTGTGCTTTGATGTGTACCAACCCTTTCGTGGCACGTTGGAGCCTTGCTTGGTGTGTGTTCACAGGGGGATGGGTGGGAAGAGGTGGGGAAAGCTGTCCACGGGAAGGGGAGAGTGAGTGAGCGAATCACTGAGTCTGTGTATCTGTGAGTGAGACAGATTCAGTGAATGACAGACAATTTTAAGTCCCAGAAACTTTCAGGACCAGTTAAACCTGTTGAAATGGGCTGTCAACTAGCATGACATTGTCAGCTGAATTCTGACCTTACGCATTTTCTGCATAGAATTTGACTTCCCTCCTTCCATTGTTTTGTGGGATGCTGTTTAATGCCAGCTGTGATGAAAAAAAGGCCCTTTCTCCTGGCATACTGGCACATGGAACGTGGGAGATAACAGACTGGCATTCACCGTGGGGCACTGTGCCCTGCGATAAGACCTCCATTGCTCTCTGCGCTGTCGACGGGTCGATGTCTATGATGGACAGAATACAGACCTCTGGCCCTGTCAAAGCTGGTGTCCTGATACTCTCGTAGCGCGTGACACTGTCCTGTCCCACTACCCTGCCCCTCCTGTAGTCCCCCAGCCAATCAGAGCACTACATCCCATCTTTAGAGTACCTTGTGATCAGGCAGAAAAGACGCCTGAGGACCCAGATGTGGTATCTGTGATTGGGGAAATGGCATTTTGAGGAGAGAAGGCTAGCCAACAGTGCCACCTATGGTTAGGAGGACTGTATTTGTTTTTAGGTACCTGAGGATCATCAGAGCAGAATAGGGTAATGAACAGGTTCATTCATATTTTAGTTAGAGGTAAACTTAAATGTGAACCTGTATAAATCCAATTAGAGATAGAGAAATTATACAAAATGGTAATATTCTTGCATTATTAGTAATGGATCCACTGCTCATGTCATACCAGTAGTAATGAACAATATGACACATTTGCAGTGTATGCTGTGAGTAGTATGTGAACAGACTTGGCTGTAATGTAATGCGTGCTAGGATATTGATGTCAGCCACACAACTTTCCGGAGTTAAATACCTATATAAATAATCTAGCTCAGTGGGTCTCTTGAGGAGAGTTTTTATTACAAAAGTTGAATTAAAACTTTTTTTGGATATTGATAGGATTTTGGTGCATGTAGGTCATTAAAAATAGCTGAGCAGAGGCAGGGGGAGAGAAGGGACCCAGGTCTCTCGCTCTTTCTGTCTCTTCCTCTCTCCCTGGCCCACTTTGACTCGCCACGGAGAAGGAGCAGAGCCGTATGGTCGCGGGGAAATGAGACGATGTGCGGTAATGTGGACGACCCCCGCTACCACAACCTGACCATGACTGATATATTAGCGTACTTCAATAACTGCAAGAAGGTAAGGGTACATGGGAGGGGGGGTGGCGGGGGGGGGGAAGGTGGAGCGTCCGCTGTGTCCCGTTTTGGGCTGGGAAAGGGGAAGGGGGAAGGGGTGTGTGCAGTTGTTGCGCCTACATGCATTGTGGCAAGGACCATTAGTCAGCTCTAATACTTCCTCACATTAACACAGCTCTTCCCAGGGCGTTGTGCCAAAATGTGTTTGTTACGGCGTCCGGTGAGGGGTCAGTGGTCACCATCCAGATGAGACCCAACTCCCAAATGGATGATTTTGACCTGGGCGCAGCTATGTGCAATCGAAGCCTGCTTATAAAAAATATGGAATTGAAACATAAACCACTGTCCAGTAAAGAGAGCATCTACCTGTATGCTTCATATGACATTGTTAAAAGAATGTAGGCTATAAATAACATTAACTGTCACAGGAGTAGGGAGACCGTGGTTGTATGTAGCACCATATGTAATACTGTATACTTTGTACTCTCAAGCCAGATCATATGGTGTTAGACCACAGCTTTCATATTTATATCACACTGTCATACCATATTGTATTTGAATGGTTGGCTGTCCCGGGGTTAAAGCGGTCTTTTGTTCAGGTCTAGTTTGGCTGAACACAGATGCCAGTTCAGTGAGCTTGGTGAGTAATATCGATAAGCGTGCAACCGTCGGGTTTGTTGCCACTGTATTCTCAGCCTCCTTTAACTTTGTCCTCTTTCCTTCTCTGCTTGGGAATGGGAGGTTTACACTCATCCTGCCTCCCCTTTAGTGGCCTTGGCCTCACCAAGACCAGCTAGTTAGCGGTAGGGCTGTACTTTTTACAGCAAGCTTGAATTTTCAAACCTTCCTTTTTTCCCCCCACAAGGACTGTGGGAAGCTCTTACATTCACTCACACTCTCCAGGAGGAAAATGAATAATATCTATGAATTAACCGTTATTAGTTATTTGGTTTTCCTTTGTGGATGCTAATGAGAAAGAACATTTTTGTTAATGATCAGGCATTTGAATGTGATCCAAGCAATTCATTAGTGATCTCATGGTGAAATATTCAAATAATTGGTCATGTACACATTACTAAGTAATCGGTACTTTTTATTTTTATTTTTTACATGTAATATTAGTTAGTAATTATGTAATGTCTTTTTGGCAGACAAACAATGGTAAGTTGTAGGCTTAGCTATTGTCAGTGTGCAGATAGGAGTTGTTTAAAATGTTAGGGGACTTGCAGATCTGTGTGCTCAGCTCATTAGAAGCCATTGGGAAATGCTTCCCCCTTGTGGCGGCCCTGGTAACTGCTGTGTCCAATTTCACCTTGGCTGTTTTGGTGCTGGCTTTCACACGAGAAATCGTTCCCAGCTCCCTGGACCTGGACCAGGAATACTCTCTCTCCCTGGCAGGGTGGAGACACGTCTGTCCATATTACAGTACTGTACCTGTGAAGAGCAGGCTCTTCATTATAGAAGTTCACACTTTACTTTGAAAGTTGATAGTTGGCTGAATTACAGTACAGATAGTAATTTAGTGTACATTGTTGTTGTTGTAAACCCATAGTCAGTCCGACCCACAGGCAAGGAAACCCCGTAATCTGGGCCCTGCAAATTCACGGTTCACCCGAGCTTGCTCCCCATAATGCCGTTCGCGGTACAGGCCAGTCTATTACAGTAGCTGGTGGTCTTGCTGAAGGTCAAATATAATTTTTCTGACTTGGAGAGTCCCTTCTCTAATTACACTGGTCAACACAATTTTTGTATCTCTTTAGAAAGCAATGTTTTTAAGGTCATTTTGGGGTGCTGAATTTGAAAACTACATTTATTTTTTCATATCAAGTCTGTATTTTTCTGCACGGGGTGTGTGTCATCTGGAGCCGATACACCGAACAAACTGCCAATACGCTAAACAAAATCGTGCAATGCCTTCCAGATTACTCCAGAACGAATCCAGGATCATGATTATATTTCATAAAAATATGCTTACCTGACAGAGGAGTAGTCGCCATATACTGTACTATACTGTATTTTTCTGCAAGGGGTGTGTGAACAATCCCTACTGCTTATGTTATATCTGTGGCCTCTTTACACTTATTTCACAAAGAAGAATTATATCCCCTGCTGTTAAAAGAGGTTATTTTCATTACTTTGGCTGCAACTTGTTGATTAGCATAAAGCATGGGCTCCACATATTTGCTGCAGGTCTTGTGCTGTGATCCTAAGAGAGTGGCTTCAAGGAAAGAAGAGGAAGATGGCTTTTCCTGTCCCAATGATTTGGAGAGAACAGAAGAACCATTTTGATGACTGTTATTTTTTTCAAACCAACATCACTGGTATTACAGCAAAGACAAGAAACAAGGTGACGTGCCCAGATATTGCTTCTGCTATCTGGTCTGCTCCTCACAGTGATCAACTGCCAATTCCTAGTCCTTCTTCTAAAGAAGAAGAATTGATGTACACTTCTGAGAGTGATTTATCTTTAGAAACTGAAAAGTTGTCTGACAGTGACTTTAACCCTGCAGAAAAAAAAGGTGGGCCTCATTTTGTGACTCCAGAAGATCTCATGGACTTGATAACAGACTTGTACCTATCAAAATCTGAAGCAGAAATACTAGCTTCAAGGTTAAAGCAGTGGAAACTATGGAGGAAGTATGCATAACATCATTTAGAAGCAGGAGTTCTGAAATATGTATTTTTTCTATGAACAATGACTTGTTATTGCAACAATATTGAGGGATTCTTTGCTTATTTTGAAATACAGCATAATCCCAATGAATGGCGAATATTCATTGACTCAAGTAAGTAGAGTTTGAAAGGTGTGCTCCTGCATAATGGTAATATGTACCCAAGTATTCCTATTGCTCATTCTGTTTATCTGAAGGAATCATACGAGAACATGGTAACTTTTATGAATGAGATCAACTTGGTCCTACAAATTCTGACATTTTTGAAGAATGGTGACAAATTAATTGACTGCTTAAAAAAGAAAGACTTAGGTGCTTGACTTGCATTCAAAACAATCTGTAACAACTGTCTGACAATTATGAAGAACATGTTATTGAACTTCTGGATGCCTACAGATCTGTTAGTCTGTGAAGATCTGTAGTCTGTCAGATCCAGTTCTACACAGTCATCTGGACTTTTTTCCTGAAAATCTTGGCGCTGTCTCAGATGAACATGGAGAACATTTCCACCAAGATATTTCTCAGATGGAGAAGAATTTTGAGGGTCGCTGGGATCCTGCCATAATGGGTGACTATTGCTGCATGCTTAAACATGACAGTGGTGTAACTCTGAAACGTACATCTGGAGAAACATTTTTTAGAAACGTTAGGGCAGGGGTGGGCAATCTTACCCTGTGTGGGCCGGTGTGGGTGCAGGCTTTTGTTCCAGCCGAGCAGTAGCTCACCTGATTTGACTAATCAGCTAATCAAAGTCTTCAATCAGGGCTTTGATTAGTGGAATCAGGTGTGTCATTGTTCAGTTGGAACAAAAGCCTGCACCCACACCGGCCCACACGGGGTAAGATTGCCCACCCCTGCGTTAGGGTATCCATATCTAAAAATCCTGATCTGATACAGAAGAACTGAGTTCATACTTGTATTCTACACCCAAAAATTTGTTGAAAACGGTTCATTAATTTAAGGATACACGAAAAAAGTATTTTTTTGTTGACCAGTGTTATTTTCATTTTGGAACTGGGTGTAAAACCTATTAGTTTCTTATGCCCTCTGTACTTAAAAAGCTGCGTGGTGATTGGTGTTCTGTAATGCATTTCACAGTGCAAAGGAGAGGTCAACAAAAGCTCTTTCCTTGAGGTGACAAACTCCTATTTGCATACGAATAGTTGTTTCTCCCCTCCCCTCCCTTAGTATTAGCTTCTTGTTAACACTAGTTGGCTATCGTAGCTGAATTGAAACCACGGCGCAATCGCATATGATTTGTGAGGTTGCTTTACTGTGTCATTTGATTCAAACATGGTAGTTTGTGGGGGGGGACTTTCCCCGCAGGACCCCCAGGCACAGTTGGCACTGGAAAGTTTCTGATCGGACGAAGCTTGCCAGATACACCACTGCACCCCATGCAAATGCCCCAACGGGCTATGCCACGCGGGATCAGTGACTTGTTAATGAGCTTTGGGCCGGTAACGAGTTAATCACAGTGAACATCACCCTTTGTCAAATGTTCAACAAATATAGTTCTGTACTGAATAAGATAAAACGTCATTGTTTTTCCACATGCCTTATTTTGGCATGATAAATGATACTGACACTTAATAGAAGGCATTGGAAACACAAATTGCAGAGGTGGTTTGAGATATTTAATCATAAACGATACTGAATGATGCCTTAAACTCAAGCAGAGAACCAAAAACGTTGCTTTTCAGCGCAAGCGGCTTCAGTGGTGACACTCGATCACTTAAATGCGCAAACATGCGTCATGCAAAAGTGCAAAACCAACAGCGGATAAGGACGTGAAAGTCTGTGAACAGGAGCGTTAATCTATCCTCCCCCCCTTCACGGTCAGCAGGTACTACCTGGCCTACAAACATTTGCAGGTTGAATGACTCTCCTCGGCAATGATTAACTCCTGTCTGGGTTCAAGGCACAGGAGAAAGCCCTGAGTCAGCACTATCGTGCTGTTTTCTTCCGTTGCGCACGCTGTGACAGACGCGGCAGGGCCAGGTGATCGGGGAGACGCTTGGAGACGGGATGTGACATGCCGCCGAGCGTCTGCCGCTGATCTCGCATCACGCGGGGGGAGAGCGACGCAACGCACAGAGCCAGACGCGGGTTCTTCACAGCCAGGTCACGCACGCGGTGGCTGTCCAGCGGGAGGAAAGGGTCAGGGTTAGCCTGGGACTGCGCACTGCCAGAGTGCTACAACCTTCAGGTGCAGTCAGGCATTGCCGGGGGGTATGGATTTCCTGTCGGTCGCCGCGCAGCTGCAGGTGAGGGGTGCGCTCGGGGGCGGGTTTGAGGTGGAGGTGGTCTGAGTCAGTACTATTTCATCAGCTCCTCAGATTTTTAATAACCTTAGTATCTACAAAAGTATCATTACTTTTCAATGGATTGGCTGTTCTCTTTTCACTGGCACGTTCAAGCCAAAACGGTGTGCTTGCTTCTCTTCAAAAATCCCACCTATCATGTTCATTTGTGTATTGATATGGCTGTGAAGTAGTAACGCATCTGCTGTGCATGAACAACCTGCTTTTGGACACTTGGCACATCGTCCAGAGAGAACGTGAAGCAGACATGCCAGTATGTGTCACTCGACCCTTAAGCCACATGTCACCCGACAGGAGGTTGTCGTGCTCATGACATCACAGAAGAGGGTTGGGTGCACTTCAAAGAAGCTGATTGGCTGGTTATGGGCTTTATTATTACTTATTATTATTAATATTATTATTATTATTATGTTGTTGTTTAAACATGTTTGTGATTTAAACATCTAACATTGTTTACTTAATGTAAAAATGTCCCCAAACTTTGTGTAAGCAAGTTTGTGTAAACAAAAATGTTTTTTTATGCTAAAAGAAAGTAAGCACCGGTAGAGAGATGCCTAAAGGACTAAATGATAAGTGTGCATAGTTTCAGCAAAATTGTCATAGCTGCAGACCGGTTCCGTGGTGATAACGGCCTCTTATCACATTCCAGAAAAAGTTATTCGATCATCAAGCACTTGCATTGAATTCCTCAGTATGGCTGCTTAATGATTGTGAAGGGTGATTACACTCATTTAATGATTACAGTTCTGGCAACAGTAACTTTATTCTGTTTTTAATTTAGTAGAATTCTTCTTTGTGATTCAGAGCTGAAAGCATCTAGAACATTCCTCCCTTTGGTGGCTTTCAATCTGGGACGCTGTGTCCTAAACTCTGAGTAGTGAGATTAGATAGGTATTCCATTTATTTTTTTATTTTTTTATTCTTGCACGGCATTCTTGATGAATTACAAGGCTAAAAATGACCTTTTTTTTCTTAAAATTGGTACTCAGAATTGAGGGTGAATCGTCATGGTGATTTGGTTGAATGTTTCCCAAATCCTTTTCCACAAAAGAAGAATTTTCAGTAGTGTTCAGTAGCTATGCTATCCACAATGAACTATAATTACAAACTCTTCTGTTTCTGTTTTTTGTTTTTCATTACAAGTTACTGATGTTCTTAGCTGTCACCTGGTTTCTAGGGCTGCCTGCCACAGCCTCTTTTTAGCGTTATCTGAAACTTGCTTCCGTGAAATTCCCTTGTCTGCTGGACACTGCAGACCGAAGCATCTTCAGACCGGACCAGACTAAAGGTCTCGTTCGTCATGGAGAAATGGTGCGAAGATTCCTTTAACATAAAATGCCATGGCAACCAAGGCCATCTCTGCCTGTCAGGGGGGTCATTCTGTCTGTGCAGGGGATTAAGGTGGTGGAAAGAATTACCACCAGCTAACTTGCTCATCTATCAAACGCTATAATCAAAAAATAAATTAGTACAAAAATAAATATTGCCAAAAGGTAAGTGACAGACAGTCTCAATGCTTTCACGTACAGGATTTATATACACCCCTTCGTCTGTTGGAGCTGCTGAGGGCTCAGCTCTTGTCCATAATTCACCAGGTTGCGTGCTGCCTCTTCAGGGGGCCCCTGGAACAACAGAGGAATACAGACAGTCTTGGGTCACCCATTTCTTTAGCAGGTTGACGTGATACACCCGCTTTTTTTCCCGGCAATTTGGTTGACTGACCCGGTAGGTGACTGGCCCTACCCGCTCCACAATGTCATACAGTCCCTGCCATGTCGCCAGGAATTTACATTCGGTGGTGGGGATCATCACCAGGCCACGGTCTCCTGGTTGGAAGGCCCGAGGCTGTGCAGGGCAGTTGTATATCCGCTGCTGCACGCCCTGAGCGGACAACATATGCTCTTTAATGATGGGCATCACCATCACCATCATTACTCGCGTGTGCATCTCCACCACGTGCTCCACTAGAGATCGCTGTTGGGACGGCTGCTCTTCCCATGCCTCCCTGGCGATTTCTTGTAGTCCTCAGGGTCAGTGGGCATACAGCAGCTCAAATGGTGAAAACCTCGTTGGTGGACTACCGGCACCTCCCTGACAGCAAATTGTTGCCAAACATATGCCAACAATTTATCCCAGTCACGCAGCAAATTGTTGCCAAACATATGCCAACAATTTATCCCAGTCACTCCCCTCGGTATCGATGGCCTTCCTGAGCATGCATTTCAGCGTTTGATTGAACTGCTGCACCAGCCCATCCGTCTGAGGGTGGTAAACTGACGCCCGGATCTGGTGGATGCGCAGCGGACGGCACAGGTCTGTCATGAGGTGGGACATGAAGAGACTGCCCTGCTCCGTGAGCATCTGTTGCGGCAGGCCCACCCGGGTAAACATCTGCACCAGCTCCTGGGCGATCGATGTGGATGTGGCGGTGCACAGGGGGAACGCTTCTGGGTACCACGTTGCGTAACCCACCACCACCAGGATATACTGATGCCCCCGACCTGAGGGTGGCAGGTGCCCCACGAGATCCATCCCTATCTGTTCAAAGGGCGTGCCGATGATTGGGAGGAGGATGAGTGGCGCCCTAGGGGGATGAATGGGAGAGGTTATTTGACATTGTGGGCAGGTCCGACAGTAGTCTTTTGTAGATTCCCAGCTATGTAGATTCCCGGCTATGAGTAGCGCTGCAGCAGCCTCTCTGGTTTTCTCCGCTCCCAGATGTGCCCCCAGGATGTGTGTGTGTGCTAGCTCCAGCACCACCTGAATGTATACCTGGGGCACCAGCAGCTGCGTGCGCTCTTCTCTCTGGAACTCGTCTACTTGGTAAAGCAGCCCGCTACGGATTGCGAGGTATAGTTTCCCTGTCAGGAAATGCCCGTCCACTTCCTGGATCTGCCTCCGGGCTAAATTGGGGTTGTCCCACTGGGCTCTGCCATACTAGCCCTGTAACATGGGAGTTATAAATGGGTTAGTGTCCGGGTTAATTACCTCTCCTTCCCCATCTCTGTGAGTGCTTTCGTTATCCGAGGCGGGGTTAGCGGATCCCTGGAAAACCGACCAGGGGCATTCCTGCAGGGTGTTGGTGGGGCTCCTGGTCTGGCTGCTCGAAACCTAGGGTCTAGGTGTACTGACAACTGGAGGGGGATGAGAAATGGCCATTGGCTGGGGCTTGTGCATCTTCCGGATGGCGGAGGCGTATAGGCGGTTCAACCCCGGGCAGTTCCGGCCTACCAGCAGTGGCACTCGCAGGCTCTTTGATATACCAGCTGTCACGGTCCACGGCCCTCTGTCACTGTGGATCCTTATCCTGACCCCTGGGACAGGCTGGGTATCCCCGTGCACGCAGGTGAGAGGGCTAGAGATTTCTCCGGGGTGCCTTGGGTTAGAACATAGTCGGGGGGCACTAGTGTGACAGTGCCCCCAGGGTCCATGTATCGTGGTGGCGTCTCGGTGGGTCAGCCGGACCTGATGCATGCGAGCCTGGGACGTGAGGAGTTCGAGGTCGGACTCCAGTAGGTTGCAGGCCCGTTTGTAGCTCTGGTGGCTGGTTCCTGGGTCAGTCGGAATCGGTTCATCCACTCCCGGCCAGTGCCACTCCAAATGGCCGAGACCCCCACACCTCCAGCACCAAAGTTGTTCCCGGCGCTGTCTCTCCCCTCTGGTTGGGGGTTCCCTGGTGGGCGGCATCTGGCTCTTCCAGCTGTCGTCCAGGGTTGGGGACACGGAGCCGTCGGGGCGCTGGTATGGGCTTCTCACTGCGAGCAGGCAAGAGATCACAAGAGTTATCATACACTTCTGATAACTTGATGAAATCCGTGACGTGTTTTAGTTGTCGCTGACTCACTCATTTTCTTGGCCTCATAGGGTAGGGAGTGCAGACAGTGTTCCATAACTACCTGCTCTGTTACGGTTTGCACTGTCGCGTCCGGGCCACACAGCCAGGTGCATCCCAGCCGGAGCAGGTCGCGAATTTGAGCCCGGGCGGGGCGGGTGGGCTGGTAGCTCCAGCTACGGATCCGCTGTGCTGCGCCAAGGGGAGTCAGGCCAGCTGTGCTCAGGATCTCAGCTTTCAGCTTCGGGTATTCCTCTGCATCTCCTGCCGGTAGGTCATGGTACGCCCGCAGCGCCTCTCCTGTAAGAAAGGGAGCCAGAATGCCCGCCCACTGCTACTTTTCCCACAACTCCCGCTCCGCAGTGCGCTCAAACATGGTGAGGTACGCTGCCACGTCATCAGCCTCAGCCGTCTTTGTGAGGCAGTCCCGTGCACGTTGGGAAATGGGTGGTAGGGGAACCCTTCCAGCTGCGTTCGCCTCCTGGTAAGCCCGCCGATCCTGTGCAGCGGTGTTTCTCTCCAGGCTTTCCATCACCGCTAGGTTGGCATGCTGTTGTTCCCCGTGCATGCGGAGAAGGTGATGCAGCATGGCATCCGGAGTCATTCCCGTGTCTGAGCCCTCCATCTCCACACTCTCTACTGGTCCGTGCCTGCGTTCTCCACCACTGTGAATGGGTGCAGGGTGTTCACGTGACCGTGACCAGAGAGAGAGAGAGAGAATTTAGTGGGAGGTAAAGGAGTTTTTATTTTCTCCGTCAAGCTCCCCGGGACTTCCACTCACAGGTGGGGCAGGAGAAAAATACAAAAATAATAATTATCACGTTCCATATGCTTTAAACAAAACATTCAAAGGGCTAGCTTTTAGCCTGGCTACTGGTGCCTTTTCTCCGGGGCTCTTCAGACGGATGACTGCCAGTGGCTACAAGCGTTTAATTGGATCCGTTACTGGGCCCTGGCACACTCCTCTCCGGGGTGGTTCAGGCACTCGGTTCCTTGGACTTCCAGGCTTAGAGATTACTGCTGGAGAAATCTGAGGGTTAGAGAGAGACATGACAAGCAGGCAGGCGTTGGGAATTACGCCTTGTATGTCTCGCACGCTGCTTTTCAAGCAGCCGCCTATTTACAGTGAGTGGCTGCAGCTGGGATTTGCTAAACAAGGTGCAGCTGACCCTTGTTTCAGCAAATGGCCAGCTTCCATCAGTACAATTAGCTGCGCAGACCTGTTTGTCCCGTTCGCTGCTTGCATTTGCAGGCAGCCTGACGGGAGCTGTGAGACCACCCCGCTGCCCTCCCGTCACCTTGCCACAACCTTGTGGTTCTGTGTAGCTCAGTTGGTAGAGCATGGCGTTGGCAACGCTTAGGTTGTGGGTTCAGTTCCCACTGGAATCACATATACTGAAAAATGTATGCATTCACTACTATAAGTCTCTTTGGATAAAAGCGTCTGCTAAATGGCGTATATTATATTATGTTAACCCCCTTTGGTGCTTTTTGCAGCATTAGTACCTATAGCACATTAGCATTTACATGTTCTACTGCTGTGATTGGGTGAGCCAGTTGTGATTTGATGACGTCATACCCTCCCTAAAGCCTTAAAAGCTTTGATTTTCGATTTATCATCAGTCGTTGTGACAGACTGCAGCACAGCTTGCCATGAAGGGGGTGCCCCGTTTTCATCCAAAACACATTTGCAACTGACATGTGAGAAAGTATCTTCTCATTGATCTGAGTTTGGCAAATCAGAGATGCAGGCTCCCAGGTAGAGACTCAAACTGAAACACGTAAGCTGGCAATAAAGCCATGTTTTCACGGACCCGCCATAGCTGTATGTGTCACCTTTATCTGAAGCAATTCGGAGGTGTTTCTCAGGCCAGGGTAATAATAATTCTGATATAGGCAGAATTAATATTGTAGAGTGGGGAATGGTCCTGTATTTCAGACACAATTGAAAAAAGAATACACTTTGTTTTGTCTGTAGGCACCCTTAACCCTTTGAGCAGTACTGTCACACTATGATGTTTATTACAGAACATGCCGTAACATTCTAGTTGATTCTAATTTATGACATCATAGAGAACTGTGAAATTCCAGAATAGAACACTGTGAACTAGAACTGGAACTGTAAAAAGAACTCCTAAAAGAGTTAATGGACACGATGGCTGTAGCAGCAGCCGAGAGAAGGCCAGCCTGTACTGTGTCACCTATTTCAAGCTGGTGGGAGGCTGTGCCAGAGCTGAGCGTTTAGATAAGGGCAGTAGAGCAGATAGCCAGTTAGAGACCTGGAATCTCTGAGTCTTGCGAGCACCAATTGGGCAGAGCTGTTTTACCGTAAAACAAAGGCACTGAACCCCACCTTTATGCAAGAATCAATTGATTAAAGTTACACATAAGTTAAAGTTAAGTTAAATTCCAGGAAGGTGTAAAACCCCTCATCACTGCAAGTCACTGTGGAAAAGTGCATCTGCTAAGCAAAGCAAACAAGCTCTCTTCATCTGTGTGCGTGTGTGTTTTAGTGTATGTCTTAGTGTGTGTAATCAGTGTTTGTATTTGTGTATGTGTGTGTGTGTGTGTATGTGACTGTCTCACTAGCCTTACAAAAGAGCCTTTTAAGGAAAGGCCAGGGCGCTATCTGTGACTCAGTGAGAGGTTCCTTCCTGGCCTGCCGGCTTATAGAATTCAGTGCAGGGTGGGAGGGGTGTATGTATCCGTACCACCATGCCCTACCCCTCTGTGTGAAATGCAGGCGTTCTCTGAGAGCCTTGTCCGAAAGATCTTCGTTTCCTCGATGACCAGCATTTAAGGGGTGGGGCTGGAAGAGGTAGGGGGAGGAGTAAATCTGCCATAGAAGAATGTCCAGCCAGGCTATTCAGGGCTGGCTTGTCAGTGGCTTGTCAGTCAGAGGCTGAACTGTATGGGCATTAACAGCCTTACCCGAAGGACCTCCCCCCAAAACAGGAAAGTACAGTTCAAGGTGGAAAGAGGCCTAAATTGTATCCTGGGGCATGGGTGGGGAATATCTGGGGTGGGCTTGTTTGTGTTATAACTGTCCAGGCCACAGTAGGGAAACCATTATTCAGCAGTGATGTCTGGTGTGTGTGTGCGTGCGCGCGCTCACAGGCACGCGTGTGAGTGTGTGTATGTTTACAGCTCCTAGAAGTCAAGGTTAAAGTGCGGTGAGCTGTGAGAGGGAGACCGGGAGGAAAACAAGGCCATCACAAACATTGGCTGACTTCGCTGGTGATTTGTATCCAAGTGGAGCAGTTTTGTGTAGATCAAGGTTTACACAGGTGGTTGGTGTTCGTTGAATATTATTAGAAACTATAAATATTATGATTTCTAAATAAATAGTTTGTGCACTGTCCTTCCAAAACAAAAACTATATTTATTATTTTACATTTTATTTAGTTTATAAGTTGTTTATCAGATGCCGTTACACTGCTGATATTTGAGAATATTTTCCATAGGGGTGTGACGGTATAACGGTATACCACGATATTAAAATATGAATAATATATAAACTTAACGTAATACTGTGATAGTAAATCACGTGGCAAAAGCTATTTTCATGCAGGAAAAAAAATTATTCAACCGTTACCCAACTAAAATGTCTAAATAACCCATATGAAATAATATAATACTGGACCTGGGGTGTCTGCAAAATGTAATTTAATCCCACCATCTCTTTGACTGTTCTTGCATTTTTTTTTATTGACAACGCGATTGCACACGTGCAAACAGACAGACAGTTCCGTCACATTTCCCCTGGTACCTACCCCTGGTAGCTGCCTGCTCAGGGACTACAGATGGAAATGAGCCTCCTTGGCTAAAGGCCTCTACATGCTCGAACAACAACAACGTGACAGCAACACAACCAGGGCTCTGCAACATCAACGCAACCTTTGCGACGTATGCAGAGGGGATTGCAGAGGGTGTTGCGTACCTAGCACAAAAATCTAACTCGCGACCGCAGCACTGTACACTGTCCCTGTCAAATGACTGAAATGGTAGGTAGCTGTTATTAGCTAGCTACCTACACGGCATAAATCTCCATTTGCAGTCCCATATAAAATGTGATGCTGATTTCGATGCCGAGGTGGTCTGTAATGACAAATTATATTGCCCCAAAAAGTGAATTTGTTCATCTGTGAACATCATCCTTCACGTTATGCTGCAATAGCTAAATATAGTACTAGATCCAATGAGGGGATAAAGTGATAAAGCAAAATGTTTCTTAATTTTTCTTTAATTTAAAGTGAATGATTAAATTAAAATGATGATTTTCAATTAAAATGGTATATAAATCTGCAAAGAGCTATACAATAAACAGATCAAGTTTTAAACTTTGTGTGATACTTTTTTTAACTTAAAAACTGATACCGTGATATATCGAAAACTGTGATATTGAGTAGTACAATTATCATACCGTGAAAGTTTCATACCGTCACAGCCCTAATTTTCCATATATTACTCCATGGCCAATCCTGTCTGTTTAGCGTTTAACAGTAAGAGATCTCTCGATGTAGGAGCATTTTCATGACAGCACAAATTTAGCAGACTAAGTCACCCCAATGTGGCAACATATTAACAGTGGTTGAAGTGAGTCCCCCCCCCTCCCTTTCACTCTGAGGGACTTTGTGATCAATGAAAGGCATTGCATCTATTAAGGCATTACATCTATTTATGTTATTGGACTTCTGTGCTAGTCATGGAGTATCCATAACAAACACCATGTTCGAACACAAGAAGGCTCATAAGTGTACCTGGTACCAGAGCACCTTAGGCAAAAGGTTGATGATTGACTTTGTAGTTGTCTCATCGGACCAGAGGTCACATGTTCTGGACACTCGGGTGAAGAGAGGAGCAGAGCTGTCTACCGATCACCACCTGGTGGTGAGCTGGATCAGATGGCGGGGTAGACTGCCAGACAGACCTGGTAAGCCCAAATGTGTGTTGAGGATTTGCTGGGAACAACTGGTAGAGGACCCTATCCGGACCCTGTTCAGCTCCCACCTCCAGAGGAGTTTCTCTCACATTCCGGAGGAGGCTGAGGACATCCGAACAGTCCGAATCGACCCTGTTTAAAGCCTCCATTGTGGAAGCGGCTGCTAGGAGCTGTGGCTAGAAGGTGGACGGTGCCTGTTGTGGTGGCAACCTAAGGACCCGCTGGTGGACACTCCCGATTCGACGGACAGATACTGGCAGGCCAGAAGAACTGCAGCTGCAGTGGTTGCAGAAGCGAAAGCCCAGCCGTGGGAGGAGTTCAGAGAGGCTATGGAGAAGGACTGTCAGCTGGCCTCAAAGAGATTCTGGCAAACCGTCTGACGGTTCAGGAGGGGAAGGCAGGACACCGCCCATACTGTTATCAGCAGTCGGGAGGTGGAAGCAACACTTTGAGGAATTTCTAAACCTGACAGACGCACCCTCGGTGGAGGAGGCAAGGCCGGAGTGTTCTGGGGGGTCAGAGCCCATCTCCTTGGCGGAAGTCACTGAGGCAGTTCATAAGCTGTGCAGTGGCAAAGTGCCAGGAGTGGACAAGATATGCCTGGAAATGCTGAAGGCCCTGGATGTGGAGGAGCAGCCATGACGGCTGACACCTTTTCAATGTTGCGTGGGTGTCGGGAACAGTACCAGTGGATTAGCAGATGGGTAGTGGTTCCCATTTTCAAAAAGGGGGACCGGAGGGTGTGTTCCAACTACCGAGGGATCACACTGCTCTGCCTCCCTGGGAAAGCCTATGCCAGGGTGCTGGAAAGGAGGATCCGGCTGATAGTCGAACCTCAGATCCAGGAGGAACAATGCAGATTCCGTCCTGGCCGTGACCACAGCAGACCAGCTTTTTACACTCTCACAGATTCTTGTGGGGTCACGGGAATTTGCCAAACCAGCAGTGGGGAACCGTCCAGCCTTCACTGAAGGCCTAAGAAAAGAATAATAAAATGTAAAATCCATTAAATCACAATATAATGTATTTGTTTTTCATTCCTTTAATGTTAAACAATATATCTTTCATCAATATGTCTCATCTCGTGATTTATTTCGTTTCGGAAAAGAAAGAGTTCATTTTAAGCAACCTTAACGTTACAAACCCAGTTCCCTAACCATTATACCGCACTGCTACCAACAACCTTAGTTGCTTAACGAAAGCAGCCCTGCGCCACCAAAGTACAGGGAAGTTGTGGGAAAGTTTGGGAAAGTTTAGTAAACATTCTATTTACACTCATTTAGATTTCCTATTAACTTGATCTTGCGCTCAAATCTCAAACTGAGGGTAAGTCTATGATTCATCAAATGCTTGCACCCATAAATAAAGATTTGTATGTCAAGGATATACGCATGTTTTATCTAGCCTAAATCACAAATGACTGAATTTAGAACTTGGATCTGGCTGGAATCAAAGCTCACATTTTGTTCAATGCACCGGCGAAACTATTTGTCAGAGAGACTTTATGAACGTCGTCATGGTGCTGTGCGAAAGCCACATGAGGGTGCTTTGATTGTAACTGATTTATTTGATGAACACGATTGATTGACCCGGTACACCTCCAGAGTTAATTCAACATCAACTCTGGAGGTGTACCGGGCACGGCTAACTGGGAGGAGACCCCGGGGCAGACCCAGGAGCCGCTGGAGGGATTATATCTCTCAGCTGGCCTGGGAACGCCTTAGAATCCCCTGGGAAGAGCTGGAGGAAGTTGCTGGGGAAAAGGGCACCTGGGCTGCTTTGCTAAGACTGTGGCCTCCCTGACCCGGCCCCGGATAAGCGGCAAGATGATGGATGGATGGGCATCTATTCAGTTCATTATGGTTATTAACATCGCTGTGAGCCTCCTCTTGGCTAGTGGATGGGTAATTGGTCAGCTGGTAATGCACAAGTTGACGCAGTGGGAAACTCGCCGTGTTCGATTTTCCATGGTTCTCTGTGTGTTCGTGTGGAAGTGTCAGTTTGGGTGACCTGCGGTGAGGACAGTGTGCCGGAGGAGGAGTTCAGACTACTGCTGACGCCGCCGGTCTAACGTGGCAGTACTGTACGTGTGTGCAGAACAGGTCTGTGTTTGAGAATGTCAATCTGATCTCTCTCTCTCTGTCTCTCTTTCTCTCTCTCTCTCTCTCTCTCTGTCTCTCTGTCAGGCGGAGGCAAGACTTGCAGCTAAGAGAGCAGCACGGGCAGAAGCTCGAGAAATCCGCATGAAGGAGCTGGAGAGACAACAGAAAGAGGTACACACACACAAACACTGGTTGGAAACTCAACTCCATAGTATGTACATCACAACCCCCTAAACACCCAGGCATGTTGCCCAACTACAACCATGGGTTTTGATAAGCTCTTTGTACTGGCATTAAAATATAAGCACACATCTTATATGCACATCTTTTGGGAACATTTTTATTTGAACAGTTGCGATGAAGACCCAGGGGCCGAAACGTTGCAGGGTTAAATAAACCATTACACTATATTTTATGGAGGATCTAATTCTTTCAATTCTTATAGTCCACTTTAACTCGGCACCCAATGCGAAGACTTCTTTTGGAGTGTGTATGTTTATCATCTTGCTAATTGAATAGGACATGATTTCATATGGTTTTAAATGGCCCTTTTGAGATGCGTGTTCAGCCTGCAGGGGTTTCCAATGTGCTGTGCAGTCATGTCTGTGCAGGAGGTAAGTGTGCAGTGCCTGTGCTGAAACCAGTTTCGTGTCTATTTGAAGAAATTGGTTTTGTCGTCGCTGGGTTTGGTCCAGTGGAACAGCAGGAATTTAAACCTGGCTAAATATACACCAGGGCTGTGATCACCAGTTTCTCATGCCAGGTTCAGCTTGCCTCTGGTCAATATTTAGATAAGCTTTGTACTGCAAATACAAATGTGTAAGCCACGCCGAGTCGATGCTGTCACTCAAAGGGAGGGCTACTAAAATCCACTAATACTGTATGTACGCCGATGTGTGTGAAGTGGAGGCTCCCCTCAGACGGAATGCGTCTCTCACTGCTACATCAAACCCCCCCTGGGGCTTGGAGCAGTCCCTAGTGCCCCCTCCATTAGAAAAGATTGGATTCAGGGGACCTCCCGCGTGGTCTAGTGGTTTCAATGTCTGACGCTGGCCACGGCGACCGGGGTTTGATTCCCTGTCACGCCAGAGTCGGCTCTGGCCCGGGAGTGCCACCGGGGGCGGCAATTGGCTGTCCGCCCCAGGCATGGGGGAGGGAAGCCGCCACTGTTCGCTGCGCACAGGAGTGGTTCTGGGGTGCCGGAGTTACAGTCTACGAGTGCCGTCTCAGAGGAGACGATGCTTCGCCTTTGTCACTGCCAGTCACAGGGCTACGGCAGCAAACTACGAGGGAGCAGATTGACCTAAGAATAGCGAGAGTAATTGGCTACCAAATTGGGAGAAAAAGGGGATAAATACTCAGAAAGTAAATAAAAATATCCCCAGTCGTCCATTCCTTTTTTCCAGCAAGCCCTCGCCGAAATAGAAGGTGAATCCACAACAGATCCAGCGTCTCCGTGACATCTCCCTCAGTAGTTGGTTCTCGTTTAATTGTCCGTGGTGGTCTCAAAGTTCGCCCGAAGACCCGGACGCAGTCACCATTTTGCTTTGAGGTGCAAATATATGCACGTGTAACTTTTTTTACATTTCTTTACAAAAACAGTTTTATTTTTTACGAACTTGCCAATTAGTGCTTTTGAAGAAAATAATGCTTTGCATTTAATTGCAAGGGCAAGAGTTGATTGAATCAGTCATTTAAAGTAATGTAAACCCCCAAAAGGTAGCCAGGCTGAGGTAAAGAAACTCTCTCCCTCACCATTTTGATGGACGGCTGCAGGTTAGTGATAAATCTGGCGGGCAAGCATACGCCTTTGGCTGTCAGCAGAGGTTGCTGCATTGTAAAGTGCATTCCTAGCAGCCTGAACCCGCTAAACAGAGTTGCGTAAGATTACAGGGGCAGCTTGGTAAATTCAGTTATGTCTCATAAGTAGTGTTTATTATGTGCATGTGTAAGGTATGCAGGTCTTATTTCGTGCCAAGGAAATCACTCACTGTGTGTGTGTGTGTGTGTGTGTGTGTGTGTGTGTGTGTGTGTGTGTGTGTGTGTGTGTGTGTGTGTGTGTGTGTGTGTGTGAGAGAGAGAGAGACCACACTTTGAGGGGGGAGGGGTGTGGGGCAGCTTGTTACGGGAGCCTTGGTTCATAATGAAGGATAAAGGCATATCCTTTGAACAATGAGTTCCATTCTTAATCCCTGAGCCTTTCATGTTGTGCCAGAGGGGCAGTTTACTGTCATTAGCCCATCTACGCGATATGCGCCACGTTGCCACTGGCCTACCGAACCGTTAGACAATGGAAGATCAAAGCCACATGGCGGGGGTGCATGAGGTGAGCCGGAATAGTGCGGTACCACATTGTTTCGAGTTTTGGTTTAATAATTAGCAATTTCAGATGTGATATGTTGCAAGCACACCCTTGCCTCTCACCGCCCCTCTCAGACTGACTGTGATTAAAGATTACCTTAATTCAGTTGAATGGGCCTATTCTATAGACCAAGGCCTGTAAAAACACCCCTCGTTTCTCTCCTCCAAACTCGCATCAAAGTGACACGACAACCCTTTTCTGCTAAAAGAGTCGTACAATCCCATAAGGCCTGGTAAGCCCACTATTTCCCTCGTTTTGGGGGGGATGGAGGTCTTCCTGGAGGATGTGTGGGGATTTAGTTAGCTCGAGGGCGTAGCTCCCCCCCCCCATCCAACCCTTGTCTGCCCCGAGCGGCAGTTACCTGCTGGGTGTCTGAGCTCAGTAATGTTTGGTTTTGCTGTTTTTCAGCTTAGGCTGCTGCTAAGGGCATTCATCGCCTCAAAGTCAGGGGCGTGACTTTGAGGGGATGAATTTGCCTGGCTATATGTCAGCATACCAATGATTTTATCGCAGTCCAGTCCAAATCTCGAGTTGGTTGTTTTTGCTTCTCTTTAGTGCAGCACCATTACAGGTCCATTGTGAAACTCAGAGCGAAAGCAAGAAAGCAAGAATTTGGTGTATAGTATTTATCTTTCTTTCTTTCTGCACTATTTACTCTACACAGCAAATGGGACTTCCTATAAACACTGGGCCTTCTTAATCAAGCAACACACATGTAAGCTGATAGGTTCTGGTAGGTTGGCAAAAAATTCAAATACCATTTGCATTTGCATTGCACATTTGAGTGAAATGCAGCAACAACAGACCCCCTCCCTCCACAGCGACTCTGGGTCTGTCTGTCCTGCCCAGAGGGTTCTGATTGGTTGATCACAGGACTACCTGTGACCTCACAGTTCCCTGAATAATAAACACTGGCCACCACAGGTCAGTGGCCATGAAATTAAACTTGTTCCTTGCTCGTCACCCCCCTCCCACCCCAGGGCGAGACACAGTGTTTAGGTGTAACTTATTACTGTTAATAATGATATAATACAGTCCTTGGATTGTGCCGACTCTAGCAGGCTTGGTTTAATAGATTTAAACATTTAAACCCCCACCCCCTCAGCGTCTGCCTGACAGGTGGAGATGGCTGCGCACGGGCCTTTTGATTTAGCGCCTCTAATTTCCACCTTGGGACAGTAGCACTGAATCATCTGCTCTCTTTTTACAGCTGCAGTCAGCTTCGTGAGTCTCACCGAGTCTCAGTTTCTGTTCCTTTGCCCTGGCCTGCTGCATCTGCAGGCCCCTTCTGTTTATTGCATTCAGTATCCTGAATTAGGGCCCTGTGGTACACACACACACACAACATGCATACACGTATACCTCACACGTGCACATACATACCTTGCACGCAAACACACACACACACACTTATACCAGACACGCACACAGCGAGGATTATAGCCCATTCACAGTGGCTGTGTGGCTTTAAATCTCTAGCTAAGTACTAAAGTAGAATGTTGGAGCAGGTTTTTTTTTTTCTCTCTCTCTCTCTCTCTCTCTCTCTCTCTCTCTCTCTCTCTGTCTCTTTCTCTCTCTCTTTTTCTCTCTCTCTCTCTCTCTTTCTCTCTCTCTCTCTCGCTCTCTCACTCTCTCTCTCTCTCCCTCTCTCTCTCTCTCTCTCCCGTAACGCCGTGAGACACGTCCCTGTTCTTATTCTCCTGCGCCAGAAGCGAGCCAAGCCGGATTTGGGCCCAGGGCGGTATCCAGAGAGGGGGGTTGGTGGGGCACGAGTACAAGGAGGACTGGGCTGGAGGGGGGGTGGAAGTGGACGGGTTTTGGAAGCAGCACCGTCAGGCATCTTGCAGTTGGCCAAGATCTGTCTGCATTGTGACCTCGGGTCAACCCAACGCTTTACCCCCATCTACGCATGCGATCACGCCATGGAACAACGGGGGCCGGCGTGAGTCGGCAGGACGGCCGGCAGGCGTCCGGCAGGCAGGGGGGCCTGGTTGGAGGCGAGTGGCCGCCCCGGGACCCCACTGCTGAGGAAGGTGGGCATGGTGTAGGTGGAGAAATTGGACGAGTGCTGTTTGGGGTGTGTTTGGGGTATTGTAGGTTGAGACAGACCTGAGCTTTTGGTTTAATGTAAGTCAAAGAATAACCTTTCCTTAACGCCCAGGAAGTTACTCACTGCGTGTGTGTGTGTGTGTCTGTGTGTGTGTGTTTCTCCTCACTAAACGCAGGTAGATGTGTGTGCTGCTAGTTTCTGTTTGTGGTTTCTCTGAAAATGTTTATGAGTAATACAGAGCCTTTCCATGTCATATAGGTATGGGCTGTAACCTAACCCCTCACACAGTACAAAACATTTCTGGATTTTACATTTATAGATTAGATTTTCTGCTATGGAGCAATTTGTAAGATATAGAAATGACCTATTGTTGTCATTTTTAAGTTTTAAGATTACCTAGTGCAAGCAAATTGAGTTGTTTGTATTTTTAAATATGTGAAAGAGTTGGACCTTTAGATATTTCTAGAGGGTTCTAAGTTTTTCACACAGCAGTGCATATGTTTTTTTTATATGCAGAAGTGAACCTGTTATTTGACAGTTTATTTGGTTTTTCAAGTTCTTATTGAACTTGAAACATGTTTATGTTATGTTAATATGGAGACCACCTTGTGTGTATGTGTATGTTCTTATTGAGCATGTTCTAATTTAAGCAAGTATTGCTTTGTGAGATGTCATGGTAGCTACTGTAGTTGAAGGACAACTTTTTAGTGGTTTTCATTTCCCTGTTTTACAGCAAGCGTTACATCCGTTTATTATCAGAGCTCCCCCTCTGTGAGCAGGGGAAGTTTACTGGGCCACATGGTACTGACTCTTACTCTGTTGTCATGCCTCATACACTGGGAGGGTGAATCTGGCTTGTGTCCCACAGCTCCCCCAGTGGTGAAATGGTGGAATACACAGGGAAAATTGTATTGTGCTATTTCTGATGCTCAATTTAGCATCAATGCACACCTATGGCAGAAAATATAATAAAACTGGAGGAACACTGCAGTCCTCTCTTCAGATTATTGAAGAGGAGAAAAGACAAAATCTTCTCAGGGAAGGAGGCACACAAACCAGTCGGTCAGGGATGGGTCAGGAAACACTCCGGACAGAGAAAGGCTCTTGTCAGCGATCTGCTGCGATGGAACTGTACAGAACAGACAGTTCTATTGGGGCTATAAATCTTAGACGGGGTGAATGTGTGGACCAGTCGGCGGGCGGAGCAAAGCAGGTGTCTGTGACTCGCGCCAAAGCAGAGGTGTGCAGATTCAGGGGTCAGTAGAGAGCGCATCAGTCCAATGGTAAATTGGGATTAATAGTGATTGCGCAGGAGAGGGGGGAGGTGTCTATAAATGGGGACACAGACAGGAGCAGGAACAGTCTCAACGCCTGAGAGGTAGCGTGAAGACGGAGGGCCGCGGGCTTTGGAAACTATCACTTTTGGTGAGTTGGAGAGGGACGCGATAGCAGCCCAACATCCCCACCGCCATCACCACCATTTCATGTCCTTCTCCATACGTCGTAGTTTCACTTGCGGCCGCTCATCCTCTCATGGGAAAACAGGTGCTGGACAAAAAAAATACACATGAAAACTCCCAAAGTCTCAGTCTAAATGTGGAGTGAGAATTTAGGAGGATTCCAGGGGCAACCCCTGGCAACCCTGAGGGATTTTTTCCTGTCCTGTCTGTCTGTCTGTCTGACGGTGCATCACATTTTATTCAGTCTAGCACCATGCATGACAGAGCCGGCACAAAACTGTCATGTTGTTTTGCAAAAAACTGCGAAAGGTAAACTGGGTCATATTGTCAGATGCCCGTAATTGATAGTTTGGTAGCTAATGCTAGATGTTACTAGAGATGATGGAGACAAGTTATTATTATTAAAAAGATTACCATTGTCATTGTTATTATTTTAATTTGGCAGACGCACTTATCCAGAGTGATTTACAGGGCCGGTAAGTACATGTATACCGAATATCAACATCGAGCTAAAAAGGCTGTGACAGTAACGCAGGAAAACATGGCACCAAAGAAACGATAGCACAGTGCAAGGCGACCATTATAAACTTTATAGCGATGCCAGTATTTCAAGATAACGGCATAACGGACGGAGGCAGGAAATGTCTGTGCGAGGAGCAGGGGCGGGGCGGAGAGGTGCGAGACAGTACTGGTTGTCGCTTTGTGCCGTCCGTTTCCCCGCCGTTTCCCCCTGCTCAATGGAAGGGGTTCCAGCCCTCAGACTGAGGAAGCTACAGAGAGTTATGGTGGGCCTGCTGTGGGGGCGGCAAACACCAGGCAGGAAAGGGCAGACCCAGGAACATGGGGGGCGGCTGTGGCGCTGCGTACGCTGTGTGCGAGCGCTGGCTCCGCCACACTCTGGGCTACAGTGTCAAGTGACGCCTGTATCCGGACCCCCAACCCCACCCCTACTGTCTCCGTTCTGTGAGACGGGTCCGGTGTTGAGTGGTCAGGAAGGCGGTTGTTACCGTCTGAGCTGGAACACACATCCTTGTTCCTGATGGTGTTTTTGCATGTCGCTGCCAGAGTTACAGTTTGTCTTATCCGCCCTGTCCATTTCAGCGAGCTTACGAGCATTCCATTTCATCGAGTGCAATGTGTTGTGTGTTTGACCCAGTACATTTACTTGTTTACAATGTGTCTGCAATGGTCCATTTGAATGAGCACGCTCTGTATTGCAGGGGTACCCTAGTACCCTGATTTCATTAATCCCTTCACTTAAACACCTGGGCCCGTATTCACAAAGAATTTTAAGGGTAAAAGTTGGTCGTAACTCTGGAATTTAGGAGCAAGTCCGAAAAATAATGGGCGTGTCACTCATAAATTTGGTAGTCCTACATTTTGGGGATAAGAGTATTTCACAAAGGGTTTGAGAGGTAAAACAGCTCCTAAGTTCAGGAGAAGTTAGAAGCAGGCAAGAGGACTTCTAAGTCGCTAAAGACCTACTCACGACGATCTGAAAATCTGCTGCTGGCGGCAATCGTTGTCGCAATCGCGTCAACACTGGAGATATTGAATGATACAGAGCTCATAAAAAGGTACCGCCTCAATCGCGAGATGCACACATGTAACCAATTGACTAGTCAGTATTCTTGGTTTCATGTTAAATCAGTGACACGTAGCCTACATTTGTATTTTAGAATCTTTATTAGAATATAATAGGGGTGCATCGGATCATTTTCGGATCAGCAAAAAAAAAATAACGGGACCAAAGGCGCGTTTCCACCAAATATTACCAGTAACTATTCTCAAGGAATTGAATGAATGATAATTTCAGTTTTTCAATGTAAGTTATTTCACTAAATCTTTATTGGAAAATTTCACAAAATACATTTTTTGATTCAGTACGCCTTAGGCGATGTAACTAGGGTGGTCTTATGCCTGAATTAATTTAATAAAAAAATAAAAGATCGCTAATGTTTTAATTCTATTTAATTCGGTCGCGTTTCTAAAAACATGCCTCCCAGAAAGGCATTTAGTATGAAAAACAAAGCAAACCAAAACATATATGGTTTATATAACAGCGGCTGTATTTGTATTTCTCTATGATGGTTCAATTTAGCTATTAATCCGCGGATCATATGCGTGCCGAACCGTGGGGGTTGATCCGTATGCGGGGAGAGACCCATCCCCTATATCAGCCAATCACTGTGGGCATTCTGAGTAAGCTCGTTCATGAGAAACAACGTCATCCTTAGCAACGACGTCAACCCCGCCCTCACTCTTAGTTTCACAATTCTAGGAATTCCTTAGTATGAGTTTGTCTTTGGAGCTTTGTGAATAGGTTTTAAGGTGGGACTCCTAACTAAAAGGTTTTAGTGCGATTTAGAAAGACTCCTAGTGGTAAGATAAAATGCTTTGTGAATACGGGCCCTGGTCTCATTAATCAACTGCTCATCAAGACTATCTGATTCAGATGTGTTAGTGCTGGGCTGTAGCAAAAACCTGCACACCCAGTAGATTTCGAGGGCCGAACTTAGGCACCCCTGCTGTATTGTAACAGTCTTTTTTTATATATACTGTCACTTTAAGTAGGGTGATAGATTTGGAGCTTTGGGTCCAAATAAACCAGGGCTATTAAAATAGGGTTGAGGCAGAGCGTAATGTATCCACTTATTGGTGCCAAACGGGAACAAAGTAATTCAATTCAATTCAATCAGAGTTCTGGTTTGGCACCAATAAGTGGATACGTTACAGTCTGGTCTTAGCCCTGTTTTAATAGCCCTGAAATAAACCAGGTCGTGGCTTTTTACCAACAAACGTTTTGATGGACATTTTTATTTTGGCTCAACACAGCTATAGTAAGCGGTTAGCACTGCACACACAGGGAAAACCGTGTTGCAGTGCAGCCACACTTGTTCCTGACCTGGTCCATTTGGGTGAGCACACTGTTTCTGGCCTGGTCCATTGGTGTGACCCGATCAAATTCCTGTGACGGAGTCAGTGCAGCATATCTGAGCAACAGCCTTATTTAGTATCGATTGCCACTGATATCAGTGCCAGCGATCACATTTGCCATTCCGTCCTCTGTTTTTATGGATTTTTGTTTTCTTCTTGCCAGTAATGGAATTCTGGAGTGAGGCCTTTATATCCATAGTGTCATGTGTTCAGGGGGCTGTCTGGGAATGACAACATTTCCCACTGGATGTGAATGTCTCCTTGTAAGGGCTTGATTTTTGCACATTTTTCACTTTGATGAGGCATTTCAGCTTTGGCTTTCATTCCTTGCCCTGGACATCAAAGAGAGATTCTGCGATGAGCTGTATGGAGTGTGTAGTCGAGCTTTCAGTCAACAGGGATAATTCATGAATGAATGTGACTCCTTGATTATCTGTTCAGGTGCGTCTCATTTCCTGCCGTTTTCCTCGCCCGTACGCCTCTCGTGACACTCACATGTCCTACTGAACTCGAATTGTTTCAGATCTCGTTGGCAGAAGCTGCCGTAAGCTCACTAAGATTAACTCTGTGTGTACCGGAGTTACGGTCGACGGCTTTGCGGGTTCCGTCTCGGAGGAGGCGGTTCATTGCCTTTGTCATCGACAGGTCCCAGGGCTGCGGCGGTGTGCTCGCAGTACGAGGGGGAGATAGTTGATGTAGAAAGAGGGTACAACGGGCTCATAAATTGGGAGAAAAAAGGGCGAATAATCTGATTTCTTTTTAAATGTATAATAATAATTGATGTGTGTTAAAATGAGGGTGAATGAGGGCTGGAAAAACCTGAGAGGAGAAGCCGTTACTGGAGAAGTATCTCGGGGAAGTTGGCATGGGAACTGGCACAACCAGGTGACACGGTGACACATTACAGCTGCCAGACGGCTAACAGAACACAGAGGAGCAATGGAAGGAATTCCGGTTACCCTGGCAACCCGGTCACATGTTCCACTGAAACTTCAGAACTGCTTGTACTCTGAGGCTCGAAACCCTTGACTTATAACACATTCCACTCGCTGGTTTTCATTCTCTAGGATCTGTTTTCTGTTTCCTGCCCTAATCCATGCTCTCCCTCTTTCTTCCTCTCTTTTTCTCTCTCTCTCTCTCTCTCTCCGTCACTCCTTCCACTGTTCATCCCTGTCTCCTGATCCCTGCTGTGATGTGTAGATCTATCAGGTCCAGAAGGTAGGCCTCCCTCTTTCTCCCTCTCTCTCTAGCTGCCCCAGGTTTGATCCCTGTTCTTGGGCACATTGTTTTTTTCTGAATCATTCTCACCTCAAAGAGGCCTGTTCTTGGCATGGTACAGTGGCAGGTTTTGGGGAAATCATCCTGGCCTGTGACTCTGGTATCTTGAGCCTTGGCCAGGTTCCTCGGTAAGCTATGAAACCTGCGTCACTGGCCTCCTAAACCTGTTAACAGAACCAGTGCCAGGCAAGGTTACGTTGCCCGGCCAAAAATGCACATATTTTTCCACTTTTCCGAATGTGCGTCGTTTTCTGACTCAGTCCAAAAACACCCCAGGCAAAAGTCAGCATTTTTGACGACGGAAGGCCCAATCGTGCCCCTCACCTCACCTCTGTGTTTCCTCAACTCTTTTCTTCTTCCTTTTCTTCCCTTTCCTTCTTGTCCCCCCTCCTCTCCGCAACCAGAAATACTACGGCCTGGACAACAAATGGGGTGACATTGAACAGTGGATGGTACGACCCGGCCTGTGGCCATGTGCTTTCCTGTACAGAAGAGCATGAGTACCTTTGATAAGGGCGAACACACTGTTATACACTGCTGTGCAGGAAATATATAATAATAATATACGCCATTTAGCAGACGCTTTTATCCAAAGCGACTTACAGTAGTGAACGCATACATTTTTCAGTACATGTGGCCCCAGTGGGGATTGAACCCAACAACCTAAGCGTTGCCAACACTGCGCTCTACCAACTGAGCCATAGAGAACCACGTGCTGTGCTCATTCAGGTTTTACAGTGCGTGATTATTGTTGGCGTCAAATATGTCACTCACCTGAGACAATCAGAAACTTAAATTGTGAAAGAGGTAGAGGCCGTAAGTCGCTCCACTGCCATCCTTACAGTTGGCTACATTTAACACTGGGGGAGTGTGCGAGAGATCACACTGATCAGAGTGGTCAGAATGGCCAATGTTTCAAAATAAGTGATGCACAGCATTGTATACAGTGTAAATTCAAATATTAACTGGACTTTAGATACACCGGTACCCATGGTGATTTCTTACTTTGTGGCTGTATTTAAAATTTGCATGTCCTGTACCAAATAGCCGTTTTTCAGCCTTTTTTTTTTGGTATATTTTTTTGTTGTTGTTTTTGTTGCTTTTTTCTTTTCTTTGGTGTTTAATGCTGTCGTTTGACCTGCATGTGAGCGCTTGTCGGCGTCCGTGATATCGACGTACAAAAGCATGCCGTTTTTAAACATTGCTGTGAACCAAGGAGCTGACTGACATTCCAGAGAATATTGTGGATCAACAGGGGGCCCATCTGACATGTGACCTTCTCCAGGAACACCAAGAGGAGCGGATAGCCCAGCTCTCGCCTAAGTTCACTTCACTCCTTCTCCGGCGTCCATTTCCAAGCATGGTCCCGAGTGCTGCCGTCGATCAGCACCTGTAATGAGGCCACGGGTCCCAGGGCAGAACAGATTATTTTTGGGAGAATCCGGCAGCTGGTGTGCCGTTCCCTCGTTGGTGTAATCTGAGGATTGTTTCCTCACAGTGGGACTGAAGGAGTGATTGGGGTCACCAGATTTGAAATGTAAAAAATCCTCCCCCACCCTGCTCCAGAATGCATTCACTTAAATTAGTCAACAGCAATTATAGGTGTAGGCCTTAAAACGTCAACATTTACCAAATTGTAATCAATGTCCATTATAAGTAATACATTAACAGGCAAAAATAAATATTCGCCACATATTGAAATGTTATTCTGTGTTTGTATTCAGTATCAAACAATTAGCCGTCAGGCGACTGATTCTTTTCAACTGCTAGTGTGTTAAGTGAAATCATAACACTAGCTTGTATGCTTTATGGAATGTCTTACATTAATTGTGTTTCTCTTGACGGTAAACTTTCAAAGATGGGACAGAGGGCTCTTTTATTGCCTGTCGTTTTTAGCAACACCGATTTAATATACAACATCATAACATCAAAGTTAAAGTCAATATGAACTCGCTGCACTGAAATAAAGCAAAGCTCCCACATAGTGTGGAGGAGCTGGCTACATTTTCATCCAGTGATCAGGTGATGGGGCTTCGGCACTGTGAGTGTCCCATATGGAGTATTTGTATTTTTACTTGTATGCACTTGTGGAGGACGTCGGTCTCGGCCACATGGGAGTGGCATGGTTGCCTGTCTTGTTCCATGTGGTAGAGGCCTTTGGAGCTCCCTTCCGGGCGACAGTTCACTCTCACACCCTGGGAGAGTGCCAAACCTGCCCCCGGAAAGTCTCACTGCTCCAAAGGCCTCTACCACATGGAACAAGACAGGCAACCATGCCACTCCCATGTGGCCGAGACCGACGTCCTCCACAGCACTTAATAACATAATAGAACTGCCACACAGCACACTTTTCAGAAGGTAAAAACGCATAGAGCTACACAACCCGGCCACAATCCCAGATAGTGAAGACATTGTACAGAGATGCTGGCAACGGTACAGAACTTACCTGTAAAGGGGTTAAAGGTCACGGAAATGGCTGTGAGGTGGCAAACCCAGCAATGGTAGAACGAGAGAGCTTCGGTTGGGTGCATTGGTTTCTCTGGGGACGGCTGTGGCCTTGAGTCATGTGGGCTGCTGCCCACCTGTGTTCCTGAGCTCAAGAGACCAGTTTTGACAGCTACCAGTTTTATCGCTCTCCCTCTTGTTCAAGTCGCAATACGAAGTCAGTGAGCACTTGTAAGTGTAGTGCATTGTTTTGGGGTTCGACTGGAGGGAGCTTTCATTCCTTACTTGACTGACTGACTCACTTGCTCTTTCATTCACTAACAGACTGTTTTATTCACTGAGTGATTGACTCACTCTCTTGTTCATCGGCTGACTTACCGAGTGAGTGGCTCTTGCAGTAACGTTTTATTTGTTTTTTTATTTTTATTTTTAATGCAAGTTCTCTGCATTTTTTTTCGCTGGCTTGTATCTCGGTCTGGCAGTGGAAATGGTGTTTCCTTTTCCTGTCTCTTGACCTCTAACCTATGATTTCCTGCCCTCTCTCCTTTCTCCCCTCTGCCTTTCAGGAAGACAGTGAGAGGTACTCCCGCCACTCACGGAGAAACACCTCGGTCTGTATCCTCTCTCTCTCACCTCTGGCCCCTTCTCTCTTTCTCCCTCTCTCTTTCTCTCCCTCCCTCTCCCATCTATCTTTCTATCCCACTCGGCCTGCTTCTTGTCATTATTGGGAATGACGCATGCTCTATCGCAGCCCAAAGGGACTGTTACGTGCACTGTGGTGTCATTTCATTTGTTCAATACGTTTTTGATTGGTAGCACAAGGTAGCTCCACCCATCAGGGTTTCGTGAAGCCTCAGTCACCAACAAGCAAATGTGTAATGTGTTTGTCTTACTTTGTAAGCGGCTTTCACCTGTGCACCTTTTGCTTTCTTTTCATATGTCACATTTACACATTTGTACTGGACAGAAACGTTCTCAGGAAGATTGTTTGGTTGTGCCATTGTTTCAGTATGATAAGCCGGTTTAAGCCTGTCTGTGGTGACTGGTAAGTCATGGCCCAATCCCTAGGCTCAAGTGAGGAGTCCTGGCCTATGGAGTTCCGCCCCGATGACTTTAGTCTCCACCCCCCAGAGTCCAGTTCCCACCCCCCTGTGGCCCCAACTGTGTATACAGTACACAGTTTGAACACGCATTTACAATATTCATGTAATGGGGTTTTTCTTATATATTGCATGCTGTGTATTTGATTGTCTTTTTCTTGCTCTCTCCCCCTCTCCCTCTGTGCCTCCCTCACCCTCTTTCCCAGATCTCGGACGATGAGGAGCGGATGTCGGTGGGGAGTCGAGGCAGTCTGAGGGTCAGTATCTCAGCGTCCCTTCCTTTTCTCTCACGGCTCAAAAGGAATAGCGCCCCCTAGGCCAGGACGTCATGGGTCAGCGTGTCACTCACGCAATCGGTCAACCGATCTATCAGCAAATCAACTTAAATAGTTAAACAGAGCTCAGTCGACATTCGTCCTGTGTTACGCTGAAGAAAGACGTTAAAGCAGGCGTAACATGAATTGTACGGAAAAAGAAGAGCGGTGAATTATCCTACCGTGGGACAACAGCGAACGTAACCGCTCTGAATGAGGGATGAGATCCCACGAGGCATTGTTTAGATTAAGCGGTCTTCTGATTGGTCACGGTCTTGCTCTGTGTGTGTGTGTGGGGGGGGGGTTGGTGGTGTGTGGTGTGATCCTCTTGGTCCCATGATGGGTTGTGACCCACAACACACGCCATTTCAGGCGTTCCATGAAGATTCCTCTTTGATCCAGACGGCCCAGTTTATATTGGTTGGGGCCTGACCCATTTGCCCGTGCTTGTTCAGGAGTTATTATTAATGGCCTCTTCACCAGACAGACAGCACTTTCAGTGTTAAGAACACAGAGCTGACCATCCGGTGAGGCTATAGAATCTGTGGTGGTGCTTAAGCCACTGGTGGCCTCTTGAATGTCGATGACTGAGAGAGCAAGCCAATGGGTAGGCCTTCCCTGACTTTCCCCCCTGACGTCTCTCCGCACAGTCGGACCTGGACCCCGCAGGAGCCTATGGCGGGGCAAGCGCCGGGGTAAGAAGTGGGTGGAGAGGGAGTGGGTCGGAGTACGACCGCCAATCTAACCCCCAGACCAGATCGACAGGTGGCCTTGTATGATCACATGGACTCAGAGAGAGGGTGTGCCCTAGCGCGCTTCAATGGCACACTCCGTCACAAAGGTCACAGGTTTGATCTACCCCAGGAAACACTGCGATAATACAATTTACTTATGTTACATATTACATGATTGCTATTTTATATTACTAGTGTAATACTGTGAGAATACCGTCCTTTTTTCATGTATATAAATACACGGTGTATAAAAGCCATAGAGCATGGCACCCTGGTTGAGGACATTTACTAAGAAAATGATGTAAGCGTGGAGTTTATTCGGATTGACACATTTATGTTATCGCCTACACATATTTCAGCCCTAACGGCCCCACGTGATCATACATGGCCCGAGTCTCCTGTTGTGTGTGATATTAATCAGTGTGAGTGATCTGAGGACTTTAACATGCGACCGCAAGCACGGTGTGAAAAGTTTCTGTCGGACGGAGGATGTAATACAACGCAGTGGTGGCCTTGAGTGGCCTGCCGCGATAACAGGCAGTCGTGATCAAAAAACTAATGCACATCATGGATTTGGTCCATTATTGACTGACTGTTTGCTATGCTCTCACCCGCAAATCTCGACTGTTTTGTGTTTTCTTTCATGCGACAATTGAAGAGCACACAGGAGTACGTTATAGCTGAGCGATACTGGCAGGGCCTTCGTTTCATATTGACGTTCGGGGGGTTATGACTCAAAGTTACTATCAGTTATTTGTAAGCTTTAGTTCCTCAACTGACAACACCCACCCACACAGTTGGCCTGCAGTGACTCTCTGGCTAGCTTCTCCAATACAAACACAGGCCAAAAGCTGCTCAGAGTTGGTCGATTTTCTCTTACTGGCCGCGGCTCTAAAATGAAAACGCTTCTTTTTACAGACGAGGGGGTTTTATTTTTATCATGGAAAAACACGGTGGACGTGTCAGAATGTGCTGAGGAAGCAGGGTTTTTCTCTCCCCTGAGCTGAAAATAGCCCTCTGCGTGCGACAGCACCATCTAGTGTTCGCATTAGAAAACGCGCCGCTGTACCTGTGCCACCACTGCGCTGCCGTTGATGAGGCATATATTCGCGCGTCGGAGGCAGCATGGCTGCATGCATGTTTTACGTGTGGAGTGTGTCCTTACAAGCGTGCGTGCGATAGCTTGTGGGACTGCAGCTGTTGACATTTAAAAGGTGTTCGTAATGTCCAGCAGTTTGATTGGTTCCAGGCTCAATTGAGAGCTGAAACAGGATGGTTTTGGCAAGGCGGGGATGGTTAACAGCCCAGATTCAGGCTGTTCACCTCTGAGGGCCTGAATTACCTATTGACCTTGTGAAAGTAGCCTGTAGATGGTAGCATGTGAACCCTGGATTGGCTCAAACTGCTGCACGCGGGCCGCACACCGCCCCGCCATTGCATAGACCGTGTCCCCTCCCACCTCTCACTCCGCTGTCCCCTCCTACGCTCCCCCCCCCCCACAGGGATCCACTCTCTCGCTGAAGAAGTCCAAAAAGAAGAAGAAGAAGCACTCCAAGGCCGTACGTAGCGATGCACAAACAAGCAGCGCTCCAGTCGCGCTCTGACCAGCGACACTAACACGGAACTCGATTTGCTGTCTCGTGTGTCTCTCGCAAACATTTGAGCTCACACCTCAGCTTAACCCAAAGTCTCTGTTAGAGTGAAATCCTGCCCTCTTACATTTTACATGTTAAGCATTTAGCAGACGCTCTTATCCAGAGCGACTTACAAGATGTGCTTAAATACATGATAGGAACAATCATAGTTCGCGCAAGAGATCAGTGCAGTAATACAGCGATAGACATCATTGCAGGCAGCTGCGTACCATACCTGTAACACTGGGAAGGAAAAGGTTAGTCCATTTAATTTTTTTAAAAATTATATGGAGTAAGCAGGGATGCATGGTGTTGTGCAAGTAGGCAGTGGTGATGACAATTAGCTAGATGTACAGAATTCAGTGGTAGTGGAGTCTGAAAAGGTGGGTTTTGAGTCTCTTGCGGAAGATTGCAAGTGAAGTGCAGCTTTGCCTTTGATTCGCCATGTCACTTTCAAGGTACTGTTCTTTCCGCAAGCTGAAAAATACTGCACGGATGGCTTTTCACTGTATGCAGAGCTGCAGTCAAAAGTCCGTATGGGAGGTGGGCGGTGGGGGAGCTAACTCCGCCCTCACACGCCCGGTGGCTATTTTATGACCTGCGGCTCTTTTGATTCATACATTTAGTCTATTTATTTTCATTTCTCTTATTTTGTGTGACAGTTTCGGTGTTCCACATTGTGAACATGCACTCATTGGTTTTGTTTTTATTCTTCCCGACAGAGCAATGGCTTTGAGGATGGGTACAGCGCGATATCCAGTCGGGTCAGTAGCGCCACCTACTGTGTGTCACTTCACAATGCAGTCGGATCCGAACGCGCAACCACGTTCCAATAAGGCCGTGTGGCAAAATGTGCAGACTGCATGACGCACAGTTTTTTTGAGCGGCAAGATTAAAGCGTACACGGCGCATTGCAGATTCTACAGGGTTTCAGATCGTGTTTGGCATGCTGTGGGGTTTCCTTGGGCGCTGCGTCGCATGCTCTGTTCACCTTTGCTTTACCGGAGCCTCTCTCTCCCCTCCGTGCGTCCAGAGCTCGAGGCTGAGTGACGAGAGCAAAGTGTCCAGATCGTCCAGACTCGAACTGCAGATGGTGGGTGGCCTCCGTCCCCTTCAGGCGCCTGTCCCCCGTTTGTCCACTAACCTCCTCTCTGTCCCGCTGGGGGTGACACGTCCTGCTCCACGCGCGCGCATCGCATACCCGACTGGCACTCTACTCACACGTCCCTGTTTGTTGTCTCGTTGATGCCGAAGTGCGTGCCTCGCAGAGCTCCTGCCCAGAATCCCCTGTGGCAGTGACTTTCGGTTGTCATGCTCCCTTTTATTATAAACCCTCCCCCGAGGGTCACCCTCTCTTAAGGGAATACGTTACTAGGCACCCTCTAAGCACTACCCACACAGGAGAAGCATGGGTTTAAGGTTTTGCTCTGAGTAGTTTGTGCTCAGTTGCTACTGGTGTTGCATGTGTGGAATCTTCTACATCACTCCCTGCACTGGCTTCAGTATCGTTGTACAGCAGTACAGGTGGTGTATGCTGGTAGGAGCAATGTCACAATTTATCTGATATTGCTTTCTCTGAGTAGTTGACCCTTCGGGTAATTTCTTGCTCCCTCTGTGTCTCTTGTTTCCTCGTCCTTTTTGCCTGTGTCTTGTGGCTTTCCCAAAGTTTTGCAGTGTCTTTTATAACTGACAGTGTTGTCTGATTCTCTCTCCCCCCCCTTCCCCCTTTCTATCTCTCTCTTACTTTCTCTGTCTCTTAATCTCTCTCTTTGTCTCTGTCTCTGTCTTGCTGTCTCTCTCTCTCTCTCTCTCTCTGTCTCTTTCTCGATCTCTCTCTCGCTCTCTGTCTCTTGTTCTCTCGCTCTGTCTCTCTCTCGCTCGCTCTGTCTCGGTGTCTCTCGCTCGCTCCGTCCGGGTTTGGATCTCTGCAGGGAAACTACAGCTCCTCCGACTTGTACAGCACCAACAGCCTTCCCTCCGCCCGACTGCAAAGCTCCACCCAGAACGGCTCCAGGGTCTGTCCCATTCTACCTTTCCTTCTCTCCCTTGCTCTGTCTCCGAACACTTCCTCTGCCCGTCTCTTTCTTTTATCCCTCTTTCCCTTTCACTCTCCCTTCGTTCCTTCGTTCATCCCCCAGGCCCGTTCCCTCCGCTCCCTGCTTTCCCTCTGCTCCCCCTGTCTTCTTTCACACCCCCCGCTTTTTTTATTCCGCCGCCGGTCCCCAACTCCACTCAGCACCCTGCTGCCGAGCATCACCCGTCCTTTTCCTCCTTTAACTATCCCTCCTTCTCTTCTCTTCCCTCCCTTTTCTTTGTTTTCGTGCTTTTGCTCTCCCTATTTCCCCCCCTTTTATGGTTTACTAACAACTGCAGCCACTAAACGAAAGAGCATGTTCAACGAAAGTGTGCGTTCAATGTTGTTATTCCCACCTATAATATAATGTAACTATATACAGCGTCACTTCTTACCACACGAGTATGTGCTTTGCCTGTGGCTCGGGGAGAGGGTGATTTTGGGACATGTGTTTTGGGTATTTATGTGTGCATGTTTGCATTCCTCTCTCTCTTCCCCCTCTCTAGCCATCCCTGCTGTATAGCGACGCCCCCCACTCTCGAAGCCTCAGGGTTTGTGTTTCTCATCTCTGACCTCTGACGTTTTACATCGCCACCGTCAGCTCACCCGCCGTGCACGTTCACCCGCCGGCCCCGGAACTCTCCCGCTGAGTCGGGGGAGCGGCGGAAGTAGACGACGCCCATTTTTGCAGAAACGCCACACGCACGTCCACACACGCCGCCTACGGACAGCACTCTGTGACCCGACACACATCGTCATTCCCAGGCGTGCTTTCTCGGCGAAACTAGAAAATCTAAATTCACGACTCGTTGGTTACACGGTGTGAGTTATCTCCTGACACGCACGAGCACAGAGCACTAAATCCGAAGGCTGGAGCGTTACTGTGCTGGGGGTCGGGCCGAAGCAACTCAAGCAGCTCTGTGCCAATAGAGGACCACAGCCAACGCCCTCCGTGCTGTGGCACAATGGGACAGTGCGAGGGGTGTGCGTGCGCGGGTCGTCTGCCATGCTGGCCCCGGGCGCCGTGCCGGACTAGGAGCACCGCCCTGTGACATGCGTTTTGTCTTCCGTTTCCCCTCTCCCCCTCTCCTCATCGACCTATTGAGAGTCAAAGAGAATTCTTCTGGGTTTTCATTTTTACCCCCATTGACAGTTAAGGAAAATGTTAAGGCATTTTAATGTGAATTTTACTTGTGACAGTAGAGTGAGATTTAATTTGACTGGTTCCCATAAGTCAGTGATTGACAGCAAGTGATTATGGGGTGGAACAAGCACATGATTTTTATGAACCAATCAAATTACTTTGCTCTCCAGAGCAGAAAGCTACGATTGGTTCAGAGGGACACGGGGGGACATGTACAGAATGCAGTTGAGCTAAAGCATGCGATGCTATTCTTGAGATAATATGCTACATACTGTATTTATGACAAAGTCTGCATGCAGATTTGATTCAGGTTTAGCAAACGTTTTGCATTACCTTGAAGATACAGTTTCATATTTTACAGCATGTATGTATAGGGATTTTGTCTTCACACAATGGAGAATAATTAGGCTTTATTTCTCTAAAATGGGATCGATATTAATGATAGTAATGTAAGCCGTTGCTTTAGGCTGGACTGTGTGTTCCTCTGTCCCACAGACAGTTTCTCTGGGTTTACTCCCAACCCCCCCTCCCAGCCAAGCTCCACCAGCCCAGTTTTGTAAAGGTTCTGAGGAGTTTTTGGTCTGGTTCATGTTTGCTCTAGGATTCATAATTCTCTCAGCACCTCACCCCACACTCCACTGCTGCACGTCCACTCCCTGTATTCCTGAAACAGAAACCCTGCCTGTTGCCTTAAACCATGTGTGTGTGAGTGTGTGTGAGTGTGTGTGTGCTTGGGTGGTGAACACTGACAGTGTGTGTATGTGTATGTTTGGTTGTATGTATGTGCGTGTATGTTGTATTATGTACCCTAAGAGCATAGGTGTTGCATGGGGGATGCTGACAGTGTGTGTGTGTGTGTGTGTTTTGTGTAGTGGACAGTTACAGTGTCTATATGTGTTTTCATATATGTGTGTGTGTGTGTGTGTGTGTGTGTGTGTGTCTTGGGAGATACGCTGAGATTGTGTTTGTGTGTGTGGTTTGTTGACTGTATGGTATGCTGAGTGTGTGTGTGTGAGAGAGAGAGAGTGTGTGTGTGTGGGGTACACTGAGAGTGTGTGTGTGTGTGTGTGGTATGCTTACAGTGTGTGTGTGTGTGTGTGTGTGTGTGAGTGTGTGTGGGGGGTACGCTGAGAGTGTGTGTGTGTGTATGTGTGTGTGTGTGAGAGAGAGAGTGTGTGTGTGTGGGGTACACTGAGAGTGTATGTGTGGTATGCTGACAGTGTGTGTGTGCCTGTGTGTGGGGGGTATTCTGAGAGAGTGTGTGTGTGTGTGTGTGTGGTATGCTGACAGTGTGTGTGTGTGTGTGTGTGGTATGCTGACAGTGTGTGTGTGTGTGTGGTATGCTGACAGTGTGTGTGTGTGTGTGTGTGTGGTATGCTGACAGTGTGTGTGTGTGGCTCTCTCCCGTCTGCAGGGTTCTGTGTATGAGGACAGCCCGTACAGCAGTGCACGGAGGGTTAGTGGCTCCAGCTCTCGCGCTGTAAGACCCCCTCCCCTCTCTCACCGAGGCATTTGGGATTGCGTGGCCCCGAGTGGCGTTCTCCTGCATGGTCGTTTTATGGGACCCGTCCCCTGTGGGTCTGGTGGCATGTGGAGTTGTTGTTGTTCCCCCAACACTAAGCAAATTCCTGTGCCTCTCAAGATATAAAATAATTTCAAGAACTTTAAAACTTCTGAATCCTTTTTAAGACCCAGATTTCTGACGGTCCTGATCAGCAAAATCTCCCTGTATGTTTTCTTTCTAACTACCCAGAGCATGCTTTCACAAGAGTGGCTATTTGTTCTGTAAACTGGGAATGTTGTGAGATTAGTGTTGAATGTGCCTTTTGTTTGTGGGTGTATTGGGAGGGATTAACACGACACAATGTGCGCAACCTTAAAATACAGTATACACATTAAGTCCTATTGCAGGGTCAACCTATGTAATATACCATATTGTACATTGTCTTAACACTATCGCAGGAAGGCGGTATAGATTGGTATATTTATATTATTTTTTATTTGAGGCCAACACACAGAGCAATAGAAGATGCAGTGTTCAATATCAATGGAAAGAAATTAGTTCTGTCCAATACATACAACTTGATACATAAACACATAGCCACCTGGCTGTGACTAAGCAACCCTAGGAATGGGAGTGTCAATCACAGACTGGCTGACTGACTTACTGATTGGCTGGCTGCCTGGCTGACTTATTGATTGACTTACTCATTGGCCGGCTGACTGATTGAGTAGCAGCCCCAAAGCAATGACAGTACCTTCTTTTTTACCATCTTTTTTTTCTATCCTAAAGTGAAAATAACTTTTGTATGTCTTGTTTTTTTCCTCTTTAAAGCTTTAAATATGTAAATAGTATGCACATTAAGATGTGTGCTAAGTAAGTGATGGAAGTGTGGCATGACTCCTGCTTGTTGACTAACCAGTTTCTCCTCTCCTATCTGTTCTGGTAACACAAGGCTCTCTCTTCATTCTCTTTCTTTCTGTCTTGTGTTTCTCTGTCTGCTGGCGTGTGTGTGTGTGTGTGTGTGTGTGCGCGCGCGTGCGTGTCTTTGTCTCCAGCCGTCAGAGTACAGTGGCTTTCTGGGGTCCAACTCGCGAGCTTCTTCCAGGGCCAGCTCTGCCCGCGCCAGCCCAGTGGTGAGCTCTCTTCCTCAGTCTCTCAATCCAACCTGCAGCCCAGGCCGGTCTCTCTGCTTGCCTTCATTCATTTTAGAATCACGAGAAAAGCACAAAATACCACAGAATTTTATCATAAATCATACATTTCGCCAAACATCACCATTCATGCTGTCTGAGAACGACTATTAGTTTGTCTTTATTTAATATCTTGTGCTTATTTCTTATTTCTGTCGCAACATCCTTGTGTAATGCAGTCTTGTCAAGGGACCATTTTCGTGGTCTTTGCTGCGGAAACGTCCATGGGTTAGGCGGGAGCCAGTAGATCCATGGGCCAATCAGGAGCCAGTAGATCAATGGGCCAATCAGGAGCCAGTAGATCCATGGACCAATCAGGAGCCAGTAGATCCATGGGTCAGTCAGGAGCCAGTAGATCCATGGGCCAATCAGGAGCCAGTAGATCCATGGGCCAATCAGGAGCCAGTAGATCCATGGGCCAGTCAGGAGCCAGTAGATCCAGTGACTAAACCATGTGAAATGAGTGTTACCATGGTACTAACAATGGTAGAGCGAGGCTTCTTGAACCCCAGAATGGGCAAAGCCACCATGTGCTGTTAATGCCTCTAGATTTTAACCAATCATAGGGTATGCTGTGGAGAGCAGAGCCTTTGGATTGGTAGTGAATGGGTACTCTTCTCACCGTGGGGTTCATTGAGATGTACGGCTTTTAAAGGCGCAATTCAACGTTAAGCTTGCCTCAAAAACGATTTTTGAGGGACATTGTGCCAGCTTTTGGATCTCTGGGAAGCTCCGTCAACTCTTGGAAGTAGGCCCAGGGGGTGAGAACAGGAAGCAGAATATCTGGTTCTGTGGTTGTCGCTACGCGATCTCCCTCGGCGGTGTGCGTTTTTTGTTCCTTTTTTTTCTCTCGCACGCGCACAGGGAAGAGATACCGATTTGTTTATGCAAGTCGGAGGCATGTGAAAGCAGGAACCCTTGTGGCTGGGCGCTAATGTAAAACGACTGCTTCGGTGCAGGCACGGAGCCCGCTCCCTCGGCGCGTCCGTGATCGTGGGCGTGGGGGCCTACGGGCCAGCTGAACCGGTGGTGGGTGACTCAGCGATGGGCGGAGCCCCAGCCGCTCAATCCTTTACTGCGCTGTCTGTTCGATTAGATTCAATAATAGAGTGGCAGCTCCTTAGGATTTTGTGTCTCCCGTGAAGGCTTTCTCCCGTCGAGGAACCCCCGCTAAAGTGGAGCGCGGGGACTAAGAAATGGAGGTCAGCCGTAGTGCATCTTAAGGGTACGAGTCGAGTGTGTGCATTCTACTCCATTTTGAGATCGATACATGCCTCATAAAAGAGCTAAGCGCATCGTCCAAGGCGTTAGGTTTGGGCTGGAAGGGTGCGTACGCGCGTCGGGTGCTTTTACCCGGTTTGCCCGGGCGGTGCGGACAGGAAGGTGAAGGGTGTCGTGTTTTCTTGCGCCCCCGGTGGCCATCAGGATGACTCGGGCCCGGTGGCCGGTTTCCTGCGCGGCGCTGCCGGCGGGAGCAGCAGCGTCCTCCGAAGCTTCAGTGACGTCACCATCCCTGACCTGCCGGACGTGAGTGAGGGGGGGGAGCGAGCGTCACGGTTTGCCCGCGCGTGTGCAGTGACGTGCTGTGGAATGCGGTGCCGTAGACCGGGCCTGCGGAGGCGAGGCGAGACGAGTCTGCGACGTACCGCGGCGTAGATGCCATTGCCTGTGGTCTGTTCAAACTGTTACTCCTCATCCTGGTTGGTTTGGAGGAGTTTTGTGAATAACTGCTTTGCCAGTTTCTATTCATTTTGCGCATGTTGTGAAGGTAAAATATATATTCCTACGTTTCATACGAGGGGGCAACTCAATGTGCTTTACACACAGTGTTAAAGCAGATTGACACTCCAAGCTCTTAACCTTTACATAGAAAACCCAAATGTTAACCGTCAAATGTTAACAGGTTGAAAAGGTGCTTGGTGAAAAGATGATTGGAAAGGATACTGGTAGTGTGAGGTGAATGAAAGGTGTGTTCTAACTGCCATCATGTAAACCCATGATTGCATTTTTGTGGCTATTTGCTGCGTAACTGTTCTAACATCTAAAACCATTTTCGCTGTATGTTTGTTGTGATGTGCAAGTCTGAACAAAATGTTTTAACCTTGTGGTGCTTTGCCAAACACAAACACTTGGTGCATGAAACAGTTGCTCTGTAAACATCTATTACAAATGGGCTTACATTGTGTAACACCCGAAATGGTGTCTCCTCCAATCAGACAGCTGGATGGGGTGAGGTAATGTTGCCTCGTGTGTTTCTATCAAGATCAGTGTAGCGAATAATGTAACTTAGTGAATATAAGAATCCCATTTTTGACATGGTGATGTAACAGTGTAGTATACTGTATGTGAGTATTTTTGAATGCATAGAAAGGCTTTGGACGATAAATAGCGTAATATTAATAAATAATGTAATAATACAACGTGGTCTGTTTGCCAGTTGCAGGGCCATTTATCCTGTTTCCAAGCTGGCGTTTAACTGCCCTGGTTCAGATGAAAGGCTTAGTCACTTTATCAATCTGGTGTCGTTGCAACCTCAGCCATATTTGAACGCGCAAATGTTTATCTCAGGGGGTTTTATTTCAACAGTTCTGGGCGGCACGTGGGCATCTGCTAAATGCTTAAAATGTAAAATGCATCAATTCATAAATCAGCTGTTCAAATTATAACTTGTTAAAAATTGGACGTTCAGGATTGGTTGTGACAGTTACGATTGTACAAGGCAAACTAAGGGAACTTGTTTTTATTTGTTTATTCATTCTTTATTTGATTTACTTGGCCTCGTTGTCGTGGAGCAATGGACGACCGGGCTCGCCATCTTGCATTGGCGTTCTGCTGCAAGGCTGGCAAACGCAAGCGAGGGATAGAAAGCAACCAAGCTGGTCACAGCGAGGTGCCCATCTCACCCGTCCTGATTTCAGCGTGCCCGCCATACTCACAAACTGCCATTTTTTTACCATTCACAGGTGGAAGAGAGACCGGACAGAGACTTTCTGGAAAAGGTTAGCGTCGTCGTTTGTCACGGTCCTGGCGTGAGTGAATGAGTGAATGAGTACATGATGGTACTATTTCAAGAGTTGCTTAGTCAAGAGCCAGACACCACCACCACCACTACCCCAAACCCCCAACCCCATCCCCATCCAAAAGATGGCATCCTGTAAAATTGCAAACAGTTTATGACTGAACTGTCTTTAATACCCCCCAGCTGTTTGATTAAACATCATCCGTGTAAAGAAATGCATCACTAGCGACAAAACAAGTAGGGCCACTTTTGCTCGCAGATATTTAACTACCAGCAGCTGTGTTTAGCTCATCTCTTTCTCTCTTGCTCACACGCACACACACACACACACGCATACACATGCACACACACAGTCCCAGACACACACACACACACACACACAAACAAACACACACACGCACACACATTAACCTTGGTGTTATAGAGAGTATGATTGTAGATGTTATGCGTTTGTGAGAGCGTGGGTATACGTGCGTCTGCGTGCGCGTATGTATGCATGTATGTACTGTGTATGTATTTGTGCAAGGACGCGTCTGTGCGGCTGAGGTTGAAAAGGCTTGCCGACCTGTTTAAGAATCATAAGACCATCCAGTTCTCTGTTTATTCCTCATAATCCGTCCCACTCGGCTGTTTATGCCTGGAGAGCTTGAGAGGGGCTACAGTCTAATCCACGCAATCAACTTGTTTACCAAGCAGGAACGTAAATTGTAAATAACTTTCCTGCCCTTACAGAGAAATGAACGTGGAGATTGGACGCGATCCTGTACAAGTACAAAAAAAGCACAAAAATATGATCTTATGTGGGCCTTGTGGTAAACATATAAATATACCTAGCTCTTACAACCAGTTTAAACCAGTGGCCACGTATCTCACAGAAATGAGATGTTACGTGCGATCTGCTCTGCTTTCTAAAATTGAGGGTTAGGCTGCGGGCCTGCTTGAAAACACAGCGTTCCTATGTACAGGGCGCGGTGTGCCTTTCTCACGCCTCACGCACAGCGAATCGCATCTCTCTCCGCAGGGGTCCCGGACTGCTTCCACCCTATCGGCCGCCACCCTCGCCTCGCTGGGCGGGACTTCCTCCCGGAGAGGAAGCGGCGACACCTCCCTCTCGGTCGACACGGAGGCCTCCATTCGGGAGATTAAGGTAAAGCGGTAGTAGAGGAGGGGAATCCTGTTTTGCGTTCAAGCCCGTCCTGTTTTTGTTCAGTTCCACACACAGTCAGGCTCCTTATCCCAATGGCATAGAACCCTAAACATTCCTGGTGGCCAAACGTGCTGTTGTGCGTAATCGGTGTGCATTCAGTGTCCCCGTGTGCGCACACGCAAGGCTCAGACATGTCCGTTCCCTGCTGAATTTCCTGCGCTCTCCATCCCAGGAAATTCACGAGCTGAAGGATCAGATTCAAGATGTTGAAGCCAAGTACTTGCAGACTCTGAAAGAAGCCAAGGTACCCAGGACCTGCAGAGTGATGACTAACACATTAACCCCCGGGAGCTCTGGGTCTGCATGAATTGCTGTAGAGTTTGGTTCTTTAATTGAGTGGCTCCAAAGTTGTAAAGGTTGTGAAGACACAAGGAAAGTACCCATGGCATGTACTTTCAGTGATGAATTTAATGAAGGCGTTAAGGGTTTTGATTTTGCTGGATGACGTTTTCGTTTTGTGTTCCCATATTGATTGTTACCACTGATTTGCTGTTTCATAAAATAACCCTTTCATCTAGACAAATCAAAATCTGCTCAATGTGAAAATGATTTGTACTGTTTGAGCTCATTATCAAATCCTAATAAAAGAAATCGAATATATGACTTCAACAATCTGTTATTAGTGAGCGAGGATCTTTTCTGTGGTTGGTAATCGGATGACTCCAGCTGATCCATATAGTGTCCACCCTCGGAGTGGGCCCTTGGTCTCTTAATCATCGCTAGAGAGATCACTGTCCTGTATCTGTTATCCCAGCAACTCCCTGCCCCACCCACCTCAGTGAACCCATGTGAGGGGTAGGGGAAGTACAAGGGAGGCATGGCCTTCCTAACAATGTGTATGACTGTTGGTGTGCTGGTAAAAGAGTATGTATATATGTGTGTGTGTGTGTGTGTACACACACCTGCTCCTGACCATAATTCTGATAAATCCCCAAGCCCAAAACCTTGCCTGTGTGTGTATGTTTTTGAGGCAGTTTTTTGTATGCCCCAAAACTGCTTTTACTTTGGCCAGTAATTGATTCATTGGTATTTAGATTTCCCCCATTTAATCCATTCATTTAGTCTCCTCTGGAAAGTGTGCATTGCTTGTTCGCATGGGCTGTGTGTGTGTTTGGGTATGTGTGTTTTCCCTAATGACAATTCTGACTGTGTGTTTGCACACGTGTGTGTGTGTGTGTGTGTGTGTGTGTGTTTGTTTGTTTGTTTGTTTGTTTGTTTGTTTGTTTGTCTGTCTGTGTGTGTGTGTGATTGTGTACGTGCATGTTTGTGTGTGTGTGTGTACGTGCGTGCGTGTGTCCTTGCAGGACTCTCTGGCGGAGGTAGAGGAGAAGTACCGTAAAACCATGGTGTCCAACGCCCAGCTAGACAACGAGAAGTCCAACCTGATGTACCAGGTGGACACTCTGAAGGACTCTCTGATGGAGCTGGAGGAGCAGTTGTCTGAGACACGTCGAGAGTATGAGGATAAGGCCAAGGTGAGTCAGGACAGACTCCAATTAAATGCATGGAAACAGACCAATAGGAGGGTGACAAAACCCCACCCTCAGCTATGAAAGAATGAGTAAACAGGGAGAGGATTGGGACATACCCCAATTAAACACACAAACAAACATTGTCCTCTTGTGCTTTAAAGGAATTGCATTTAAAGAAAAATGACATGCGTCTACAATGAACAATCAGTGAGATGCAGGGGCCAACTCACCAGAAACGGAACACACACTCGTGTGCACTCTCACTGCCTTTCTCATTTCCTTAGGAACACTTAAAGACATTTCAACAGCGATGCCTTAATGGTATTTGCAAACAATTGCTCTTCAACATTGGCAAGGAATGTATACTGGAACGGTTGTCTGAAATGTTCAGCAGGAATGTTGATTGCTATTCAAACTACAGGAAATAAGGTTTGTATCAGAAATGGACAGACTTGGAGTATGTCAAAATTCTAGATTTAGATTACTTTATTGGGAAGGAAGCCATCCTGTGGTAAACCAGAACAGGGAGGATGGATGGATGTGTCAGAGTGAAGATATAGGCAAGCGTACCTCACTTAGCCAACTTTGCTAAGGAACGTGTGGTATTTTTTTGGGTGGAATGTAAGCTCTTATCTCTTTCTGTCCTCTTCCTCCCAGGAGTTTGAGCGAGAGAGACATGCCCACAGCGTGCTGCAGTTCCAGTTCAACGAGATCAAGGAGACCCTGAAACAAAGCGAGGAGCTGCTGACTGTGAGTACACCCTTATTGTCAGCACTGAGACTTCAATGTGCACGTGTGTGCACATTCGTACATTACTTTGTGTCTTTGAGGTGCTTGTCAGCATTGACCACCGTGTTCACAGATTGTCTGATTCAGTAAGAAATTATTATTAGGAGGCTCCTGGGTGGTGTATCTACGTGAGGTGCTAGTTCTTATTACAGCGATGCACCCCGTGGTGCATCTTCTCAGAAGAGAAAATAAAAGATTCTGTAATCAGGGCTGTAGTACTCGAGACCTGTCGATCTTTACCGACCTTGGTCTTGTCTCTGGTATTGGTCTCAGATGCTGAGCATTAAGGACTCGTATTTATTTCTGCCAAGGCCACATAAAATGCTATTTTTCATTAGCGAGTTCAAAGTAATTACGAAGCAGCTAGCTAACTAACAGCTAAATTCAATTGACAATGGCATGTAAAAGGAACTCTGCAGTTATATACCTCCACCCCCTCTTGTTAAGGTGACATAGCCACAAGCTAATATTCAAGGCTCAGCATCACTCTTAAGCAACAAACAAATGTATTAACTATCTACTTTAAATTAACTTCACACGATACTGGGAGAATCTTAACTTTGTGTTATGTTGACAGATTGCGCAAGTTCAGTGTCTTTTGTGATAGTTTAATTAACTTTGTCAGCTAGCTATCGATAGTTTAGCTAACATATAATTTAGCTATCATACCAAGGAGTGTTTCATGTCAGCGCTATCGTTATTAGCCACGACCAGAGCACTGGCTATGGTGTCGTACTCTGAATTGTCATAAGCACTTTTAGCTATCATATTAATACCCATTTTTTTACGATACCAAAATCAAAGTATATATAATTACGTATTGATCATATAGCTCATATAGCAAACTTCATGCATTATGTTGGCAAAACGTGCCCCAATATTACAATATATTATCAAACAGTAATCCTTAACATTCCGGTCTTGGCCTTGACTTGGTCTCGATCCCCACCCCCCCACCCCTTGGACATGGTCTTGAAACGGACTCAGTTGAGATGGTCTTGACTACATTCCTGTCTCTGGACCTTCCTGGGGTGGAAGGACCACTGTCTTTATGCTGCTTGACCTCTTGCTCCTGCTTTTCTGTGCTTGCTGATTTTCCTCTCACTTTTTTCCTCCTTTCTTCACCTTCCTCCTCTCTCATTTATCCTCGCCCTGCTTCTCTTCCTCTCCCCCATCCTCCGGCGGCCAGGAGATCCGTCAGTTGCGTCTGAAGCAGGATGGCTATGTCAGGGAGATCTCTGACCTACAGGAAACCGTGGATTGGAAGGATAAAAAGATTGGGGTATGCTGGGTGGACCACAAAACCATCAGCAGTAGTCTCCAATAGTGAAGCTTTCTACTGAAATATCTGGTTGTTTTCCTCTTTGTAAATCTGAGCATACAGACACTGCAGTATATGTGATGTAGGCTGAATGTGTTTTCCATTACGGCTGCATAAGTCACATTGGATAAGGTCATCTGCCGAATAAATCGATTATTAATTCCACCTAAATTAATAGTACACCTCATTATTCAGCTTGAAACCAGAAGTTTACAAGTTAATTTTTTTGTGTGTGTGTTGGTACACATGCAGTGAAAAATATTCAATGCTTTTCTCTTTTCTTCACTGAACTCTTCTTTCCCTCTTTACTTGTGCTTGCACCTCCTCACCCTCTGATGGCGCTGTTCAGGCCTTAGAGAGGCAGAAGGAGTATGCTGATGCAATCCGGAATGAGCGGGATGAGCTCAGGGATGAGGTGGTTCAACTTAAAGATGTCCTAAAGGTACTGAGGTCTGGATATTGGACAGTTTATTTCCCCCAAAAATGAATAAACATAAGGACCCTACATAATAAAATGAGACAAATATGTTGACATTTAAATAGAATAACAATAAATGCACTCCAGATCCCATATATAATATGGGTGTATTTGTTGAACTTCATTATTTTATCACTATGCAGACTTTGCATATTCTTTTATAGATTTTTGTTGGTGTATGTGGACATCTGTTGATCTACCATTGATGACAACAGAATTTTTACGGTGCATGGATATGATATTCAGTTATAATCTGTATTTTAATCCTGTCCAGAAACATGGGATAGTACTTGGCGCCGACCTGACGACCAATGGAGAAGCAGGAGAAGGTGTGATCGATGGGCTGGCTAATGCAGACTCTGCCACAAGATTGCCCCAGGACCCCCAGATACCCCACGTGGGCGGTGACAGCATGCTAGGTAAGACCCTGCCAAAGCAGCGGCACATTGCTGTGCACTTCCAACAGCAGTTGCATTGCTTGACAATCATCAATCACTAACCCAGAGGCTTTCTTGTGCTTGCTTGTTTTTGAACGCCCCTGTCACTGACCTGCAGTCTGAGTTTCTTTCACCTCAAACAATTTCTGTCCTAAAACTGCAGAAATAAGCATGCACAGGCAAATTATCATATTGCAGTCACTTTTCTTGGGTTCGAGTTACCATGGGAATCCAGTTGGTCTTTTGTTCTCTATATTTTCATTTTAATCTTCACTTTAAGCAGCAGTGTATGTACTAATGATTAGTGCAACTATATGGGCTTCATTCTGGGTGAGTGCGTGTTTCTCACAGATTAATATTTCAAAATACTTAATTAAAAATTAAAAGCAAAATATCCTGTATCAAATAGCTACTGTATGATTTCTTTCCAAATGGTTTTATAATTGGTGTCTTTTTCAGCTTTCCCCTTGTAAATGTTTGTTGTGGCATTACACACAATTGTTAAGAAATTGTGGTGCAATCCAGAAGTGATGGAATTAACATATTACAAACAGGCAGAAGTTGAATAAATCAATATTGACTTAAACGTGAAGGCAAAGGCCCAGCAAACATTTACACGGGTAGGAGATAATTCTTCCCCATGCTCCAAGCGCAGCTTTTCAGTTAGTTTGCGGCCCCTCCACCTGTAAATTCGTCTGGGATCAAGAACTTTTGCTTTGGTGCTCTCTACCGCCGCCTCCTCCTCCTCCTTCTCCTCGCTATTTCTGCGGTGATTATCTTCTTCCTGCGCTAATTTTACGTGGCTAAAATCAGCAGGATTTGTTTGCCGCCCATTCACTATTTGGCCCTGCAATTGTCTCCTGATGGTCTTCCAGGCAAAGCCAAGAAGGCACAGCTTGGAAGTAGAGATGGGGAGGAGGTGGACAGTGAAGGGGGCTTGGAGAAGGCTGAGAGCCCAACGGTTCAGCCACAGAAACAACAGCAGGAGCAGACAGAAGATTGCGACAGTGAAGCAATGCAAGACCACCAGAATGCAGATAATTTGTCTTCACAATACTACAATAGCCATGCCCAAATATCTAACACAGAGGACCTGGAAAAGGCCCAATCTGACTTGACCAAAGGTGGCAATGAGGTCGCACAGGTCAATGTTGAACAAAGTAACAACGCCTGCCCCCAGGGCACCGCAGAGTCTGAAACCGGACCGAGCGTGCTCCGTCACGCTGAGGTAAAGGTAGTTATAACAGGTGCAGAGGAAGAGATAACGGGTGAAGGAGAAAACTTAGGAAATGGCACAGATAACGGGTCTGCTAGTGAAGGGTTAGGAGGTGAGGAAAGGGTTGTTGAGAATTATGTAAAGGGCAGATGTGTCAGCGAAGCTAATGGGAAGGAAAGGTCAAAGGATGGAGCAGAGTATGAAAGTTTGGATAGTGTACAGGGCACAGAGGCTAGCGACGAGGGCTTTGAAAACACGGATGTGTGTGGGGGTGGATCAGTTGGGAAAGAAGAAATGTTAGAAGAGGGTACGGAGGGTGGCACACTGGAGATCCACAGAAATGATATCGAAGACACAGCCGAAAGCCAAGAAACCAAGTCTCTCAGTCCAGAAGGGGAAGGTGCATGTCTAGATGAGCTGAGAGACAGAGAAGGGGCAGAGAAGGTTTTGGCATCTGTTGAAGGGGCACGCAGTCACATGGACGGAGATATGAAGGATGGAGAAGACGAAGAGAAGGGTTCAAGTTTGGCTGAGAAAGATCCGGGGACACCAGAGTCCCCCAGCTTTGAACAAGGGCCAGAGTCCATTACCGTGGATTCAAAGGAGAAAGATTCTCAGCAGAACGTTGAGGCTCAGTCAGATAGCCTTTTGACCACTGCTCAGCCCCAACCCCAGACAGGTCCACATAGCCAACAGGAAGCTGAAGACCCCCCCTCACAGACGGCCACCAAACCACCGCAGCCAGAACGAGGTGGTGCTTCAGGCAAAAAGAAGAAAAAAAAGAAGAAGAGCAAGCAAAAGCAGAAGGGCGGAGCACAAGATGGCGGCTCTAAACCCCATGACAAACCAGAGAATGAAGATAGGGAGGCACAAGAGAAAAATGCAAATGGCATGGGAGAGTTGGCGGAACAAGCCAGGGTCTCTAGCAAGGATAGTCTCACAGTAGAAAAATGGGAGAAGTCTGAGGCCAGCACTCTGGCTGAAACAATGGAGGATGATACCACGACAGAGAAGGATGACAAACCCAGAGGAACTGAGGAAGCCCAAATCTTGGCAAAAACAGAGGAGGTCCAGACTTTGGAGGGCTGCCCTGAGTCCATAGCCAGTGTAGCTAAGAACAAAGGGTTCGAGAAAGAGAAAGGGCTGCTGTCAGGATGTGTTTCTCTGTTGGAAATGAGCAAAGACACAGAAGAGGAGAGGAAAGACCAAAGTTCTGAAATTCGAGAGGCAGGGTTAGTAAACACGGGTGAGTCAGAGTCTAAAAAAACACATGACCCCAAGGTTGAAAACATAGGTGACCTTGAGGCTGAAAATACACATGACCCAGAGATTGAAAGTACATGTGACCCTGAGGTTGAAAACACAGGTGACCTTGAGGCTGAAAATGCACATGACCCAGAGGCTGAAAGTACATGTGGCCCTGAGGTTGAAAACACAGGTGACCTTGAGGCTGAAAATGCACATGACCCAGAGGCTGAAAGTACATGTGGCCCTGAGGTTGAAAACACAGGTGACCTTGAGGCTGAAAGTACATGTGGCCCTGAGGTTGAAAACACAGGTGACCTTGAGGCTGAAAACATATGTGACCCCAAGGCTGACAACCTAGAGGCTGAAAACACATGTGACCAAGTGCCTGTCCCTGAAGTTGAAAATGCACATGACCTTGAGGCTGAAAACACAAGTGACCTTGAGGCAGACCCTGAGGTTGAAAACACAGGTGACCTTGAGGCTGAAAACATATGTGACCCCAAGGCTGACAACCTAGAGGCTGAAAACACATGTGACCAAGTGCCTGTCCCTGAAGTTGAAAATGCACATGACCTTGAGGCTGAAACCACATGTGACCTTGAGGCTAAAAATACACATGACCCAGAGGCAGAAAGTACATGTGGCCCTGAGGTTGAAAACACACGTGACCTTGAGGCTGAAAGTACATGTGACCCAGAGGCAGAAAGTACATGTAACCCTGAGGTTGAAAACACATGTAACCCTGAGATTGAAAACACATGTGACCTTGAGGCTGAAAACACATGTAACCCTGAGGTTGAAAACACATGTGACCTTGAGGCTGAAAACACATGTGACCTTGAGGCTGAAAACATATGTGACCTTGAGGCTAAAAATACACATGACCCAGAGGCAGAAAGTACATGTAACCCTGAGGTTGAAAACACACGTGACCTTGAGGCTGAAAGTACATGTGACCCAGAGGCAGAAAGTACATGTAACCCTGAGGTTGAAAACACATGTGACCTTGAGGCTGAAAACATATGTGACCTTGAGGCTAAAAATACACATGACCCAGAGGCAGAAAGTACATGTAACCCTGAGGTTGAAAACACATGTGACCCACAGGCAGAAAACACAAGCAACTTGAATTTTAACGTTAAATCTGACCATGTGACTATGGATATTGCAGCTTGCTTTGTTGTAGATTCCACCCAACAGCAAGGCCTTGAGGAAATGGTGAAGGACGCAGACAGGAATGAGGGGTGCCCTCAGGAGATTCAGAGTACCCAGAAAGATGTGCACTCAAGGCTGTCAGCTGAAACCGAAGAACATGGTGGTATGCTAACCGAGAAAGAGGAGAGTAAAGACATTGACAGCTGTGAAGAGGCTGATTCACTGATGCAGGCAGAGCCGGCTGTTCCACCCGTTGATCCCACAGAAAAGAAGCTATTCATGGGTGACTCTGGGAGGCCAGAGAGGGAAGACACAGAGAGTGTGGCAATATCGAAAGAGGAAGCCACTGTGGAAGCACCACCAGAGGGCAGTGTGGAGCAAGGAGAGGATCCTATCATAGGGAGGCAGGGGGTCCCAGAGGATGGGAATGACCTTGGTGAAGAACACTTTGACATAGCAGGAGGACAAGGCACTTCCAGGGCTGAAACGGACTGCCAAGACCCAGAACGAGAGAGCGAGGACCAATGCCAGGCGGAAGGCATAGCCGATCAAGACCCATCCAAAAAAGAACAGGAAGACACAGTGGAACAAAATCCGGAATCTCCACCTCAGAAGGCGGCAGACCGTGAAGAGGAGGATGAAGATGAGGAAGGAGAATCATTTGAGTTTGAGGAAGATCTGGAAGCTTCTGCAGATTTACCCTCAGCAGGAGGGACCCATGAGGATGAAGGGTCAGAAGAAATACCCAGAGAAGGAGGGGGAAAGCAGGAGGATGACGGAAAGGCTGAACCCCAAGCCGAGGCTAACCAAGACAGACCCCAAGAGAATGTGGAGTCCCACTTGCCTAAAGCTGGAGAAGCAGAGTACAAGTGGGATGAGGGGAGTGTGATCAGAGAAGAGTTGGGGACAGCACAGGGTGACCAGGCACAAAATCAGTCACAGCCAGAGGGGGTAGTCGAGGAAGGGGAAGAGGCAATCACAACTGTGGCACCAGCAGAGAGACATGCCACACAGAGAGCGGGCAGCCAGGGAATGGAGGAAGGTGTGCCACAGAACAGTGAGCAAAGTGGCCGGAGAGATTCGTCCAAGAGTAATAAGAAAGGAAAGGGTAAAGGCAAAGAAGAATGCCGCATGTCTTAGCCCGCATACAAGTCTGGTACTCCTAAGGTCACCAATACTGTTGGAGGTCACACTTTATATTAAGTCTTAACTTCAAACAGGCCTTCATAAAGCATACACAACAAATTCATGAGCATGGCATTCCCACTTTAAGATGCGCATGGGCTTTGTGGTGGCTGACGTAGCAACATATACAACCATAAGTATATGGTTTAATTTGTTACATAACATGCACTATGTCACTATCAGCCATCGTGAAGTACTGTAGTTGTTTATGAATCCTTTTAAAGCTCATTTTAGTATTTTGTATGCTTTATGAAGGTCTTATGAAGTAATACTGAATATAAAGTGTGTCCCTGTATGACACACTTACAATAGCAGCATATTCACCACCAAATGTTTACAACTACCAGAATGATATTGATACATTGTGATGTATTATTATTATTAGCTGTTGTAGGTTCCATTTGAAATCATATTATAATATACTGTACTAAACTATATGGTCAGGCGTTTGACAGAAAGTTCCATGTTTTGATTGTAACCGTTTACTTCTTGCAGGAAGTATTGCGTTCAGTTCCTGTTTGATATTTAGCAACACTTTAAAGAGGATAGCTGTACTAAGAAGTGCAATTCTGAACATTACCTTGTTTGCTTTGATTTCAAAACAAAACAAAATTATAAAGAAATTTTATATTTATGTCATGAATATTCTAACATTGATGAGGTTATATGCTGTGCAGAAAATCCTCTTAAATGCGTCTGATTATTGTTCATGAATATTTATGTTAAGTAGATGGGTTACATTTTAATACATTTAGTGTTCTTGCCACACATTGATTGTTTTTTAGTATAAAGTAAAGTAAGGATAAAATACAACAGATAGTCTATTTATTTTTATAATATTGGTTACTTTTCAGGCCCGGTCATTCTCCAGTTAATGATCAAGTGGTGTATGTAATGTTTTACAAATGTTTATGCTAAGCAATCATTTACAAATGCCATTTTAGTTACTTTTGTTTTGTTTTTGTTGCGTTGGGGTTTCAGCTAAATATCATGTTGTGTGTCATGAAGATTGAGGTGCACTTGCTGTTTTGACTATGTTGGGGCTGCAGTAATTATTTCAGCTTTTGAAATGTACTGATACTTCCACATTTAATCATTTAAAGTTATTGGAATTGAAAATCAATCAATAAACTCATTTTAAAATCTCAGAAAGAACAGTTCTCAGTTAATCAGAACTCATTGCCCATGACTACACCCAGTATTTTAAAACACTTGTGTTCAGTGACCGCAAGAAAGAACACTACCGAGTACTTGAGAATACTCCGTTAACTATGCTTCTACTTAGCTTCCATTTTGTGTGATATACCACAGCCTCTCCAGCAAATAACTTAATTTTTATGGTAAAAGACTAAATGACAACATCAGATATTTCTGATTTCTAGAATGCCTTGGCATCCTTTAGAACATGGGTCATTCCTTTGGTGCCCTTTGTGTAGAACCAGCAGAATGCTCTGTGGTTGTTCACTATCTGAGATGTTTTATTTTTGTTTAAGCATCATATCATGCATTTGTTGAGCTTCGGGATGAGAATGCAAAGTATAGTACATGCATATCAAAGTGGAAAAGAACAATTTAAACAAATTAATAGTTCATCCTCTTTTGAACTTGTGAACCATAAAAAAAGCAGTTCCGTTTATTTTGTGTGGGAAAATGCTGCGTTGAACTAGGTGTTAAGTGCATTTTATGTTCTACGGTTATAAAGTTACATTTAAAATGAGAAACTGGGACTTGTTACATGTTTGTATCTTCTGATTATATGTATAATTTGATATTTGAGGACTTTGATTGCTGCAGCCTTCAACTATTGATAACACACCGGTATCTATGTAGTGTTGTGACATATTTGAATCTCTTTAAGGTCTGTTAAACAAAGCTGTATGAATGTTATGAAACGTGTGTTACAGTTGAGGAGAAAAGAGCGTACAGTTGAGGAGCACACAGTAGTGTAAGTTTGAGAAGAGTGGCAACTCTATGAACAATTAAATTGAGTCTTTTTTAAGCTTACTTCTGGGTCTTAATGCAGATAGGTTCCTGAGAATGGTCATTGATTATATAAGGTGGGTTTTCCCCACTTAACCAAAGTTGTAACAGCCTGAAATGCATTGTTTATTTTCTGTGCAGTTATATATTTATGGTGAAATAAAATGATGGAACCTTGTTTTTTGTCTCTGATGATGTGATATATTCATTCTATAAAATGTGTTGTATAAATATGCCATTCGGTGTCACAATTTGCCAGAGAAAGGGGTAAATACACTGGGCATCAGGAACACTGTAGCATATACAATGTTGTCCATCTTCAGACATAATGTTATAATGCAGACTACAATTTATTTGTGTAACAAACCACTGCAAATTCAGTGGCTTGTTACACAGAAATGTCATGTTGAACTGGAGATTGGCTGGGGAAATTTTCTGTTGCCTGCTGCTGTAAATTCTCAGTTTCGCCACCTGTTGGGCAATTGGTATATTGCATTACCCACCTCAATTCTACAAATGAAATACTTGTGTCCTCGCTCATTGATTCTTTCTTTATCCTTTTCCTCATCTTATTAAGCCTTGAAAGACTGAAACGGTGTAAGTGTTTTAATACTGCTGACACGTTCATAGAGTTCAATAGAGGTGACTTAAAACACTATTAATTGGTTACAACGTTCGACACTGGCCACGGAGACCGGGGTTCGATTCCCTGTCTCGCCAGAGTCGGCTCTGGCCGGGAGTGCCACCAGGGGCGGTGATTGTCTGTCCGCCCCAAGAAGGGGGGAAGGAAGCCGACAGGACGTTCACTGCGCATAAGAGTGGCCTTGTAGTACCGGGTTACAGTCGACAGTCTGGCGAGTGCCGTCTTGGAGGAGACGATGCTTCGCCTTCGTCACTACCGGTCGCAGGACTACGGCAGCAAACTCCCATTACTAGGGGGGGATTGACATAAAAATAGCAGGTGTAATTGGCTATTAAATTGGAAGAAAATGGGATAAAATCTGAAACAAAATCTTTAAAAAAAACTAAAAAAAACACATAATTGATATTTTAAGTATGTCTGGTACTATCAATATGTCAACATTTCACTTATTTCGCTCTATAAACTGTTGGGTTCAGAGTTCGGTCTTATATATGGTGCAAGTCTTTGTAAAATGAGGAATTACTCTTGATTTATTGTCAAATGTGTTTATGTTGTGAACACTTTCTTTTGTCATGTTGTGCACCATAAATGTGATGTATGGTGATTGAGGTAATGCATACAGGCAAATGTATTATATTCCTTACAGCAATTACCATGACAAAGAAAGGCTTCCATTCTTGCTGTGTGTGTGTGTGTGTGTGTGTGTGTGTGTGTGTGTGTGTGTGTGTGTGTGTGTGTGTGTGTGTGTGTGTGTTAGAGAGGGGGAGAGAGAAATGTAAATAGTTGGTGTGTTGTAGCTGTGTCTTCATTCCAGAGTCTTTGCATGCTAATCTAGAGGATATCAGCTCATTTGCATGCATCATGTGACCTAAACTCCTCCCACCCTGACTCAGCCCTTCCCCTTCCACTCCTCTGGCTCCTCCTCTCCCTGGTATGTTAACATTGCCTTTTTGTTTGTTTGTGCTTTGGTCACAATCGATTGTGTTTGTTTCTCAACAAAGAATGATGATCGGTTTGTGCATTCATCTGTTAACTGAAATTGATCCCTGAAAACATGATGTATTAAGGCCAGGCTTAGTTTTCATTCCGTCTTGTAATTGGTCAAATAAATTAAAATGAGGGGGTTCCATTAGGATCTTTAAATTATCTACGTACTACAAAAAGTAGTATTACCGTAAAATTGTATTGATTTTAAGTATTGCTAAATCCTACCCTACCATGCTGTTTCTAATAATCTTCTTGTCAGACGAGAGTCATTATGACCCTTGTGGGCTGAAGTTCCCCTGATTCATGGCATTAAAAAACATAGTGTAGTTTCATCTTTAATGTTTCTCTTGCAGAGATTCGCCTGAGAAAGCTGGTGGATGAGAGAGAGACTTTGGTTGAACAGGTAAGTCTGGCCTTCCACAGCTGTGTGCTTCTCAGATGTCTATGATTTCATCCTGCCAAGTGGGCAGGGTTTAGTTAAACTGTGCGCTGAGCTAAACTGTCAGACAAGCTGTCAGCTAAGATTGGACTTGAGATGAGTTACCATGTAAGCTAAGCGTCGTAAAGTGTGAGTTGAGCTACAATGTCAGGAAACCGAAGCTAACATAGCAGGTGGGCTGAGCTTTCTTAAACTCTGAGTTGAGATGAGTTCAGCTGTGAGCTAAGACGTCAGTAAGGCTGAGCCGACGTGTCCGCTGAGTTGAGGTGAGCTGTCAGCTCTAAGGTGAGCTGAGTGTGGCCTGTGTGTTCGCTCTGCGCAGGTGAAGAAGCTGAAGACTCAGCTGGAGCAGAGGCAGAAGAACGGGACAGAGGAGGGCGTGAGCCCCGAGGGAGACGTCCTGGAGAACGGCACCGACCCGCAATTCCTCGACGTCCAGAGTAAGCCTGCCTTCCCTGCAGCACCACTGAGAAATGGATCCAGCCAGGTTACTCTCGCTGATCAGACGGTGGTGGTATTTCAGCATTAGGAACCGCTGCAGCCAGCAGATAAGAGTAGCACTGCAGTGTGTGCAAGTATGCATTCTTCACGACAATGTGCAGGTAGCAATTTAGAAATGGACATTAAGCTATTATCTTAAACAACCTTGTGGTTGTGCGCTGCCTGTCAGGGACGCGGTTCGAAACCCGCGTCTGTACCAGACCGGCCCTGGTCGTCAGCCCGAGCAGGGGCGGCATTTGGCTGTCCGCCCCAGAGGGAGTGGGGAGGGAGAGCCGGCTCGGGTCCGCTGAGAAGCACGGAAAGGGAGTCTCCAGAACGTGGGCGAGTTCCGTTTCGGAGGAAAAGTGGAGGTCGCTGCCCACGAAGAATTGGCTTGCCTCGAGTAGTCGAGCGACAGACCCGTGTGGGGAGGGTTAATCGAAATAAATAGAGGGTGCAATTGGCTACCAAATTGGGAGAAAAACAGCATGCATAAGACCTACCTGTATGGGAAGAGTTGCAGTAGTCACACAGCCCCCTCCTGTAGTGTCCCATACTGAGGGAAAGCAGTGACGATATCTACAGTATGGGCAACTGTGCTGCAGATACTGGTTCTAAAATGATGCGTTGAATTTCCTCCCCATGTCTGTTGATGTTGTATCCCTGTGTGTCTATTTTTAAATTGGCTGCAACCAATTTGCACCTCGGGGACAATAAAGATCTATTGACTGATTGATTGATTGAAATGTGAGAATAACTTGGCATATAATCTTTTTATATATAGTCATAAGATATCCATAAAGTTGTTTTACCCCATTGTCACACCTTGAAAAGAGACTATTTAGCTAAGGAGGTCATTGAGAAGGTAATGTATTGTACAGCATTTTTGTATTACATTGAACATTTTCCCCATTCACAGGAGATTCCAACAGGCAAGTTAGCGACCTCAAGTTTAAGCTTGTCAAATCGGAGCAGGAAGTGACGGCTTTGGAGCAGAACGTAAGTGTAAAGAATAAGCTCAGTTGATAACAAGCAATCCAAAGAGGAATGGTCTATTTAACAGGGACGGGAGCTGCCTGTACACCATCTTCTCGTAAAACCTGGAATGGCTGCTATGGCTCAGTGACTTTGTTTATAGGGGGTCTGCCCCAATCCTGGAAGGTCATAGGGTTCGATCCCCTGGCTGTGTACTACCAAAGACTGGTTATGAAAATAGAGGGTACACACTTCCTCTGTACTTGGCAATAAAGAGATGGATTGTGGGCAATGGCCCTGGGATATGCTGGTGAGTGGCGAGGGGGGGGGGGGGGGGTGTTGCGGGTGTACTTGTATATCAGACTTCCTACCACAGAAATATGCACGTATGCAGTATAAATTACACAGAACTGTTTTTACCTTCTGTAACTGCAGGTTATACGGTTGGAAGGTCAAGTGAGCCGCTACAAGTCTGCCTCTGAGAACGCAGAGAAGGTCGAGGATGAGCTGAAAGCGGAGAAACGCAAACTGCAGAGGGAGGTAGGGGAAAATTCCACAGATGTGCATGATTTCTATATTTCTATGTTCCCCCTTCTGTTTTTTGGTCAGTGTTTTTTCGCACGCCCCTTAACTGTTTAACTGTTTCTCTCGGCTCCAGCTGCGGTCAGCACTGGACAAGACCGACGAGCTGGAAGCGAGCAATAGCCACCTGATCAAGCGACTGGAGAAAATGAAGGCCAACCGAAGCGCCCTGCTCTCTCAGCAATAATGACCTTTAACCCCCCCCTCCCATCACTTCTGACCGACCGTCGGCGCTTGCCTCAGGATGTCCGCCGGCACGTTCCCCATCACACCGTGCTCCATTTTCAACGAAACAGCAGAAAAAACTAAGATTATACAAAATTAAATAATGCGCAACCACTCACACACGCTATGTGCCATTTTCGTAGGTTTATTTTTTGTATTATTAAAGAAAATGAATAATGATATTTTAGCAAGCAAATCGACCCCTGGCGGTATCGTCTGTGCCGACCGGGTGGCAGGTGAAACCTTGTGCCTCGCTTCTCTGAATCACACGTGGGTCGTGGCCGCGTCCTGGGCCCCACATCGGCAGCCTAGAGGGGAGAGATGATGGGAGCTCACAGCATTCTGGAATGGGGCAGGTTCTAGAACACTCCGGAGGTCTCCAAGCAACTTTGGATTGGGACCGAAAGGTGTGTGAAGCCAGCGAGCGGCCCGGCCACAGAATACCATATGCTCTCTCCATGGCTGGAGTCCTCCTCGAACCACTGTGTTTTCCCGGACCCTGCGCTTGTAGCTACAGCTCTCCCTCTTCTGTTAGGTTGCACAAAGGCTCCTGTCTTCAGGTGGGTAGGTGACTTTGGTCGCACAGGTGACCTATTACTGGACCGAACAGGCTCTCCGTGTGTTTTTTTGGGGGGGGGGTTTTCTTGCTGAGGATTGCATTTCTTTTTTTTCTTTTCTTTTTTTTGTGCTTGCAATGAGAGCAAAGAACTCTCTCCCCCATGCCCTCAGTCGAACTCTGTGACGTTTTTTGTGCGTGCATGCATGTGTGTTTGTTCTTTTGTTAACCTGTGTATGTGTCCACACCTGTGGCGTGCATAGCCCAAAGGTAGAGGTAGATGGTCAGTGACACACACCCCCAACATCCCATGTATCAGGAGCTTATTTTTCACTTATGTTTTTTGTTTTATCTTTTTTAATTTTTGGGGGGGCACAAAGCCATCGTCAGGGAAAGTATATCGGCACCGGCGATTTCACCAGATTTCATTGTCACCCTTTGTCTTTGAGGGAAAGAAAAATAAATAAATATATATATATATAAATTTTGTATTAAAACAAATCTAATGAATAACGTGCTGCAATTATACTGACTTCTTGCTGAATGTATCAGTTGTTGCATTGGCACTCAAACCTCAACAGCCTGACTGAAATTCAAACCGATCCCGTAGATAAGCGTAGGTCAGCATTCCACGCCTCAACGTCCTGCAGTCTGAAAGAAGCAAGGCCTCAAGGAGACGGTCATGATGTAACACAGGGGCGGGGCAGAGCTGAGGAAAGCCCCTCCCCCCCCCCTGGCTCCACCCCTCCTCTAGCCTGCTGTCACCTGAGATTTGGATCCCCTCAAGCTCTGGGAGACCATGCATCACCCTGTTTACAAAGCTTTAAAACTTTTTTTGAAAAAGAAGGAAGGAATTGTAACCTTTGTGCAATATTTGAAATGTCTATTAAAGGGGAAGTTGAAGCTCTGTTGTCTGCTGCTTGGTGAATACAAAATGTTGCCTGGTCAGATGAAAAGTTTAGATTTGCTTCAATTATTGTTACTTTAGCTATTGTTAAGTTAGCAAGGTGATTTGTGGAGGCGCATTCAACCTAGCTGCAAAGCACCCTTTATGGATTATTTGATACAATCCTCATTATTAGTAAGCTAAGTGCTAAGTGCTTTACTCCCTGCGGTGCCATGGTTTTAACTAAAGGCAGGTGTGTTTAAGGTGTTGGGAAACAGCCTTCGAGAAATGGTATGGTATGATGACATTAATATTACCATATGCTTTGTTGGCATTAGAACAATTGTACAAAAATAAACTTGTGATGTACTGTGCTCCCTAGCAAGAAACCCTCATGGTTACAGGCATGCGTAGTACGACTGAAATCTTGACAAAACAATCAAATCCTTACCTGAAGCCCTCTACACCTCCCCTCAATTTGTCTGTGATGCATTTGTTTTTGTTTTTTTTAATCCATGAATTTTGTGTAAAACCCTTCCATTCTTGTACAGAAGTGATTTATTTAGTTAGGGTCATTTCGAAAAGCCAAACGTGCTGAGACAATGGCAAAATGCAGTTTACCGTACCACCCTGCAGGGGGCACTGTATCCCATCATCGCATCGTCTCCAATCCTCACACAAAATTGGAATTCGTGTAAATCGGCAACATGCTCAAAACTACGCCTGTGTGGTCCTTAAAATGTACTGACATTTTTCATTGTTTGCCCATGAATTTCAGATGAACTAAAAAGGCTTTGGCAATACTTTCAAGGCCAAGGTTCGATCAGACCCTCTATCTGAAACTGGGAGAGTCTCTGATCCTGTAACCTGCTGTGGATCGAAAGGCAGTATTATTAAACAGCACTTTAATTGTATTGAGATGTTGAGTATTTTACTTGGGGGCCAAAATGAGCTCTTCTGAAGGTACTTATGTATGTATCATCTCATGAGTCCTACTCTCACATTATTTAATATTAAAGAATATAATCAGACCTCTAAGGGTCTCAATAATACACAGCTATAATAATTTGAGCTAGAAACTGTATAGCTCAAATTGTACTTGTTATATCTCCGTAGCCTACACAGCTGAAAGGAACTGGAAGAAACCACATAGTGACAGCAGTACAATCAATGAGATGTGACCAATCTGCTTGGTTTGCCTAAATGCTGCAGTACATTTAGTAAGATAACATACGAATGCTTTGCTCTTGAGAAAATTGACAAACATTTCTCACTGAGACGCATTACCAACTCTGAGATAATTCAGCAGTGACTGCAATCGATGGATGTGGTTGCTTTTGGCTTTCGCACTGATTTGTTGCAACGGGTGTTTTGAATGATATTGATCTATAAAAGATACCAGTGCAAAGGAGTCCTCTATGATTGCTTATGCTGTGAGCACTGAAGGTTGAAATACTCTATCTTGATGTTTTGCCTCACTCTAGACATGTATGATTGGTTCGGCTGTCTCAGTCCACATTAGAGAAATTAATAATGCATCTTTGTTCTTGTCTCAGTATAACTGTTTATCCATCACTGGTAAAAATCTGTTGCCCACTTCAATCAGGAGGGGTGGGACGAACACCAAATGTATTTTCTGATACCTTGTGAAAACACTTACTCAGATTGTACTTTGATTCCCCAAACAATAATGGTGTGTTAGTACAATAATAATCTTAATAATGAATAGTCATAATCAACAGGTATGAGTATATCCCATATAAAGACACAACCATATCTAAAGATGCCTTACAAAGTAGGGAATAAATCAGGCAGTCGAATTTCTAAAGAACGGATATATCCTAAATATATAGATATATCTGCTAAATGGTGTATATTATTATTATATATTATATCCTGATCTGTGTCAAGCATAGACCTGCAGAAATGTCATTCTTGCCGTCATCAAAGGTTGGCTACTATTGCCTCAGCAATTTTTTACAATTGCTCTCTTTGTTAAAACACCATGACAGTGCTACACAATGACCATATTTAAACTTGTCTTACATAGGTGGTCATTTTGGTTTACTTCTGCCGAGTTTCCATATGAAGAAAACAATATATGAATCAAGATCTGTGGATTTGCAGGTACATTTCATTTATTTGTCTCCAGTGCTCTGCTCTGCTTGGGTTCAAGTCCAGGGAAACGTGCTGCTGAGTTGGATCACAATCAAATAAATCATCTGTGAAATCACTGAAATCATCACTGTGGCAGAAATCAAAGGGACGCGATGTCCATGGCGCTTCTTCCAAGGGTCAAGAATTCAAGTAATGAGCTAAATATCGTATGCTATATCTTTTTTATGCGCAGATTTTTTTTTAACAAGTAGCCTATTTTTTGTCACAATTATTCACACCCGTAATAATTATGAAGCCAACTTACTGATATTGTTATTATTAAAGACCACCTCCAGTGTCTTTTTTCACCAAAAATTATGAAGCAAACTATTGAAATATTTCCTTTATGTAAATCCCACTATTTTACTCATAAGAATTCAGCATTGATGAATATTCAATGAGCCTCAAAAGCATTTTTTTCCTTCTGGTACAGATAACTAACAGTTCCTATCTTGCCTGCAACCGGTGCTGGTTTTAATTGTAGCAACAGCTCAAATTGTGAAAATGTAACTAACTGTATCCCCTACATTCCAATAGCTGAAAAACTGGCCAGGTGGCACTATGGGACAATATTCAAATCAGGGAATGTAAAAATTGTTGCCTTTCATGAAGCAAACGGGTGGCTAGATTTAGCTGACACTATTAAACTAGCCAGACACAATTAAAAATAAAAGGAAACGAAGCTGGCTAGCTAGTTGGCTATACAAATAAATCCCAAATATCTAGCCCAGCTAACATTCATTGTCTTGTGGTGATTTGCTAAATTAACGTTAGCTAGTTTCAGCTCTAGTTCTGTAGCTAATATTACGCCAGCTACATTAGCTTGTATTACTGCAGATGCACATCGAAGTTCAGTGCAACTACAAAACTGTAAATGCCAGAAAACTGTGGTCTGTGCGACCTCAATTTAAATGTCTTAACCTGGGAACCATGTTTTTGGCCAAAATATCCTGGTACTTGCTGGAGTTCATGATTCCATTAATCTTAAAAAGGGCCCCAGGATTCAGGGCCGGCTCAAGGCACAGGCCATACAGGCAGCTGCGCGCCCTCTCCTTTCCTTCCAATGAACAAATACAACAAAAATAAATACACTTTGCATCTCTGTTCCTCATACAATGTTTCATCTGGCCTGCACTTTGACTAGGGGTGCAACGGATCACAAAACTCACGGTTTGGATCGTATCAAGGGAGACAAATATAACTTTGTTTCCATTTATAACACATTTATAGTAAATTTCCATTTATTCTGTGAAACACTTAAAGCAGTGAACATTTTTGCCCATTTGCCGCTTTTTAAAACGTTAGGTTAGTAACCTACCCTTAACTCCATAGACGCTAGTTAGCTATCTTAGTCCTAAAGTAGCCAAGTACTAGCTAGTTGGCTAACTGATGTTTTCCAGAGTCTCAGTTGTCGGGTAAATAAGCTAGCGGTTAGTAAGCTCGCTAGCTATCGCTAACATTTCTTATACGGAGTTAGCTAACGGTAGCATAGACCTAGTCTTGGCTAGCTAGCTAGCGTGTATCCGCTTTGGTATGTAGCTAGCCAATTCAGAAAACGTTAATGTTATCTATTGCTCAATTGAGCTAGCTATTGAACTTGAAAACTGCCATAATCTTCTACAAACTGTAGAAACGTTTAGTTGGTTGACACCATGAGCTGGCTCGATAGCTAGTTTGAAACACTTCACTTATCTTCCCTCTGCAAACAGCTTGGAAACGCATTAGCGAGCCTGGTTAACTAACCATCTAGCTAATCGTTCAGCATAGCTAACTCCGACCTAGTATGTTTTCTTCTAGCTATGTTTAGCCAGCTAGTTAACCTCGAGAACCCGTTATCATTGCTTACACAATAATGTTAGGGGTAGACATCCAATCTTGGTTTCTTAAACTAGCTAACAATGGCGAGCTAGTTAATAACAACTGTCAAGTGTCATTGATCTATGTGACGACTAACTTAACGTTACCATTCTTCAATTGCATGGTCGTTTAACGACAATCAACAACCAGCAAACAAGGCTGCTAAATGTTTTGTAGCGAGGCAGCCAAAGTAGAAATCGCTGGCTAACTAACATTGCGCATATACTGTATACTAAGAGATTATTAAACTAAATTAGCTAACAAGTTCACTGCACCCCTAAGAGTTGGCGAGGGTCACTGCATGCAAATGCCTAACGTTAATAATTTTTTTAACAGCTGACAACGAATGTCTAGAGTGTTTTAAATGTATCTCATGTTGGATAGATTAGGCTACAGGTAACCAGCCAATATAATTTACAGGGAAGCCACAGTGCTCCCATACATGCGATTTAAATGATGCTGGAGGCTTTTCAAGTTCTTCCGCTCCTCGCTTGCCATGACTTGTCTGCGATAATCTCTGATTGATTTGTTGGGATTCAACATGACGTAAACACACAATGTTTTTTTGTGCATAATTAACCAATCGTTGCGCTTCAGAGCAAAACACAGCACGCACCTATCTTGTCTATCTCTTCACTGTAACTGCATCGAGATTTAGGGAATTGTTACTTTAAAATGTAACAGCGGCAGAAAAACTGTATTTCTCTATGATGGTTCAATTTAGCAATTAATCCGCGGTTCATATGCGTGCCGAACCGTGGGGGGTGATCTGTACGGATCACGGATCAACTCCGTTCCGTTACACCACTAACTTTGACAGAGATGCTGTTACTGAGGTGGGGGATACGATGCCTGGCTGCTTGCTGAAAGTGGGGGTTACGTGCGCACATCACAGGCAACCCAAGAGACGTGCTGTCGTCTGTCAGGTCAAGCGCAGTCAGAGAGGCACGCACTACTGATGCAGTCAGGCAGAGAGCCAACATCAGCGCGACGCAAGATTGATATCAGATCAATGACAGATTTTATATTTGCACAATGACTTTGAAAAGGCACAAGCCTTCAGGTGCGCAGGGGAGAAAACGGAGGAAGGAGGAGGAGGAAAAGAGAGCCCAATTAAGAGGTAGGCTATGTCATCAAAATGCTGTTTTGTTGTGTCTCTGTGTTATTGTAGGAGACTAGGGAGCTAACTAGCTAAATTGCTAAGAGCTACTGCTAGACTCATACAGATTGAAGGATGAATGCATGCTGATGCTGAGTTACCCAACCCTCACGTTTTGGCTTGAAGCTTATTAGTACCCACCTGTAGTTATTACCAAAACTAGGCTACTACACCTGAATTGCAGAGTTGCAAAACCCTCATGCTTGCCTTGAGTCTCAAGCTTTATTATTAGGCTACCAAAATTAGTAGTAGGCTACAACATTATATCAGTGATAATAATGTGGCTAGCTTCCATGGTGATGCCTGATTGATGTTTGTTGGGGGGGCACCCAAATGCTAATCTCGCCTAGGGCACCGAAATGTGTAGAGGATTAGTAGATGCAAAACAACCCTATAACATCAAAGATCCACCATCATACCATGGGTATGTTTGTGCTTGGCCCCTGTTGCTGTTCTCTGCTTTTTGTCTTTCTGTGCAGGACAGTTTGGCCAGCAGGCGTCCACATAACCGTCCTTCTTCCTACACAAAACTCCACTGCTGTTGTGCATTGTCAAAAAGCTACATTTTGGTCTCAAATGACCATGGTTCTGATTGGAACTTTTTTAGCACATAACTTTTTTGGGGGGGAAAAATATTACTGTTTAAACAAAATATTTTTCACTGAGCAATTGCATTAGTTTATTTCATACAGCCTTTTTTGCTCATCTTTATCAAGCGGGTGAATAATATAATAGAGTTGACTGTACATGTAACCAGAGTCAATGCAAGTACGGAGGCAGTGATGGCTGACCACTTTAAGGGTATGAGGAAGATCATTAACGGGAGGGGGGTTGCATGGCAAGTTTTCAACATTGATGAAACTGGTATTCTGAATTCTGAATAGAATGCTCACAAACAGTCTGCATATTGGAAAGATTGGTCTATTTAAAGGCAGTGAAAGATGGTGTCACCCTTCCCTTCCATTATGCCAAACAGCAATGTAGAGCAAGTGATAGCAAGATAGACAGTTATTGTATGAGTCATTTCATTCACTGTGGGATCTTGGAGGTGCATGCAAAGAGATCAGTGAAGATACATGATCTATTCAAGAGGTTTGGATGGCTTATGACATGAAGACGGGACCCGCGAAATAACACACTGGTGACCACTTTCCAATCGAAAAGGTTTTAATACAATGCGCAAGGGGAGATAATGCCGAAGATGCTGCGACAGCGTTTATCTAGTAAATCTCAACTCAGTAACTGTAAGTGAGGGTTTAAGCACCCTTGTCCGAGGTGTAGCAGTTGCCCAGCATGCCGTTCCCCGGCAGGGAATACACATTGCACGCAGACATCCCGGAGGCACCCATTTGGTATATAGTTAACAACAGAATTGGTGTGATGATTTGGCCCTAACAAGGTGGGGGCTGTTGTGGACAGTGTGTGTGTAAAATGTGTACTGGAAATGAAGATAAAACAAAAACATTTAAACAGAATAAAACAATCAATGAGGGTTATACTAAATTTCATACCTCAAACCTAACACCAGGCAACTATGAATAGGGGGTGGAAGAGGTTTGTACTAGAGCTGTAACAAACAGGTTTGAGTAGGCAAAAGGAGGGGGCTTTACCTACGTTGATGAAGATGGCATCCGGCAAATGGCTGGAGTCGTACAAAGAGCACCCGGCAAGCGAGCAAAGACCACAATGGAAATGACAGCACATGGGGAGGAAAAACCCCTATTAAAGGTTTTGAGAATGGCTCCCATTCAAAACCACAAAATTCTACTATCATTAACTTAGCTGTTTCATTGCCTATTTGGCTGAAATGTGGCACATCTACTCGGATATCACTGTACAATATATTCCTCGACTCTCAAGCTGATCCGTTCAACCGTTTTTGTGAACCAAACCCCTGGTAAAATTAGCAAAATATTTAAGAGTTTTTTTTCCTCAAGGCTACCTAAATATCTACAACACTGACAAAACAAATATGCTGCATACAAATGGTTGTATGGATGTCCTACCTTTGGGTGAGTGAACTTTGTAGGTGTTTTACTTTTGATTAAAATCAGAAGGCTTTATTAAATTTACCGGATGCACATGCCCATTGACTTTTAATGAGTGAGGTTGCAAAAGTTCGAATAAAAAAATGCTAGCAAACTTTGGCACCCACATCCAACGTTCTTCTAAATAAATAAAAAACAGAGTCAGAACACAATCAAAAGGAATTGTCACGAGGCAGCTACTATGGTGAAGGGTCGTGGCTAGATAGTAACCCTTTTTCCTCCCAGATCTTGTGCATGTGCATTTGCCGCTAAAATGGTAAGTTACAATGACAAGTCGGTAACCCTAACTCTAACTCTAACTCTAATCCTAACCCTAAGTGTAAAACAGCTGGAACGAGGGTTGGATGCTTTCCGTTGTTACTATGGGGACTCAGTCAAACTTTGCGGGAGTTTGTAAAGCCACACATATAACACTGGAAAGGACAAAATGTCATCATTGAATGAAAAAAAAGTATGGTGCTATCTGACCCGGTTATGCTCTTGGACATGTCTTGAATTGATCGAGGCTAATCATTGAAATAGCAACCTGCTATCCTAAGCAACCTGCCCGTGCCCAGTGGTGAGTAGCCTACATGTTGATTGAAGTACAGTAGACCAACATAGCTACAGTACTGTAGCAGGTGTCAAAGCTGTGTGCAGGAAAACCGTGTTAGTGCATATGTGAAATTAAAGGTTTTGATCCTCATTTGAATGTCTGTCTTTTTGGCTTTTGATCAAAACCTTTAACTTTTCACTTAAAACTTGGTTTGGGGGATTTCATAAATTCTTTAGTTTGAACCAGAAACATGATGTCCTTCATTTTCCATAGAAAACTATTGGACAATGAAGAGGGATGACACCCAGATGTCTTCAGACCTTCAGCCTCAGTAATTCCTTAATACTTGTCCTTGAATTGATTTATTTAGTTCATAAGTACATTTACATTTTTGTACTGTAATTACAAGAGTCAGAGTCAGATTTACATGTGAATCCCACATTTAAAATTAACAGGAAAATAATTTGGATTTTTCACATTTTCAGGATAAGCAACAACTTTCAGTAATGCAACCTTTTGGTTAATAGAGGGCTACTGTACCTCTATTGTTAAAAACAACTACAAAAAGTACACATTGCATCCTAATGGAATTGGCAAGTGTTATAATTCAGTGAGATATATCCTCAGATTATCTTTGCCATATGAAGTCCAGTCTTCGGTTGTTCTGGGTGTCAGAATTGTTATACAGACTTTTGATGTCCTGTTTTGTGCTGCTGAGGTACTTAGGCACTCGAGAATGGGAGGCACCCCTAGAAACCAAATAATTTGACCTAATTCCTCCAGTGATGGGGCCAAGCCCGCACACGATGTCCTGGTTAACTGCTTTGCGGAGTGAGCAAGTGTTCCGGTTGGCCTCTGTGGCCACTCTGATCAACCCTGCAGCGTACTGCTGGAACTGCGCATCATCTTCCATGAGACGCTGCGCAGTCTTCCTTTCGAAGTCTGTCAACTCTTTCTTCACGAGATGGTTCTTGGAGGACTTTTCAGCCATTTGCTGGCGGAGGGTCTCGTCCATGGAGAAGCGATCCGCCTTCTTCTTCTCCCGTTTCAGCTGCTGCTCCTCCCAGTAGGCGCAATCCGCCTCCTTGTTGGCTTCAAGTGTGTTCCGCGCACTCTGCTGTTCCTCAGCCGCCCGCTGCTCCTGCATCCTGCATGTGTCCTCTCTCCTTTTGGCGATGGCACTGATCATGGCCTTCTTCTTGGCCATCTCCTGGCACTCGCATTCCAGCTCAGCGTCGAGTTGGGCCTTTGCCTGCGCCATGGTCTCTGCATCGCGCGCCTTCTCTCTGACGGCCTTCTCCTGCAGATGCGTGGACAAGTGCCCTGCCAGTCTCTGCTTGCGTCTCTCCAGCTGCCTGTACTTGTTCCCCTTTTCCTCCTTCTTCCTCCTCATCCTCATCTCGTTCTCTTTGTTGACAAGCTTCCGGCGCTTCTCCTCCATATCGTCCTTCTCGGCCTCTTTTGCCCGGATTGCATCCCTCATCAGCACGTGTGTCTCGTGTGCCTTCCTGATGCTCTCCTTCCCCTCCTGCTGTGTCTTCCACAGCTGGGCCTTCTCCCTGGCATACTTCTCCCGCAGCTGCTGGCACTCCTTCAACTCCTTATCTCTCTCCAGCTTGCTCAGCTGCTTTACGAGGTTCTGGTCCATCAGCTGCTGCCTCATGTACTCGGTGAAGTCTGCCTTCTCCTTCTCTTGCCGCCTTGTTCTTTTACACTTCTGCTCGACGGCTTCCAGCTCCTGGCGACTGACCTGTGGCGTGAACTTCTTGGTCTCCTCATTGGATGCATTCTTCATCCGCTGCTTCATCTCTATCTGCTCATCCCTCTCCTTCAGAGTCTCGGTCAACAGGACAATCCTGTGGAACTGTTTGACGCGGTCGCTTTCGTAGAACTGGCAGCGTGTGGCTTTTGCGAGGGCCTCAGCCCTCTTTTGTGCCATGATAACCTTTCCTCTTCCACCCTGTACACGGGAAACAGAATCCTCCGCCATATTCATGTCATTGTGTTCCATTTCAAACAGACTATTTATATACCATAATGAATCGGGGGCCTTGCTGTGACGTCAACGCAAACAGAAGTTGCTGATTAGAATCATTTGGATCCAGAAAGAATCGCGTTAGGGTTCTGCACTGACGTCACAGGGCTACGAAGCCAAATTCCAAATCCATGCTTGTTTCCACTTAAAGCGATTTTTTATTACTAGAATAAGTAAACGTAAATAATAAACAAAATACAAATCTTAATTAACGTTAGTTAAGGCTACACATTCAGCCCTGAATGTCAAACGATTAAGTTTTGAATATTAAATAATAATCGGTAATAGAAAATGAACTATAACAATAACAACACAAAATTTTCCACATAAGCCAAGTCAACCGGGTAGGTAGCCACCAGCTACCGGCTATGTCAACAGAAGTCGAGAGATGTTCATTTCCCCTTGCACATCCCGATAATCAAACTGGTTTGGCGATTTGAGCGTCCTTTATTCCCGAAATATACGTCTTCTCGATTATCGGTTGAGTAACGCCGCTCATTTTCTGACCAATTATAAATGAGAGATGCAGATCGAATGAGACGACGGACAATAACATCAATAGACTGCCAATTGCATTGCAGCGGGTAATGTAACACATAGCCTACGAATACATTCTTATAGAAAAACATTTTGCTTGGTATGATGTGACTGTTTCGTCTTTTACTCCAAATCTTTCATAGACAATAACATGCTCATTCAATTAGTATATGGTTTGACATTAGTAGGTAAATCGCTTAGCAGCCCCCATATACGGCTATTCATGTTTCGTGCTTACAGTATACGGGGCATTCTACCGAATTAGTTCGGAGTGCGGTCCCACAAAATGTTGACCTTTGTGCCTTTTCCCATTTCACTTATTGCCATATTACGTCACCGTGTCATTTTATAACCAATCATATTCAGCATAGCTTTATCATATGTTAACCATGGTGTTATGTGTTTTGAATTAACCAAGGGCTCACTACTACTACTGTCGCGATCGCCAGTTAGCAGGCTGTGCAGGTTTCGTTACGCTCTGTTGTTTAGTTTAGCTTAGTTTGTTTCGTTTAGCTCTGGTTGTTTAGTTTAGCTCTGTTTTAGTTTCGCTCTGTTTAGTTTAGTTTAGTTTAGCAACCAACGTTGCTGCAAGCCAGTGAGGGTAATTCGACTGTGTCCTGTTACATATTATGCCTCCTAAGAAGACCCCTCCTCAGCATGAGGAAAACGATATGGAGCAGATCAAGGCTTCACTGGCAAACATTCAGCAGGAGATCGCCAAAATGGCCACACAACAACATCAGATACTAACGCTGATCGGCCAGGTGGAAGGTCTCCAGCAGGAGATCAACTTACTCAAGGGAGAGCTTAACTCGAAAGAAAAACGGATTGCCACCCTGGAAAAGAGTATGGCTGACTCGGAGCAATACTCACGGATTGACGATGTAATCATCACAGGACTGAAGACCAAGCACCGATCCTACTCCAGAGCTGCTGCTAAAAACGTCGATGCGTCCCTCGTACCAACTGAGCAGGAGATCGAAACGCTGGAAAGCCAGGTTCTCCAGTTCTTCGAGAGCAGAAACATCCTCGTTCAGAGCCATCCCAGCAAACAAAATGTGGTTCCCAGAACGTTCTGGGAACGTTATTTTTGGTTATGTAAAGGTTAGCAAAACGTTACATTTTTGGTTCTCCCTACGTTCTGATGGAAAGTTTTCTTTACGTTCTATGAACGTTCTGTGTAGAGTTGCATTCAGGTTTGCAAGGAACATTCTGGGAACGTTATCCTAAAGTTACAGCAATTGCAACGTCTCCTAAACGTTCCCAGAACGTTTTATAGTTCTCCTAGGTTCTGATGGAAAGTTTTCTTTACGTTCTTGGAACGTTCTGTGTAGGTTGCATTCAGGTTTGCAAGGAACATTCTGGGAGCGTTATCCTAAAGTTACAGCAATTGCGGCGTCTCCTAAACGTTCGCAGAACGTTTTATAGTTCTGCTTAGGTTAAAATGTATAGTTTTCTTTACGTTCTTGGAACGTTCTGTGTAGGTTGCATTCAGGTTTGCAAGGAACATTATCTTAAAGTTACAATTGCATCCCAGTTGTAATGAATGCTAAAATTAGGTAAAACACAAGAGCTCTGGAAAGGGACTTTATTTTTTAAAGGCACAACCAGGTAGGTACACAATATACAGAGTATAAAAAAACAAAGACAAATCAAGTCAAAGTATACAGTATACAGATATACATAGTATACAGAGTATAAAAAAGGCACAGTATTACAGTCGATGACGGGCAGGGGCCTGGGGCATCAGAAGGGGATTGAAATGTCTTTCTGCCGCCTCTGATGGATATGCAGTTGGTGGCATTCTGTCTGGATGTGCTCCAACAACGGGCAGACGCCGTCGATGTGTTGCCGTGTACTTTGGATTAGAATCCAGGCAGTCCTGCAGTCTGGCACACAGGTTGGAGAGCTCCTCGCTGCGAAAGAATGGAGGCCGCACAATCCACCCAGACACCCCCTCTTGGATGCAGTCCTCCTCATCGGACATCAGGTCAATAGTGACGCCCTTCCAGAAATCCATGTCACCTGGAACTAGTACACTCTGCCTCGCTTCCAGCAGCTGTAAACACAATCAGTATAGACAATCAGTACTGCTCAATGCACTGCGTGTTGACACAAGACATCTACTAATGTAACAGAAAATTAATGTCACATTGACCAACAATATTATTCATTATTTATACCACTGTCTATACTGGTTATATCTTCTATAGTGTATTCATATTTGTACTACTGTCTAGTAAATCTTACCCTTTCTTCTCTGTCGACTGCGGGCTGCATTCTTCACGGCTTCTGCCTGAACTGCAAGGTCCGGTTGGCTGAACCGGAAGTTCCTGCGTACGGTCTCATAGTAGGTCTTACAGGCCGCTGGAAAACAATTGAATGAGTATGGTAGTCTATGCATAAACAATGGAAATAGCCACACTAAAAGTACTTTTAAAAGTAAAAAACGAAAAAATCTGCACAGTACAGCAAACAGTAAAATACTTACACATAATGGCATCATTATCCACACTATGCAAATCCGGGCTTGCTGCTAGAGCTTCCACCAAATAAGAAGTGACTGCCTCATTGCGAGGCGAGCTCAGTCTCTGAAAACAAAATATAAATATATTAGAGAACCTATTTACATTTATACAGCAGAATGCATGTAGTCTTTTTTATTTTGTATCTTACCCTTGCTCTGGTTCGTAGCGCCTGCTATTTCCCTCAGAGTTGTGGAGACGACGCGCTGCTTTCTATGAAATACAAGATTTAAAGTCACTTAATGAATCTCTCCAATTTACTAGTGGAGACAAAGAAAGTAGTAAAGAAATCATCTTTTTCATGCAGTTTGTAGGCGTATTTAATCACGCTCTCAAATTAAGTGTCATACATCGAAATCTATAAATAAAAGATATACTTATTTGAGTGTTGGTACATTGAAAATCAACTAAATTCGCGGATAATCGCCGTCGAAGCTAGCTAGACAGTTTACTGAAGCTGGTACAACAATAGCAGCTGGAAGCTAGCTTAGTTGGCTAATCCCACTACAAATATCAAATTAAACAGTTTATAGGCACATTTAATCACTGCAAACATTCTCTTACCGCAATTTTGGGATTCTGCGCCCGTCTTTTCCTCTGCATCTCTGTGTCGGCGGGACTAGATGAAACTAGTCGATCATGAATCCGTGGTGTTGTATGAGAGCCGCCTTCCCGGTCCAGCCATTCGGATAGATTGTAGTAGAGAGAGAATTTAAAAAATGGCGCGCAATGTAAGTCCTTTTTGGTTTGGTCGAAAGGGCTCGACTGTGTGAATGACTCTAATTAGCATTGAATAGGTGGAGTTTCAATTCTTCCAAGGAAACAGACTAAAATCTAGCCCTGTATGTATCTATTGATTTGTAAAACAAGTACTGACCCTCATTGGATTTTGTCAAAATAAATTGTTGAAATAAATTGTGCTGTTTTCTGTATCTTTTTTGATAACATTATTGACCATTGCTAGTGACATACAAGGTAATTTATCATAGCATACCAGGGCTCTACGTTAACTTTTTTTCTTCTAAGGAGTGCTGTGCTGCCTACAAATTCCCGTGAACAGTCGTTTAACCTGCAATTCCACAGCAATTTCCAGTGCCGCTTACTGACTAAAATCTTACTTTTGGTGTAGTGATAATAAGGGCTTTATTGTGTTTTTGTATTGAGTGTGTGTTTGTTGTTTGTATTCATTTTAAACTGCACCGTGGATGAGAGAGAAACGCAATTTCGATCCCTGTATGTCATGTATATACTGTGATTGACATTAAAGTTAAATGGTTAAATAAAGGTCAATTTTAGGGTTATATAAATATATATATTGTATATATTCGTATATATTATATTATAATATAATGGCCATGACGGATTGGGACGCCCCCCCCCCTTACTCATAAGCTTTATTTACAATGTTGGTCATCTAATTTGTGAACTTAACAAAAGTCTTTAGCTCTCATTGCTGATTTTTGGTTTTGATTCATTGCAAACAATATTATAACATTCCCAGAACGTCCTGGGAAGGTTCCAATACAGACAACCTAAGGCAGGGGTGTCAAACATACGGCCCGCGGGCCGTATCCGGCCCGACAGGTGGTTTAATCCGGCCCAGTCGTGAAGAGAAAAATTATAACGATATAAAAGCATATTTCTAGTCCATTCCTGTGGGGAGTTATGTTTTTTTAAAGAAATAACCGAAAAGCGCATTTCCAACACTAGGGGCAGCAAAGGAAAAGCAAGATTGGCATGACAAGAGATCAAGAAATAAAGAGCATATCTTTGCAAGCGCGTGCCAGGTCTGGGGAAGATGCAGTTTGGTTCCCCGCAAGTCTTACCGCCGTTAAGTTGCTAGCAAAATATCAAGAGTGACACCCCAATTACCAAAATGTCGTTGTCAAAGATAAGAAAGGTTGACGTAGAGTGCCGAGCTTTTCCAGGAAAAATGGACAGAGTATTATTTATTCACAGAGGTGAATGCAAAACCAGTGTGCTTGTTATGTAATCAACAGGTTGCAGTGCTCAAAGAATATAACATTCGGCGCCACTATGAGACTCACCATAAAGAAAAGTTTCACCATTTGCAGGGGTAGTTAAGAAAAGAGAAGATAAAAGAATTATTAGCTGGACTGAAAAAACAGCAGTCTGTATTTACTATAATCACATCCCGGCTGGTTTACCATACCACACTGAAGTGCGATGGTTAAGCCGAGGTGCCGTACTCAAGCGCTTCTTTGAACTACGAGAGGAAATTGGGGAGTTCATGGAGAAAAAGGGGAGGCCAGTAGGCGAATTGAAATGCCCGGAATGGGTGAGAGATCTGGCCTTCATGGTGGATATTACACAGCACCTGAATAATCTTAACAAAATGATGCAAGGTCGCCAAAGAGTCGTCACGCAGTTTTGCGATAGCATATGCGCCTTCAAGTTGAAACTGTCACTTTGGGAGAAGCAGCTCTCGAATGGTGACACCGCGCATTTCCCAATTCTCGCAGCTATGCGCGCAAGCCAACCCAATGCTGATTTAGATAAATACAAAGATAAAATAACAGAATTGCTGCAGGAGTTCGAGCGCAGATTTCAGGTCTTCGGGAACTTGAGAAGGAATTTGCCTTTTTTTGCTCGCCATTTATAGTCAATGCACCCGATATGCCCGCAGACATCCAACTTGAGATAATTGACTTGCAAAGTGATTCTAATTTGAAGCAGAAATTTGCATCGGTAGATTTAGGCACGTTTTACCAATATCTCTTGCCAGATTACCCCAGATTAACACACCTGGCTGCAAAGATTTTGTCCATGTTTGGAACTACCTATCTTTGTGAACAGGCGTTCTCTGTTATAAACCTCAACAAAACAAAGCACAGGTCAAGATTATCAAACACACACCTGAATGCCATCTTGAAATGTGTTGCTACACAGGATTTGAAACCTGATATTGATGGCCTGGTGAAGGCCAAACGATGCCAAGTTTCAGGATCCAGCAGTAGTCGATAGAAGAAGCCTGTGGGAAAGGGAGTTTAATTAAATTCTTGTTATGTTCACAAATGTTTGCAGTCTGAAGAATGCAGTTCTTTGAAAATAATTTACTTTAGTTTTTAGCTTGAAAAGAATATTCTGCAGTATATCCCTATCAGCAAGCCAGGTTAAGTAGGCCTGAGCTACAAAATATTTTTGATCTGAAGTAGCCATATCATATGGTTCAGTACTGCTATAACTTTTATGTTTTTAAATTTAATTCAATTTTTCATTACTTTGCACATTTACATTTTAGGCGGGGTGTTTAATTTTTTTTCATAGCACCCTCTTTAGTTTACTATAAGGATTGCTTCAGTATCAGATGCAAAATATTCACTCTGTATAAAATTAAATAAACCAGTTTTTTGAAAGCAAAATGCATTTTATTTGAAATCCATTGGCCTCTCTGTAAATGAGTAAATAGTAATGATAAGTGATTAGGCTACTATGTTGGTTGAGGCATTTTTTCCCAACTAAGAAAAAAACAAAACAAAAACAAAGCAACTGATTTGGAGTTGACCATAGGTTATTTTGCTATTATGTTACTGGTCCGGCCCACTTGAGATCAGATGAGTTGTATGTGGCCCCTGAACCAAAATGAGTTTGACACCCCTGACCTAAGGAGAACCTTAGGAGAACGTTCCATTTTAGTTCAAATATTCCTTAAAGTTAACGTTATTTTAAGTGGTTATTTGAACGTTCTGTTATGGTTTTGGTTAATTGCAAACCGTAATGTAACGTTCCCGGAACGGTCTGGGAAGGTTCCCGAAAAATAAACCAAAAGAGAACCTTGAGCTAACGTTACGGAAACGTTCTTTGTTTGCTGGGATAACATCTCGGCTTGCCACCCGCTTCCTCGGAAAAAAACCGACACCAACGTGCAGCAACCACCGGCCATCATAATTCGTTTTGTCAACAGAAAGCACAAAATCGAATTAATGAGACAAGGCATCAAGCTGCAGAAGACGGGTGTGTATCTGAACGAGCACCTCACGAAAAAGAACGCCGACATCGCAAAAGCAGCACGCAGCCTCAGGAAAGACGACAAGATTAAAGCAACTTGGACCAGGAATTGTAAAATCTTCATTCGTTTGAATGGAGCGACGCCGGAGGATGAGAAAGTGCTCGTGGTCAGAGAGATAGGAGAACTGGAGCAGTACAAGCGATGCCCAGTATGAAGAATCTTTACGGACTCTCAATCAGGTATTGCTTCAGTCCTGTAATTATGCGTTTTATGTGGCTCATGTTTGCAACGTTACATCCACTGGACTGCATGATCGCCAAGGCCGGGTCAAACCTGTCAAACTTTCTCATCTCCATGGCAACGTGTCAACACGATCCCGGAGTGGGCGTCGCCCTCCACTGCTACAACCAGCTGAATGGTAGACTGCCTCCACTGGGAAAATATGGCCGCACACCGAACGATCTTCGAAGGAGCTTCTATGGTCTGTACGCGAGACTGATCTGGTTGATGACCCACTTCCCAGGTACAGAACTATCCACTATTCTATGGCATCGATTGACTCACAACCGATAAACACGGGGGTCCCTACCCCAGCAGAGATTGACACGATAGATTGGAGCCCTTTCGAGCTGAACACGGACAATGACGGTATCTATGAGACTTTCTTTAATCCTGATATGAACCACATCAATTCAAATACTGTAAAATTGTCATGTAAATATTTCGATGAAGATAAGTTTAATAGAATGTCCCAGACCATTATTGAACACAGCCCAGATCAAAATGCTTTTTCTACTTTCCACTTAAACACCCGAAGTCTGCCTAAAAACTATGATGATTTGAAAACTTTTCTATCCACTTTGTCACATTCCTTCTCAGCCATGGCATTTTCTGAAACTAGATTAAATGATGATATTCTCAGCCTCTACCCCCTGTCTCACTACAATGCCATTCACTCGTGCAGAAAAGACAGATTAGGAGGGGGAGTCTCGATATATGTGTCAAACGCCTTCAATTTCATCCCCAGAAGGGAACTAAGTGCAGACCTGGACAGTACACTAGTGGAATCTATATTTATTGAAATCCCGTCATGTCTACCTCTCAGTAGGAAAAGCATTTTGATTGGCTGTATTTATAGACCACCTGATTCTGACATACATACCTTCATTGATGCACTGGACTCTACCCTAGAAACTATAAACAAGGAAGGTAAGTTATGTATTCTTCTTGGTGATTTCAATATAAATCTACTCAAAGGTGAACTCACATCAACAACTGACTTCCTAAATGCACTTTATTCTGTTAATTTCTATCCATTAATCACAAAGCCGTCTCGAATTACTAGGACATCAGCTACACTCATTGATAACATTCTGTTTAATTCTCTGGATTATGAAGTCACTTCAGGTCTCCTGATGTGTGATGTCTCAGATCATCTCCCGGTATTCCAAATTATCCATCCAAATGGACCCTTAAAGGCACTAAGTAGTTCCGTTACTGGTCAGATGAAACATCGTAAATTCACCAGAAATGGAATGGAATCCTTCAAAACAGCCATCAGTACTGTTTCATGGGATGAGGTTCTCATGTTGCAAGAGGTAAACAAAGCTTACTCCGCTTTCTATGTACTCTTTAATTCTGCCTTAGAATCATCATTTCCTCTGATATCCACTAAATCTAAAAATAATTCCTCCAAGGGTAAACCTTGGATTACAGAAGAATTAAAGAAACACTCCAGAAAAAAGAATAAGCTCTACAGGAAATCTATCTCTAACCCAACTCCTACAAATATTGAAACCTATAAGAAATTCAAAAATCAATTTACTGCACTATTAAGAAAAACAAAGAAAAAATTCTATGCTGATAAATTTTCCCAAGCTTCAAATGACATTAAATCAACATGGAACCTCATCAACCATTTACTAAATCGTAGGAAATCTCCATCAGCTGCACCTGTGGAGATGAAAGGGAAGGAGGGGCCTCTCTCCAATCCTAATGTAATAGTAGACGGCTTCAATGATTTTTTTGTCAACATCGGTTCTGATCTGGCATCCCGTATCAGGGACTCTGATGTGAATCCATGCAGTGCAATCAAGGGGCAGTATCTTCCACTTCAACATCTTGACCCTACTACTATGCAGGAGGTCCGCAGTATCACTATGGCCCTAAAGAACTCAGCCCAAGGACACGATGGCATCAAGAGCATTCTCTTAAAAGAGACCATTGACTACATTATCCAACCCCTTACTCACATTCTCTCCTTATCACTACAATCTGGAATAGTTCCCCATGATCTCAAAATTGCTAAAGTAATTCCTATATTCAAAACTGGTGACACTAAGGAATTTGGAAACTACAGACCAATATCCATTCTGCCCTGTATTTCAAAAAATTCTGGAAAAATTGGTCTACTCTAGAATCTCTAAGCACATAGCTGAAAATAGTATACTATATAAACACCAATATGGTTTCCGTAAAAATACTCCACCGAGCATGCATTAATACAGCTTGTCAATCATATCTCAACTGCTCTTGATGAGAGAAAATTTGCCCTTGGGGTCTTTATAGACCTGAGTAAAGCTTTTGATACTGTAAACCATGACATCCTTATCTCAAAACTAAACAGATATGGAGTGGAAGATACTGCCTTGAAATGGTTCACTAACTACCTCCACAATAGACAACAATATGTATCTCTAGATGGTTTTTCTTCCAAGAAATCGGAAATCTTATTTGGAGTTCCCCAGGGCTCAATTTTAGGCCCTTTATTATTTTTAATTTACATCAATGATCTGGCCATGTACTGCAACTACTTTTTTTCTGTGTTTTTTGCAGATGATACAAATCTCATAGCAACCCATGTTGATTTCTTCACCCTGATTGAAAGAGTCAATGCTGAACTATCTACTGTAGCTAAGTGGTTCCAATTTAACAAGCTAACCCTCAATGTAAAAAAATGCAACTTCATGATCTTTTGCAATACAAATAAGTATTATCCTAAAGAATATGCTAAAATACAAATCAACGGGTCTGAACTCACGCAAGTAAACTGTACAAAATTCCTAGGAGTTGTCATAGATGAAGGCCTAACCTGGTATAACCATATTGATCTTGTTTGCAAAAGATCTATGAAGATGATAGGCATACTGAGAAAGGTTTGCCCCTTAATTCACTCCTCAGCCCATTTAACTCTATACTACAGCTTTGTGTATCCCTTTATGATCTACTGCAATATAGTCTGGGCGGCTACACACCCTACTTATCTAAAGAAACCACTTTTAATTCAAAAGAGGTTTTTAAGAATGATCTCCCACTCAAATAGATACGCACCCTCTGCACCTCTATTTAAAAAATACTCTCTCCTACCCATTGACAAAGTTAATGTCTATCAAACACACTTATTCATACACAAGTTCATCAATAAGAAGGAAGATCTCCCAGACACCTTCCAGAACTTCTTTATTTTTACTACTGATGTACATTCATACCAAACAAGACACAGTTATAATAGTCTCTTCCTACCATCCGCCCGAACTAAAAGTCATCAATTCAACCTCAGATTTAGAGGTCCCATGCTTTGGAGTGATTTAAGTTTGCCATTAAGGTCTATACCCTCCCAATCCGTTTTCAAAATGACCTTGAAAAAACATCTAGTCCACACTTGACCCTTCTAGTTTTCAACTAGAATGCTAAAGCTGCCTGATTATCTGCCTGTTGCATTGCTTTCTTCTGTTCTCTTTGCCTTTTTCTCCCTGTGTTTTTTTTTCTTCTCCTCTCTTACATCTTTATTAGATAACATAGCTTATCTTATAGTTTATTTGTTGGCCTACAAGTCAAAGTAACTATGATTATTGATTGGGGGAGGAACTCTGTACAAGCCCGCCAGGGCTTCGTTCCCTCCCTGCACTATAATTGTAAAATTATGTGCTAAATAAATAAAACAAAACAAAACAACAAGAAAAACAAAGATCTTTATGATTAAGTTTAAACAGAAGTTGAAAGATTTAGATTTATTGTGGGTTTAATTTTCAAATAAAAAAACTATACTAAAAAAATGTTGTCCCACGTTTTCATGTCACTACCGAAACACAAGAGTTTTAGTCCATTGGCTGAGCCTGGTTTTTAGCCACACCCTTGCATTTTTGACCAGGCAGTGACACTACCTCCCTGTCCCTCATGGCTGCATGGTAAGTAGCTAAATCAAATACTTTTGAAATAAATGTGTTCCAAAGTCTGAAAATCGGTGTGTAACTTTAAGAATGGAACACATATTCTCTTCAATTAAGTAAACGTTTAGGGGTTTTATGCAAAATATTATGTTTTCAAAGCTGTTTGCTAGCCATGTGCTTGCTAGCATTCTTTAGTTATGCTAGCAAAATGGAATGTTCAATCATCTATTTTCAGTATTTTCCTTACCATTGCCCCAAAAGCTACAAATAGCGGACTTTTAGATCGCTAACATGTTTAGCATAAGTCAATGGAGATTAACATAGCGAAAATTAGCATCGCGGCTAGCGGAATCTATTTGTTACAGACCTTTCGAGGATACATTAGTTCGCGTTCAGAAGCCTGACATTGTAAAATTGTTAAAGTTTGTACTTTAAATGGTTATGGATGAACAATTGTTATGTCTTCAAAAATAAAATGATTTTATTGACCATAAAACATGTGTGTTTGTAATATTCCCAACATAAGGCATGTCATGAGTTAAGATTAAGCAATAAGGTTGAGGGAATATGATACAACCTTGCAAACAAAATACTGTGGTCACTACCGAAACAGTGCAGTCACTACCGAAACACTGGGTGTTTTGTAAAAAAATGAAGTATATTGAGTTATAAACTAAAATGTTATGATACTGATTGGTTAAATGTATGTTCAATTTCATCAATCATTAACTCTGAAATCAATATGATCAGTGTTATGCATTTTACAGAGAAAGATTGCATTTAGATTTTGATGAATTGTATAAATTGAACTTTGGTAAACATTTCATTTTTATTGATTTAATTGTGAAAACCTTCAAGAACAATTTGCAAAAATACCCTTTAGAGAAGGGAAGGAAATCTTAACAGGTTAATATAATACTTTTTTACTATAGTGTATTACTATGTTTCGGTAGTGACAATTTTTGGGAGAGGAAAAACATTCCAAAAGAGTCTGAAAATACAATATGAAAATTGACGGACAATATATATACGGACAAAGTTTTGGGAATAAAACATACAAAATTTCAAAATATTGAAGAATGGCCCATACACAAGATATTTACAGAGGGGAGTCCAGTTCTATTGCTCAGGTTTCAACGGCAGTGCCCCACATTCAGTGTCGTTTTTATTAGCCTAAAAACCTTGTTTCTTGGTCATAACCACCCAGGTTGCCTAGCTAGAACTATTGATATCATTCAGAACTCGTTGTTAGCAACAAAACATATTTTATATAGACGAACAAGGACTAGCCTACGACTGGTGATGTCTTGATCTTCGCATGGTATTACTCGTGGTCGTGGATCCTTCCCAACGTAAAGCCAGGTTAGAAATGAGTAGCTGTCAATACACAGTGTCGTTGGCATAAAGGTTTTCTCTTGATGAGGTATATCGCTTCATTCCATTCTTTCATTACTTCACCTGGTGTTACGGTTCCTTGTATGTTTGTGCTTGGCCCCTGTTGCTGTTCTCTGCTTTTTGTCTTTCTGTGCAGGACAGTTTGGCCAGCAGGCGTCCACATAACCGTCCTTCTTCCTACACAAAACTCCACTGCTGTTGTGCATTGTCAAAAAGCTACATTTTGGTCTCAAATGACTATGGTTCTGATTGGAACTTTTTTAGCACATAACTTTTTTTGGGGGAAAAAATATTACTGTTTAAACAAAATATTTTTCACTGAGAAATTGCATTAGTTTATTTCATACAGCCTTTTTTGCTCATCTTTATCAAGAGTGTGAATAATATAATAGAGTTGACTGTACATGTAGCCAGAGTCAATGCAAGTAGGGAGGCAGTGATGGCTGACCACTTTAAGGGTATGAGGAAGATCATTAACGGGAGGGGGGTTGCATGGCAAGTTTTCAACATTGATGAAACTGGTATTCTGAATTCTGAATAGAATGCTCACAAACAGTCTGCATATTGGAAAGATATTTAAAGGCAGTGAAAGATGGTGTCACCCTTCCCTTCCATTATGCCAAACAGCAATGTAGAGCAAGTGATAGCAAGATAGACTGTTATTGTATGAGTCATTTCATTCACTGTGGGATCTTGGAGGTGCACGCAGAGATCAGTGAAGATACATGATCTATTCAAGAGGTTTGGATGGCTTATGACATGAAGACAGTAGTGAGTCATCAAGTCGGGACCCGCGAAATAACACACTGGTGACCACTTTCCAATCGAAAAGGTTTTAATACAATGCGCAAGGGGAGATAATGGCGAAGATGCTGCGACAGCGTTTATCTAGTAAATCTCAACTCAGTAACTGTAAGTGAGGGTTTAAGCACCCTTGTCCGAGGTGTAGCAGTTGCCCAGCATGCCGTTCCCTGGCAGGTAATACACATTGCACGCAGACATCCCGGAGGCACCCATTTGGTATATAGTTAACAACGGAATTGGTGTGATGATTTGGCCCTAACAAGGTGGGGGCTGTTGTGGACAGTGTGTGTGTAAAATGTGTACTGGAAATGAAGATAAAACAAAAACATTTAAACAGAATAAAACAATCAATGAGGGTTATACTAAATTTCATACCTCAAACCTAACACCAGGCAACTATGAATAGGGGGTGGAAGAGGTTTGTACTAGAGCTGTAACAAACAGGTTTGAGTAGGCAAAAGGAGGGGGCTTTACCTACGTTGATGAAGATGGCATCCGGCAAATGGCTGGAGTCGTACAAAGAGCACCCGCAAGCGAGCAAAGACCACAATGGAAATGACAGCAAATGGGGGGGAAAAACCCTATTAAAGTTTTTTGAGAATGGCTCCCATTCAAAACCACAAAATTCTACTATCATTAACTTAGCTGTTTCATCGCCTATTTGGCTGAAATTTACTCGGATATCACTGTACAATATATTCCTCGACTCTCAAGCTGATCCGTTCAACCGTTTTGTAGACCAAACCCCTGGTAAAATTAGCAAAATATTTAAGAGGTTTTTTTTTTCCTCAAGGCTACCTAAATATCTGCAACACTGACAAAACAAATATGCTGCATACAAATGGTTGTATGGATGTCCTACCTTTGGGTGAGTGAACTTTGTAGGTGTTTTACTTTTTATTAAAATCAGAAGGCTTTATTAAATTTACCGGATGCACATGCCCATTGACTTTTAATGAGTGAGGTTGCAAAAGTTCGAATAAAAAAAATGCTAGCAAACTTTGGCACCCACATCCAACGTTCTTCTAAATAAATAAAAAACAGAGTCAGAACACAATCAAAAGGAATTGTCACGAGGCAGCTACTGTGGTGAAGGGTCTAGATAGTAACCCTTTTTCTTTCCAGATCTTGTGCATGTGCATTTGCCGCTAAAATGGTAAGTTACAATGACAAGTCGGTAACCCTAACTCTAACTCTAACTCTAATCCTAACCCTAAGTGTAAAACAGCTCTGGAGCGAGGGTTTGAATGCTTTCCGTTGTTACTATGGGGACTCAGTCAAACTTTGCGGGAGTTTGTAAAGCCACACATATAACACTGGAAAGGACAAAATGTCATAATTGAATGAAAAAAAAGTATGGTGCTATCTGATCAAGCGACTACTGAAGACTCACCTCTTCAGGGTTCACCTCTCCCCGTAGTCCGGTTTTGTTAACTTAGGGACATAGTTGCTTAGTTTACACGTCTACTTGTTTATGTATTGTATTAGGCTTAGGCATTATTTCCTGCATTGAGTGCTTTACTGCTACCTCTGAATTGTGGCTACAGATTTACCTACAGGGTCCTAGTTTAACTATGTGGTTGCTCCTAGCACCCAGGAATTGTACTTCCCACTAGGGTGGCTTTCAGCTAAACTGTTCTTGACTACGGTTAACACTTTGTTGTACGTCGCTCTGGATAAGAGCGTCTGCCAAATGCCTATAATGTAATGTAATGTAATGATCCGGTTATGCTCTTGGACATGTCTTGAATTGATCGAGGCTAATCATTGAAATAGCAACCTGCTATCCTAAGCAACCTGCCCGTGCCCGGTGGTGAGTAGCCTACATGTTGATTGAAGTACAGTAGACCAACATAGCTACAGTACTGTAGCAGGTGTCAAAGCTGTGTGCAGGAAAACCGTGTTAGTGCATATGTGAAATTAAAGGTTTTGATCCTCATTTGAATGTCTGTCTTTTTGGCTTTTGATCAAAACCTTTAACTTTTCACTTAAAACTTGGTTTGGGGGATTTAATAAATTCTTTAGTTTGAACCAGAAACATGATGTCCTTCATTTTCCATAGAAAACTATTGGACAATGAAGAGGGATGACACCCAGATGTCTTCAGACCTTCAGCCTCAGTAATTCCTTAATACTTGTCCTTGAATTGATTTATTTAGTTCATAAGTACATTTACATTTTTGTACTGTAATTACAAGAGTCAGAGTCAGATTTACATGTGAATCCCACATTTAAAATTAACAGGAAAATAATTTGATTTTTCACATTTTCAGGATAAGCAACAACTTTCAGTAATGCAACCTTTTGGTTAATAGAGGGCTACTGTACCTCTATTGTTAAAAACAACTACAAAAAGTACACATTGCATCCTAATGGAATTGGCAAGTGTTATAATTCAGTGAGATATATCCTCAGATTATCTTCGACATATGAAGTCCAGTCTTCGGTTGTTCTGGGTGTCAGAATTGTTATACAGACTTTTGATGTCCTGTTTTGTGCTGCTGAGGTACTTAGGCACTCGAGAATGGGAGGCACCCCTAGAAACCAAATAATTTGACCTAATTCCTCCAGTGATGGGGCCAAGCCCGCACACGATGTCCTGGTTAACTGCTTTGCGGAGTGAGCAAGTGTTCCGGTTGGCCTCTGTGGCCACTCTGATCAACCCTGCAGCGTACTGCTGGAACTGCGCATCATCTTCCATGAGACGCTGCGCAGTCTTCCTTTTCAAGTCTGTCAACTCTTTCTTCACGAGATGGTTCTTGGAGGACTTTTCAGCCATTTGCTGGCGGAGGGTCTCGTCCATGGAGAAGCGATCCGCCTTCTTCTTCTCCCGTTTCAGCTGCTGCTCCTCCCAGTAGGCGCAATCCGCCTCCTTGTTGGCTTCAAGTGTGTTCCGCGCACTCTGCTGTTCCTCAGCCGCCCGCTGCTCCTGCATCCTGCATGTGTCCTCTCTCCTTTTGGCGATGGCACTGATCATGGCCTTCTTCTTGGCCATCTCCTGGCACTCGCATTCCAGCTCAGCGTCGAGTTGGGCCTTTGCCTGCGCCATGGTCTCTGCATCGCGCGCCTTCTCTCTGACGGCCTTCTCCTGCAGATGCGTGGACAAGTGCCCTGCCAGTCTCTGCTTGCGTCTCTCCAGCTGCCTGTACTTGTTCCCCTCTCCCTCCTTCTTCCTCCTCATCCTCATCTCGTTCTCTTTGTTGACAAGCTTCCGGCGCTTCTCCTCCATATCGTGCTTCTCGGCCTCTTTTGCCCGGATTGCATCCCTCATCAGCACGTGTGTCTCGTGTGCCTTCCTGATGCTCTCCTTCCCCTCCTGCTGTGTCTTCCACAGCTGGGCCTTCTCCCTGGCATACTTCTCCCGCAGCTGCTGGCACTCCTTCAACTCCTTATCTCTCTCCAGCTTGCTCAGCTGCTTTATGAGGTTCTGGTCCATCAGCTGCTGCCTCATGTACTCGGTGAAGTCTGCCTTCTCCTTCTCTTGCCGCCTTGTTCTCTTCCACTTCTGCTCGACGGCTTCCAGCTCCTGGCGACTGACCTGTGGCGTGAACTTCTTGGTCTCCTCATTGGATGCATTCTTCATCCGCTGCTTCATCTCTATCTGCTCATCCCTCTCCTTCAGAGTCTCGGTCAACAGGACAATCCTGTGGAACTGTTTGACGCGGTCGCTTTCGTAGAACTGGCAGCGTGTGGCTTTTGCGAGGGCCTCAGCCCTCTTTTGTGCCATGATGACCTTTCCTCTTCCACCCTGTACACGGGAAACAGAATCCTCCGCCATATTCATGTCATTGTGTTCCATTTCAAACAGACTATTTATATACCATAATCAACGGGGGCCTTGCTGTGACGTCAACGCAAACAGAAGATGGATGCAGAAAGAATCGCGTTAGGGTTCTGCACTGACGTCACAGGGCTACGAAGCCAAATTCCAAATCCATGCTTGTTTCCACTTAAAGCGATTTTTTATTACTAGAATAAGTAAACGTAAATAATAAACAAAATACAAATCTTAATTAACGTTAGTTAAGGCTACACATTCAGTTTTGAATATGAAATAATTATCGGTAATATAAAATGAACTATAACAATAACAACACAACATTTTCCACATAAGCCAAGTCAACCGGGTAGGTAGCCACCAGCTACCGGCTATGTCAACAGAAGTCGAGAGATGTTCATTTCCCCTTGCACATCCCGATAATCAAACTGGTTTGGCGATTTGAGCGTCCTTTATTCCCGAAATATACGTCTTCTCGATTATCGGTTGAGTAACGCCGCTCATTTTCTGACCAATTATAAATGAGAGATGCAGATTGAATGAGACGACGGACAATAACATCAATAGACTGCCAATTGCATTGCAGCGGGTAATGTAACACATAGCCTACGAATACATTCTTATAGAAAAACATTTTGCTTGGTATGATGTGACTGTTTCGTCTTTTACTCCAAATCTTTCATAGACAATAACATGCTCATTCAATTAGTAGCCTATATGGTTTGACATTAGTAGGTAAATCACTTAGCAGCCCCCATATACGGCTATTCATGTTTCGTGCTTACAGTATACGGGGCATTCTACCGAATTAGTTCAAAGTGTGGTCCCACAACAAGAAAAACTATTTAACAAAACAATTAAGTATTCATATAGATATTTACTAAGAATAAGTTATGATCTATTTAAACCCAAGGCATTAAATGAGATAGTGATAAGCTACATTAAAAAAAATAAAACATTTATAGGGTAGCCTACTTTCTATTGGGAAGTAGCTGTCCCAAACTCTGACCCCTAAATTTAAATGTATGTAAAGAATCAGAATCAGAATCAGAATCAGAAAACTTTAATGATCCCCGGGGGGAAATTGGGACAAGTTACAGTTGCTCGCACTCAGACATATCACATATTATACATGGCACAGTATATACATCACGGCAAACATTCAAACATTCAAGACATAGGGCTGTTTGTACCGTGAGAATCAATAAGACTAAGAAAAAACAAAAAACAATAATACTAGTAATAATAATATTAAAAATAAGTAAAAATAAGTAGCATCCGCTTAAGGTACTATTCTATGCACAGTATGTGTCAATTTGTAGTTATAAAAATGTAAGTGTTAAATGTTCCACAGCTATCCTATTTGCTGGCTCAGTCTCAGAGTGGCTGGTGCTCTGAGTGAGGAGTTAAAGAGTCTGATGGCCACAGGCAGGAATGACTTCCTGTGTCGCTCTGTGGTGCATCTGGGTGGGATCAGTCTTGTACTGAACGTGCTCCTGTGATCGACCAGCACGTCATGGAGTGGGTGGGAGGTATTGTCCATGATGGAATGCAGCCTGGACAGCGTTCTCCTTTCCGACACTGCCGTCAGGGAGCTCAGCTCCAGCCCCACAATGTCCCTGGCCTTGCGGATCAGTTTATTGAGTCTGTTTGCATCCGCTGCCTTCAGTCTGCCGCCCAGCACGAGACAGCATACAGGAAGGCACTGGCCACCACCCGACTCATAAAACATCCTCAGCATAGTCCGGCAGATGTTGAAGGACCTCAGCCTTCTCAGAAAGTAGAGGCGGCTTTGTCCTTTCTTGTAGAGAGCTTCTGTGTTCTTAGCCCAGTCCAGTTTATTATCGATGTACACTCCAAGGTACTTGTAGTCCTCCACGATGACCACACTGACCCCATGGATGGAAACAGGGTCACCGGTGACTTGACCCTCTTCAGGTCCACCACCAGTTCCTTTGTTTTTGTCACGTTGAGCTGCAGGTAGTTTCGCTCACACCATGTGACAAAGTTACCCACCACAGCCCGATACTCTTCTTCATCACCATTTTTGATACATCCAACTATCGCTGAGTCATCAGAAAACTTCTGAAGATGGCAAGACTCAGTCTGGTAGGTGAAGTCCGTGGTGTAGACGGTGAAGAAGAAGGGAGCGAAGACTGTTCCCTGCGGTGCCCCAGTGTTGCTGACCACCCTGTCCGACTCACAGTTTTGCAAGCGCACATACTGTGGTCTGCCAGACAGGTAGTCAACAATCCAGGATACGAGGGGGGCATCCACCCGCATCTCCGCCAGCTTCGCACCCAGTAGTGCCGGCCTGATGGTGTTGAAGGCGCTGGAGAAGTCAAAGAACGTGACTCTCACAGTGCTAGCCGGGTTTTCCAGGTGGGCGTAGGCGCGGTTGGTCAGGTAGATGACGGCGTCAATTAAGTTCTATTGCTCAGGGTTCAACGGCAGTGCCCCACATTCAGTGTCGTTTTTATAAGCCTAAAAAACTTGTTTCTTGGTCATAACCACCCGGGTTGCCTAGCTAGAACTATTGATATCGTTCAGAACTCGTTGTTAGCAACAAAACATATTTTATATAGACGAACAAGGACTAGCCTACGACTGGTGATGTCTTGATCTTCGCATGGTATTACTCGTGTGGGTGGATCCTTCCCAACGTAAAGCCAGGTTAGAAATGAGTAGCTGTCAATAAACAGTGTCGTTGGCATAAAAGGTTTTCTCTTGGTGAGGTATACCGCTTCATTCCATTCTTTCATTACTTCACCTGGTGTTACGGTTCCTTGTATGTTTGTGCTTGGCCCCTGTTGCTGTTCTCTGCTTTTTGTCTTTCTGTGCAGGACAGTTTGGCCAGCAGGCGTCCACATAACCGTCCTTCTTCCTACACAAAACTCCACTGCTGTTGTGCATTGTCAAAAGCTACATTTGGTCTCAAATGACCATGGTTCTGATTGGAACTTTTTAGCACATAACTTTTTTTTGGGAAAAAATATTACTGTTTAAACAAAATATTTTTCACTGAGAAATTGCATTAGTTTATTTCATACAGCCTTTTTTGCTCATCTTTATCAAGCGGGTGAATAATATAGTAGAGTTGACTGTACATGTAACCAGAGTCAATGCAAGTAGGGAGGCAGTGATGGCTGACCACTTTAAGGGTATGAGGAAGATCATTAACGGGAAGGGGGTTGCATGGCAAGTTTTCAACATTGATGAAACTGGTATTCTGAATTCTGAATAGAATGCTCACAAGCAGTGCATATTGGAAAGATATTTAAAGGCAGTGAAAGATGGTGTCACCCTTCCCTTCCATTATGCCAAACAGCAATGTAGAGCAAGTGATAGCAAGATAGACAGTTATTGTATGAGTCATTTCATTCACTGTGGGATCTTGGAGGTGCACGGAGAGATCAGTGAAGATACATGATCTATTCAAGAGGTTTGGATGGCTTATGACATGAAGACAGTAGTGAGTCATCAAGTCGGGACCCGCGAAATAACACACTGGTGACCACTTTCCAATCTAAAAGGTTTTAATACAATGCGCAAGGGGAGATAATGCCGAAGACGCTGCGACAGCGTTTATCTAGTAAATCTCAACTCAGTAACTGTAAGTGAGGGTTTAAGCACCCTTGTCCGAGGTGTAGCAGTTGCCCAGCATGCCGTTCCCTGGCAGGGAATACACATTGCACGCAGACATCCCGGAGGCACTCATTCGGTATATATTTTACAACAGAATTGGTGTGATGATTTGGCCCTAACAAGGTGGGGGCTGTTGTGGACAGTGTGTGTGTAAAATGTGTACTGGAAATGAAGATAAAACAAAAACATTTAAACAGAATAAAACAATCAATGAGGGTTATACTAAATTTCATACATCAAACCTAACACCAGGCAACTATGAATAGGGGGTGGAAGAGGTTTGTACTAGAGCTGTAACAAACAGGTTTGAGTAGGCAAAAGGAGGGGCTTTACCTACGTTGATGAAGATGGCATCCGGCAAATGGCTGAGTCGTACAAAAGAGCACCCGCAAGCGAGCAAAGACCACAATGGAAATTACAGCAAATGGGGAGGAAAAACCCCTATTAAAGGTTTTGAGAATGGCTCCCATTCAAAACCACAAAATTCTACTATCATTAACTTAGCTGTTTCATCGCCTATTTGGCTGAAATTTGGCACATCTACTCGGATATCACTGTACAATATATTCCTCGACTCTCAAGCTGATCCGTTCAACCGTTTTTGTGAACCAAACCCCTGGTAAAATTAGCAAAATATTTAAGAGTTTTTTTTCCTCAAGGCTACCTAAATATCTACAACACTGACAAAACAAATATGCTGCATACAAATGGTTGTATGGATGTCCTACCTTTGGGTGAGTGAACTTTGTAGGTGTTTTACTTTTTATTAAAATCAGAAGGCTTTATTACATTTACCGGATACACATGCCCATTGACTTTTAATGAGTGAGGTTGCAAAAGTTCGAATAAAAAAATGCTAGCAACCTTTGGCACCCACATCCAACGTTCTTCTAAATAAATAAAAGACAGATTCAGAACACAATCAAAAGGAATTGTCACGAGGCAGCTACTATGGTGAAGGGTCGTGGCTAGATAGTAACCCTTTTTCTTCCCAGATCTTGTGCATGTGCATTTGCCGCTAAAATGGTAAGTTACAATGACAAGTCGGTAACCCTAACTCTAACTCTAATCCTAACCCTAAGGGTAAAACAGCTCTGGAGCGAGGGTTGGATGCTTTCCGTTGTTACTATGGGGACTCAGTCAAACTTTATGGGAGTTTGTAAAGCCACACATATAACACTGGAAAGGACAAAATGTCATAATTGAATGAAAAAAAAGTATGGTGCTATCTGATCAAGCGACTACTGAAGACTCACCTCTTCAGGGTGCACCTCTCCCGTAGTCCGGTTTTGTTAACTTAGGGACATAGTTGCTTAGTTTACACGTCTACTTGTTTATGTATTGTATTAGGCTTAGGCATTATTTCCTGCATTGAGTGCTTTACTGCTACCTCTGAATTGTGGCTACAGATTTACCTACAGGGTCCTAGTTTAACTATGTGGTTGCTCCTAGCACCCAGGAATTGTACTTCCCACTAGGGTGGCTTTCAGCTAAACTGTTCTTGACTACGGTTAACACTTTGTTGTACGTCGCTCTGGATAAGAGCGTCTGCCAAATGCCTATAATGTAATGTAATGTAATGATCCGGTTATGCTCTTGGACATGTCTTGAATTGATCGAGGCTAATCATTGAAATAGCAACCTGCTATCCTAAGCAACCTGCCCGTACCCAGTGGTGAGTAGCCTACATGTTGATTGAAGTACAGTAGACCAACATAGCTACAGTACTGTAGCAGGTGTCAAAGCTGTGTGCAGGAAAACCGTGTTAGTGCATATGTGAAATTAAAGGTTTTGATCCTCATTTGAATGTCTGTCTTTTTGGCTTTTGATCAAAACCTTTAACTTTTCACTTAAAACTTGGTTTGGGGGATTTCATAAATTCTTTAGTTTGAACCAGAAACATGATGTCCTTCATTTTCCATAGAAAACTATTGGACAATGAAGAGGGATGACACCCAGATGTCTTCAGACCTTCAGCCTCAGTAATTCCTTAATACTTGTCCTTGAATTGATTTATTTAGTTCATAAGTACATTTACATTTTTGTACTGTAATTACAAGAGTCAGAGTCAGATTTACATGTGAATCCCACATTTAAAATTAACAGGAAAATAATTTGGATTTTTCACATTTTCAGGATAAGCAACAACTTTCAGTAATGCAACCTTTTGGTAAATAGAGGGCTACTGTACCTCTATTGTTAAAAACAACTACAAAAAGTACACATTGCATCCTAATGGAATTGGCAAGTGTTATAATTCAGTGAGATATATCCTCAGATTATCTTCGACATATGAAGTCCAGTCTTCGGTTGTTCTGGGTGTCAGAATTGTTATACAGACTTTTGATGTCCTGTTTTGTGCTGCTGAGGTACTTAGGCACTCGAGAATGGGAGGCACCCCTAGAAACCAAATAATTTGACCTAATTCCTCCAGTGATGGGGCCAAGCCCGCACACGATGTCCTGGTTAACTGCTTTGCGGAGTGAGCAAGTGTTCCGGTTGGCCTCTGTGGCCACTCTGATCAACCCTGCAGCGTACTGCTGGAACTGCGCATCATCTTCCATGAGACGCTGCGCAGTCTTCCTTTCGAAGTCTGTCAACTCTTTCTTCACGAGATGGTTCTTGGAGGACTTTTCAGCCATTTGCTGGCGGAGGGTCTCGTCCATGGAGAAGCGATCCGCTTCTTCTTCTCCCGTTTCAGCTGCTGCTCCTCCCAGTAGGCGCAATCCGCCTCCTTGTTGGCTTCAAGTGTGTTCCGCGCACTCTGCTGTTCCTCAGCCGCCCGCTGCTCCTGCATCCTGCATGTGTCCTCTCTCCTTTTGGCGATGGCACTGATCATGGCCTTCTTCTTGGCCATCTCCTGGCACTCGCATTCCAGCTCAGCGTCGAGTTGGGCCTTTGCCTGCGCCATGGTCTCTGCATCGCGCGCCTTCTCTCTGACGGCCTTCTCCTGCAGATGCGTGGACAAGTGCCCTGCCAGTCTCTGCTTGCGTCTCTCCAGCTGCCTGTACTTGTTCCCCTTTTCCTCCTTCTTCCTCCTCCTCATCCTCATCTCGTTCTCTTTGTTGACAAGCTTCCGGCGCTTCTCCTCCATATCGTCCTTCTCGGCCTCTTTTGCCCGGATTGCATCCCTCATCAGCACGTGTGTCTCGTGTGCCTTCCTGATGCTCTCCTTCCCCTCCTGCTGTGTCTTCCACAGCTCGGCCTTCTCCCTGGCATACTTCTCCCGCAGCTGCTGGCACTCCTTCAACTCCTTATCTCTCTCCAGCTTGCTCAGCTGCTTTATGAGGTTCTGGTCCTTCAGCTGCTGCCTCATGTACTCGGTGAAGTCTGCCTTCTCCTTCTCTTGCCGCCTCGTTCTTTTACACTTCTGCTCGACGGCTTCCAGCTCCTGGCGACTGACCTGTGGCGTGAACTTCTTGGTCTCCTCATTGGATGCATTCTTCATCCGCTGCTTCATCTCTATCTGCTCATCCCTCTCCTTCAGAGTCTCGGTCAACAGGACAATCCTGTGGAACTGTTTGACGCGGTCACTTTCGGAGAACTGGCAGCGTGTGGCTTTTGCGAGGGCCTCAGCCCTCTTTTGTGCCATGATGACCTTTCCTCTTCCACCCTGTACACGGGAAACAGAATCCTCCGCCATATTCATGTCATTGTGTTCCATTTCAAACAGACTATTTATATACCATAATGAATCGGGGGCCTTGCTGTGACGTCAACGCAAACAGAAGTTGCTGATTAGAATCATTTGGATCCAGAAAGAATCGCGTTAGGGTTCTGCACTGACGTCACAGGGCTACGAAGCCAAATTCCAAATCCATGCTTGTTTCCTCTTAAAGCGATTTTTTATTACTAGAATAAGTAAACGTAAATAATAAACAAAATACAAATCTTAATTAACGTTAGTTAAGGCTACACATTCAGCCCTGAATGTCAAACGATTAAGTTTTGAATATTAAATAATAATCGGTAATAGAAAATGAACTATAACAATAACAACACAACATTTTCCACATAAGCCAAGTCAACCGGGTAGGTAGCCACCAGCTACCGGCTATGTCAACAGAAGTCGAGAGATGTTCATTTCCCCTTGCACATCCCGATAATCAAACTGGTTTGGCGATTTGAGCGTCCTTTATTCCCGAAATATATGTCTTCTCGATTATCGGTTGAGTAACGCCGCTCATTTTCTGACCAATTATAAATGAGAGATGCAGATCGAATGAGACGACGGACAATAACATCAATAGACTGCCAATTGCATTGCAGCGGGTAATGTAACACATAGCCTACGAATACATTCTTATAGAAAAACATTTTGCTTGGTATGATGTGACTGTTTCGTCTTTTACTCCAAATCTTTCATAGACAATAACATGCTCATTCAATTAGTATATGGTTTGACATTAGTAGGTAAATCGCTTAGCAGCCCCCATATACGGCTATTCATGTTTCGTGCTTACAGTATACGGGGCATTCTACCGAATTAGTTCAAAGTGCGGTCCCACAACAAGAAAAACTATTTAACAAAACAATTAAGTATTCAGACATAGATATTTACTAAGAATAAGTTATGATCTATTTAAACCCAAGGCATTAAATTAGATAGTGATAAGCGAAATTTTAAAAAATAAAACATTTATAGGGTACTTTCTATTGGGAAGTAGCTGTCCCAAACTCTGACCCCTAAATGTAAATGTATGTAAAGTTCTATTGCTCAGGGTTCAACGGCAGTGCCCCACATTCAGTGTCGTTTTTATTAGCCTAAAAAACTTGTTTCTTGGACATAACCACCCAGGTTGCCTAGCTAGAACTATTGATATCGTTCAGAACTCGTTGTTAGCAACAAAACATATTTTATATAGACGAACAAGGACTAGCAGACTGGTGATGTCTTGATCTTCGCATGGTATTACTCGTGGTCGTGGATCCTTCCCAACGTAAAGCCAGGTTAGAAATGAGTAGCTGTCAATACACAGTGTCGTTGGCATAAAGGTTTTCTCTTGATGAGGTATATCGCTTCATTCCATTCTTTCATTACTTCACCTGGTGTTACGGTTCCTTGTATGTTTGTGCTTGGCCCCTGTTGCTGTTCTCTGCTTTTTGTCTTTCTGTGCAGGACAGTTTGGCCAGGAGGCGGCGGGGCATAATTAGTCGATTGGAGGACCAGAGCTATATAAGGCCGGACACCGGCCGGTCCAGTCTCTCCCGGTCCCGTCGCCACGTTATTCCTTAATCAATGCTATTCTTTTGTTATTAGTCTACCGGTGTAATAAATACTTTTTTTGCACCAAAAACTCGCCTGGTTTCCACTTTGTTCGGTCCACCCGACCTTGGATCGTAACACCTGGTCAGCTGCCAAATCACAGGCTGCGACTAATAAAGTGATAGTGTATGCAGCAGTAAGTCTCTCCAGCATCTCACTCAGTAATGTCAGTAATAATTAACCAATTAATCAAACTGAAACCATTCATGAAAACATTTCATAAATATGCTAAATCTGTATACTTTATTTTTTACAGAGGAAACGGTTTCTTATGATGCACAATATATTTTTTAAATATATGATTATGATTATTTTTTCAACACTTTGCCAATAGTGCATTTGTTCCTGTGACCTGTACAGGTTGACAAACAGCTCATCAATTACTCATGACTGCAGCAGCTGTAGGTGTCAAATGGCAAGCAGAACATTATTTTACAGAAGCTGGCTCAGAAATAAAGGAACCTAGCCAATGAGCTGTCAGATCTAGGAGCAAGCAGCTTCAAGTTCTGATTGACTGCAAACACTGACCATGAGTACAGTATTTATGATGTATTGCCTCAGCACTTAAATATACATATTTTCTATGAGCACTGTGCGCTACTGTTTAAAAAAGTAATTCACAGTTGCACCAGTGCATACTGTATATAAATTATATTTATTATGGTAGATAGGTGGACACACACTAATGTCTAGAGGTGTTGAACTGCTGGCAATTTTCACTGATGATGTTTGGCATGTGGCAATTTGAAGTAGAGCTTGAACGATTAATTGTTTCCACCAACATAATTGGCTGAAATTTGGCTTAGAAAAATCTACAGTGCCCTCCAGAATTATTGGCACCCTTGGTGAAAATGAGCAAAAAAGGCTATGAAAAAATGTAAAAAATAAAATAAAATAATAATCCTTATCAAAAAATAAACATTTTTCTCAAAAACACGTGTCACAATTATTGGCACCCTTAGAAATTCTAAAAGATTTTTATTTGTTTGTTTTTTAATTCACCTGGTCATCCATGACTTCCTGTTTCACTGGGGTATAAATATAAGGTGACACACAGGCCAAACTCCCTTAGTCATCCATCAACATGGGGAAGATCAAAGAATACATAAATGAAATGCGACAAAGGTTGTTGACCTTCATAAATCAGGCAATGGCTATAAAAAATAGCAACATGCCTGAAAATTGTCCAGACCAAAGACGCTAAATTTTTTCCTATTAAATTGTCTTGTTTGTCCATTTTTTTCCAGTGGCTCAGTCAAATGTATCTTTTATTTCTGTACATGGGAGCATCAAATAAATTAAGTGAGAAACTGGGAATCTTGTTGGAATTCGGGTAAAACAGAGATCTGTGTTCAGTCTGGATGAGAGAGGCTGCCTGGAACCGAAGTCTCTGAATTGCTGGCAGCCAATGTTTTGATGGGGCTGCATCCCTGCACTGCCACCTCTGGCTCAGATGAGTAAGCACAGCTTTGGATACGCAGGACCATACGGCGTCCATAAAAGTCGCGGTAGTCGGGAGGCAGCTCCTCCAGGGCCTGTAGTGCCCTCTCCAGGACCTGCATAGCCCTGGCGGCAGCAACAGGGTCTTTGTTCCCGTAAATGTCTTTTTTGTCATAGCTTTCAGCCCGCAGGTGGCGCCAGAACACGTTGACACCCACCCCAAACTGCAGAGCCAGGGTGTTGTGGAACCACAGAGCTGGAAAAAAATAAATACAAAGGAAATCATTAAAAGGATATGAGTGAGTGCTCTGGTGTGTCTTTGATTTTCCTTGCACTGGATTCAACACTGGCCTTCAGACAAAATGGCAGCAGTCGAGATGACGATTCTGGAGCCTTCACACTTCAAACTGTTTGCAAGGATCTTCTATAATTATTTTTAGCAGTAGACATTTCAGTTATAGTAGTAACTGAAGAACCATAATTGAATTCGTTTTTTTTTGCTTCTGATTTTTTTCCCCCCCGTTTTTCTCCTAATTTAGGGGCCAATTATACCCTCCATTTATTTCGATTTGCCCTCCCCACACAAACTTGAGGCAAGCCAATTCTCTGAGGGCAGCGAACTTCCTTCAAGATGGAATTCGCCCACCCATGTTCTGGAGACACTTACGTGCTTCTCAGCGAGTTCATGCCGGCTCACCCTCCCCCCTTCCCCTGGAGCGGATAGCCAAACCCTGCCCCCGATCGGGACTCCCCACCAGAGCCGGATAATTGAATTTGAAGATTAAACCTGTACCTGAAACTGATTTTCAAGTCCAGGCCTGTTTCCTGCCTTTCTCACACTTTAACACCCTCCATCCCTCACCCCACCCACTCGTCTCAAGCATTTTGGGCCCCCAAGGCTTCCATACCAGGAATAAAAAGGAGGTCTCCTGGTTCCAGCACACACTCATACCGCCTGGCCTTCACAAACTCTGGGTATCGCTCAAGATCAGGGGAATCGATGTCCAGAACCTCTGACTTGTCACCTTACGAGAGGAGCACAACTTCAGTGTCAGCATCTGCTGCCATTTAAAGCAACTGCTATGACAGCAACTACCCACAAATAACCCTCTTAAGCCCTGTACCATAGTGTGTCATCAGGTTAAAAGGGGACCCAAAACACAAAATACTGTGAAATGCCAAGATGTAGGATAGCTTATGTAGTCTACATTTGCAAGTTAAATTGTAGATGTTGACATGATTCGGGAACCAAGTCACTTTTACAACATCCGCATAGATATGAATCAGACCAGTAACTTAGTGTTTTTATACAGTATAGAGGCAACAGAAACCAAATACTCAAAGGAATATTTTCTCCAAAGACTTACACTTCCTGCCTCAACAAAGAACAGCATTGTATTTAGCAAAATAAATTTAACAATCTCTGTAAAAGTAATGATTCTGCAGACAGGGATTAGTGTTGCAGGTTCCATGTGACAGATCTCACCTGAAAGATAGAGGTGCTGTGCATCACGGGGACTGTACAGAACCACACGTTTCCTGCCGCTCACCTGAGCGAGCAGGTTATCCATCACCTAACAGAGGAGAGAAAACATGAAAAGTGGCTGTCCCTTTCTTTCCAGTGTGTCTGTGTTACTCAAGTTTTCCATTTCCCTTCACATCCCTCTTTTCCTTCCCATCTACCTAACTTCCCTTCTTCTCATCTCTCACCTCCGACTCTTTCACTTACATCATAGTGTGTCCACAGCTGCAGGCCACAGGAGCTAATGCGAAACACACAGGAGAAAAACTGCTCTGGCTCAAAAAACTGTGGGATAGAGAAGTCCTCCGCCAGGCCTGGAAACTGCTTCCTCAGGTCAGCAGGCTCCTGAGAGAGAGAAGTCTTTAGGCTCATCACACCCTCACATGGCTTCTAAATCCATGTTTGGCCATGACAATTCAGTCCTGATAGCCATCATAATCACATTGTGTGTCCATACAGGAATCACAAAATGCAAACAATCTTGGGTCCCTGAGTTAGTCAATGAGTGCTGATGCAATTTATATCTCATTAGTGCAGAAATTGACAAAGAATGTGACTGAAACCAAACCAATCATGGAACAGAAGCAGTGGAAGACACCATTGACTATAATGGAATAGGATTTATTTAAACCGGTGAAAATCACCAGTTTTCTTGGAAGCCAAGTCATGTGGGATTCTTTCATAGGCACATGTACATGGGATGAATAGAGACTCACCCTGCGTGGGTCATCTCCCAGTGAGCGCAAGTAGTAACTCTCCTCCTGTGGGACAGACAGACAAAGTCAGATGGGGTGAGGTCAGTACCCCTCAAAAACAGCAATGCCAATTCCTCCTCTCCACTTCTGTTCAGTGATGGGGCAGATGTACAGATTCACCCTACCCACAGTACTCATATCTGTCTAACTTGATATCTATGTTAATATTTCAGTTTTTAAAGCAGTTCCTGACCTCAGAGATAAAGAAATCAGAGTGCTTGGTCTCTGCAGCTCTCTGGACAAACACATCAAAAGGCAGTGTCCTGAGACAACACAAACAAAAGACACACAGATGAAAGACATGATGGCAGGATTCCAACTGTATGGTGGAAATATTATAATTGGATTTTTTTTTTTTTTTTTGACTGTGATCACTGTTTATTCAAATAGTATTTCATACAATTCATTTTGGGACATTATTTAAATTATTTCTGCACAGACGTCGCATTGATATCAGCTAAACTTTGTAGCTACCTGTACAGAAAGTTCTTGTGGAGGAAGTCCATCTGTGGTACAGGGGACACATGAACTTTAACCTCTCTGTCACCACCCTTCTCTCGAAGGTAGTCCACTGTCCACTTGTCAAGGCAAGGCCCAAGGGAGACACCCCTTAAGACAGCGGGAATGCGCTGGAACAAACAGAAACAACTAATACGGCATCTGGTTCATGCAATACATAAAATGTAAAACTAGATTCTGTTTGGAGTGGTGATATGTTTACCATCTGGTAAATCTCTCGCAGGAAAACCTCCCTGTCCACCGCTGTAAATAGGGGTACCGTCACCTTTTCTGGATCCTGCATCATCAATACAAGGAGAGCACAATTCTGTTAAAATAATTGTAATGCTAGAGAAGGCGAATCCTGACGACCGCGCTGATACATCTGTGCCAGACGTCAGTCGATCTACAGCAAGAGCGCTTAGTGTGACGTCAAAGCGCATCAGTTCAATATGTTCCCCGGAAACACTGGTGGTCCATTGGTTCCTAACAGTGTTTCTGTTGTTTATCGAGCTATTTACTTATTTCCATGTGGTCTACAAATTATTAGATTGTTTGCTAGCTTTAGTTGTTGTGTTACTGTTAAATTAAATAAACAGATGCTGTAATTCTAACGTTAAAGCTGAGACTACTATCAAAAGCTTGCTAGCAAGCCAACAATACAGTTGCGGGCACGTTGTAACATTAACAACAGCAAGCAACCGCATTAACGTAAATAATCACAATCGTGTTTCTTTATATTTCCAATGGATGAGTAAGACCGACGATTGATATTTGTTAACGACTTTGTTAGCTAGCTAGCTACCTATGTCAGATGTTTCCTGTCGGATGTCATTGCACACGGAACTAAGGGGGCAATGGGATGGGAGTAGTACAATGGCGCTGCCCGTACTGAGGAAATGTTGCTCCAGGCCTCCAACGTTGCTGACCCGTGTCCTTAGAACGGAGCGGGGTGTGCTGACTAGGTCCACGAACAGAAATCTGACACCTGTGGCTTCTGTCCTTTCCGCGGTTCGAGTGTTCAGTTCACAAGAGGATGGACAAGCCAACAAACAGAAACAGAATAAGGTGGTTGTATTTGGGATCCCCAACCCTTTCATATGGTTCAGAACCAGAATATACTACTTCTTGATCCAGGCCTATTTCGACAAGGAATTTAATATCGACGATTTCACGGATGGAGCAAAACAGGTAGGTTCGTGCTTGGATAATGTGTTCGGATGTTATGAATTAACATAGTTCGCTAAATCGAAGCATAGCTAGCTAGTTGCCAAATAACTCACTCATAATTCAGGATCAGCTCTCTCAACCCAGATCAGAATCACAGGAGTGATTGATATGATTGAATAAATTGTAATGATAATAATAATCCATGTTGTGGGGACATTATCTATTTGTTTACTCCTAACGTTAGTTGGACAGAGGTCTCCATTTGTCCTTAGCCGACCTAATCCAGCCTACTTGGTTTACGTAGCTCAAAGTTACTATGGGCTTAGTTTTAAAGGAATAGCTCTAATGTAATCAAAGCTATTTCAAGACTGGTAGCCCTAAATCTTACCAAATAAGTCAGTATACGAACGTGTCAACCCCTGTCAGTGACTGCATTGTTTTGTTGCAGGCCTTCTCCCATGTCTCTGGACTTATTTCTCAGTGTCAATTTGAGGCTCTTGAAGGTCTGGTGGCTAAAGATGTGAGTGGAGTTGTACAAGCCGTGTAACATTAATGTTATGTAGTTTACAATTCTTGTCAGTGGCTACAAATGATTTCAGTATTTTAATGACATTGGCCTTGGCAGTGAGGTAGATCACATAATATCTGCTTGGAACCTTTCTTTATGCCCCTACAGTTGATTGGCAAACTGGAGGAGAAATGTGCCCATCTTCCTGCAGGCCACCGGGAGGCGCTGTCTGCAGAACCAGAGGAAATAATGTACACCACACCAGGGGATGTGGGGATCTACTATGACGACAATGGTAAGAATAGTCCCTGAGTGAATAATGGGGTGTTGTACAGAGAAGTAATAAGAATACATAATGACAAGAACAGTTTGTTTGGCCCATCTAGGCTTGTCATTTATTGGTATAAAGAATATTCAGTACTGAATCAATACTATACATCCCTGCTTACTCCTCATTAAAAAAAATACATATAAATTACTAACCTTTTCCTTCCCAGTGTTACAGGTATGGTGTGCAGCTGCCTGCAATGATGTCTATCGCTGTATTACTGTGCTGATCTCTTGCGTGATCTATGATTGTTCCTACCATGTATTAATGCACATCTTGTAAGTCGCTCTGGATAAGAGCGTCTGCTAAATGCTTAAAATGTAAATGTAATGTAATCAAGCCTGAACTTGAATACCCCAAGTGTTTGTGCCTCCACTTCAGGACCTGGCAAGCTGTTCCATGCATTGGCAACTCAGTGTAAAAAAATTTATTTTGATATCAGTGCGGAATTTAACTTTAACTCATTTCCACCTCTTCCAACTCTTGTTCTGCTAACAGAACTCAACTTTAAAAAAAATATTGGTAGTTCGGTTTGTTAATCCCTTTTATGATTTTTAAAAACGTCAATTAAATCCCCCTTAGTCTCCTTTTACTAAGCTTGAGTCTTTCTTCGTAACATTTACCTTTCATACCAGGTACCAATTTTGTTGCCCCTCTTTGTACTTTTCAAGAGCTTCTATATCTTTTTTGTAGTGTGATGCCCAGAACTGCACACAGTACTCAGTGAGGTTTGACAAAAGCATTATATAACATCAATATAACCTCAATTTATTCTCAATATTTTCTGCTATATATCCTAGCATTCTGTTGGCCGTTTTCACTGCTATAGCACAATGCTTAGATGTGGATAGACTTTGATCAACAACAACTCCTTCAAGTTGACAACTCCCTTGACAACTCAAGTCTTTCAGATTGAGCACATTCTACATTCTACTGAGACAAGTGCGGAAAAGAGGCACAGACGGAAGTGGTCATTTTTCAAAATAAAACACCCTGCAGACTGCGATAGTCAATAAAATGGAAATAAAATTAAAATTAAAACGTTTTTATTATTTCTGTGCGGCCCGGTACCAAATGCCTCACGGACCGGTACCGGGCCGCGGCCCGGTGGTTGGGGACCCCTGCTCTAGAGCACGTTGCCCAACACAATCTCTTTTCTCTGTCTCTCTCACAGGTCGTAAGTTTGTCAGTATTCTGATGCGGTTCTGGTACTTAACAAGGACTAACCTGCCGGACGAATCCCTTGATGGCACGCGTGTCTTCCAGGTGTCTGTGGGTGGAAAAGGGGAAGCCGAAACCAAGAGACTGCTCACGGCCAATTATGAGTAAGTGAGACTGTAGGCCGCGCCATTGTGCTCTTTTTGCCAGTTGGAAGTTAGTTATATGTTTGATCATGGTTGTGAGATTTTCTAAACATTGTCCCTTGACGAGGTCTCTGTATAACCACCTAATTTGTATTAACAGGTACTAATTAAACTCTCCACTGTGCAAATACTAGTTATAGGATTAATAACAAGATTGATAATGATTCTACTTACATCCTGTCACTTAAACAGCAAATGGATGACCTAAGAATGGCTACACCCTCCAGATTTCTAAGAGTTACAGTACATTGAGCCTGAGTACCTGGAAGGAACACTTTTTTAAAGATTGAAATGTATTTTTTTGCAAAAATTGCTATTTAACTGTTAACCACACTGGCAAGATAATGATAGACATCACACAATATTGAAAGACCTTTATGATCACAGAGGCACTTAAAATGCCAAGCTGAGAGAGAATTTAGATATTCTAGTATCTGACAACTGGTAGGCTGCAAAAATATTTTTTTTGCCTAATCTGCACCTGATAATTTACACATTTGATGATGTATTGTTGTCCTTTCTTAATTCTCTCTGTTCGGCTTTATCTCAAAGCGATTTGCATATTCTGCATGTTATGCTAGTTTGAGGACGGCAACTCAAAAGTGGACAGCATCACAAATTGGGCATTAGGTAAAAATTAAATTAAAAAGTGGACAGCATATGGTATTTGTATCTGTTGTCTTAAACTCAAAAATATTGAAGAAGAGTTTCAAGGTGGAAATTTAAGAGCAGAATCTAACAAAAACACAGTATTTTATTGATATTATTGTTATGATGATGAATTATTATTTAAAAAAAGGTACCCCTCAAAGGCACACACAGCAATACAGAAGCAGAGATGAGTGTTCTCCACAGCGCAACACCAGGTAGAGGAGCCACATCTCGCAAGCTAAGGAACCATGATTGCTGTAAATTAACAACGTGAAGCAGGCTCTTCCGAACCTTGTTAAATTGAGTTTCCGTAATCGAAATGAATTTAATAATGGATCAGTCTGTGGATTGAAAAGTGTTCTTGATCAGTACCGCAAGGGTGGTGGATGAATGTGAGTTTTCTACTCACTAACTGCCTTAGCATTGTCCAGGGAGGGAGGGTTTTAATCGGCGGGATTGTCTATCTCATTGCACACTAGCAACGACTGGTCAATTGGGCACCTGTAGTCTGCCTGCAGCAGCTGCGCATGTAGTGTTCTCCAATGAAGCAATGACTGTGCAGCTCAGCTGATGGACTGCTGTGTAAAAATAAGTTCTGGTAGCATGTACAGAGATGAGACAGGCTTAGAAATAAAATTCGAAATTACAAGTTGGTGGGGAAAAAGTATGTAATTCTGGGTTAAAAATGGGTTTATTGCCTTCATCAGTGAAATGGTGTTATGTGCTGTTGGCAGTCTTATGTACCTAACTCTAAAGTGTCACCACCACACTACGTGTCTGTCATCAGCACATAACACCATTTCACTGATGAAGGCAATATGCCAAAACATTTGAATCCTCTTAAATACAAAACTTTGAGTGCGGATGCTTTATGAATACAGGTACTCCTCACTTAACGACCTACCTGTTTAACGACCGCGTGGACTTACGACCAGCTCTCCGACCAGTCGGTATTGTACGCTGTACGAGAACTTTGGTCGTGGAAACGGCAGCGTGGCGTCTCAGCGTCAAGCATCTCATTTTGCATCACCCTTTCTCAGTCTCAGTCTCGTTCCCGCAGTCGGTCAGTATTCTCTACACTACCCAGTTCAGTATGCTTGAAATATCGGTAAGCGGCGGCTCCTCGCTTATCGACCAATTCGCTTAACGACCTAGTCGTAGGAACGGAACTCGGTCGTTAAGTGAGGAGTACCTGTATAGTGTTGGGAATCTGCTCCCTTTGTGGAATCAAGTCGGGACTGGCGAAGTAACACACTGGTGATCACTTTCCAATTTAAAAGGTTTTAATACAATGCACAAGGGGAGAAATCAATGAGGGTGAAACTAAATTTCATACCACAAACCTAACATTCCCCCATTTTGTATTGGTGGTGGGGTAGCATCCCAACCACCATTATTTAGATTCTGTTCATTCTCCCATTTGCAAGAGAATTGGTCAGATTGGATTAAGTCACATCATAATGCACATTATTGATTAAACTATGCAACTTACAGTACATACAAAGAACTAAAACAAAAGTTACAATACTAAGACCCCAAATACACTGAGATATTTCCAGATATATATCAATTAGCCATTGGGTCACAGTCGTTGCCTTTTTAGTCGCACTATGGTAATGCGTTAGCGGAGAGGAAGCATCAGTAGCCTCCCGAGTAGAGATGAGAGCATGCTTAATTTTTACTCCAGTTTCCTTAACTAATCTCTCAATCAGTTCTATCGAATCTGCCATAAGAGCTCTCTTAGAGGAATTATTAGAGTCCAACACCCAGCTATCGGGTGCTGGAACAGAAGTGTTAGTGGTGATATCAGGAGCGACTAGAATAGAGCCGATAATGATAGAAATACCAGTTGGGTTAACACAATAGGGTTAGGTGTTAGGATCATGCGTAGTGGAAGCAAGATGGTGAGTAGCTTGGTTAGAAAGAAGTCCTCCTTTTGCGATATAGTAATTGTTGCTAACAGTTTGTCAGCCCAATCTCGATTATTAGATTCTATAGTTATTGAAATTACGTTAGCTGTTGACCCAGTGGCTCCCACCCATCCTGCAATATCAGAGAGCAAATCCTTACATTTCCTAATTACATCACCTTTATAATTACATGGAAATCAAATGAGAGTGTCTGATTGATACACCTACTAGGGCAGGCAGAGGTTCTCCAGAGGACAGTCTAAACTTAGGTCCACAATACAATTCTTGTACTGCGGATATGTGTGTCTGCCTGGAGACACACGACAAGACAAATGGCCCCCAGGAGCCAGAAGGGTAGACGGGGATTATTGTGCCCCATGTTGGGTCTCACCCTTGTATTTCTTTAATAAAAGTAATGTGGATCCACACTGTGAATTCCAGTCACTCGGACAGCCGATGGGGTCGTGACCAGAACAGTGTGTCGTCCGGACCAGTTGGGATCAAATGTCTTCTGATATGTTTTCACCAGGACCTGTCTCCAGGTTCAACTATGCAAGTTTCCTCCTTGTCCTCAGCCGGGTCCGGTTCGGTTCTGTGATCATGTGAGACACACTGGGACAAGTCAGTTACATGTAATTCACCACCACCAATACACAAATCACCAGGAGTCCTCATCAGTCGACCTGTAAGCATTTTGAAGGGTGAAAGTGAATCTTGATTAGTTAGGCCCTGCTCTCATAGAGAGGAGCACCGCTGGTTGTTTCCTCACCCAGTCTTTTCCTGAAATGGAGAACAATTGCTTTGTTAGTTTATTCTTTAAAACGTTTGTCTGCTCAACCATCCGCAGGTGCCACAGAGGCAACTTTTCCTTCGATTGCTGCAACCTTTGCCCACTCATCTGCCTTCCTGTTACCCTCTGTATGAGGATCAGTTCCATTGGTGTGGGCCTTCACTTTCAATACTGCCACCTGTCTTGGTTTCTGTATTGCTTCATGTAGTCTCTTCACTACTCCCCCATTTTGTATTGGGGCTCCTGCGCTAGCCAGGAGTCCACAATTAAGTTTGTGTACTGCCCACACCTCCGGGGGTCCAGGGAGTGGTGGGAGAGCTACAGGGGCACAAAGGGCAGCATAATTACTATGTGGAGCATACATGAGAGGTGTCACAGTAATATTCTTACTAGAGAGAATTTGCATAGAGGGGGAATCCCCCAGATTCAACGGGCACCATGGTTCATTTAGCATGTCTTTGCCAATTACATTTCCTTCAACCTGTACTATAATTTTCACTCATACTTGACCAAACTGTTTCGGGACATTTAGCTCTAGTAAGAGTATACACATCAAATGCATGTACTGTCCTATCCTACTCCAAAATGCTACATTTGGGTCCTGTCTCTGCAAATCAGGTAATTCTTTAATCATAGTTCGTAAATCCGAGGGGCTAACCCCGCATTCTAACAGGGGGCGATTCGGCGACGAGCTGCCGGAAATGCATTGATTCTCTATGAGAGTGAGCGACTTCCGGTGCTTGACCGATTGGCCGATTTATGGGCGTGGCGGCGACCCAGAAAAGTTGAAAAAGAAGGGAGAAGTAGGGGGAGGCTGGTTGAATATCTCTGTTTCATTATCTTTATATTTTAAATCTCCCTGATGCTGTTTTAACTTAATGCTACATTCAGTCAGCTCACTAGTCATCTCCTGTAGCTGTTTGTCATACTCAGATTTTAGTTTTTGCCACATCATTGCTGTGCTTTCGTAAGATAGAACAACACACATTACGGCTTCTTTCCGTTTTTTCGTACAATTCTTACGGTTACTCCACCATTCGCCCATAGCTTGAGCTACAGTTTGATCATGTTGTGCTTTCAAAGGAAAGGGTGGGTTAGCCTTAATTACGCCACTATATCTAGGTATGATCGCTTCCATGGCAGCTTTCCTTTCCTTAACATCTCGTTCTCCATTCCTTCTCCAGCAATCGGTAACACTACAGCTAGTACAAAGTTATTATAAATACTTGTCGGTAGCTACGTCCCCGTGTGTAAGGGTTTCTAAGGGCAAGTAAAGTATGTGCTGTGTACTTTATCGTATTAATGGGAGTACAGGGGCAGTTCCTATGTGTATTACTGTTTTTTTTTTAGCCTTACTTCCTAATCTCGGGCTCATAGACTAAGGATATTCGGGTTCACAGTCCTTATGGTATTAGACCGGAACCTTGACAAGTTTATAGCAATATTTACGCTAATTCTATTATATATTGGCTGATTATATTATATCGGCTATATCGTGTACACTATACATAACAAACATATATTATATCATATATTACATATCACATAGGCCTAACACAACAATACAACTCATGCACATAAAGTTCAGACAAAAACCAAAATTGGGCTCGGAACACAGTTACGAGCAAACACCAGTGCACTCTCTTACTCATTCACTCGCATTGGCAAACAGCTAAGGTTTTCACAACTTCTACAACTGTCTACAACTTAATTGGCACTCGAAAGCACCCAGCAACCGCAGTGGTACTCGGAAGCACCTGCTAACAGTAACCAAAAATGCCCCAAATGTGTCCCAGTTGCCTAGCATGCCGTTCCCCAGCAGGCAATTCACATTGCAGGCAGACATCCCAAAGGCACCCATTTGGTATATAGTTAACAATGGAATTGGTGTGACCATTTGGGCCTAACAAGGTGGGGGCTGTTGTGGACAGTGTGTGTGTAAAATGTGTACTGGAAATGAAGATAAAACAAAAACATTTAAACAGAATAAAACAATCAATGAGGGTTATACTAAATTTCATACCTCAAACCTAACAATAGTTACTGAATTTATTGGATCTATGCGAGTGGGTTGGTTATATCTGATTGTTTGTATTTGTTGGCAGGTTCCAGAGGGAGTTTACCAAGGGGGTGCCACCAGACTGGACAATCACCAGGATAGAGCACTCAAAGCTGCTAGATTGAGCGGTGGAGTGGGGTGAAAAGGACAGAGGAGGACCTGTAACAAAGACATGCACCACAGTGAAAATGGGGGAACCCTCCCCAATGACATACTTTCTTTTGTAGCCCCAACCTGTAATCAAACCCCACTCCAGCAGTACACCAAGATTCCCCGCATGAACGGGTTGCCACAAAGCAAAATTAAACACCTGAAAATGAGCTGAACAGTAAGGACAACAATGGAAACCATGGTGATGAAGGAGGATCCTGGTCAGACCATAAGTTTTGCACTGTAATTGGTGACAGTGGTTAAGGAATCTGAGAAAGGTTTAAAGGTCTGACTCGTGTCTATGTAATACAGGAAGCTCTGCTGTAGCCAGCTCATCTGCTGCTTCTGGGGACTGACAAACCTGTGGTATGAACTTCAAAAGCTTGAATTGTGATGTAGAGAAAAAAAAGGGGAAGAAATCGACACACTCAAATCCCTTATTCATATTAAAATGATTGATTCCAATTGAACAACGTGGAGTCTGGTGCCAGGATTTGTCTTGTGTAGGTTGTTAGCAAATAATATATCTTTCTTAAAACCAATAAGTGGTCATCTAAGCCATTACTAGAGTGTATGTCCTTCAGTGAATGTGTTTCTGTGTGTTTTCAGGCCATGCCAGCGTGTGCTTGTGTGTATGTGCGGCCAGCATAAAGCCCTGTTTCTCCACGGAAAGGTCTGCTCAGCACCTCAGACATCAGAATGACAAGTTGTGCCCGTGTTCATTTTACACTGATTGAATGCAATAATTTATCTTTCTTTCCTATAACCATTAAAGAAAGAAATAAGGAAAATGGTTTGTTTCAGTTATTTTGTGCAAAGTCATGTGAGTCTTTTTTGAAGGACCTGTTTCAAATTATAGTGGTGGTGCATCTATTCACTGGTGGTTTGGTGGTAGAATGTTCACTCACTATTGGAGACTGATGTTTGTTTCACAACAAACTGTTTTGTGTTAAATAGGAGAAAGCCAATAAGGAGGTTGAACACTGCATGTTGAACTTGCCATTTGGTAATATCATTTTAATTGCTTTAGTAAACATTCATCTTTGTGAAATGTAGCTAATTCATCGCTTGATAAGGGTGTCCGCTAAGCAAATTGGTATAAAACGTAATTCGAAACTTTGTTTAGAAGAAATTGCGTCTTTTTTTTTTTTTTTTTGGGGCTAAATTAACTGAATTATCTTTCTCTGCATATCACACTATGGGCCCTATTTTCGTGCCGGCGCTGAACGGCGTTATGCCCCCAGCGCAGGCGAATTGCCAGTTTCGTCTGTCGCAAACGGAATATTTCCCGTCTCCGCCGAGTTTGGTCATTTCGTGGGCGCAGTGAAGGCGTTTGCGCGACTATGGGTTGGGCAGCGCAATAGGGGGTGTGACAATGAAAACAGTCGGGCGCTATGCAAGTTTGGTGTCAAGTAATGAGTTTGCATTAACGTCCAACTAGACCATCTCTTAGCGCAAACGCTGTCGCTCTGTGCAATTTGGTGACTTTATTGATGCGCACATTATCTGAAATCACATGAGAATGTTTTGTGAATATTGTTAATTTCCCCCCACGTTGAGGCAAATCGTCCAATCCATGGGTAACTTGCAAGCGTAATCAATTAAGCTAAAAACGATTTCGCCACAGCTTGTGGTTATTCAATGCACGGACATGAAAGACTGAAGCCAGCAGGTCATCCATCGCTACCGTTCAGTAAGATGCACCTGTTAAATAAATATATGTTTGTATGCACATTGTTTTTCTTATGTGAAAGGGGTTTATTCTTTCCATTTGCACTACGGAAAATGGAGTACATAATTGGACGCCGAAGGCGATACTGTGAGCGATACTCTGGGTTTGGTAGCTGGTGTTGTCCAGACGGCTATCAGTTCGGCTGTACATGCAGTTTCTTCTGCATGACGAACATAAATGAAACAGGCCTAGTTGCAGTTGTGAGTTTGTTATTTATTGCTTTCCATTTAACAATTACATTAAGTTAGAAGAAAATAAACGTTGTTTTTTAAGTTGGAAAGCTTACAAATAAGGAAAGAATAAGTAAAATAAAACACTTTCTTTTAACAATGTAGGTCTCAAAATATAAACTGAAATCATGAAAATAACAAATTAATGTGCGCCTTGTTTTCCCCCTCTGATTCGCGCGCCAACTTTTCCGCACCTCCCGCACCTTCTTTTGAGAAGCGCTCCTAGCGCAGCGCGCAAAACTGTCATCCATGTGAGGAAATTGCCAATTTGCTATTGCGTGAGTGCACTGGTATTTAAAGGGATAGAAAATAGGTGTTCTCATTGGCCATTATGAAACCAAACCCCCACCATACCCACATGTATTTTTTAGTTAATCCAACCTCTTTTACAACTGTGCCGGAGGTGCGCTATTGTCCTAAATCACGAAATTAGACACGCCCTAAAGCGACACCGTCTTTGCTTTGCGTCTGCGATACCGACACCGTCCGAATTCACCAAAATAGGGCCCTATGGGTTGAATCACACAGCGCCTACCCAGAGTAGTGGTGTGTCGTTCGTGAACGATTTGTTCCTTTTGAACGAATCCTTTTGGTGAACGAAAGGAACTGACTCACCTCCGTGTCGGATTCGTTCCTTCGGTTAATCTAAAGTTGCCATTCGTTTAAACTGCAACGACTCCTCCTTTTTAAAATTCCACCATTGGGCTCTAGTCTGTAGTATCCATTAGCCAACGACAGCACTGAAGCGCTTGGGCTCTCTGAGTCCCTCCCGTCGGGGTGACTCCACTACCACTGAATTCTGTACATCTAGCCTATTGTCATCACCACTGCCGACTTGCTCAACACTTCTTGTATATGTATCCCTGCCTTCTCACTTAATAAAATAAAATAAAATTACTAACCTTTTCCTTCCCAGTGTTTTAGGTATGGTATGCAGCTGTCTACAACGATGTCTATCGCTGTATTACTGCACTGACCTTGTGCGCAAACTATGATTGTTCCTATCATGTATTAATGCACATCTTGTAAGTCACCAGTGACTTGAATCTGATGCGTGCTGTGATGGGGAGCCAGTGCAGAGAGGAGAGTAGAGGGGTGACGTGGGTGAACTTCGGCTGGTTGAACACCAGGCGAGCGGCAGCATTCTGGACTCTGGCTTGATGGCACAGGCCGGAAGGCCTGCCAGCAAGGAATTGCAGTAGTCCAGACGTGAGATCACCAGGGCCTGGACCAGGAGTTGAGTGGCCTCTTGGGTGAGGAACGGTTGGATCCTCCGGATGTTGTGGAGGGAGAAACGGCACGTCCGAGTGATGATTCGAAGGTCCGTACCAATTAGAAATGAAACCACATCATTATATTCCTTTATTCAAACATAATATGCTAAACTATATGAATGTATCACAACTTTGTTGATAATTCTAGAGGTCAACATTGTTTTAATATTGGTGCAGATAGCTTGGTGAACAATGTAGGCTATGATGCAGGAAACCGAAACAATGCAAGTCACACCTTAAATTAGCCAACATAAATACCTAGGTGGCACATAGGCTAAATGTATTAATGGACGTTTTAGTCCATGCGAATGATCACATGGTAATATGTAGCCTACTTAGAAAGGTTGTCCTTTCAAGTATTTGTTTATGATTTTTTACATTTGGAGATGTTCCTTCTGATCTGAGAAATGAACCGTGAAAGGCATTTATTTTTCGGCTGTTTGTTCCATGTTACCAATTAAATGTTAGCATTGTTGTTGATATTACGCTTTTATTGTTTTTATTTATCCTATTAGTTTCCTTAAAATTTATCGTAATTTAAATTGAATGATTGACTCAGTTAAAAAATATTTACTGACGGAGTCGGATCCGGTCACTGCATAACTCTCGTTCTCATTCGCGGGAGTCTGAACGATAGCAGCGAAGGAACGGGTGAACGAATCCGTGAACGAATACTTTTAGGGAACTGAGTCAAAGGATCCGTGTCCCTGAAAGGAACCGTAACGCCCACCACTACGGAGCTCATACGTTTCTAGTATTTGGGAATGTCGTCACCAGCCATTTCTTGAAGCCCGCCTACTGGTATATTTCATTGGTTTGTGTTCTGACAGCGCATTGTTGTATAGGTCAGTGGCAATGGCAATCAGTGACATTACCGGGAAGGAGGTTGGTAGTACCACTGTATGCATTCGAATGATACGATAGCAATAGATAGTAGACAGGAATCTGGTTGGGCAGGGTAGACATGGAAACGACGCAACAATAAATAGAGACATACAATTAAAGCAATGAAAATCGCCACTGTGGCCTTCTACGGTTGTGCCCTGGGGCTTTTGGCGATGGGGCTACGGGAACTGCTGTTGGGGTTCGAGGAGAACAGATGCAGCATGACCTACATGTTCGAATATCCCGAATACCGGGTGAGTATCTCCCTAGCTGTCTTCCCGATACGATGAGCGAGGCTCCTTTCCATTCAAGGAGTGAGTGCTCCAGACACACTGATGTAAAACGCTCACGGTACGATGATTTGGTGTGCAAGCTACAGAACTAGAATACATTCCGCGAAAATATAATTAACTTGCTCAACAAGGTGGCTAGCTAGCTAACTAGTCTATCCTGTTGTTTTGGGAGATCTCCGAATTTGCACTCGCGTTGCCCTGTACCCGTGCGGATGTCTTTCACACTATCAGGATGGCATTATTTGTCCGTTTCAACGAGAATTTCACCACACCCCTTACAACATCCACGATACTGAATTGGGTTTTCTTCAACAAGTGTAGCAAGCTATCGTTTCCTACATTTCAAAAATACTTCTAGTTGGATGGGGACAAATGTCATATTAGAAGTAGCCTAATATAACGTTAGCTAACTAGCTGCCTTACTAATCTGCTTTACATTCTATATACGTTGAATACGTGGGATACAGTCAACACGAGTGTGCAAGTGGGTGTGTGTGGACCACTTTAATGTATCGGGTGTTTGATCTCGGATGTGTTGCCGGATCACACGTTTCCGGAATTAAAGCTGTTGATCCCTGTAAGGTGATTAATACGCCAGCAGTCTCCACTCTCGGATCATCTATCATGCCTGTCTGTCCCTGTCCAGTCACCGAACAGCGCATCAGCCACTGTGTCCCCATGAGTTTACCCACCCAAAGGTGGCCCACTGGCCTAATAGCCGGAGAAGTTGGCTAATGTTCCCGATACTCCAAAAGGCAGACGATGATCTGAAAGACTGCCTATGTGTGCGCGCTCTGGCCCTGTTGTTGTGCTCTAGTTAAAGGTCCCTTGGGTGGTGGCCTGCTGCTTGGCTACATCCTACAAACCAATAGGGCCACATGTTCCCTCTAGCAAAACGACTTTATTTATGCATATTTTGCTAACTTTGGCAGGGGGAAATTAATTTTCTCTAAAATGACTATGGGGCTGTCTCTTTTTCCCTGCTGGAAAGCGTCTCTACCCCTCTTGCTAAATTATTTCCCATGGTCATAGTTGTCTTGTAATTTTCTAGAGTCCACATATTTGCTCACACTGTCTGCCGTGTCAATGTAGCTCTATCTTCCGTGCATTACCCACTCTTTACCCACTCATGGGCCAAAAACTGCTGTTTTTCCACACTCCCTTTACCTGGGAGTCATGTGTGAAGACACTCTGGCCAATCATTTGCACTAATTGTTCAATTAACTACCTGAGCGAAAGGAAACCCAGGACCAAATTTGGATACTGTGTACTGTGCCCATGGGAACCCTAATTACAATGTCTGCTATCTTTGCAGTATCACTCATTGTCTCCTGTGTCCTTTGTCTTTTCATCATAATCGTTTTTTGTGGTTGCCATTTGAACTGCTGTATGCACTGTCTAAATCCGGGAGTGGGGAACTCCATCTCTGGAGGCTCGGGGTGTGAGCAGGTTTTTGTTTCCAGCAATTACCCTGGCTCTATTAGCTAATTAGCTGTATACACCAATGGAGGTTCACTTGTTTACACAGTAAAATGTTTAATATAGGGGCGCAAAAACAGACTTTAATTGTCATTAATAAGCTTATCAATTAAATGTAGCTAAAATGTCATATCACTTCAATGATTGGGCTAGTTAAATAATTAAGAGCAGGAGCTGGCAAGAAATCCATAAACCGATACAGCCCTTCCCCATCCCTGGTCTAAATGGTTATGGTGGTGGTGGGCAGGTCAGGGGGTTGTGGGGTGGGGCAGGGGTCATGTTAACACCAGACTATTTGAAATGCCTGATTTTACTGTTCATTTAAGTAGTATCAAACCCTTTTTTATGATAAACATCTGAGAGTTGAACCTACGGGGCAACTCTCATAGCTCTTCTGCATTCGTACATTGGATTTGAATGTTGAAAGCGAGTTTGAGCTGTGGTGACTTCATCTCTGGGGATTCTCAGCCCTTTCATAAAAACCACTGAAACACATTTGCATGATGCTCATGGCTTTAATTCATTTTGGTAATAAAGATGTGAAACGAGGCTGCTGTGCTGTGCCTGTCCCCCATTCCTTTCACTTATAAGAAGTAGTGGAGGTCAAATAATCAAGTACATTTTGGGGGGGCATAGCACCCCACCTGATCTTTTTGTGCAGTGCACCGGAACCAGTCAATTCAAGTTGAAAATAGCTGAAAACTGAATTGTAACACCACCACTTTAGCTTGTAAGATGATAGGTTTCAGTAGCGAAATACTGTATATGGGAACCCTACAGGACCAAGGCCCTTGTGTGTGTTTCTAAATGTTTCGTTGTGCCTTCGCTTGAAGGTGGCAGCAGTGGCGCCCACTGTTTGTGTTCTTGTGTGTCCGCAGCGCGTGCCGCTGCCCCGCCGTGTGACACAGCAGTATCCGGGATACGGGCTGTACCTGTATGGAGAGGGCCTCTACGCCCAGGAAACCCGGGGCCTGAAGCTCAGCGGCGCCCCTGTGCTCTTCCTCCCAGGAAACGCAGGCAGCCACAAGCAAGGTCAGCACTTCCAGCATGCAGGGTTATGTGCCCCAAACCTAGGGCACTCGGGCATCAGTGATCGAGATGGCGTGGATGCTGGCCTAGCTGTGACCCCTAGTGACGACAGCACGTGGTCAATGAGTTTCTTTTCAGAGCCAAAAGCGATCTTAACCCTGTAAGATCCAGTTACAAAAAACTAGATGGTACGGTCATCTTAAAGCCCCGAGCTTTTGCAAAATTGTGTATTTGCAATCAGGACCTTTTGGGGTTTGATTAGTGCATGTAGGAGGGTGTTTGGAAAGAGGAAGTCGCTCTAAAAATGTTACTTTTACTCTCAGCTGTCAAAACAGGCTTAGGTTCTAGATTCTAGATTAGATTCCCAACTATTTTACAGGTTTGAACCCAAAAGATTGACAGATACCTCTTTATGCAGTGTGAAATGTATGTTTGCAGTCTTACAGTGCCAGTGCTCTCTAAAATTTGGTTCAGTGAAAGGAAACCATAACCACACACACGTTACTGTTGCCCTGCTGCTATGGATTCACACTATGCAGAGGTAATGGAATATAAATAACCATGGCGCGAAGCAGCGATGTCCTCCGTGGGCATGTGGATGCGAACAGCACCCACTTACGCCCACACGCACAGGCATTTTCTGTGACTTCAGTAAGATTTCCTGCTCTACATTCCTTACATTACAGTACCACTCACATATCTGTTACAAACAATTTGCTTTGTTGCTGTTGGGAAAGGACCTGCATTTCAACAAGCCTGCAAGAAACCGGAGCATACGCTTAGTTTAATATGTGTATGTGTTAATATTAGCCGGATGAGTCATTGTGTTTGTAACATTAACCCTGACCTTGTACCGAGCAGGACAAGTATGGTGGGTTGATGGAAGGTAATGTTGCTGGATAAATGCTTGGCACTATGGATGTGAACGCTATGGCATAAATGGATAATATTCTTACAGATTCTTGTCAGACACTGTGTATGTTGGTATGATGCACTGTCGGTGTGTTACAGCAATCACAGTGGTATGCCTGTGTTTAAGCAGAGTTTTCAGCATGAGCCATATCTATGTCTTTGCTGTTATTTTTGTTTTATTTTTATTATACTGTATATGGCCTGAGTTACCAGAATGATTCCACCTATTACAAGCACTGGTTGGATGTAAGCAAAGGCTTGGTGGCCATTTTGGGCCGGATTAGATCTAATCAGAAAAATCCAGATGTAATTCTGTATCTGCATACTGCCATTCAGTTCACACACTATTGTACTGAATGGGTTTTACTAAGACAAATCAGAATGTTACGTTTGACTAGTTTGAATAATAGTGCATGTGTCCACCCGTTCCCTTCGTTCAGCTCGGTCCTTGGGTTCAGTTGCCCTCCGGAAAGCAGAGGACATAGATAACAAGTTCCATCTGAACGTTTTCACCATCGACTTCAACGAGGAGCTGGTGGCGCTGTACGGCGGGAGCCTGCGCAGGCAGACGCACTTCCTCCACGAGTGCATCAAGGCCATCTTGCGCCTCTACAAGGTCAGGTCATGTGATTGTCAGGGGGCGGGGTCACAGGTTTGGTGGGAAGGTCAGGAGTCCAGGGGCACATTGAAATGTAGAGCATCATAAAACATTTCACAGAGAGCATAGTGGGAGGTGAAGTCGAGAGCTTGAGAACTCCACCTCCCATCAGCCCGTTTGCAAAACATTCTGTTGGCGCTTTACCAATTGAATGCACCCTGGGTGTACTTGTAGACTTGGTAAGGAATGGCTGTGTTCCCGTTAGAGAAGCTACACTTTACTCTCAAGAGGAAAAATGTCACAATGACAAACTCGATGGAAACATGGAGGCATAGTTCTGAATTTCGATCCTAGAGTGGCGACTTCCAAAAATCTAGAGAGAGTTCATGTGCTGAATGCATACAATTTTGTGCATCTTCATTTGCAGCAATTTTTATGGAACCATGGCCACTGTTGTTTAGAATGCAAAGTAAAATAATCACCACTAATTTTCAGCGAAGACATGTTCGGAGCAGCTAAAATTTGCCACAAAGCTTGGCTTTAACAAAAAATACTGATGGTCTTCATCACTGGCAGTGAGTTGTGGCTTCTTGTTTTGTGAAGTGGGCTGTAAGTGTCCCTTGTGCGTGTGAGGAGATTGAACTGATTGCGTTGAAAATTAGACTGAGAGTGGACTAAAAGGAGTTAAAAACTCCCCAAACTAACTGTCCCCCTCCCCCAAACACTGTCCTCCATCAGAGCCAGGTCCAGGCCCCTCAGAGCGTGGTACTGGTGGGACACTCCATGGGTGGCGTGGTGGCCCGGGCCCTCTTCACCCTCCCTCGCTTCAGCCCCCAGCTGGTCAGCCTCATCCTCACCCAGGCTTCCCCGCACCATGCCCCGGTGTTAACCCTGGATGATCAACTGCTGGGTAATTCCTTACTGTCACCCCAAAACATGTCCTCACATGGAGGGTGTCATAGCGCGGGGGTGACTCTGCTTATATCCAGTTTTATTTGGGCTTAGTTAAGATGGATCCATACAGCCTTTATGAAGTATTTTGTACATGGAGTTTTATGTTCATGAGATTTTGTTTTTTATCCATTCAGTGTTTGTATTCATGTATTTCTTGAAGTGATAGTTCACCCAAAAGCAACGCAAATATCATTGCTTGCCTTTCAATAGGATGTACTACGCATCCAAAGAAGAGCTTTTACCATATTCGCTGTCTACCAGTTGATGTTTGCTGTTGGTAGATGTAGGTTCATGATGAACCTACATCCACCAATGGCTAGCATTGTTAGAAAAGATGTCCAAAAACACTTCTAACTTCTACCTCTGACCAAGTTGCTTCATTTGGAAGTTGAACATGCTGTATTGGCATCTTGGCTGATATTATTTTGGCAGATAAAAGCACATAGTTTCAGAAGGTTCAGAAATGGAATTAACTTCCTCGGGTGACATTTTGGCATTCAATTTAGAGCATGCTACCTGTGGGTCCACAGACTCCCATTGTTTTTGGACAGTGATGGTAGCGATGCTAGCTGTTGGATGTAGGTTAATGTAGACCGCAAATGACCTAAAAACTCCTCTTTGGAATGTGTAGTACTTTGTATTGAAGGGCAAAAAATAGATATTTACATTTATTTTGGGTGTAATCATTACTTTGCCATGCTTTAGTCAATCTGCATAAGATTATCTACTAAATTACTTAATAATAATGAGAAGAAAAAGAAGAAAATGAATAAGAATACTAGGCTTTTTTATTATTCTGCTTCTTCTTATTTTTAAATGTATGATGAAGTATACACTATATCCTGTTTAGGACCAAGCTCAGTGCTCACACTGTGTTCTCCGTCTCTCCATGGCAGAGTTTTACTCCGCAGTGAGGCGGCGCTGGCACAGTGGGGCGGGAGACCTGCGCAATGTGACAGTGCTGTCCGTAGGGGGCGGTCACCGTGACTACCAGGTGCGCTCCGGCCTGACTGCCCTGTCCTGTCCCCCGGGGGACTCCAATAAGCTCTCCCTAGTGGTATGTTTGAGCCATCGCACCTTCCATATTCGTCTCTCACACTAGTCAAATTGTTCAAATTAAAGGTGCTTTTTCTTGGACATTGACCAAAGGCAAAGGGCAACAATGCCTATATATCTCCTTAATTCAAAAATTGGCGCCATAACTGATAAACATTTTTTTTTTAAATGTAAAAAAAAAAAAAAACTTGCCCTGCTGGTTCTCTGTCTTTTGCTGCCCCTCTCTCTCTTTCTCTCTCTCTCTATAAGGTCACATCTGTCCCCAGGACATGGGTGTCGACAGACCACCTGTCCATTGTGTGGTAGGTCTGCCAGGGAATGAGGGTAGGACACGCTGAGGGGGGGGGTGAATGGGGACAGGAGGAGGGGAGCAAAGGATCATGGATATGGGCTTAATAGTGCTCCCCTTTTAGTGCAGTTGTTGGGTGGCTCAATGGAGATTGTGGACGACCTAAATATGTGGCCCCTATTTTCAGAGACAAACAGCGCTAAGGGTTTTCGAGATGCCTCTCGGCTATTCACCTACTGCCTCCTGGCTCCTGTTAAGTAATAAAACCAAATAAAAGCCAAAATGTCTGTTGATCTCCAGTCCACACCAACTGATCTGGATTATCTATGATTAATTAACAACTGTTCTCCCCCAAAAGCACAGTTTAAATCATCAAGGTAAAACCTTTGGGTATGTTGTTGTGATCTGTATATAGCTGAATTCACTCTTTTGGTAAACCCAAGTATGATAGAGTAAAATAATCATTAAGAGATGTTATGTTCATAACAGTAGAGAGGAAAGTCTACAGTAATACACAAGCAGGAATCAACAAACATTATCTGTGCATCATCAGACCAAATGTTATGTTTTTGTTATGACTTCCTTACAACTTCATTATTATTATTATTTTTGTTTGTTTCCGATTTTTTTTCTTCCCGTTTTTCTACCAATTTGGTAGCCAATTATACCCTCTATTTCTTTCGATTTGCCCTCCCCCACAAACTCGCCGCCCGTCAATACAGGGCAAGCTAATTCTCCGAAGCCGGCGATGATCCGCCTCCTCCGAGACGGAACTTGCCCACCTACTTTCCAGAGACACCCAAGAGACACCGGCGCTTCTCGGCAAGCTCGTGCCGGCTCACCCTCCTCCCTCCCCCTGGGGCGGACAGCCAATCGCCGCCAGGGCTGGTCTACCGCGGCTGCAGTAGGCTACTTGCATTCCCAAGCAAATGCTTAGACTGCTACGCTCCCCGAGGAATAGATTTTTTTACGGAAAACGTCCAAAATAGTTTTAGCAAAATAGTAGTTGCATGTTATTTTTGATGTTGCCGCCCAGTTTTTACGTTTGTGTGTGTATGTGTATTTGCTTGTGTGCTGCAGGTGCAAGGAGCTAGTTCTTGCAACAGTCCGGGCGTTCTTTGACCTTATTGACCCAAACACAAGACAGGTGAATAATGCACAGTGTGTATTATCAATTGTGTATGTGTGGTACATGTCTTTTAACCTGTATATACTAAACCACTTGTATGTATAAATTGCTATCTCTGTATATAGCCTGAGTACATCTGTAGTTCAATAGGGTTTGCTGTATCTATTTGTGTGTGTTTAGCTAACCTGTTCAGTTCCTCTCTGTTAGCTGTGCGCGTCTCCTGTGTTCAGGTCCCCCCGTGTTAGCTGTGCGTATCTCCTCAGTTTACAGATGACCCTGTGCAGAGAATGGCTGTGTTGAGACATCACTTCGTCAGGCACCCAGTACAACTGCTGGGAGTGCAGGAGGACACGCATGTCACCTTCTCCGGTCAGCACCCAGCAGGGGGATAGGCTGGGGGAAGGGGGGTGGGGGTTAGGGGCAGGGTATCTAGACCTGTCCAGAAACATCTGTCTGCTTTTCTCTCCCAGGTTCTGCCGAGGCTTGGACCGAGGTCAACACGCTCCGACTGGCCTACAGCAGCCCTAAGGTGAGACTCCAATTCTACATCCTATACCCAGAGCCCGGAGTCCAGTGTGCTCATTTGGACATATTACATATTTAGTGCACATAATATATCTGACTATCTATATTTTTCAGGAGCCACGAGTGAAGTACTTCCTCTTCGCCCTCTCCAGTCGCAGAAAAGCATACAGCCACTTCCACTGTCGGAGCAGCAACCTGGTGAGTTAACAGCCTTCCTCTCCACTGATAGGCTGGACGAGTCCCAATGGCTTCCTGAGGGGTTGTGCTCTGAGGGTTCTCTGTGCTCACAGGAGATGACCAGCTGGCTCTACGGCTGCACTCAGATGGACGGCTCCATGTGGTGAGTACTGCTCTTTCTCTCTCTCTCTCTGGCGCTCCTCTAATCTCCTGCCTCCGCTCTCTCCTCTGATCACTCGTCTCATTCCTCTCCTCTTTTTAGGATAATAATTTAATAAGATAGGTTCACTGTCATTTTGAGCCAAGGCTGTGGATGAAAACTGAGGGAAGTGTGGTGTTTCTCCTTTTTCTTTGTTGTCGTCTTCTTCTTTGCTTGGAGACTCTTACCCTCAATGACGTGCATAGTGTGCCCTTTACGTATCAAAGACTTAAGATGCAGAATATTTACAGAACCAATTCAGGTGAAGTAAATTGCTTAAGAGCACAAAGGTTGTGCCACACCTTAAAATGGAGCATGCTGCCTCCTAGTTGCAAGCCCAGTTCCTTAACTGCTGCACTGCTACACCACCCAGTAGAGAAGACCGTAATGCAGAGAGGAAGGCGGTGTTGTCATGTACCGTAGCAGTGCTGGGGACAGACTTGTGTTCGGGTTCAGGTAATGGCCAACGATGACCCATGACTGTCCCCTCTCTCAGTGTGCAGGCTGTCGATCTCTCTTGGGGAACGGAGCTGCTACCAGCCTACAAGGTAACCTTCTGCTATCTGCCCCCTTTCTCAAACCTACCCAGAGTTACTGTCCCTCAACATTCTCAAACCTACCCAGAGTTACTGTCCCTCAACATTCCCAAACCTACGCAGAGATACTGTCCCTAAACGTACCCAAGCTAACCCAGAGTTACTGTCCCTCAACATTCTCAAACCTACCCAGAGTTACTGTCCCTCAACATTCTCAAACCTACCCAGAGTTACTGTCCCTCAACATTCCCAAACCTACGCAGAGATACTGTCCCTAAACGTACCCAAGCTAACCCAGAGTTACTGTCCCTCAACATTCTCAAACCTACCCAGAGTTACTGTCCCTCACCATACTCAAACTAACCCCAGATTCCTCTGTGCCACTCGTGTTGGAATTTTTGTTGCGTGTGAGCCAGATCTGTGAATTGATTTGCCCGTCCATCTGTCACTCTTCCCAACCCAGGCTGTGACAGTGAAGCTCAGTGATCTGTCCTCCGTCTCTCACCTGGTCATTGGTGCTTCCAACCTCAATGGGAAACAGGTACCACCCCCTCTCCCCCTCTGCTTCTTTTCATCTACTGTTCCTAACACTCCTTCTAAAGGCCTCTACATGCTCGAACGACAACAACGTTACAGCAACACAACCAAGTCTCTGCAACATCAACGCAACCTTGCGACCTACGCAGACGGGGTTGCAGAGGGTGTCGCGTACCTAGCACAAAAATCTAACTCGCGACCGCAGCGCAATTGTTCATGTAGATGTTGCACATCATTGATTGGTTGGTTAGCGAATGGAGGTGGAGCTGTCATAGTTCATAGGTCACAGTTAATTTAGCTAGTAGCTAATGATATAGATAGCTAGCATAATTTGTTCGACACGGTATAAAATGAACCAGCTTCAGGAAAGATTGGCTGAAGAAGTTCGAAGGTACAGGAGTTTCCCTGCTTTCATGAAAACTTTACCGACCTTGTTCAATACATTGACGCCTACTAATGTACAGAAGTGTATTAGCATTTCACCATTCCGACAGGGTGGGGGAAGAAAACAGAAGCATCGCTGCCACTTTAGGACTCTGGTTTGGAACAGCATTGGTTTCTAACTGCATTTGGCTGAGTTTTGGCTGCATTTATTGCAGATCTGGTTTGTAACTAGCTCTCTGATATGTTTGTATCACAGTTCAGTGTGGAGTGCGAGTGGCTGAGCCAGGAGGCTCGGACGGTATCAGTGTCCGTCCCCCATGTCCTGTCCTTTGGTGAGTGGGAGCGCTTTTTGACTTACCCCACCCACTTCTAACATGGAAATGCCTGTGCAAAATGGATACAGGATATGAGAGAATACAGGGTGTATGGTGTGAGTTTGAGTTTTGTGTGTGTGTGTGTGCATGCGTGCATGCATATGTGTGAGCATGTTTGTGTCTGTGTGTTTGTGTCTGTCTGTGTCTGTGTCTGTGTGTGTGTGTGTGTGTGTGTGTGTGTGTGCGCGTGTGTGCGCGCAGTGGTCTGAGCTCATTTCTCCGTGTTCAGGTTTGACGGTCAGTGATGTCACTCTGAGATCCTCTGGGCTGTTTCACACCATTCAACTGCTGCACTTCCACCAGGTATTCTCTTTCCTTGACCCTGTCCCCCCTCTTCTTCTCTCATCCCTCCTTTCCTCTCAATATCTCTCCCTGTCACTCTGTAATGTGTTGTCTGTTGGCAGATCTACCAGGCTTTCAGGATCACCATTGTGGGCCAGTGCAAAGCTGCCAAAGGTGAGCAGTAGCCTCCTCTCCTCAACTTGCTCTCCCGGGCCTGCCTCTTTCAGACGGCTTTACATAGTATGACAACCCCGTACCTAATTAAATAAATATACATGTACCACCCCTACCTCCAGGGAGGAGCATTGTTTATATTGTCATTGTTTATATGTGGTCCTGTGTGGCTCAGTAGGTAGAGCATGGCGTTGGCAATGCTTAGGTTGTGGGTTTGATTCCCATTGGGACCACATATACTTAAAAATGTATGCATTCACTACTGTAAGTCGCTTTCGATAAAAGCGTCTGCTAAATGGCATATATATTCCCAGTTGTAACTTATGTAATGCGAAACCTCAACTTCTCTCTCTGTTTTTCTCTTTCTATTTCTGCTCACCTGTACAGACAGACTGCCCAGTGTGTACAGACTGACAGTGCCTTGGTTCAAGGAAGATTCCTTCACTACAGCCAAGTTAGTTCCACAGCCTGTTTGTCTGTTCGTATATCTGTAGGTCTGTTGTTCCCTTTCACTATTGTTGTTTAAGAGCCATTTCCTTTACAACAACATGCTCTCTTCATCTCGTCTCCCAGTTTACCCTCCGTCACAGAGATGGCTGGTATGCTTCACACCAGTCACCCCAGCAATACCTCCAGTGTTCTACTTCAGCTCCACACTGCCCCCAACTGCCAGTACAAGGTAAGTGCATCCATGGGCATCTAACTTTGTTTTAAAATGGGGGGCACAGTCCAAACCTAACTGGGGGTTCTAAAAATAAATAAATATATATATATATTTTGACACTGATTTCCTGCAGTTCTACACTGTTTACTAACAGCAATCGAGTGAGTCAAACCTTCACAGATGCAGGCAAAGCCTATCTCAACCACATAGCTAGCAGCTTGCTACAAAAGTACATTGCCATTAAAGTAAGGATAAGTAGCTAGCGAGGGCTAACATTTGTAAAGCTAGTATTATATTGTGTAATATAATGTTCATAACTAAGCTACAGTCTGTTGTGCCTTGTTGTAATCATTTTAAAAGTCTGCAAGTTAACAGTTAACCTAACAGTTATTTTTATGTTATTGCTACTTCATCATCAACAGCATCATCATCATCTGTCCTTACTTACCTCTCTCTGTTGTGCTGCTGTGTCTGTTCTCTCTGTCTCCATTGAGAACACAGTCCTTTCTCAGAAATAATTAAGTGGACTCTTAAACTGTTCATTCACTGTGTTTTTAAAATACAATTTAAAAACGAAATTACTATATATATTTTTTGTTATATGCAAAGACAGATGTATAATCGAAAAATGTTTGTTTCAGCTAGTACAGTACTGAAAATCTTCTTTTCACAGGCAGGTGCACTAGCGTTATGATATGATAAGATAAAACATGAAGGCAGAACATCACTGATTTCTATCCATAACGCTGCATCTGTCCTGTTTTCTCCCTGATCTTCTCTGTCTCTTCCTGCCTCCTGAATGTCTCTCCCTTCCAATCCGCTTCCTCCTGCTGCTGGCTCTCCATCTGTTTTTTTCCCGTTTTTTTGGTGAAGTAACAGAGCAAACTCATCTTGCCATAAAAACATATTCACTTTAGCCAGCTACAGTTTACATCAATTTAATTCATCTGGCATTTAATGCTGTTAGCTATAATATTTACTATAATACGACTACCTCTCTCTTTACTTTACTAGCTCTCTTTACTTTGCTACTCAATCTATCATTGTGTTAGTTTGTCCGTGTCCTGTCAGCTTCAAGGTAGGCACCAGCCCATCACACAGCAAACCACATTGCATATCTGCAATGGTTTATGGGAAGTGCAGTCTCTGTATGACATGGCTAGAGACATCACATTTAACTGTTGACATCATATCCCATCTATCATTTTGTAAAACACCTGTCAGTCATACCATCACTGTAGCAGAGGGATCAATAATGTATTGCATGCTTACATAAGTTACAAACATTATTTTTTAAACAATGATGTTGCTTACACATGTATTTTCGTAGTTATGAAAGACATCAAATGTGGAAGGGGAAAAGGGTAGTCTTGCCTCCACTGAATTAAAAGTGGGGGGGAAATTTCCCCTTTTGCCCTATGGGGGTTGGCACCAGTGACCACATCTGCCATCTTGACCTACAGTCACTGCTGGGGTTTAATGCTTCCTCTCTCCCTCCACAGGTCTTAGTGAGGACCTCTTTCCCCAAGGTACTAGGACAGGTAAGACCTGCCAAAGCCTGTTCCTGTAAATATTCAGCAGGTTCGTTAATTTAGGCCTAAAGGAATATGTAAGATGTGAATCCTATGCAATTTGGGCAAACCCCTTGGAGAGCAATTGAAAAGCCAACCCATAAGATTCTGACAAATGTTGCTACAATTATACTGTCTGACTGTGTGCGTGCGGGTGTGTGTGCGCTTTCAGATTCTGAGGTTCTGTGGCCCTACCCTGCCTGTCTACACTGCAGTGGGGCTCCTGCTGGCTTTAGAGGGACAACTGAAAGCCCTCATCAGGACTGGTGAGCAACTGTGTGACAGCAATGCACGTGTGGATGCACTGTGTGTGTGTGTGTGTGTGTGTGTGTGTGTGTGTGTGTGTGTGTGTGTGTGTGTGTGTGTGTGTGTGTGTGTGTGTGTGTGTGTGTGTGTGTGTGTGTGTGTGTGTGTGTGTGTGTGCGCGTGTGTGTGTGCGTGTGTGTGCGCGAGAGTGAGAGTGACAGATGGGGGGCTGGCAGTGGCTGGCAGTGTAGTGTAATGGTTAGGGAGCTGGGCTTGTAACTCGGAGGTTGCAGGTTCAATTCCCAGGTGGGGCACTGCTGTTGTACCCTTGAGCAAGGTACTGAATTGCTTCAGTAAAATATCCAGCTGTATAAATGGATTGTATGTAAAGAAATGTAAACTGTGTAAGTTGCTCTGGATAAGAGCGTCTGCTAAATGCCTAAAAATTTAAATGTACAGATGCTGTGTGAAGTGTAACTTTTGAGTCATGTTAGTGTGAGTAAGGGAGTGAGCCCATGTGACAAACTGCCACCCTGCAGGGCGTCCTGTGGAGATGAGTGAGGCTGTGGGCGGGGCTGTCCTGCCCATTAAGGTGGAGGTCCCTGTCTACCTGCTGCACGTGCTGCTCAGGTGAGTTACACACCTGTGCTCATCTGTCTTCCGGCAGAGTTTCTCTCTGCACCCGCCCCCCCCCCGGCCCCCCTCACCGCATCATGCTCTTTCAGGCATAGCTGGTTCCAGGAGGGCTGGGCTGCTCTCTGGCTCCCCCCGGTGGACAGTCTGTATCTGTCGTCGCTGGATGGTGGGGACACAGAGCCCTCGGAGTGGCCGCCGCCTGCAGAGGATTGGACCCGCCTGCTGTCACTGGTCCTGTGTGTGCTGGGAGCGGCTGTGGCCTTCTGGGGAAGCGGTCTGCTCCAGCTCTCCCTCCGCCTGCTGTCACTGCCCCTGGCCCTGCTGCACAGGCAAGGCTACCATGGCATCATCACCCACTGCCATATCACTGCTGTGATATCATTACCCAGCACCATGCTGAATGCCTATCAGGGATGCATGCAGACATAGATCTATATCACTAGGTACAGGGGTTCTCAGAAGCCTGCTTGCTACACTAGTTCAACTCGCTAGCGAGCACTAGGTTGTTATACCAGCCTAGTTAGCAATGCTAGTTATCCCATAGCTCACTTGCTAAACTAGCACAGTTCACTAGAGAACTGAATGCAACTTTTCACTGTGTAAAGCTAGCTAGCTATATATATATAGCAAACCCTGGTCTATCAATTAAGTGCTGAGCAGTTTTGGATGCCAAATTTGTACCTCTGTTATAAGCCTGGCGAAAGCAGTGCAGTTACGAGAGAGAAGCCCTCTCACCATTTTCTAACCATTCACATCAACTCACTTAAGGTACTGGTTGTCAACTGAAGAAAATGGCGTCCTCCAGTATATTTCCCCATCCTTTTGTGTCAGGGTCTTGGGGCGTGGCTTTCACCCCATGCTTTGTCATTGTCCCCTTCCTCATATCCACCCGCCAATTTGTCTGTCCCTGTGTGTACTGTCAGGCCCTGCGTGTCCCGGGACACTGGTGCCTTGCCCCCCCGGGTGCAACTGCTCCTCATCCCCTCCCTGGGTCTACTGGGCTGGGCCACCTGTGGTGCGCTGGCCCTCACCGCCGCCTTCCTGCTCTACCTGTACCGGGTGAGTGGGTCTCAGAGGGACGAAGGCTTAAGTCTGAGTACAGGGTTCTCGTACCCGTGACACTGTGGCACTGTGACTCATTTGCTCTGCTAAAGATCCAGCTCTGTGAAATGGGTTACAGGATTATTAAGATGTGGACATTGGAGATGAAGAAAGTCGCTGTGGGTGTGCAGGGGGGGATGTGTGCAAAGCAAATAAGTGATAATTAGGGCTGTACCTACATACACGTGCACAGACTGACACACACAATAAATGATAATATCATTGTAAGTCATTAAAGCTCTGGGTAAGACAGGGAAGGGCTGTTGATGTGACCTTTTTAACCATGTAAATGTGTGTGCGTGTGTGGACAGGTCCTCCGGCTGCAGATGTCAAAGAGGACACTGAAGAACATTCTGAACCTGGCGAGTATCACAGCAGTGAGGCCTGCTCTAGCTGCTCCAGCTGCAAGCACAGTGCATTACAACGGAGGCAGAGGGGGGGGGGGGGGTTCCTGTGTCTGTTTAAACGCTTCCACTGAGTCACGTAGGCTTTGATAGCATTAGCGATGCATTTGACTACACCCTGATTGACTGAATTCAGTCGTTTCCTGCTGCCAACTGATATTGTCCTGTCTCACATTGGATGCCCAGGCTCCCCAGCAGCAGAGCAGAGACAAGGAGAAAGGCTCGGGGGACACTGCGGGTCAGAACCACTCTAAAGAATGTAACGGCGCCCCCATTCTGTCAGAGTCGGCGCTGCAGGAGGTGACCGATGACCTACAATTGCACCTGAGTCTGTCGGCTGTGCTTACTCTGCCGCTGTTGCTGAGCGCCCCGTCTCTACTCCATTGGGCCCGCAGCCTGAGGTACAACACACACACATACACATACACACACACACACACACACACGCACACCATACTAAACATACGCACGCACATGAACCAGACTAAACCCACACACAAACGCGCACAGGCACATGAAGACACTTACACCCGCACACACACACACAAACATGCACACGTACACACACACTGCACTGTGCACACATACACACGCACACAAACACACCGTGATGCTGAGTGCCCCCCACTCTGTTCCACAGGGCCCGCAACACTCCACGTTGACTCTGTTCTTCTCTGCAGGTACTCTTTGCGGTTGGATCCTGACCCCTGCTGGCCATTTGCACTTCCTCTGCTCACCACCACCATTCTGTTAATCAACTGCAACACATTAATACTGCACCGCAGGTACTACGCCCACCAGCCTGCCTGCCTGCCTGCCTGCCTGTCTGTCTGTCTCTCTCTCACTGTGTCTTTCTGTCTCTCACTGGGTCTGTCTCTGTCTGTCTCACTGTCTTTGTATAGCTCTCAATGTCTCTCACTATTTCTGTCTGTCGCTCATTGTCTATCTCTTACTATATCTTAACATCTTACTGACGTTTCTATAATATCATACATGGTCAATGATGGTATCATTATTCCTTGAACTGTGTTTGTAACTTGTGTGTGTGTGTGTGTGTGTGTGTGTGTGTGTGTGTGTGTGTGTGTGTGTGTGTGTGTGTGTATTTTGCAGTAAACTCCTGATTCTAAGCTCCCGTCTCCTGCTGCCCCTGTGCATTGCCATGGTGACCTTCTCAATGCTGCACCTCTATCGTGTGACACACTTCCTGTTTGTGCCCCTGGCCCTACTGGCCCTGGCCTGCCACCTGTGAGCCCCCGCAGCCCACCCCCCACTTGTCCACGCCTCAGACAGGCTCCACCTTCAGAAAACCTCCAGAGACTGGCTCTTCGCATCAACTGGGTAAATGGGTGGGGTCTGCCCTGCCATCGCACCTCTCTGCATTGCCCTGTGGGGGGGGCTCTGCAATGTCAAGCTCTGCGGATTCACCCCATGCCTCCTGATGTCACACCTGGGGATTCCCAACAGGGTATTATTACTGTATATTAATTTATCTCTTCTAATATCATGTTTTTGCTTGGTATTGTGGTTGTTTTATGTTCTTATTATGGTGGTCGGGGGAGGTTTCAGTATCTCTTTCTCTGTCTGTAACTCTGCAACCCAACACTGCCATCCTTTCCGCGCACTTCATTGCTGTCACCACAGTTGCTCTATATGCAAACCAGATGGTCACCTCCTGCATTCCTTCAGTCACCTTCTTATTGTCGGAGGTTCAGGTTGGCAACAGGAGGTAACTCTGCTGTCTGTGGTAGCTATTGATGTTCTGTCTGCAACTACGCCCCCTCATGAATATTTATAATGAACCAGCAAATCAGAACACTTATATCTTCAACAATGGCAGGGACAGAACTTTCAATGTTATGAATACGGTGCTGACCATCTGGCTGGTATAGACGATCTGTGCTGTCACCTCAGTGACCAACACTCTTAGCCTTAAGCAATCCATCACTCCTCAAACGAATGGCATGGAAGCCGTTTTGAGTCTCGGCTGTATTGTACTCTAAGTGACTTCAGAAGCTGGGACTACAGAAAGAACAGGAAAGTAAACCTGTCTAATACCCATATCCTAACATCTCACTGTCCACCGGCACATTCTGAAACAAGCACAGATGCCACAAACTAGCCGGGTCTGATTGTCAAGTCGAAAGCCTGTATGCCCGGTGATATGTTGAATGTGTAGATTATGTTTCTCATCTATTCTGATGTTCTTATAATTCCTGCCTTTTTCCTGAGGAGGAAGGCAGTCTTTCTCTGAGGGGGCAGATCACTGCCTAAATATGCAGCCAACGGGATGAGCCGGACAAGTGACGGAGGGAAAGCACATTTTTTCCTTGTTCCCTGGCTCCAATTCCCTCTCTTTTCTCCCAGTCTGTGTCCCCCCTAATCCACCCCACTTCTTTCAGCCTCAGCTGCCTGGCAACTGCTATCCTCATCCCCCCCTCCCTGTGAGGACCTGCACAACCTTGACACATTTCCTATGTCTTGCTGTGTAAAGGCAGGGTGTGTGTGCTCGTGCACAGGGTCTTAGACAGAATGCCTGTGCAGTTATTGTTCGTTTAGCCTTTCCATCAAACCAGCACATTGTCACAAGACCTTCATCTAGCTGTCAGAATTAACTTTCACACGCATGATATGCGTTTCCAAACACACCGTAAAACATTGAAATGCAGTTCAAGAAAGTGAGTACACCCACACCGATATGCAAACTCCTGGCAACTCGCCTACATCATGTTCGAGACCAGGAGCTGAATAGTTGAAACATTGTGGATTTGATCTTCACCGTAGTGTCACTTAGCGTGTGTGCACAATTAATTTTTCTGTGTCTGTCTGTCTGTCTGTCAGTGTGTGCGTGTCTGTGTGTCTGTCTGTAGGTGTGTGTGCGTGCGTGCGGCCCACCTGAACAGCCGTTCTGATATACTCCTGAGGCGTGCCTGCTACCTCACTCCCTCATGGCCACCAGGGGGCACTAGACTGGATCCCTTACTATCCCCCATCCCTATAATTTCAGAAGAATGAGTTCCTTGTTTTGTGTTGCTGTCTGTCAGTGGTGTAGTGGTGCATTAATGGTTATTAATGGTTAGTGGTTTGTCATTTTTGCTTTAGCTGTGCATGTGGGGGGTTGGGGGTGTTGGCTTCATCTGGGACAGGCCTTGGGATGTAGACTCTCTCTTAATGTCTGTACTAAAACCTGTGGAGTATGTGGAAGGGACAGCTGCTTGGTCACAGGGAGAAATTGTCATGCTCTACAACATGCGTGTGCTCTCCCTCCCTGAGCCTTTCTGGGGGTCCCACACACGAGCTGTGGGGACTGCGCATATTTGTGTACACAAAAATATACCCACGCACCTGTGCGGCTGACCACTGCCTCGGGCTGCTCTTCACGGCTGCCGCCACCTTCATTGAAGGCTCGGCAGAAATCCACTGTGATTCTGAACCAGGCTGGACTGAGGCTCAATAGCGCCCCCCCCTTTCCTCCGCTCTCCTTCCTGAATTACACAGCTGGTGCCTTGCTGCAGAAATGCCCCCACCCCATCTATTCATACTTTTACATGTGTGCCAGTGTGCCCTCCCCCACTATGCTAGGGTGGGGCCTACAGATTGTCACTTTCCTGTCTGGCATAATGGTCTGAAATGAATATGCATACGTATATCTCTCCATCCCAGTGTTAACCATTGAGTATGCTAGCTCTGCGTCCGCCGACGGCTTATACTGTAGTTCCAAGCTGTAAACGTCTACACACCTTTGTTTTGTCCCCCGGTAATATCTTGTCCCCTCTCCACGCCTGGCATTTCTGCTTCTCCTTGAACTCCTAGGTTGCTAGGATGACACACACATACACGCCTCCGACACGGTCTGTGTCACCTGCACTGTGATTGTACCTGCACCTGTGTGTGTTTGTGTGTTTGTGTGTGTGTGTGTGTGTGTGTGTGTGTTTGTGTGTGTGTGTGTGTGTGTGTGTGTGTGTGTTTGTGTGTGTGTTTGTGTGTGTGTTTGTGTGTGTGTGTGTGTGTGTGTGTGTGTGTGTGTGTGTGTGTGTGCAGGCATGTGTGCGTGAGGTTATGTGTGCGTTCGTGTATGTATGGTGCAGTTTCCGTGCTTTGACTTGTACGGACCCTGCCTCTGACCAAATGTTAATTGTGAACAAATTTGTACAGGCCGAACTTTGTCTTAATTTAAAAAATAAATATTTAAAAAATGTTTAAAAAAAACTACATAATACACTTTTAAAAAGAGTGACACATTCAGATATTTTATATTGATATGATTGTGATTTATATCAGTACTCAATGTGACTGTGGTGTGATATAGGAGAGTTGTTTACCAGCTATTATGAAACATTGTTTATATTTCTGCTAACTTAGAGTGCGTCTGTACCAGCTATGTGTGGTTTGTGGCCTAGTTACTACCATTAAATCCAATTAATTTGATCCAAGAACTTCATATATCTGGTCTGTCTGCACTCTGACCTGACTTCACATGGAGCTACAGACACATCCAAATGGATGCGCCACATGAAGAAATGGTCATCAGACTTTCTGAAAAAAAGGCAACATTATTGCCTCTGTAGTTGAGTCCATGTTGTGAATAGGTTTCTTCCATTTGCTGGTGGTCATTACTGTTGTTTTAATGCGCTACCAGATTGCTTATTTACCGTGTTGGAATAAGATGAGCGCAGGAGACGCATCTGGTCCTCCGTGAATGCCTTTTTTCACTGATTTGTGTTCAGTAGTGTCTAGTCAAGCACATGTGGTCATCAACCCAAATAAGGGGTTATTTTAGCGCTATACTTGTTACAGGATCAGAGGGGTTTTTTTTGTCTTCAGTTTGTTTGGCCCCTGATTCAGTCTTACCAGTCTGGTCCAGCTGTGGTTCTGTTTTGGTCGTAGCGTGAACTTTTTCCCTCCAGTACTGTGTCTGAGATTAAATAAAAGTGTCTATAAATGCCTAATAGCTACGTTTCAATGCTGTAAGTGAGGTGTTTTTTTTAAACCTGAGAATCTACCTTACACTAAATCTCATTGGCCCTCCTATCTTCCTGCATCCCAATCAGTGAGGACTTCTTGTTACGTCATTTCCTCATTGGTGTGTGGAGACGGAGTACTGGGTGGTCTTTATGCACATGTGAACACAGCAGGACCAAAACGCAAGGTGTCTCTTCACGGCCCCTGAATGTTTTTTGTGAACATGGTTCAGGTGGCTGTCACAAAGCTAAAAGGCAACCCTCAGTTTTAGCAGAACCATTGGAAGTCTTTATTTGGGTATTTCTGCTTAGTCACATGGCATAGACCAGTGTGCTCAATTCTCAGGTGTAAAGCGTTGTTGCTAAACAAGATGTTGATGGTGTTTAATTTTTTATTTTTTTCATTTCACATTTTTAAAAATACAGTTGTTTAAGTTGAAGATTTGTGCAATTTGTGCGCACTATTGTTGTTCCAATGAAAGTACAAATAAATGAATAAAACAAACAGTCTGTCCTTGTATTTTATGTGTGTAGCTTCAAACAAACCATTAAGCAAATGTGACAATTAAAATGAACAACAATGGCCTACAGAAGTAGTCAAAATAAGTACAGTATTCAGTACTTTTACGAACTTTATTTTCGAATTTATACAAAGCGATGCTGAATGCTTTTTATTTGAAATGCCCAATTATTTTAAACATTTCTGTAGATTTGCATGTGGCTAACATTTTTAAGGGATAGGGTAACAGCGTAGCGCAGTGTGACCACATGTCAAGATGTTTTGAGGACCAAACGTTGAGCAAACCATAGCCTACATATAAAAACGTAGATACCACATTGGCTGCTGTTGTATGCTGCAGTGATACGTCTGCGCGGCCGCCATATTGGCGGGGACAAGATCCGCGTCTAAACAAACGTATGTGTATTGAGAGATGCACTTCCCCTGCTTAATTGTCATGCAATTTTCGTGCATTTTGGCTTGTTACCGTGATACATTTCTGCATAACTTGATTTCACAGACTAGCTATTTGTGAAAACGCTCTTTTAACTGTTATACACGAGTTGTCGAAATGTCAGAGCTGATCATGTTTTTATTGTTTTAAGTTGCCAAGAAAGCAGTAGAGGGTGGTTGTTATAAACTTATTGGGTTGCCAGGTTCTGCGGAAAATCGTTCAGGAAACTCAACAATTCTGAAATTTGGAATCCAGTAACCTGCATGTTATGCAGAAATCTCTCACGTTAACAAGCCAAATTTCACGAAAATTGGTTTAGTTTCAATACACATGCGTTTGTTTAGACGCAGATCTTGCCCGCGCCAATATGGCGGCCGCGTAGACGCATCTGAATAGGGTACATGAGGCATCTACGTTTTTATATCTATGGAACAAACCGCTTCTATGGTACACAGATCCTGTAAATATGCCGGGACGAATGACCGTACGGGCAGCACTACCATAGATATCTATGAGCACTACGCTACGTCTGATTACGTTACACACCATGCTAAAGAGGTGAAGCCGTTATTACAGCAAAATAGCGATCTACGGTATAATAATAAAAGTGCTTTCCCTTGCAGTCAAACAAATTGGAATCAATGGCTGTGTTCGAAACCGTTCACTCATTCCCTATTCCCTATATAGTGTTCCTATGTAGTGAACGATTCAACTGTTTTCGGATACTACAACTGAACGTCATTGCGTCAAAAAAACGTGCCGGATATTCAGGTGACGCAAGCGGATGCGCCCAGTAACACGTAAACAAACCAGCACTCATGACAGCAGGTTGAAATGTACTGAGGTAGCATCGGGTTTGCATGTTCAGTTTTGAATGTTAAATCCCAAATAAATTGTTGAAATTCTAATGATGTGCAAGTGTGGTTTTGTCAACTGTGGTGCTGTCTGCTAGCCACTGCTTTAGCCACCAATAGCTACCATTATGGAAGTCGTGAGCTAACTAGCTCGTGTGCTAACGTTAGGATAACTCACGAGCTCACGACTAGCACCAACTCCCATAGCGATAATAACGGTAGCTATCGGTGACTAAAGCAGTTAGCTAACGTTACCACCATGATTCCTGTTTCTGTTTTACTGCTGTTGGCTCAACTTTTGTTCTTGAGGCATAAACGGAGGTGCATGTATGACGGTATGACACGACCGCATTGCATTGTGGTACACGGGATAAATTGTAGGGTACATTCGCTGTTCACTACAAATCGCTGTGAATTGTGGGTATTGTTTAGTTCACTATATATACAGTTTAGAATTCGAACAACACTACAAAATGGCGTACACACTATATAGCGAATATGGAATGGGGAGCGGTTTCGAACACAGCCAATGTCGAAGAAAGGCATTTATTGTGAAAATATTTGGTTACAGACAAATATGATCCAAATTCTGATAAAAGCGGAACTAATGAGCAGGAAAGTTGTAGAGGGAACATATTCGTGTCAGGACTCGTGAGCGCTAACTCCTCATAACCTCCTCCTCCTCCTCCTCATCTAGCTGTCAGCAAGCAAATAAAGCTCTTCTGACAATAGTAGTTGGTTGCCTAGATAGCTAACTGCATAATGTGTTCAGCTAGTTATAAACGAATTTAAGCAATAAGAGCTTTAATATCACGAAGATCAACTCTCACGAAACCAACAAATATCCAGGGAAACTACAGACCTGGTAGCGTAGTGTAATTAATGTGAATTATCTAAAGGTACGGTAATTAACGTCAGCTAGCCAACGCTCGGCAAATGGTCTTAACACGCAGATAAATAGCTAGCTACATAACGATTTGTCAGTTATGTCGGGATTTAACCCAGAACTCATAGATTATTTAGAAGGCAAAATTTCATTCGAAGAATTTGAGAAGCAGCGAGAGGAACGAAAATCCAAGGAGAAGAAGGTAACATCTTCAATTTGCTTGACTTTTGCTCAAAACCCACCTCTTCAGACTCCACTACCACTGAACTCTGTCCATCTAGCTAAATTGTCTTCACCACTGTTTACTTGTTCTACACTATTTAAAAACAAAAACAAAAAAAACAAAAAACTCCACTAACCTTTTCTTTCCCAGTGTTACAGGTATGATACGCAGACGCCTGCAATGATGTCTATTGCTGTATTACTGCACTGATCTTGTGCGCTAACTATGATTGTTCTTACCTTGTATTGATGCACATCTTGTAAGTCGCTCTGGATAAGAGCGTCTGCTAAATGTTTAAAATGTAATGTAAATGTAAAATGTAACTTACGCTATCTAAGTTGTCAAAAGACTTGAATTTGAAGTAACGTTAGCTGGTCGTTTCTATGCTGAACTGTGACTTATCTATCCAGCTATAGGTAGACGTCTTTTCCATTATTAATATTACGTAGTTCTGGATAACTTTTGAAAACTACAACAAGTCATGAGCTACGAGCTATCTAGAATATGAAAATAGAATTGCTCTTGGTTAATAGCTAGTTGGCCAAACTTGTCTGGGTCATAACTTTACGGTTGTACAGATAAGCGCGTATGAGCTCGAGACTAATAGAATTTAACGTACAAATATTTACTGCAGAATGTCAGACATGCCATACTCACTCTTTCAGGAGGGCTCAGATGAAGAAGATGCAGTTCCGCCGTATGATGCTGTCCCCAGCACATCCCGCTTTACCCAAAGAATCCGCAAACGCCTGACAGGTCTCAAGAATTTAATAAATTGTGGCGCTTACATCTACATGCTGAACTGAGCCTTGTGACTGTCGAACAGAACAGTGTAGTATACATAGCAGTGGTGCTGAGATTGCATTCAATCTTGTCTCTTGCTTTTCAGAGGGGGTGGAAGAGGGTGTGAGCCCCTGCGTGCAGAAAGCCTTTTCCTCCATGCTGGGGGAGGGCATGGAGGAGGAGGAGGAGGAGGAGGAGGAAGAAGAAGAAGAAGAGGATGGGGACGGGGATGGGGATGGAGAGGCAGAGGGAGGCATGGAGGGAGAAGAGGTGACAGAGGAGGACGAGTATGAGGAGCAGATCGAGGCGCCCACCGCAGGGGACGTGTTCGCCCTGGAGATGGAGCTCAATCGCGAGAATAAGAAGATGATGAGGGTGAGGAGTAATAATGATAATATTCTCTATTTGCCATGTTACACAAGTTACACACACGAGGTCATTGGAATGAGTATCTTTCACATATCTATCTTTAAGAGTGGTCCCAGCGCAGGGTCAGCCATAGTGTGGCACCCCTGGAGCGGTTAGGGGATCAGTGCCTTGCTCAAGGGCACTTCGGCAGTGCCCCAGGAAGTGAACTAGCATCCCTCCTGGTTCTAGTTCATTGCTTTTGTTGTTTGGCCTTCCTGGGATACAAACCTGTGTCGCTAACCACTGAGCCACTGCTACCCCCTAGAGCGTGTGTACACAACCTGTACTTGTGTGTATCACAAGGTTCTAGTATAAAAAAATATATAAAAAAAAGCCAGTCTACAATTGAATCAATTAAAAAACGAACCTCTTTCTAAAGGAATCATGTGTCACATAGCACATTACAGGAAATTAGAGCATTAGTTGATCTGACTGATTTAAAGTCCTGGGATGTGAATATGGGATATTTATTGTGCATGGCATGCATAGCTATTTCTGACATAACATGGCCTTAAGATAGTAAATAACGCTTTAATAGACATTCAAAGTATCTAATTAAGAACAATTAACAGCGAGTTACAATTCAGAGGTTGCAATTCTGGTTAGAATGAAAACCAGCATGCACAGTGAGTCCCCAGGACTGAGGTTGAGAACCAATGCTCCAGAAAACATGTTAAGATTTCGAGCCTGTGATCTTGGTTTCTCATGGTAGAAACCCGGCATAATGGGCTAATAAATGCATTTAGTGAGCATGCTACTTTTTTCTTCTTTTTCTGTGTGTGTGTTTGTGGTCTTCAGGAGAGGCGGCATCGCAGCAAACTTCCCCGGGCCCTACGTGGCCTCATGGGGGAGGCCAACATCCGCTATGCCCGGGGGGAGAAGGAGGATGCTATCACCATGTGCATGGAGATCATCCGGCAGGGTGAGATTCAATCACTCAAACTTTTTTGAAATCCACACTCCCGTGCTTTATGTAGGAACAGTGCATGTTGATAATAAGGTGAACTGGGTGGGAAAATAATAATGACTTGTGGGGCGTTGCTTAGTAAAGGTAATTCTGATGAAAACAAAATACAACATGAGTCAGACAAAGATGCAGGCAGTATGATCAAATCTGTAAAGCTCTGAATATTGCCTATTCCGTGTTAAAAAGGTTGTTCCACTGTGTGCAGTGCCCCATACACACTGATAACGGAAATAAAATCACACTTGCAGTGTTGAAATCACACTCATGTGTGTTCAGTGTATATTTGCTCTTGAAAGGATGAACAACCACAAAAAAACCCTTTGTATATTTGTTAGAATCAGTCAGTTGTGCTACTAAAAGTTGTGTATGGCAACCAGATCATATCTTCCTTCTCTTACCTTTCTGCCTCCTCTCCCACCTCTGCTAACCTGCTTCTCCTTCTTTCCTCTTGACCCTTGCTATACCTCTCCTACACCTGTCCCGCCTTACCTATACCAACACTACCTGTCCTCTCCTCTGCTGTACTGTACTTCACCCCTCCACCTGTTTCCTTCTCTACCCCCTGTGCTGTAACTCTTGCCCTTACGTGCCCTAAATCCAACCTATCCCCCTCCTCCCTCCCTCTGTCCAGCCCCCCTGGCTTATGAGCCGTTCTCCACTCTGGCCATGATCTATGAGGACCAGGGCGACATGGAGAAGTCGCTGCAGTTCGGCCTGATCGCCGGCCACCTCAACCCCAGTGACTGCGAGGAGTGGGTGAAGCTGGCCGACATGTCACTGGAGCAGGACAACATCAAGCAAGCCATCATCTGCTACTCTAAGGGTGAGAGCCCCCATTTTTCCCTCCTCATGTCCTGCGTGAGGGTTAAGAGTGATAGCTTGAGTGCCAGTGGGCCTACAGTACCAGACACTTGGCAGAGTCTTTGCAGGAAAGCATGAAATGTAGAAAATGTAGTCTGCTGTTCTCCTGATTGAGTCTTGGTTCTATATCTATGTTTGGTAAATTGTACCTTTTACATTTGAGTCGTTGTTATCTTTATTTGTTTGTGATGTAAATGATTTCAGTTTGCTCTCTCCTCTCTCATATTCCCACTCCCTGCTCTCCCATTTCCTGTCGTTGACTTTTTTTATTCCTGGTGCTCTCCCTCTCCTCTCCCTCTCTCTCATTCCCTCTCCTCTTCCTCTCACACCCCTCTCTCCCTTCTGCCTATCTTGTTCCCTTTCCTCTCCCCCCACCTCTGTCTCTCTCTACAGCCATAAAGTATGACCCCAGTAACGTGCGTTACCTATGGGAGCGCTCAACACTCTATGAGCAGGTGGGGGAGCACAAGCAGGCCATGGATGGATACCGCCGCCTCCTCAATCTGCTGCCCCCTTCTGACGGAGAGCACTTCATGCAGCTGTCCCGCGACATGGCCAAGTCAGTGTGTTACCACACACAAACAGACACACACAGACACACATTTACGTGCATAAACAGGAGCACACATACACACACGCATGCACGCACGCACACACGCGCATGTACACATTCACACACATGCAACCATGAGCACACACACACACCCATATATACACATTATCACACACAAACACGAACATACACACGCACATTCACAGATGAAAAAAATCTTAATGTACAGGAAATTCTAGGAATTAACTCTCTCATTCCTTGTGAGGTCATCTGGATTAGACTACTGGGAGAACATGAGAGGGGCCTTAATATAGGAGTATGCTATATACCACCAGCTTCAGATAGCAATATACTGTAAATACTATGCTCTGTGGAAACATAACACAAGCCTGTGAGGAAGGAGAGACATTAATAATGGATGACTTCAATTACCCCTCTATTAAGGGGGAAGTGGTGTCAGGTCAGGGTAAATGTGAAGAGGAGTTTTTAGATGTGGTTAATGACTGTTTTCGGTGCAGTCTGTTACTTAGCCTACGAGAGGGAAGTCAATACTGGATCAGGTTTTGTGTAATGATCTTGACAGAATTTGCAGCTTAGAAGTAGTGGAACCACGAGGGACAAGTGATCATAGTGCAGTCACTTTTGATCCTTTTTTGCAAGTTAAGACCTCTAATTCTAGAATTTGAAACTTCAGATGAACTGACTTTAATAAAATGAAAGAGAATTTTACTAACGTATGAGTGACTGAACATTGGATTTGTATAGCGTTTTTTCCCCCCAAGGAACTCAAAGCGCTTTACAACGATAGGGGCAACTCACCTCAACCACCACTAATGTTCACCACCCATGTATACCACCCCCAGGGTATATAATACGTTTTTTTTTATCCCTCAAAATAGTATTTTAAGGGATAGCCAACATGCTTTTTTAGGGGGAGGTCATGCCTAACAAAACTCCTAGACTTGTTTGATGAAGCTACAAAGCTACAAAGAAATCCAAGATGATTTAAACATAATTGAGAAATGGGCAGAAACTTGGCAGATGACATTCAATATTGCTCAATGTAAAGTTATGCACAGGGCATGCATTTTTCACCACCTCTGTCAGGAACCTGCAGTTCCGTCCTCCAATACCAAGAGGTCGATGGAGGACTTTCTAAAGCTACTTGTTAAGCAATCGCATTAAGATGAAGTAATCTTTCGATTACCACAAATGAGGTGCGTATTGCAGTGTAGTAGACTACTTCCAAAATATGTCTGTTGACACTTTTATAGGACATATCATGCCCGTTCTGGAGCAAAGAAATTGATATGTTGAAATGAGTGAGACTGCCACTGTGGAGACCAAGCAGGCGCTGAACCAGCAGTGTGACTCACTGTTTCTCAGGAGCTACTACGAAACCAGTGACCTGCCCTCCGCCATCGGGGTGATGGAGGAAGCGCTGTCCCGCTACCCCAACCTCGTCACACACGAGTGCGTCAACATGGCCGCCGAGCTCTACATTGCGAACCATCAGCATGGCAAGGCCCTGCAGGTGAGGGCTGCATATGTATAAGACTGTGGGGTGTGTGTGTTGGAGGAGAGGTGAGATGAGGGTGTGTGAGAAAGTGGAAGAGGTGTCGTGTGTGCGTGCGTGGGTGGGTGGGTGGGTGGGTGGGTGTGCGTGTGTTGGAGGAGAGGTGAGATGAGGGTGTGTGAGAAAGTGGAAGAGGTGTCGTGCGTGCGTGCGTGGGTGGGTGGGTGGGTGGGTGTGCGTGTGTGCAGTAGTTTGGAGAATGGACAGTGAAGATGTACAGACTCGGTCAGTGAGTCTTGCTTGTTCTCAGGTGCTGGTGCAGTTCTGTGGGGTTGTGCTGGAGAGAGACCGCTCCAAACAGGAACCACCGGGGGGGCATCAGGAGACGGCTGGGGAGACGGAGCCTCAGAAACCGGAGGAGGGGGAGGAACAGCGGGAGAAGGCTGAAGGTACAAATGGAGGGTCTTTATGACGTCAAACTGTGGGTTTCTCAATTCTCCAAAATTCTCCAAATTTCTGAACATGAATTAAAAATAAAAAACTAGAATAACTTGGATTGATAAGTTTACACCCCGCTTATCATACCAATTGTAAACTAGCTCAGGGGTAACCAATCACCTTCCAGATCACACACCAAGCTAACTGGCCTCCACTTGTGTTCAACTGTAGTGGTTCTGATTACTTCAGAATAAATTCAGCTATTCCTAGATGATTCCACTGCTGGTTAATGCATTTCAGAGTAAATAATCTACCATAAGCAACAAGGAGCTTTCAAAAGAACTCTGGGATAAAGTTGTGGAAAGACACATATAAGGAAATGGGTATAGACAGATTTCAAAAGTCTTAAACATCCCTTGGAGCACGCTCAAGACCATAATTAAGAGGTGGAAGGTGCATGGCACCGCCAGGACCTTGCCTACATCAGGCCTGACCTAAATCTTATAGACAACCTATGGAATGACTTGAAGAGCGTAGTCCATCGACGGTCCCCACACAATTCAACAGTTCTGTAAGAAAGAATGGGAAAACGTTGCCCAATATTGGTGTGCAAAGCTTATGGGGACATATTCAAACAGACTCATGGCTGTAATTCAATCAAAGGGTGCTTCTACCAAGTATTAACTACCAAGCATGGTGTAGAATTGCTAATCAAAGTTATTATTTTTAACATTTTTTTTTTTTTTTTTAGTAATGTTCACTTTTTTTTTTTTTTTTCCCCACTGGGAAGTTGTTGGATAAAAGGTGGAACAAGTCTGATTTAATATGTTTTCATTTCAGGTTGTAAAGGAACAAAAGGTGAGATTTTTGAGATGGGATGTAGACTTTAAAGGGGCACTATTAGCGCTTTCCCCCCTCCCGGTACGGTACGGCACAGCACAGTAACCAATCCATTCTCCCACATTTTGTCGCTTTTTGGGGGAAACTTGCCTATATATATATATTTATATGTATACACACCGATCAGCCACAACATTAAAACCACTGACAGGTGAAGTGAATAACATTGATCATCTCATTAAAATGGCATCTGTCAAGGGGTGGGATATATTAGGCTGCAAGTGAACAGTCAGTTCTGGAAGTTGATGTGTTGGAAGCAGGAAAAATGGGCAAGCGTAAGGATCTGAGCGACTTTGACAAGGGCCGAATTGTGATGACTAGACGACTGGGTCAGAGTATCTCCAAAATGGCAGGTCTTGTGGGGTGTTCCCGGTATGCAGTGGTTAGTACCTACCAAAAGTGGTCCAAGGAAGGACAACCTGTGAACTGGCGACAGGGTCATGGGTGCCCAAGGCTCATTGATGCGCGTGGGAAGCGAAGGCTAGCCCTTCTGGTCTGATCCCACAGAAGAGCTACTGTAGCACAAATTGCTGAAAAAGTTAATGCTGGCTATGATAGAAAGGTGTCAGAACACACAGTGCATCGCAGCTTGCTGCGTATGGGGCTGCGTAGCCGCAGACTGGTCAGAGTGCCCATGCTGACTCCTGTCCACCGCCGAAAGCGCCGACAATGGGCATGTGAGTGTCAGAACTGGACCATGGAGCAATGGAAGAAGGTGGGCTGGTCTGATGAATCACGTTTTCTTTTACATCATGTGGATGGCCGGGTGCGTGTGCATCGTTTACCTGGGGAAGAGATGGCACCAGGATGCACTATGGGAAGAAGGCAAGCCGGCGGAGGCAGTGTGATGCTCTGGGAAATGTTCTGCTGGGAAACCTTGGGTCCTGGCATTCATGTGGATGTTACTTTGACACGTACCACCTACCTAAACATTGTTGCAGACCAAGTACACCCCTTCATGGCAACGGTATTCCCTGATGGCAGTGGCCTCTTTCAGCAGGATAATGCGCCCTGCCACACTACAAAAATTGTTCAGGAATGGTTTGAGGAACATGACAAAGAGTTCAAGGTGTTGACTTGGCCTCCAAATTCCCCAGATCTCAATCCGATCAAGCATCTGTGGGATGTGCTGGACCAACAACTCCGATCCATGGAAGCATCACCTTGCAACTTACAGGACTTAAAGGATCTGCTGCTAACGTCTTGGTTCCAGATACCACAGGACACCTTCAGAGGTCTTGTGGAGTCCATGCCTCGACGGGTCAGAGCTATTTTGGTGGCACGAGGGGGACCTACACAATATTAGGCAGGTGGTTTTAATGTTGTGGCTGATCGGTGTATATATTGCGGTCGCATTCTTTTTTGTCACTTCTGATAACTCCTCCTACCTAATTCGTCCTATCTTCACGATTCTGTTGTGTGATTGAAAAACGACACAGGGACTCGACCCGTGAAGAGGATAGTTACGGGGACGGATTGTTACCGTGCCATGCCATACCGTACTGTGTGTGTGTCTGTGTCTGTGTCTTTCTCACATGCATCTCATGACCCACCAGTGTGGGTCTTGACCCATAGTTTGAGAAAGACTGTTTCAGATGGTTGTATGGTCTGAGCTCCAGAGACCCGTGTGTTCCTCTCCAGGGGAGGTTCAGAGTGTGCACGTCCCAGAGCAGATTCCAGTGGACATCAGAATCAAGCTGATGGTCTGCCTGATTCACCAGCACATATTCAAACCCCTGGATGTGAGTGAGGATGCGCCGCCTCACATTGTCACTATCACTATCACTTTCACTCTCACTCTGTCTCCGTGTTCAGTGTCACTCTGTCTCCGTGTTCTCTTTCACCCTGTCTCCGTGTTCACTTTCACTTTGTTTCAGTATTTGATGTCACAATCTTGCACAGTCTCATCTCCTGGACTCTGTCACATTCTTGCAGTCTCACAGTCTGTCTTTCTATCCCACTGTTAGTATTTGTATTAGAAGCTCACAGTCTCTGTATTGCGGTGTCACTGTCTATCTTGAATGAAGAATCCCACACTAGGGCACAGTGACTCTCATTTCTGTGACACACTGACCAAATGGAGTTTCTCTTGTGGTGCTCTGACTCTGTTTGGGACACACTAACTCTATTTGTAGCGTACTGACTGTGTTTGGGGTAGACCAGGGGTGGGCAATCTTACCCTGTGTGGGCGGTGTGGGTGCAGGCTTTTGTTCCAACTGAACAGTGACACACCTGATTCCACTAATCAAAGCCCTGATTGAAGACTTTGATTAGCTGATTAGTCAAATCAGGTGAGCTACTGCTCGGCTGGAACAAAAGCCTGCACCCACACCGGCCCACACAGGGTAAGATTGCCCACCCCTGGGGTAGACTGACTCACTGTTTGGGGCAGATTGACTCTCTCTGTTTGTAGCACACAGACTGATTCTCTGTTTGTAGCACACTGTTTGACTCTGTGTTGGAGGCACACTGAATGACCCTCTGACTCCCTGTCCCTGCAGCCCATGCTGACGGCGCTGATGGAACAGAGTCCAGAGGAGCTGGGCGATCTGTACCTGGACGTTGCCGAGGCCTTTCTGGATGAGGGGGAGTACAGCTCCGCCCTGCCGCTGCTCTCTGCACTGGTCTGCTCCGAGAGATACAACCTGGCCGTAGTGTGGCTGAGACACGCAGGTATACTCAACACAGTACTGTTGTACTGAACACAAACGGTGACGCTGTACTGCTGTACTTCACGTACATGCTCACACGCCCTAACACTGCAATGCCAGCAGCCATACCACCACGTACCCTGTTCCTGACGAATGGCTGACCCTAAGCAGGTGTGGGCTTGGTTAGTACTAGGGTGGGATACCTCCTGGGAAAATGATGATGTTGCTGCTGGAAGTGGTGTTGGGAGGCTCTGGACCAAAAAATGGGAAAAACCCAAAGCCCCAGTGCAGCGGTGGGGGGTACTGTGGTGTTGGGGATGCCATCTTTTGGATAAGACGTCAAACCCAGGTCCTGACTCACTGTGGTCATTAAACATCCCGTGGCATTTATCGCACAGAGTAGGGGGTTTCCCAGGTGCCCTGGACAAATTTCCCAGTTGAATTGGCCCATACTCCCACTGCTTGTACAGCTTGTGTGTGTGTGTGTTGTGTGCAGAGTGTCTTAAGGCTCTGGGCCACATGGAGGTGGCGGTGAAGAGCTACAGTAAGGTGGTGGAGATGGCTCCCCTGCACCTGGAGGCTCGTCTCTCCCTCTCCACCCTGCAGCAACAGCTGGGTCACCCGGAGCAGGCCCTGGAGGCGCTGGAGCCCATGCACGACCCCGACACGCTGGCGCAGGACTCCACCGCCGCTCAGCAGGTACCACTCAGGGGGCTCCACGTCTCAAACTCTAATCCACTGCCGTGCGTGCGTGGGTGTGTGTTTGGCAGGGTTGACCCCATGTCATTGCACAAGAGCCGCGATAAATAAATGAATGAAGGTGGAACCCGCACACTGTGTGTAGAAGAGGGAATATCCCAAACGAGGCGAAGGCTCGATGTTTAATTTAAAGTCTTTTAATAGACAAAAGAGACAGACGTTTCGGTCAAATGACCATCAGTATAGCGCACAAGAGCCTGCACCAATCGCACATGAAGCGTACTTACATTTTACATTTTCGCCATTTAGCAGACACTCTTATCCAGAGCAACTTACACAGTTTACATTTCTTTACATACAGTCCATTTATACAGCTGGATATTTTACTGAAGCAATTCAGGTTAAGTACCTTGCTCAAGGGTATAACGGCAGTGTCCCCACCTGGGAATCAAACCTGCAACCTTTGCGTTACAAGCCCAGCTCCTTAACCATTATACTAACACTGCCTCCTTCCAACGCAACGACCAGCCGGTGGACTCCGGAATGGAAATAAGTCGCGGCTGGCCAGACATGCACTTGTCTGGGCTCTCTGTAATTAACAGAAGATGACAATACGGGTCTACGAATGACATTGGCCATTTCGAATTGGGAGAAAAGGCTTGTCCGTTTCCTGTCACTGCGTTTTGTACGCAGGATGTGATCCCGTGCTTGTGTGTGTCCTCAGGAGCTGAAGCTTCTTCTGCACCGCTCCACTTTGCTGAATTCTCAGGGCCGGATGGAGGACTACATGGACACTGTGCTGACCATGCTGGCCATGCTGCTCAAGGTCCTGATTCCTGTTGTCTCCCTCGCACCCTTTTCATCTTAGGGCTGTTTATTAGCATGCCGTACAATGCTTTGTAAGTCAAAATGCAAATGATGATCTTCATTATGAGCTCATGAACCCCGGCAACACGACTGCAGACTTCCTTGGAATGTCCTTCTGTCAATATCCACAGAATTCCTTTCACATCTCTTCCTTTCGCTGGTTCTCTTGGCCGCTCTTGTTCTTTTACTCCCCTTCCTTTCATTCTCTCACTCTCTTTCTCTGGTTCCTTCCCTCTTCTCTCACTCCTCTCTTGTTTTCTCACACCTCACTTTCTGTCTCACCTCTCTTTCTCTCATTCCTTCGCTCCTCTCTTTCTCTCATTCTCACTCCTTCTCTGGGTCCATCACTCCTCTTTCTCTTGTTCTCTCATTCCTTCACCTTTTTCTCACTCCTCTCTTTCACTTGTTCCCTCTCCCCCTCGTTGTCTTTGTTCTCTAAATCCTCTCTCTTTTTCGCACGCCTCTTATTTCTCCGCTTGTGTCTCCAGGTGGCGATGAACAGGGCGCAGGTGTGTCTGATCTCCAGCTCCCGCTCTGGGGAGAGACGCCTGTACCTCATCAAGGTGTCCCGGGACAAAGTGTCCGACATCGACGACCAGGAGGCTGCTTATCTGGATGTTATAGGTAATGTGTCTGACCCAGGGGTCTATTTCCCTACTGCTTGATACAACAGTCTTTCTGTCACTCAACACAGAGGCAGAAGTAACTAGTTTGAGTTTGCCCCACCCTCTCACACTCCTTAGTTGGCCCCGCCCTTTCTCACACTGGTCCTGAATTGGCCCCGCCCATGATGGTTCTTAGTTGGCCCCGCCCTTTCTCACACTGGTCCTGAATTGGCCCCGCCCATGATGGTTCTTAGTTGGCGTCGTCCTTTCTCACACTGGTACTTATATATATGCCATTTAGCAGACGCTTTTATCCAAAGCGACTTACAGTAGTGAATGCATACATCTTTCAGAATATGTGGTCCCAGTGGGAATTGAACCCACAACGTAAGCGTTGTCAGCGCCGTGCTCTGCCTACTGAGCCACACAGAACCACACAGACCTTAGTTGGCCCCGCCCTCTCTCACTGGCACTGGCACCCTCTGTCCCTCCCTATCCCTCCCCAGGAAAGACGAGCGTGCTGTCGAAGGAAGACTGGTGGCAGCTGCTGGTGCGCTGTGTGTGCGTGCTCTGTGAGCTGCGCAGGTTCGAGGAGGCGGAGCTTCTGGTCGACTCCTCCCTGGAGTACTACTCCTTCTACGACGACCGTGCGAAGAGGAAGGAGCTAGAGTACTTCGGCCTGTCAGCCGCCATCCTGGACCACAACTACAGGAAGGCCTACAACTACATAAGGTCAGGAGTCAGGGATGTGTGCACCTGTGAGTGTGTATGAGATGCACATGCTGAGATGTGTGTAACAAGAAGTGGAAACTGCTGCTGCGTTTGTATATTTGTGTGTATGTAGCTGCAACAGTTATAAGTGTACTTGCGTGTGTGGTTGTCAACGCTGATGTGTTTCACCGTGTATACGTAACTGCTGCACTGGTGTCCGTTGTGAGTATATGGCTGTTCCAGTGTCAAGCGCGTGACTGTATTCCTGTATGTGTGTGTGTCTTTGTGTGTCGCAGGCTGATGCTGATGGATAGTGTGGACCGGCCACAGCTGTGGAACATTTTTAACCAGGTGACCATCCACTCCCAGGATGTGCGTCACCACCGGTTCTGCCTACGCCTGCTGCTGAAGAACCCTGACAACCATGCGCTGTGCGTGCTCAACGGCCACAACGGCTTTGTGTCAGGAAGCTTCAAGCATGCTCTTGGTACGCCAAACTGTACACCCAGCGCGGCCTCTGTACACCAAACACACACTCTGTACACCAAACACACACTCTGTACACCAAACACACCCTCTGTACACCAAACACACCCTCTGTACACCAAACACACACACTGTACACCAAACACACCCTCTGTACACCAAACACACACACTGTACACCAAACACACCCTCTGTACACCAAACACACACACTGTACACCAAACACACCTTCTGTACACACCCTCTGTACACCAAACACACCCTCTGTACACCAAACACACACTCTGTACACCAAACACACACACTGTACACCAAACGCACCCTCTGTACACCAAACACACCCTCTGTACACCAAACACACCCTCTGTACACCAAACACACACACTGTACACCAAACACACCCTCTGTACACCAAACACACCCTCTGTACACCAAACACACACACTGTACACCAAACACACCCTCTGTACACCAAACACACACACTGTACACCAAACACACCTTCTGTACACACCCTCTGTACACCAAACACACACTCTGTACACCAAACACACACACTGTACACCAAACGCACCCTCTGTACACCAAACACACCCTCTGTACACCAAACACACACACTGTACACAAAACACACCCTCTGTACACCAAACACACCCTCTGTACACCAAACACACCCTCTGTACACCAAACACACGCTCTGTACACACTCAATACTACCAAGTGCACTGAGCTCCAAGTTAGTGCTAGTGGGGGATGGTGCAGATTAGCGTTTGTGTTATTGCCGGTTTGCGCAGGCAGTGACTCCGTGTCTGTCTCTCTCTCGTTGCAGGGCAGTACATGCAGGCTTTCCGGGCCAAGCCAAACGAACCGCTCTACAACCTGTGCATCGGGCTCACCTTCTTCCACATGGCCTCACAGAAGTTTGTGATCAAACGTCATCCCCTCCTCCTGCAGGTCAGTCTGTGTGCAGCATGCGCAGGAGGTGACAGGAGGTGTCAGTGAGGCGGGAGGATCCCCACAGGCGCACTCTGTGATCTTCTATCTTAACTTTAACACTTCATTCACTGAATAAGCATTACAGTCAGGATTTTTCTCTTCAATTGACAAACTTAAACATTAAAAGGAAGGAAAGAGGAGAGCCGTGATGGGGCAATTTGTTTATGTATTTATTTGTACAATGAAATTGTCACAAAGCGCCTTTTGTTGCTTGACCTGTGCAGTACTTTGTTCAGCAGCCCTAGTAACACTTCCCACCCCCCCGCTCTGCGCCAGGGCTTCTCCTTCCTGATGCGCTACTCCGAGCTGCGTGGGCACTCCCAGGAGAGCCTCTACAACATAGGGCGGGCACTGCACCAGCTGGGACTGGCACACCTCGCCATACACTACTACCAGAAGGCCCTGAACTGCCCGCCACCCATACTGGAGGTAACCGCCCACAAACTGCTTTTACACACACACACACACACATACGCACACGCGCACAAACACACACGCATAAATGCATTCACGCACACACAAACACGCACGCAGAAATGCATACACACAAACACACACACACACACGCACGCACACAAATGCATACATACACACACACACGGGTACACACAGTAAAAATGCTTCTCAAGGTCACCCCAATGCACCATCCTCACCCTGTTGCCAAGAGCAAAAATCCTCTTTTTACAGAGCAGAGGTCCAGATTATATTCACATGTACTCATTTTACTTTTGCTTCTGTCTAAAAGTGGCTTAAAAGGCCGTCACGACAAACAAAGCCAAGTGCAAAAAAGAAGGGTAAATACAAGCACCAGAGAAGGAGTAGACCATAACAACATTGATATTTGGTGCAAAGCTCTTCGAACTACTGATCAACACTACACAATTGAATGAAATTAGATACTAAGTGCACAAATACTAGACACAACATCCTGATGTTCTAATCAATGTTGCAGTAAAACAGAAGGAGCTTAAATAATAGATAAATAAATAAAGTTATAATTTCAGCTGTTATTGGAATATTGTGCATTTTAGTAGAAGTAGAGAGCCATTTTTTACATTTTACATTTTAAGCATTTAGCAGACGCTCTTATCCAGAGCAATTTACAAGATGTGCATTAGTACATGGTATGATCAATCATAGTCCGCGCAAGAGATCAGTGCAGTAATACAGCGGTAGACATCGTTGCTGGCAGCTGCACACTATACCTGTAACACCAGGAAAGAAAAGGTTAGTAGATTTTTTTCTAAAAAAAACGTTTTAATTTTTTAAACCCTAAAAAAGTCACCACCTGGATTTAACTAAGCAAATAGGTAAGAGCCTTCCATTGGATAATTACTGCAGTGATTAATATGTTTTAGCTGGCAACAAGTTATTTAACCCTAACTGATGCAGTGAGTAGCTTCTCATTTCTTAAACAACCATGTCGGAAGACATATCCTGTGGTCCTGGAAAAGATGTTAATCTGTTTCAGAAGGGTCAAATTATTGGCCTGCATCAAGCAAAGAAAACAACTAACAACTAACAAGGAAAATTGGGTTAAGAACTGTCCAACGCATTATTAAAACCTGGAAGGATAGTGGTGAACCATCATCTTCGAGGAAGAAATGTGGTCGGAAAAGAATCTTGAACGATCGTGATCGGCGATCACTTAAACGTTTGGTGAAATCATATCGTAAAAAATCAACAGAACTCACGGCTGTGTTTAATAGTCAAAGTAAGAGCATTTCCACACGCACAATGTGAAGGGAACTCAAGGGATTTGGACTAAACAGCTGTGTAGCCTTAAGAAAACCACTTGTCAGTGAGGCTAATCGGAAAAAAAGGCTTCAATTTGCTAGGGAGCATAAAGATTGGACTCTGGAGCAGGAAGAAGGTCATGTGGTCTGATGAGTCCAGATTTACCCTGTTCCAGAGTGATGGGCGCGTCAGGGTAAGAAGAGAGGCGGATGAAGTGATGCACCCATCATGCCTAGTGCCTACCGTACAAGCCTGTGGGGGCAGTGTTATGATCTGGGGTTGCTGCAGTTGGTCAGGTCTAGGTTCAGCAACATTATGTGCCCAAAGAATGAGGTCAGCTGACTACCTGAATATACTGAATGACCAGGTTTTTCCATTAATGGATTTTTTCTTCCCTGATGGCACGGGCATATTCCAAGATGACAATGCCACGATTCATCGGGCTCAAATTGTGAAAGAGTGGTTCAGGGAGCATGAGACATAATTTTCACACATGGATTGGCCACCACAGAGTCCAGACCTTAACCCCATTGAGAATCTTTGGGATGTGCTGGAGAAGACTTTGCGCAGCGGTCCGACTCTCCCATCATCAATACAAGATCTTGGCGAAAAATGAATGCAACTCTGGACGGAAATAAATGTTGTGACATTGCAGAAGCTTATCGAAACGATGCCACGGCGAATGCGTGCCGTAATCAAAGCTAAAGGCGGTCCAACAAAATATTAGTGTGACTTTTTTTTGTGTGACTTTTTTTTTTGTGTGACTGTGTCTCTCTCTCTCTCTCTCTCTGTCTTTCTGTCTCTCTCTCTCTGTCCTTCTCTCTGTCCCACCCCTCGTGTTCGCCTGCAGGGCATCGAAGACGACCAGGTAGACCTCCGTCGAGAGATTGCCTACAACCTGTCCCTCATATACCAGGCCAGTGGTAACAAGGAGATGGTGCGCCACCTCCTCTACACGTACTGCACCATTTGATACCTCCACTTCAGCGCGCGCTCTACACCTGCGAGCTCAAGCTCAGCCCCTACTGTCCAATACCACACCTGCAGATCAAGCAAACGGCCTGCTGAGGAGGCAGAGGAGCAGGAGAGAGAGGAGCAGCACAGAGAGAGACAGACCTGCGTCAATTATGCGTACGAAATGCTGGAGAGAGCTGTTCATAGGAGCCCAGTAATATGTACTGCACTGTTCTAAAGGACCTCTCTCCTTTCATCCACGGGTGAGACTACAGAACAACATCAGAGTAAAGCACTTGGGTCATGGTGATTTGCTCCCACAGAATTTAGACCACTTTGGTAGGAGTTCCATTCCAGTTTTGTCTCTGTGCCGTTGGTTTATCTTTGTAAAAATATTGGATTTATATTTCATATGCTGTACTTTTTTTATTTTTTATATAATCATTGTAAAATCAAATATTTCGGTCCTATTCTAGGTGATTGACAGTAGTGCTGTATTCATCTTTCAGCTCCTCTTGTGGAGTCGTACAGCAATGCACTGGCCATGACCATTTACAGTGGTCATTTTTGCAGCACAGATGCTGAAATGTATTGCAATATAATGTATTGATTTTGTTTATGGCTCTCTGTTTGCTTTAATTAACTTTAATTGACGGAATGAGAACGTTAATTAAGTTGAACGTGGTCTGCAGGACCGCCACGAACACCTTTGACCTGACTTTGAACTGCAGGAGCGAGCAATAAGGCTGCGGTGTGGACAGAAGACTAGCTGTGCTTCTCAGGCCACATTGCAGCGATTACTCGGACCTGCCGATTCTCCCTCCACAATATCCGGAGCATCCGACCATTCCTCACCCAAGAGGCCACATAACTCCTGGTCCAGGCCCTGGTGATCTCACGTTTGGACTAGTGCAATTCCTTGCTGGCAGGCCTGCCGGCCTGTGCCATCAAGCCACTGCAACTAGTCCAGAATGCTGCCGCATGTCTGGTGTTCAACCAGCCAAAGTTCACCCACGTCACCCCTCTACTCTCCTCTCTGCACTGGCTCCCCATCGCAGCACGCATCAGATTCAAATCACTGGTGTTTGCTTTTAAAGTGGCCAGAGGTACTGCTCCCCCATACCTCCAGTCACTCATCACTCCCTACACCCCAGCCAGACCCCTCCACTCTGCCTCCTCTGGCAAACTGTCTGTCCCATCCCTCCGGGCGCCTGGCAGCCGTTCCTCGCGGTCTCGTCTCTTCTCTATCCTGACCCCTCGGTGGTGGAAAGACCTTCCGCAATCGGTCAGGACTGCGGAATCGCTTGCGATCTTCCACAAGAGACTCAAAACCACCTTTTCAGACTCCACTACCACTGAATTCTGTACATCTAGATAATTGTCATCACCACTGCAGACTTGCTCAACACTATGTATCCCTGCTTACTCCATAAAAAAAAAAAAAAAAAAGACTAACCTTTTCCTTCCCAGTGTTACAGGTATAGTACGCAGCTGCCTGCAATGATGTACTGTATATCGCTGTATTACTGCACTGCTCTCTTGCGAGAACTATGATTGTTCCTACCATGTATTGATGCACATCTTGTAAGCCGCTCTGGATAAGAGCGTCTGCTAAATGCTTAAAATGTAAATGTAAAATATAAGACTCTTAACGGCCTTTCAGATTCAATGAATAGACTCACTGTGAGACGGTCGCCTCTGGTGTGAACAGCCAGCTTCGGGGAGTGAGTTAAGGCCTCAGTATACAGTATAGACTTTGTGCAGCAGTCCGACTCTCCCATCATCAATACAAGATCTTGGCGAAAAATGTATGCAACTCTGGACGGAAATAAATGTTGTGACATTGCAGAAGCTTATCGAAATGATGCCACGGCGAATGCGTGCCGTAATCAAAGCTAATGGCGGTCCAACGAAATATTAGAGTGTGTGGCGTTTTTTTTTGGACGGGCAGTGTATAATACATTTGTATACATGTATGACACGTCAAATATATCATATAGGCTAAATAAACATCTTCCTTCGAAAATACTGCAATAAAACATGTAAAGCATGTGTATTAGGCTACATGTATGGTTATCTTCCGAAACACTACTACAAGGAAGTAAAATGCAAAGCAACTTTTTGCTCGAATATATATGATTTTGAATATAAAAAACAGTACGATAAATATTTATTATGCAAAATGCACAGACTGCACATGGTTCTTATAAAATATTCCAAGGCATAACTTTGACTGTCCGTAAACATAAGCCATGAATGTGATTGGCTCAATGCTCATAACTGCCTGGATATAGGCAGGAGATTTGCCTGTGTGGAGTCATGTTCTACTCTTTAAAAAGAGCTGCACACCGTTCATCGTGTGCCCCAGATACAAGCTCTCTCTGATGTATTCACCATTCCAGATTGTCTGGTGTTGGGCCTGTTTATTTTGCAGTGCATCTGTACTGTAAATGTGTCAAGGTAAAAAAAAAAAGTAGTCACCTGCTGTGTCCACTGGCAACTGCTGACTGAAGTTACACTATATGTAGGAGGGATAATGGTCTGGGTCTGTTTTGGGTTTGGGATAGGCCCCTTAGTTCCAGTGAAGGGTATTCTTAATGCTACAGGATACGAAGACATCTTAGCCAATTGGGCGCTTCCAACTTTGTGGCAACAGTTTGGGGAAGGCCCTTTGCTGTTCCAGCATGACTGTGCCCCTGTGCACAAAGCGAGGTTCATAAAGACATGGTTAGACAAGTTTGGTGTGGAGGAACTCGATTGGCCTGCACAGAGCCCTGACCTCAACCCCATTGAACATCTTTGGGAGGAATTAGAACGCCGATTGCAAGCCAGGCCTTCTCGTCCAACATCAGTGCCTGACCTCACAGATGCTCTTTTGGCTGAATGGGCACAAATTCCCACAGACACACTTCAAAATCTTGTGGAAAGCCTTCCCAGAAGAGTGGCAGCTGTCATAGCCACAAAGGGGGGGTCCAACTCCATATTAATGGCCATGGTTTTAGAATGGGATGTCCAACAAGCTCATATAGGTGTGATGGTCAGGTGTCACACTATATTGCCAAAAGTCAGTGATGTCCTTCTACATACACTACCGTTCAAAAGTTTGGGGTCACCTTCCATCTGGACTATGGCTAATCGGGCACTCCTTCATTCTTCAGCAAGATAACGACCCGAAACACACCTTGAAGTTGTGCAAGAACTATCTGGTGAAGGAGGAATGTGAACAACAACTCAAACTAAAGACCTGGCCTGCCCAGTGTCCAGACCTCAATCCCATAGAACTTGTATGGGACAAACTGGAAAGGAAGAGTCAAAGCAAAGCAACCCACAAGTTTCTCTGGGAATTGCTGCAGGATAGCTGGGAAAACATGTCGGGTGATTTCCTGCTAAAACTTATTAACCGAATGGCCACTGTTTGTGAGGCTATTCTCACGCCAAAGGGTGACTATTTTGAGGAATCCAAGATTCAGTTTTCAATATAATTTTCTTGAACATTTCTTTGATGTTCATTTTGTTCATTGTTACATGTGTTTTTTGTCATTTTAAAGTATTTACAGAAATGTATACGGTGTAAAGCATTGTCAGTTATGAGATAAAAATAGTTTCCAGCAGGTGACCCCAAACTTTTGAACGGTAGTGTACCTGTGGCCTATTCTTTTCTCATTTCTGGCAGTCCTGGTGTTTTGTTTTTTGTGTCCATAATGAGTTTTCGTTGGCCATGTTCAACAATACATAAAAAGTCAGACCACACATTAAAACGGCGTGCCCATAAGCTAACCAAATGGCGACTCAAATGGCCAATAATGTAGCCCATTTTTAACAGTAGCTTACCCTATTCTCTGCTAAGATGTTATGTTTATGATGGTGTTATGTTTGTCTTCATATTTTGCACTTTGCGCAAATAAATTCTACCAAGGGAAAGATTGTCTGCTTTGTCAAAGCAGGTGGGTACCACTTTAAACTACGTTAAAATGAGGGCTTCAGTTTAAACGTAGTTATACAGCACTCGTATTTGGACAGGAGCCAATCAAAGTTCGGTCGCGCGACCTAGCATTTCTCACTTTGCAAGGGAAGCAAGGTGACTGGTGCTCAAAACTATTTCCCAATTTTGGCAGGTCTGTAACGCGTATATTCGAATATTATTCGAACGAATCTACATGTTTTCTCAATGTTTTTTTGTTAGTGACAGCTCTAGTTATCAATGCATTCCTATACGCCATATAAGCAAATAACCTAACCGCCCCTCTGCTGTAGTCTGCTTCCTTAGTTTCCAGAGGCACCAGTCACTGACAGCTACTCATATAACATGATAGGCTTTTAAAGGATGCGAAAATGAATTGCCTTTAATATCGTTTTTCCTATTGATTTCTCCTATTGATTCCCATTCGGTCAAATGCAGGTCTCCAGTCTTATGACAAAGAATTAGTTGTTCCGGTATATTGGGATGCTGTTATACAAATGACCACTAAGGGTCACTAACGTACAATTTTGTTTTCCAAGTTGGCACTAACGTTGCATTTGGCTCTAAGACAGATAAACCGAATATCCAGAATGCTACTCTCAATCCTGGTAAAGCATACTTGTAACTATTGTAGTTAGACTTTCAACACATAATAATTAGTTTTTTTTGTATTTCTTAGGCTTTAAAGCCAGAATTTCTGAAAGCAAGTTTTTTCTTTCTTTGTTTTTCCCCCACATACCTCTTGACAGGATTGTCTGATTTTGCTCCAGTTTCTCACAGTTATGAATTAGTGTCCACAGATGTGGGTTGAATACGTATAATTATCAGGAAGTACCAGCCCACACCGTTTTGGCCATAAAACTTGTTTTTCACATCAGCACTCATTTATCCCACATTTGGCACATTTATCGGGGACAGACTAGATGTGAGCAAACTGTTTGTTTTGACTCATTCTTCGCCACAGCCAGTCATGTTTCACATGCTCACACAATGACACTTATCCATTAACCTTTCACTGCATTGCTCCAACAAATTATGTACAAGTATGGCACAAAATGCTACTCAATATGGGTGGCAAATGCAGTTTATACACTTGACTTAGCATTCCCTCATTCCTCTGGATTCTAGATGTGTGTAACAATAGAAATGACAGTTGGAAAATGGGGTTGCAAAATTTACAATATCTACTCCATATTATTGTTGTATTGAACAGCATTTTTATAGTAGTGATTTAAGAGAGAGCAGAGTTACATTTTGCCTAGGTAGGCTACATACACTAGACAAATAAATATAACACAAACCTCCAGGCTTGGCACACTCAGAAATGAACCCAAATTTACTCAGTGTCTTCATATTCATATCATGCATAGCTGTAAGTAACACTGTCTGTCTCTCTTACATTCCCTTCTGAGCATCTCTCTTAAAAGCCTTCTTGAAGTGATAGCACCACTAACAACTATTTTACATGGATGTGGGTAATGTTCTAACGTGTTTTAAAAAACATATATATATACATATACTCACACACACACACACACACACACACACCTTACCTCACACGCACTCAAATGGTTTTGACTGTTAAGCAAATCTGTGATGTAGTTTAGTTTCTAAAACAAGGAGACCCAGAAAACGAGAGAAAATTCTGGGCGACGATCCCTGCATCCTATGAGTAATATTTGCGAACCGCCACTGTCCGTCTTATTATGGAAAGATTAAAGATGATTAACGGTGTTAATTTAACTACGATCATTATTATTCATAAGACCATTAATAGTATAATACACTATACATCTCAAATGTGCAGGGGTTTGATATACAGTGTAAAATCTCAGCAGCTTTCTTCTTAATATTAGTAAAGTCCATTTGATATGGAAACCTAGGCTATATGACATGACATGGTTAAAAAATATTTAACATTCATGAAAATAAATACTATAGCCTCGGTGTTTCCTACTACACGAAAAGTCAGATTCCGTTTTAGTAGATATCATTTATACGCATTTATTTGGAAAAAGTTATATTGTTGCTATCTCGATTTGACAATTTTAGAGAATATGTAAAATGGCAGATTAGTTTAACACTCCGCACTGTGACGCCTTGCTCGGCCAGTCTCCACAACATTTCTGGTATGGAGAAATACGGTTATATACGGTTTCTGCGGTTCGTCTTTCGGTCTAACAGCTTAATAATTATAACTGCACGATTGCAAAAAAAACCCCGCTGTTGTCGAATAGAATGGAAATGTTATAATCTTGAAATAAATCCTGGTGATGTCAAGCAATATGCTACCAGGTGAAAAGGCGAAATAGAATAAGAAGCCACGCAGACCTATTACGATAACTTCACAATAAACAATGTGCGTGGACAAGCGCGCAATTAGTACCTCTCGCTGCGAGGTAGGCTAAATAAAAGGACATTGTTATCAGGGACCCGTTAGCTTCTCTCCCCCCCCCCCCGAGGACACCCGCTAGACCCCCCCCCCTTCCCTCAGTGGGCTTGGTCTATCCCCTCTCACTGCCTTCCCAGTCGTTCACACACAGGAGCACATCAACAACACGAAAAACTGACGCTTCGGGTCCACGTAACATACGAGAGGAGAGAGCCATAGCTAACGGTCTTTTATCTCGGCGCTACGAGAAAATGTGAATAATGCAATACGATTTGACGGAATACACATTTATATGAAAAACAAATCGAAGACAGACGTTTTTCAAGTCTACTGTTCATTTCTCAATGCGCGTATTCAAGTTCATTTCTCAATGCGCGTATTCATACACATCAAAGGAACTGGATAGAGCGCAGTGTTTGGGGCCGTCATCGGGACAGATGCAATCAAGTCTACTCCTGGCAGGGACGAGCTGCTGTTGCTGCAGAAGCGGAAACGGGCGGGCGGATACTGGGTCTTCAAAATAAATAAAAGATGAGCTGAGCTTTGTAGGGGAAACCGGCCCAGCTCTCTGTGCAAGAACCGAACGCGACTTCGGAAGCAGCGCACAGCGAAATATAACGGAAACGGACACATATCGCCCCCCGCCCCCTAGCCCTGCAATCTCAGCCAACGGTGTTGTAAAGCCTGGGGGGTGGAGAGGGAGACGGCGCTACCGTCTGCGAGAGCTGGATCGCGGCTGACTCTCGACAGACACTGGGCAGGGTTGGGCCCATAGAAGTGCGTCGCCCGCGACCCCGATTCTGAACAGGAATTACAGAGATGAAATTCTGTATATCGTGATGTTGTGATTAAAAACCGTCAAACTCAACCATTTTAACTCCAGCGGAGCTACTGGGAACCTGTGTTTTGTTCTTTCCTCAGATTATCGTTCCTCTTCGGGTAAGTGGTGAGGTGTGTGCTTACGTAATCCATTGCTGGCTTTGATTTTCAGATTTCTAATAATTGTGTTTTTCAGATACAGTAGCCTATGAAGCTTAACAAATAGCTCAGCTTGCAATCGATAACGGCGATGCTTATGATGGTTAGAGGTGAATACTGTGACCAATACCGCATTGACATTATTTTGTCCCGTTTAGTTGAATGATTATACTGCGTGGGAGACTCGCTTTCCAAAAAATAAAATAAATAAGTACGAGAGAATAAACAATTGAGCATGCTTACTGTAAATGACAATGATATGTAGCTTACTGCCTTATGTTAAGCCTTGCACGGCAATGGAAACAAATAAATAAATGCAAAACCAAGAAGGGAATTCCCTAAGTAACTCTGTAGCGGACACTAGCGATGGCAGAGAGGTATGTATATCCAGTTCGCTCATAACGAGCGCAATGCTATGCATTTGAGTGTGTAAACCCAGCGCCACCAAAAAGAGCTTTTGGGGTTTAGGCCCGCCAGCACGCCAGAGGTTGCAAACGTCTTTTTATGTATTTATGTATTTATTTATTTATTTATTTATGTGTCAATATGGGTCTGTATGATAAAAGCATAGTCTGTGTGCCTACAGTCCGTGGCTTTGAAGCATAAACAATCCCGTTGCACTGTTTAAACTGTGATGTTAAGTGACAGTGACATGGCTCCAGATCATTGCTGGTGTTATTGATGGCGAGTCTTGTTGGATAGTGGAGCTATGACAGCATGGCCACGGGCAGTAGAGGCTGTCTCAGCGGGAGGAACAAAGTCGCGCTTGCTTTGGGTTTCTCGAACCTGACGCAAAGGGTAGGGATCCATGAGAAACTTCTGTTGACTGACTAAAGAAGGCCGTGGGGGTTCTACCAAACACGCCGTCTTCTGTAGAGAGGGAGAGGCGAGTGCCCTCCTTCCCCCCCACCCTCCCCATCTCCTAGATTCATGACACCATTCTAAGTTTGCCTTACGAAATGATGAGTAACCTGTCAGGCGACAACATCCAAGTCATCTCACCATCAGTGGTTTTCCCTGGATTCGAGCAAACCGTGCATGGAATTCAATAAAGGAAATAAAATGTTTTTCCCTGGCATCTGTGTCATGGCTACTAGACCCTCAGATTTCCATATCTTTTTTAAAGCACTCTCTCACTAGTGTCCAAACGCTGCTATCAACTTGCAATAGGGTGTGAACACTTCCCAACAAGGTTAGACTGGTTTCTTCTGTAAAGGGCAACCTGTGTGCTTATTTAGCCTCCACATTTAAGAGTGTTATGGGAGAAGTCTCCTTCACTGTAATCTTCCTTCCAGAGTGCAGCAAGGCCCATGGATTGGCAGAAATAGTTGTGAATGTGAATTTGTTGTGAGAACCTTCCCTGGTGGAGAGAGAGAGGGAGGGATAGAGAGGGAAGGATAGTAAGCGGGGGAGAGGGAGAGGGAGAGATAGAGATTGAGGGGGGGGGGGACAGGAAATTAGCTTCTGAGCAGCTGAGCCAGCCTGAACATTAATGGTTGACTCATTGGTTGAGCGTCCACTGACCCGGGACGTTTAACGGTCACCAGCGCAGTATGGTGGGCATCGGTCAACCATTGGTGATGGTACACTGTTTGGGTTGAGTGAGGTCAGAGTGAAGGGTGGGACACCTCCCCTGGGAGCCAGGGGCTGAAGTGATGGGGGTTGGGGAGGGGGTGAGGGGACTAAAAATATACATATATAAGGAACAATGAGGTGAAACAATGCTGTTGACAGCATTGGAATTTCCTGCCTTGAGTCTCCCGTGGGCAGTGGAGACAGGCTCGGACCTGGGGCCTTGTTGACCCTCTCCAAACTTCTTCCCCACATTGGTCACAGAGTGCAGGGTGCAGTGTTGTGCACTGTGTTAGCTGGCTCTGTCTGACACTTCACAGAACGGTGTGAGTGGGCCTGTGTTTGCAGGCTGTGGTAGTGGTGTGCGTTGGGTGGGTACTTGTGTGTCAGCGCATTTGCGTTGTGCGGGCGTGTTTGCGGGCCTTAATGCAGGTTTATTGGTCTCTTCGTCTGTGGATGGTGGTATTGCATTCGCGTCAACAGCTCGTGTTGCAATGTGACGGTGTTTGGTAGCCGACTTTTTCACGGGGTCGTCAGTGAACGGTAGAGGCTAGATGCCACCCATCCAGAGGACCAAGATGCGAAGTCAAATGCGCGAAATTGACCATCGTAACTTACGGTTAGGGTTCGGGTTCGGTCACGCGCAGTGTAAAATTGAAAAAAACAACAACAACAACAGACCAATCACATCTTCAATCGCATCTCCTCCTCTGCATGAGAGGCGTCTAGCCTCTACCGTCAGTGAACCCATGTTGTGTGCCGTGCTAGCGAGCAGTGTTTGCTGTGACAGTGGTATGCACTTGCAGGCTGTGATTCATGATTTGCTTTAGTGGGACGTGTTGGTGGAACGTGCTAGCAGGCTATGCTGGAGAGTTGTGCTTGCTGACTGTGATAGAATGCACTCTGATTAGGAGCTGGCTGCAGAAGAAAACTAAACCCAGAGCGGGGGCCTTAAATTTTGTTCCTGGAGAACCAGTATGTGTTCCCTCCCCATTCCCCTCCCACACACTGCCTGCCTGGGGTGCTGTTGAATCTTCAAGCTGACTAATTCAGGAACTCAAACCCTGTGTTGTCAGGCTGTCGAACTCGGTTCCTGAAGAACCGCCATGTATCCTTGTTTTTGATCCAACCCAACCTTAATTGGTCCAATTAGTTGATAAGCTTCACTTCCCAAACTGCATTGCAGCAAGATATTTTGAATGTTAAGCCAATGCACAATCTTCATCCATAATGTATCATTTCAACAAAAGGGCCAAATCTAATAACCGGGCTGATTAAGACATTAAGAGCAGACGCTAACATACACAATGGCCTGCTGGGAAATTAGCCCCTGGTCTTAAGAGAGCCAGAATGGATCTGTTTGTGCTTTCCACAGCTGTTTGTTGTTTGGCAAACCATCTATGGCAAGGGTGCACAACCCTGGATCTGTAGGGCCACAGGATGTGCAGTTTTATTTTCAAAAAAATGATTCAGACCCAGGTAACCAGATGAGGTGATTGAAATGTTTAATCAACTGGTTCAATTATGTGCTGAGTCACAACGAAAACCAACACTCCCTGTGGACTTCCAGGACCAGGGTTGGGAACCCCTGATCTATAGAGTGGGAATTCCACTGCGCTGGGGGCAGGAAATACCAGTTTTCAGGAACTGATGAGTTGCTGGTGGGCACCAGTGTGCCTCACCCCCCTCCCACACACCTCCCTGAATGGGACACAGTGTAGATCCAGCTGACTGATTCCAGGACTCAAACCCTCTGATGTCAGGGTGTCAAACTCCTTGAGGAGTGGTGTGTACACTCATTTGTGTTACAGCTGACTACCCTTGGCTTAATTGATCCAATTAATTGCCAAATTGCATACATTTTGATGCAGGACACATTTCCCAAATATTACTGCAGTACAATGTCTTGGGAATAGGGGACTCTTTATCAGGGACAGTGCGTGATAGCTCCACCCATTTTGGGCTCCATGAAGCCTCACTCTCTCTACTCGTCTATGACTAGGTGGATAGGCTTGGTACAGTAATAACCTATCTTTATTTTTTTTTTAATTTTTTTTACATTGCTGGAATTTCACCACTTCACTCAGTTGCCTAACAGATGCGGTTCCTCCTGTTATACAGTAGACTCAGTTTTTATTCACACCCTTGATAAAGATGAACAAAAGAGATCATATAAAATAAACTATAAAGAGGTATATTTTATGCTCACAAAATGCAGAAAATGCCAAACCTACAATACTAATACAATTGTTAAGAAAAACATATATATATATATATATATTTTTTTTCTCCAGAAAACATCTGGATCACAATTATTCACACCCCTAACTATTCTTTTACATTTAATTCAACAAAAACTAATATAAATATACAACTTTTTAAAAGTTCATTGGAAGGTTGTGGCCTACAATGGTTTCCCTTGGGTATAAAAAGGAGGGAGCACATCTTTAAAATACTGTGGTCAGCCATCATCATGGTGAAAGGCAAAGAACTCCCTGAAAGCATCAGACAAAAGGTTATTGACCTCTACAGATCAGGAGATGGCTACAAAAAAAACACGAAAAAGTTAAAGATACCGCTTTCCACTGTTGTCAATTATTAGGAAGTTAATATCCTGCCAGGTAGAGGACGGAAGTCTATCTTTCCCGCATGTGTAATGGACGGATGGTTCGAGAGGCTAAAATAAGTCCAAGGGGCACAGTTGAAGATCTCCAAAACAACCTGGCATCTTGGGGTTACAAGGTGTCTGAAGCCACCATTCGGCAATTCCTACATGACAATGGCCTTTATGGCAGAGTTGCAAGGAACACTCTTTTGAAGACAATTCACTGAAAAGGCGTCTTGAAAAACTACATCAACTACAATTGGAACCGTGTCTTGTGGTCAGATGAAACAAAAATCAAGCTTTTTGGACATGCACATCAGCGTTATGTTTGGCATCCAAAGAATGCAAGTAATGTTGTAAAGCACCTCATGCCTACGGTGAAACATGGTGGTGGATCTTTAATGCTTTGGGGTTGCTTTGCATCCACAGGCTCTGGGGCCCTTATTAAAATAGATGGAAGCATGAACTCCAGCATGTATCAAGACATTTTGCCACACTCTGCCAGGAAGCTCCACCTTGGCTGCAGATGGACCTTCCAACAAGACAACGATCCCAAACATACGTCTAAAGCAACTAAGAATTGGTTGACAGAGCACAAGATCAATGTCCTGACGTGGCCATCTCAGTCTCCAGACCTGAATCCAATTGAACATTTGTGGTTTGAACTAAAAAAAAGTAGTCCACAAGCATCTACCCAAGAATCTGAAGGAACTAGAACAATTCTGCATGGAGGAATGGTTGAGGATTCCCCCCAAGAAGTTCCATAGCCTTGTGCAAGAGTACAGAAGGTGAGTACTTGCTGTTATAATGGCCAAGGGAGGAACCACAAAGTACTGATAACAGGGGTGTGAATACTTGATTTTTCTGGGAAAAAATGATCATTTGTGAACTGTTCGATTGTGGTTCATGCCAATGCATTATTATGAAAGAATATCATTTTCTGCATTTTGTGAGCATAAAATAAAGCTCATTACCTATATCCTTTATTTGATTTGATTATTTTGATTTGAGTCTACTGTATATGCCATTTATGGCGGAAACAATGTGACTGATCTGAGATCAGCCAAACAGAACCCCTGACCAGCCTCAATTTCTCATATAGCACATAACTTGCAGTTGTCCATTACGACCTTAATCAGCACTTTGTTTTCCCATTGGAAAATATCAGTGCCTTACTGTAGCATTATTATTGCCTGTGTTTATTTGCTTTACAAATAATAAATCCACAATGCTGTATATGTACTGAGGCAGTTTAGGTTAATTATTTTTCCATTAGTAAACAATAACAGTCCTCTGCTCATGAATTACAAGTTCAGGTCCTCAAGCTTTATGTCCTACTGCCACACAGACCTGTGCTACTCACTGACTCCCGCTGCCTTACTGATGCTGGTGTGAGGCCGGAGTGGGGCCTTGGCTGGATGGGGGGAGCTGGAGGCCTTTCGATTCAGCCCCTCTTGTGTCCCAGACATTGTTATATATGACTGACATGGCCGTGCACATGGACGCCACAATACCACTGAAACCCTTTGCCACCTGTTATTCCCCAAATGTGGTCATCTCTGAGGTATGAACATGTGCATGAGAGAGAGAGTGTGTGTGTGTGTGTGTGTGTGTGTGTTTGTGTGTTGTGTGTGTGTGTGTGTGTGTGTGTGTGTGTGTGTGTGTGTGTGTGTGTGTGTGTGTGTGGAACAACAAGTACAGCACAAACCAGCAAACAGTGAGAAAAGAGGATATTCTGGTAACTGTATAGTTGCTGGTGAAACCTGACTGTTGTAAGTACAGAGTTCATTTCATCCTAGACTACCAGTACTAAAGCCAGATACTGCATGTGCCCATCAGAAACTGTGAAGGGCCTGGCTGTTGGCCTCTCCTCAGTAGAGGTTTATAATCCCAAGCCGTAGTGTGTACAAATGGCATTCATTTGAAAATACAGGAAAATGATCACTGCAAGCATTCCCAATTTGCACAAACCAGCATTGCAGGTGCACCTCCCCCTTTTCTGCCAACACACTTGCGTGTGAAAGCAGCCACAATTACAAGCAGCTACACTACCAGTCAAAAGTTTTAGAACACCCCCATTTTCCAGTTTTTACTGAGATTTAAGTCCAATGAATAGCCTGAAATGGTACAAAGGTAGCGGTAAACTGCCAGAGGTTAAAAAAAGTTTAGGTTACTGAAAACTAAAAATAATGTAAATTTTTTTGGCAGTGCCTACACTATCAAAAGGCACTTGGAAACTGGAGGAAACTCTGACAGGAAGAGATATGGCAGACCCAAAGCCACACAAAAATCAAAAGACAAGTTTCTGAGAGTCAACGGCTTGCGTGATAGGCGGCTCACAGGACAACAGCTTCAAGCACAGCTTAACACTGGTCGAAGTAAGGAAGTCTCAGTTTCAACTGTGAAGAGAAGACTTCGAGTTGCAGGTTTGACAGGTCGAGTGGCAGTAAGAAAGCCATTGCTAAGATGGCAAAATAAGAAAAAGAGGCTTGCCTGGGCTATGAAGCACCGCCAGTGGACTACTGAAGACTGGAAGAAGGTCTTATGGACCGATGAATCAAAATCTTCGGTTCATCATGCAGGGTTTTTGTACGCCGTCGAGTAGGCGGAAGGATGGTTCCTCAGTGTGTGACACCAACTGTCAAACATGGAGGATGGTCTGGGGCTCTTTTGCTGGATCCAGAGTTGGTGACTTGCACAGTGTGACTGTCAACCCACGTTAACCCATTAATTGTTCCCTGAAAAGGGCCTTTTTTTATAACTCTGAATTTACATTATTTTTCAGTTTTTGGTAACTTTAAGTTTAAAAAAAATTATTATTATTATTATTTTTTTTTTTACCTCTGGCAGTTTACCCCTTACCTTTGTACAATTTCAGGTTATTCACTGGACTTGAACTGCTTAAATTTCAGTAAAAACTGGAAAATGGGGGTGTTCTAAAACTTCAACTCGATAACTTAGCACTCAGCCAACTCTAGCTGAAAAGCATTTGAAGAAATGGCAATCCGCGGGGGCTGGGCGAGCCCAACGGGGTAACCCAGGTCTTGCTAGGTGGGCTTGAGATGGTTCATGGAGAGGTCAGGTTTACCCCCAATGTCGACGATGAAAGTTTTATTGCCCGGCTCCAGGAAAGGGCCATCGTACAGCGGTTGCAGCAGACCTTAGTGTGCATCATGCCTGACAAAAACAAACTCTGCCGTGCGAAGGTTTCCTTGGACTTGGGACTGGGGTAGGCCATGCTGTTGGCCTGTGGGTGGTAAGCGGTTGTGCGGTGGAGTGTCACGCCGAGGCTCTGGGCTACCTTGCTTCAGAGCTCAGAGGTGAACTGGGGGCCGCGGTCAGAAGAGAGGTCCAACGGCACACTGAACCGGGCAACCCAGGTGCCGATGAACGCCCGTGCCATGTCAGCAGTGGTCGTCAACGCCAGCGGAATGGCTTCCAGCCACCTGGTAGTCCTGTCCACCATGGTGAGGAGGTAAGTGAACCCGCGGGAGGGGGGAAGGGGCCCTACCAGGTCCACGTTGACATGGTCGAACCGCTTCTCAGGCACCTCGAACAGCTCGAACAGCGCCTTAACATGGCGGTGGACCTTCGCACACTGGCATTCCACACCCATGTTGACCCAGGCGTAATCCGATGCGTCGGTCGTGAGCGCTATCGGTGCGCCGGGAAGTGGATGCGCCAGCATGGTCGCATTCACCAGGGCCTGCTTGGTGTCCACGAAGGCCTTGGCCATGTCTGCCGACCAGTCGATAGTGTGGTTGGGAGCCTTGCCCCGAACAGGGGCCGCATGAGATTGGCCGCATGGGGGACAAAATGGTGATAAAAGTTCACCGTCCTCAAGAACTCCTGGAGAGCCTTGGTTGTGCGGGGCCGCAGGAAATCCGACACGGCGGCTACCTTCAATGGTAGAGGTATCACCCCATTCTGGGTGATGTGGTTCCGAGGAAATCAATGAACGGCAGCCCGAACTGGAACTTCGTCGGGTTCATGATAAGGCTGTGCTGGCTGAGGCGGTCGAAGAGGATCCACAGGTGGGACAGGTGTTCACTGGTGACGAGGATTTCGTCCAGGTAGATGAAAAGGAACGTGACCCCCCTCAGCACTGAATCCATCAGGCACTGGAACGCCTGCGCTGCATTTTTGAGTCAGGGCGGACTGTCACCTGATGGTAGCCCCGGACCAGATCCACCTTGGAGAAGATAACCTTCCCGGCCAGCCGGGCCGAAAAATCCTGCATGTGTAGGACTGGATACCGTTTGGGGGTATTGAGGTGCAGGCATGGACCGGTGGGCCAGTCGTGGGTATGTGGTGCTCCACTCCATGTTTGGTGTCAGCAGTAGAGAAGGTGGACCTAGTGAGGTCGGGGAACCTGCCGAGCAGGCGGGAGAACTCGCTGGAGGCTGTGAGCGCACAGGACAGTGTTGTTGTTGGGAGACTACTGAGCATTGAGAAGGAAAGAACCAAAGTCCTTAGCGTTGGTGGTTTTTCAGGTCCACAAACAGGCTGTTGGCGCAAAATCAGCGCCCAGCAAGGGCTTAGCCACTTTTGCCACGATGAAATCCCAGGTGAACTGCCACCCCTGGAAGCATAACGCCGTGTGCCGTTTGCCATAGTGGGACTGTGGGCCTGGCCTGCGCAGTGACACTGCTGACTGGCTCAATAGAGGTGGTAAACGGTGTGGCTACAGTAAAGCTCTGTGCACCAAAGTGAAATTTACCTGCCTCCTTAGCTAAGTCGTGAAAATCTTTAATGTGTTTTGGCTAAAGCTGACCTAACTTGTTCCGGTAGCCGGCTTTTAGGAGCTAACATCTCTCTAAAAATGAAACAAGTCCTGTGGCTGCCCAAGAGTGCTAGCATGTGGTCCATTAATTCTGAAGGCTTTGACTCACCGAGGCCGGGCAAGGAGAGAAGTTGTCTGGCGCGCTCGGATTCAGTCAGCCCAAATGTTTCCAGGAGGCGAGTTTTTAACGTTGTGTATTTGGGGATCCTCGAGCAGGCTCATGACCCTGGTCACGGTGGAGCTGCTGAGCGAATTGACGAGATAATAGTACTTCTTCTCATCTGCACTGATATTCCGCAAAGCGAACTGTGTCTCGGCTTGTATGAACCACGTTGCTGCATTTTGTTCCCAAAACTCTGGCAATTTCAGGGAGACTGCATTAGTAGACATGTAGGAGAGTAACTCTGGAATTGTCTAAGAGTGTTGTGGTCACCAATGAAGTGTTTGTAACACAACCGAACTACAAGCAAACTTTCATAACTTTTTCGGAACATAGAAAGCCAAAGCTGCTTTATTCTCTATCATTCCACTGGGAACACTGAGTAACCACACGAGGGTCACAGCCCTCTACGTCATCACTCATCACAGCCTTAAAGGGAACGTAAGGCTGCGGTCACTGTGAGAAGGCAATACGGTTTGCTGAATTATGTATCATTCTTTGTGTGCCTAATCACCACAATAAAAACATTTTGCCACAAACGACTATAATGCAAACACGAAGCAATTAAAGTGTAAACTTAAAAGGAAAGGCACCTTTATACTGTATATTCATTCATGTTTATATGTAGGCTATTATTAGAAGAAATCTCAAGGTTTTCTGCATTGACCTTGTCTGTCTTGTCATTCTGCTTTCCACAAGAAACGGGCTAAGGAATATCACTCATTCCTCCTGGCATAGTTCCTATTATGAATGTGAAGGTGATGTCTGGATCTAACTTGCCAAAGGTAGCTACAGAGAAGGATGGCCACCTCAGCCCTTTCAGCGCAGCTAATTTGCGCAACATGTCCGCCGTCTTCGTCGACGGCACAAAATTGTGCAGGTTTGCACGACGGAGCAGACAAACGAGTTGTCGCTCGATTAGCTTTTCTGGAATTTCAGCCGAGCGCAGTGTGGGTGCCGTGGAATCACCGGGTCATATCTTGCCTGCTTGATTCCTGGAGCAGGGGGAGAAATGGAGAGACGAACCCAGCAGACTTTAGACATGCGAAAATGGCCTGACAGCAACAGGCACCACCGATAATCACTCATCTAATCTCCGATCATTCGGCGCTCCTCCTTCGTATGTAATTATGAGTCTGCTGTCAGAAGCTCAAGGGCTATTCCCACAGAGGCTGCATGAGAGCGCCAGCAGCTCATAGTGGATAAAGGGGCTGAGCTTGCAACTAGGAGACTACAGGTTTGACTCCCCGGAGGAGCAGGGTGTTGTTTCACTGTTGAGAAAGGTGCTTGTGTTACTCAAGTAAATGTAAACACATTTTTACCTGTACATTTAGATGATACCATATAAAATGTCAATTATGTAAATTTCCCTGGATATGAGCATCTTTCAATATGAATAATTGTTTTAAAATGTATATATATATATTAATTACTTAGATGGAACAGAGTGTGGCATGTTGTTTGGATCAACTTATATTACACTTCCTTGTGCATTTGTTTTTTGTCTGTGAGGTTGTACAGCTATTGTTTTAGGGAAAAGGTCAAGGGCCGAGTTGGTACTCAACAGGAAAAGTGAATTCCATGGCGCTGACTGATTCGGAAATTGAAAGCCGGGGTCATGCATGAGTGACTCCCCCCAGGGCGGAGGCATTGTCTGGCCTTTTCTGTGAGGATGGTGGCTGGGGGAACGGTCCACTGATGCCCCTGGACACTGGCACCCTGAACCATCTCGGGTAGACGGGGGCGGCCTTGGACATTCTCTGGGTTTACCTCAGTGAGACCGTCACAGTCCTCCATACACGTGCGCGCGTGGAGGAAGTGTGCGTGCCTGTGCACTGCCCATGGGCATACAGAAAGGCCTGGTGCCCAAACTCCGTGCCTCTGTGTGTGCCTGCAGCTGTGAGTAGAGTCTCAACGTACCCATGACATCCCCACCCCCGCCACTGCTTCCACTTCCATAGACTGGGCGGGGATATGGGTCAGAGCCAGGGGGCATGCTGGCATGGGGAGTATACGCCACACTGCGTTATAAATAGCGCAGTCCTGCCTGGGATATAAATAGCAGGTGTTGGGATACATGTTTTGGTGCTTGTATGTTTTTAACTGCTTTGTAGTTGTTTGTTTTTATGTCCGAAGCAGGGTTCCTCTGAAATAGAGACCTTGGTCACAGTAGGACCTCCCTCCATAAATAAGGGTTAAATGAAATTAAAAATAAATGTTGTCCCGAAAGAAAGGGGGTGGCAGTCGGCGGAAAGGTCTCTTGTCTTGACCCCTCACCCCAGAGAGGAACCCCACCCCCCAGCACACTTGGAGAGGACTGACCATGGAACATGGAACTCTGTTGAAGGGTCTCCCATTCAGGAATGGGATTTGGGGTCTGATGATTGCTGTGTCAGCTGTCCCTGTGTTGGCATCTGTAGGGCTGTGGAGGGGGTTTTCTCATGTTCACTGGTTAATGGCTCGAAACTGTAATGACAGTGACAGGTTGGAAGGAATATGATGGCGCTGCAGAATGTCAGAGACGGTGTCGTGTGTCAAAGCAGATTTACTACAGCTACTGTGGTTTATTTGCTTGGAGAACACCCGTGTCCATGTGATCTTCATACTTTACAGATTGTCTGTGCCACTCCACCACCTAAACCTGCCCCTCTCCCATGGCTTTGCCTCTGTGGGTAGCTGGCCTTGAGCTCTGCCACTGTAGCGTGGGCCTCCGAGGTGAACTTGGGACTGGGGGGTTGGTGGGATGCAGGGCGGGTTGGGGTTAGGAGGGACTAGGTTGCCTAAAGCCTTTCCTTTGTGTCCCTAACGCAACATTGTGTCGATACGGTCCCCTAAAAGCCATTATTGTGAAAGGAGCTCTGTTTGGGGGAGGGAGCTGCCAGTTAGGCTCCACTCCGCCATTGGAATTTTAATAGCCAGAGTGCATTTACCAAGGAGGCCAGCTGTTGGTTAAAAAATCCCCAGCCGTGGGTGCCCGCTGGTGTGGGCAATCCCTTGTCAACACCTGCTTCAGGAGGGAGATTGTGAGAGGTCGTGTGGCTGAGGAGAGGGAGAGAAGGTCCAGGTGGTAAGCGGGTAGAGTCGACTGAGATCCTGGGGAAAGGGGGAGAGGAAAGATGGGGAATGGACGAAGGAGAGCAGAAAGGGGGTGGGGAGGGGAGAGTTAAGAGAGGAAAGAGAAGGAGGAGAGGATGAGAGAAAGGGAGAGGAGAGAATGCCATGATAGATGGGGGAGAGGAGTGATGGAGAGGTGGGCAGAGAGGGAAAGAGTGGAGAGAAATAGAGACGGGGGAGATAGAAAGGAAGGAGAGGACATAAGAGATTGGAGGGAGGCTTGGGCTTGGTGGAAGAGAAAGGAGGAAGTTTACAGAAGGTACAAGGGGAGGGAGAAGGGAGAGAGATGGAGAGGAAGAGGAGGAGGAGAGAGACTGGGATAAAGGAGAGTGGGCAGGTCAGCAATTGGGTGTTTTGTGGTAATACAGGGATTAGTGTAGGGAGTCTGTGAGAAATCCATCCATTCTCCTGCTAATCCCACAGGAGGGATCAGGGGTTCTCACCTTCTGTGCATGTGTGTGTGTGTGCATGTATGTATGTGTATGTGTATATGTGTTTGGTTAGCAGGGTGTGTGTTTTGTTTGCTAGGAGCCCCCCATTAAAGACTGCAGTATGTGTGTGTGTGTGTGTGTGTGTGTGTGTGTGTGTGTGTGTGTGTGTGTGTGTGTGTGTGTGTGTGTGTGTGTGTGTGTGTGTGTGTGTGTGTGTGTGTGTGTGTGTGTGTGTGTGTGTGTGTGTGTGTGTGTGTGTGTGTGTGTGTGTTTAGTGTCCGTGCTTTACGAGGATCCCCATTGCAGACCGAAATATGCGTCTGTGTGTGCCAGCTCTGCAAGGTGCCCGTTCCTGGCAAAGGCGGGTTAACGCTGCAGTCACCTCCACCAGGGGCACAGAGGGACACCTGTGCTGACATCATCAGCCCTGTGCCAATGGCAAGAAATGTAACCCCACTGCTCCCCCTCCCCCCCCCCCCGCCGGGCTGGTGCATTGTGATACCTCACAGTACTCTCATCACATTCCCACAACATCAGAGCAATGCTGAGAGAACGTTATGAGTGTTATGAGTACGCAGGCTTGACCCGCCGCTGATACACCGCCGAGTGGGGAGTCAAGTGAAGACCCGGCTGTGCACAGAGATTACACAACACAACAAGCTGAAGCATTTGGGCCTGCAGTTATCCTGACAGGCCAATCATCGTGATTGTGATTATGATGACTATTGATTATATGATTATATATGATGATGATTGATCATTATTATTATTGGTAATATAACCTTGATTTTACTAGGGAATCACATTAAGGTTTTAAACCTCATTTTCAAGTCTAAAAAAATAAATGTTTTTGCAAAGGTTAAATTCCCAGCGGTAGGAGTCAAAGCAGGAGCTGTATGTGCATTAGGGTTTTACAATGAGCACTATTTTGTATAGCTTTCTCTTTTCTACACACAATGGTACTGTAGCAATGTGCTTTCTTTCCTTGTCGTACCTTTTGGTTGACCTTCAACAAAAAGTAATACGATATTTCAGAGTCAACAACTCGCATGCACTAGATTAGTCTTCTGATCAAAAACACGAGATGGATGAGCTATGAGGCAGGCGCGCTTGGTGTCAGAATGAAAACTCCTTGAATACCCAGCTGTGTAAAGGGGCGAATGTGGAATATAAGCTACATGAGTCTCCATGGTTACCCGTAGCGGTTGAGCTAGCTGAGTGAGGCTTCCTCACACACAGTCACAGTGATCTGTTCTTTCAGTCTTTTGAGTTTGACTCCTTCTTTTAACCCAGTTTTGGCTGACCCTGATGCTGGAGAGCTGCAGGGTATGCTAGTTTTTGTTGTCACTCAGCACTCAATTGATGAATTATACTGAGTGCTGAGTGACAACAAGCTGAGTGACATTGCACCATTAACTTACCCCACCTGGTATTTCGGGTCTATACTGGTTGCTGATTTTAATATGAAAACAAGAACCAGCAGATCCTGTGGCTCTCCAGGACCGGGAGTTCGGGACCCCTGTCTCAGACGTTGTTTCTTTGTTTCTTTCTTTGAAGACGAATGAGGGAGAAGCACAAGTGATTCAGGGTGCGACGGCCAAATAGGAGAACAGCAGACAGTGGGCAGCTGGCACGTAGCAGGTGCTGCACTTTCCCCGCCTCTGTCTCTGGCAACGCTGGGTCCATCCCCTCTGATGCCCTGATTGACACGCCGTCACCCACGTTACCATCCATCAAACCTGGCGACAGCGCGTAGGCAATGCCTCTTTGGAAAGCAAAGGAGCGGTGAAATGAGAGAGAGAGAGAGAGAGAGAGAGGGTAACAAGCACACTTCATCCACTGCTGACTCTTTTCCAAGAGCTAAATGCTTCAATTTGCCTTTATTGCAGCCTATTGATTCTATTTGACCCGCCCCCTCTCTCCTTAACTGCGTTTAAGCACGTGAAATCCGGTCCCGTGTGCCAGCTCTTATCCCCCTCCTGGTTTTCATTCGTCCGTCCGTGTTCCCAGCTGAATTCGTTAACACATCAGATCGAGATCTTGGAAGAAACCCCATTATTCATCTTCAAGCCCCATATTGATAGCACTTACCCCCCAAAGCCTTTTCTGTGGGCCTGTCCTCATTATGTGTCTGACCCTCACTCCTCCTTTTGGGATGGTCCAGGTGTTCTGTCTGACGGCCATTTCACACCTCTGGGGGAATTTGCGGCCGTAACAAAAGAATGTCGATTTTTGCTTTGGAACTTCCTATTCCCCTGATAACCATCAGAACATATAGAGCTTTTCAGCTATAAGCTCATGTAACTAACAGTCCTGTTTTTTCATGTTTATTAAACGTGCTTATAACTGAAAAGCTCTGTGTGCTCCAGCTCTCCTAGGTTTTGGGCTTGTCTTTTTAGAAGATACCTGGGCAAGGCTATCTCTTTTCTATGATTGTCCTGGCAGTTGAGCACCACTTTCCTCTTAACAATAGCCGGGCTGAAGTGCATCTGGTGCCTCTACCTCAGAACAATTATGGTGTAGGTCACATTGCAAGTGCATTGTTATGTATGCATGTACACACGCACACGCACACACACACACACACACACACACACACACATGCACACAGTATCTGTGAATTTACCCTGTGACTCTCATGCACTGACCACTTCTCTAGCAACCCCCATAGAAGATGATACCCCCTCCCCTTATAAAATGCTACTCCTCTCTCCTTTAAGAATGGCATCTCCCTCCTTTTAAAGAATGGAACCCCCTCCCCTGAGAATTGTACCCCCCTGTTCTCACATTGTGGTCTGATGAAGAGATTGAGGGGCTCCTGTCCTCTTACCAGTTACATAACTACCACTCTCAGCCTCCCTCTTTCCATCTCTTCTTTTCCTCCCTTCTAAATCCAGACTCAAAACATACTTATTCATTCAATTTTATGGCTGAGTTTGGCGTGCAAATGCGCACGCACACACATACATACACATACACAGTTTTTAAAATTATATTAATTTGAATAAATGTGAGTTTTGCTTTGTTTTCAGTTTTTCTTTTCTTTTGCTTTTCTGTTAAGCACTTTGAGACCGCTTTGCGATTAAAAGTGCTATATAAATTAGGGGTTATTATTATTATTCTTCTCCCCTTTCCCTCCATCTGTCTCTGTTGGGCTATGTACGTGCAAGTGTGCGTATTCATGACAACCATACAGAGTGTCTGCGAATGTGTAATAGCAGCAGTAAGTAGCTCTAAGATATACATGCAGCATGAGTCTTTGTACAAACAATGCGTTGTGTATGTGACCCCAGGAAGTGTACACAAGCAGCAGTTTGCGAGTCTGCATTTTCTGTTTCTGTAACCTTGCACAGAGTCAGATAGTGCAAGCGTAGGAGAATGTGTAATCAACAGTAAGCGTGTGAAAGTTGAGAAAAGTATTGGCTTGTGTGAGTGAGTGTGAAAACAGCGCCCGTGGGAGTCGATATGAGAAACAAGCGTGTCTGGGGTGTGTCTGTGTGTGTGTGGCTGTCTCTGGGTGAGAGTGTGTGCGTGTATGTGTTTGTATTGTTTGCCTCTGCATGGGTATGTGTATGTGTGTTGTTGTATGTGTGTGTGGAGGAGTGTATGCGTGCGTGTGTGTGTGTGTGTTTGTCTCTGGTTAAATGTGTGTGTGTGTATGTGTGTGTGTTTATTTGTCTGTGTGTGTGTGTGTGTGTGTGTGTGTTTGTCTCTGGTTAAATGTGTGTTTGTGTGTGTGTGTGTGTGTGTGTAACAGTACTCCAGCAGTAGTGGTGGTTTGGCTGGCCTTTGTGCCGCTCCAGGGACGTCCTGGCTTTCCTCTCCTCGGACTCGCACAGCTTCTGTTTCACAGCAGACTGAGGAGGTCCCAGCGTCTCAGCCCTGCCCTTCAGCGCAGTCTGGGTCCACCCAAACCCCTCGCCTCTCCACACCAGCCCCCTGACCCACTGTGCTCCCCCTAGAGCAGAATCACAGTTAGCTGTGTAGTTCACTTTAACCCCAAATACAGCAGGAGTGGCGGTGGCTGATGTTTCATCCCTTTAACCTCCCTTGTAACTGGACCACCGCCGCTCAGTGTTCGACCTGCCTGTAGCTGCAGCATCAGTGGTCGATCCTCTCCTCCTGGAGTCACAGTCACGCACAGTCTCTCAGAGACAGGAAACACAGTTACACACAGTCTCTCACAGACAGGAGTAACAGAAGCTGATCTGTAGTCTAGGATCATCATGCTTTATTGGAGAGGCGGAGAGCAGTGCGTGAAACAGCCGCTGACATTGCAGTTTACTGTCTTACTGAACACGCCACCCTTTCACTACTCCTGCCCCCACCCCAGCCCCTGCCTCTGAGATGGACTGAGGAGGAGAAGTAGAAGAGAGGAAGAGATTGATCTGTCACGGAAGTTGCGGTTTTCATTGTCATTGTTCTTGCGGTCAGTGCATTTCACACCCGCAGGTGGGAGTTGGCCGGATCGGACCGCGGCTGTGCTGTCAGCTTTTGCCCCCGAGCTGTAGTGAGAGGCGGGGGTTGTCTGGGCTGGCTGCGCTCAGCGCTGTCGGACACTCCACCACAATGTTCGTCTGACAGGCCTGTCGGAAGGAGCTAATTTAAGATCCTCCTGGGAGCCACCGGCCCTTTTTTCCTCTCCTGCTGGCACTTTTGGGTTTTTGGAAAGCAGAGCTGACTGGCAACTCAGTGGCACAGTCAGGGATACTGCTTTTTTTCTCTTTTCTTTTATTTCGTTTTACATTTTTGAGTTTGGAAGTTGTTTGACTTCATTTGTGTAATTCTTTTTTGTTGTTGTTGCTTTTCCCGTCACCTCTTTCTGTCAGCGTTGGTGACGTTGTGGTGCAGTGTGCTGTCAGAGCACCTCAACATGAAAATTAAAAAACTGGGAGAGGAGAAAAACTGACAGAGAGAAAGAGAGCAAGAGAGATGGTAAGAAAAACTAGGGAAGGAGAGAAAATGTTTTTTCCCTGCAACGGATGAGTTGCAGTCCTTGGTTGATTAAGTGTTGTAATGTAATCTCTCTATCCTTCTGTCTCTCTCTCTCTCTCTCTCTCTCTCTCTCTCACTCACTTTTGGAGGAGATTAAAATTCCTGCAACAGGAAATGGTGTCTGGGATTTGTCACAGACTGCCCCCACCACCGGATCTGCCTGCTCCGGATCAGCTGGAGAGAGAGAGAGAAGGACAGACTGTTGTCCTGACAGTGCATCAGAGTTCCAGTTTTCAAGCGTAATCATTTCATTTTCATACAGCTGCCATTCACATGGTCTCTTGTGCTTATTGGCTTGAACCTGGAACAGGGAGGAGTCTCTGTGTATTGTGGATGGCAACAGTGGGATTCCTCTGGGTTAGATATATGCAGAGCGTGCTGACTGTGTGCTGTTTGTTTCAATGGAGTTATTGAGCACTGTGTGTGCTTACAAAACTGGTAAATACATTGTGTGTGTGTGTGTGTGTGTGTGTGTGTGTGTGTTTTACAGTATCACTGTATAGTGTATACAGTATCAGTGAGTGTATAGTATGAGTGTGTTTACAGTCATAGTGTGTACAATGTCTGCCTGTATTATAATAATAATGAGTGTGTTCAGTGTCTGCACACAATAGGTGTGTTTACAGTATCAGTGCATACAGTTTGAGTGTGTACAGTATCTGTACAGTATGAGTGTACAGTATCTGTGTGCACAGTATGAGTGTACAGTAGCTGTGTGTACAGTATGAGTGTGTACAGTATCAGTACAGTATGATTGTACAGTGTCTGTGTGCAGTATGACTGCATACAGCATCTGTTTGTGCAGTATGAATGTGTACAGAATCTGTGTATACAGTATTAAGGGTTTATTATCAGTGCCTACAGTATGTGTACAGTATCTGTGTGTACAGTATGAGTGTGTGCAAAATCAGTGTGCACAGTATGAGCGCATAAAGTATGAACGTGTTATCAGTGCCTACAGTATGTGTACAGTTTCTGTGTGTATAATATGACTGTGTTCAGTATGAGTGTGTACATTATCAGCATGTACAGTATGAGTGCGTACAATATGAAGGTGTTTATTATCAGTGCCTCCAGTATGTGTACATTGTTAATGTGTGTACATTATGACTGTGTGTACAATATCTGTTGTGGCATCCCAAGGGGCAGTATGAGGAAATGGCTGCCTGCCTCTTTAAGTCTTGGGAGCCACTGAAGCAAGTCAAGCAATTGGGACCTATGGCAGCTGAAACCAATTTGGGAGGTTGCCAGAGCACACCCAATGACGGACACTGGAAGGGTGCCCTGATGGCGAGCCTGGTTGCCGTGTCTGAAGTCATGAGGATGATGCATTCAGAGGCTTGGGACAAGGAGCAGACCCAACTGGTGCAAAGTGGAGACCCAAATTGTTTATGTTGCCTGCACTATGGTCATCAACCCAGTGAGTGTCCCTGGGTGAGTAGCCCAGGACTACTCCTGCTCGATGGTCCCCCCTAAGGAAAAGAGGACAAAGAACCCAGGTAGGCCACAAGAACAGGATAGTAGTGAGGTCAAAGTGGCTGAGAGATGTGTGGGTTTCGAGGCAGATTTGGGTGAGGCGCGGGCTTTGATAAAGGGCCAAAAGGAAGAAATTTGAAACCTACAGACATGTTGTGACAGCCAGAAGGAAGACCTGGTGAAGAACCAGAGACGGGCATCCATTGTTGAGGAATGATGGAGAGTGACACTCCAGGAGGTGTAACATCTGAGGGATGAACTGCAGCATTCACAAGCCAGTGAGAAGTCCCAGAGGGACATCAGGAAGTTGACTGTAGAGCGTGATCATGTTCTTCAGACAGTCAAGGAGAGGGAGGCAGAAGTAAAGATGCTGAGTTCAAATACTCAAATTCTGTCCAAAAGGCTAATTCAAGCAGAAGATACAAAAGCTATTGAGCGTGCTGAGAGAACAGCAGAAATTGGAAAACACCAGCCAGAGCTTTGCAAGCTATGTCTTGAGTTGACGGACATGCAAGGATTGGTGAAGAGAAAGGAAACTGAAAAGGAACTCTTGCGGAATGAAATGTTCACCCAAGAAAAAGAACAAGCAAGGCAGTTTGGGGAGCTAGAGGAGGTGCTCTCGGTGCTGGAGTCGCAGGAGCAGCACGGTGAGGTGGCGATTCAGCGTCTACAGCAGGAAAACCAGGAGCTACAGAAGGAGTTAAAGAATGCCCAGACCAATCTAGTCAGGAAAAATATTGAGTTGGGGACCTCGGAGGAGCGCCACCTGATGGCCATGAGGTGATTACAGGATTAGCACCGCAGCTCCCTGAGGGAGATTGGGAACATGGCTGCAGAACTGGAGAACAGCAATGCATCTCTTGGAAATGAGGTGAGGTGTGTGGAGGCCCACAGACTCGAGCTGGAGGAGCAGGTGAGAAACATAAAGAAGTTTGAGGAAGAGCATCTGCAGTGTCTGGACATCCAGAAGTCCCAGGCCAAGGCCAAAGAGGAGTATGTCAGGATGTTAGTGGATGTGCAGACCAGGTTTGCTCAGAAGGAGGCGGAGCTGAGGAGCGCAGCAGAGCGAGGGAAGGCGGGAGCTGGAAGCGCAGCTGGAGAGGCTGGACCAAAAAGAAGCCCAGCAGCAGACTATAGTGAAATTGTTTTGTGAAGTCCTCAAAGTCCAAACGGAGACTCAGCTGCATCTACAAGATTGACTAGAAAGGGTGAGTGTGGAACTTGAGTGTGCAAAATGTGTTCCCATTGTACAAGATCCTAGCACCCAGGTGGAAATCTCCACCTGCGTGGTCATCGCCTCCTACAGTGTAGGAGGAGATGACCAGACGTGGTCCTCAATCCCACTCAGCCTACGGGACCTTGGGAGGGGGCTAGAGGAGCAGTATGCGAAGGACGAACTGTGGTGGGACCATAGTATTAAGGAGGGTCTCTTGACTATGGCTGAGGAGGCCTGGTTGAACCATCTCCTGATGTGGTGAGTCCATCTCCGTCACTAAAGTTGAGAAGAAGAATGGAGACTAGAGGTTCTCCCCTGAAGAGAGACAGGGGGGACAGAACAGGCTGACGTTTAAATGGAATGACCATGGAAAACGTCTATGGAGAGGAGAGGTGAATATAACAAAGAAATCAAAGAATGAAGTTAACTGTCATTTGAAGAAATGTTTTTTCCTCGGTTGCTGAACCTGACCCCCAGGAAGCAGAATGGAAGTGGCAGAAAAGGTTGAAACTGCACAAAGTTCACTGGCGGAGCCATGGAAAGCTGGTGAAGCCCAGAGCCCGAGGGGTGGTCGTTCTGTCCGTGGAGCCCAGAGCCAGTACCCACACATGGCTATTTGGTGGTAGATGAGGTGAGCAACTTGCACCATTTCCAAATGACTTGGAAATGCTTTTACAGGAGGTGAATGGAGACGAAGGAAACTGGACGTTTGATCCAGGGGGGACACTTCCTGAGTGGACCGGGAGATGGTGGCTCTCCTGGTGGCAGTTGGACATGTGCCGCACAGCCTTCCCTAGGTCAGAGCTGAGGAGGAGGGTGTGTGGCATCCCAAGGGGCAGTATGAGGAAATGGCTGCCTGCCTTTTTAACTCTTGGGTGCCACTGGAGCCAAAAAATGACTACAGTTCCCAGCAGCCTGCAGTCCCACACCTCATTGCCCCAGCTGAAGCAAGTCAAGCAATTGGCACTACTGGAAGCTGAAAACAATAAAGACCTTTGTGTCACATTGGGTGGTGGGGTAGGGTGGTGTATTGGAGAGTGGTGAGCGAGAGAGTAAAAAAGAATTGTTTTTGGATTGCTGTTTGTGTTTGACTTGGATTGTTTTGAGGACCCCGTTTTGTGTACCGATTTTTGGATTGTTTGAGGAACTGATTTGGATGTGGACTTGGATTACGGACAAAGACAACCAGAAAAGGATTGTGGACTGTGTGTTTTCAATTCCCTGATTACCTATCCTTTTGTATGTTTTGTCATTAATTGGTGTAATAAAATGATCATTTTGTTTGGAATACTGCCTCCTCTGGATTCTTCAAGTGCCTACACCCTCTGCAGAGGTCCTTGAGTGTCACCCCACCCCAAGGGACACTACACTGTGTACAGTATGAGTGCGTACAATATCTTTGTACAGTATAAGTGTGTAGAGTATGAATGCGTACAATATCTGTGTACAGTATGAGTGTGTGCAGTATCTGTGTGTACAGTATGAGTTTGTACAGCATGAGTGCATACAGTATGAATATGTTTATTATCAGTGCCTACAGTATGTGTATATTTTCAGTGTGTGTACATTATGACTGTTCAGTATGACTGTGTGTATAGTATGAGTGTGTACAATATCTGTGTACAGTATAAGTTTGTAGTGTATGAGTACGTACAGTATGAACATGTTTATTATCAGTGCCTACAGTATGTGTACAGTATCAGTGCTTGTCCCTGTTTTATTCTGGCGGGGCAGGTTATATTCACTGTAATTTGGCCTCTTCCCTCTGCCTCACCCATGTTGGGGTGGGTCCCTCTCTATGCGTGTGGTCCCCGTCAGGGCTGTTGTTCCGGGTCAGGGGAGAAAGCGAAGGGGGCGCGCAGCATGCCCCTGTGCTCTCCTCCCCGAGCAGATGCCAAAGCCCGTCTCTCAGCGCATGAGCTACGTTTCTGCCAGCTTGTGGATTTCCTTCCCCTCCCATTGCAGCTGAATGAGAGAATAACCCCCGTTTTTGACTGGGTTGTGGGTTTGTCAGCAGGGAGATTAGCAGGCCCAGCAGAAATGATCACAGACCGCATAGTGGTGACGTCTGACCGCGGTACTGCAGCGAGGATTTCGTGAAATAAGCAGTCAGAGTGCATGAAGAACATTAGAGGGAAGCAAGCCCTCCCCCACCTTTCCCCTGCCCCTCCCCCTCCCGTTTCCAGTTAAAACATAAGTGATTTAAATGAGGAATCTACCATTCTCTTATTGCATAATTCTGCTATTGCATAATTCCTGACAATACTCGGCAGCCTAGGGACTGTTGGCACGGGATTTAGCTGCTTTTCCTCAAACAAAGCGCTTTATTTTCCTGCTACTGGATTTTGTCCTGTTATGTACAGGCACTGGAGCATAACATTTATTTAACCCTCTCCCTCCTCTCTCTCTCTCTCCTAGGAAACCAGCTCAGACCCCACCTCCTCTACCTTGAGACTCCTCCTCCTTTCCCACCACTGGCTGGAAAAGAACTACAGCTGGCCCGACCCCGACCCCGACCTTCCCCCTTACCAAACCCAGGAGCGGCTTAGGTTTCTCGTCCGACGAAACATTGAGGAGAAGCTGGGACCCCCTTCCTGTCCAAAACTCAACCCACTCCTTGCCAAATCTACCTACCCCGCCCTGTCACCCTCACCTTCTCCTCTGGGATCAGGCTGGCTGACTCCATATCAGTGGCTTTGGCAAACCCTGTTCTTCTAGGAAAGCGGAGAACTCCTGACTTTGCCCCGTCCCGGTCACGCTGGCTGAACATGAGGAATGTGCAGAGAGGCTGAGGCAAACTCAGAGTGAGCATGATTAAAGTCCTAGACAAACGGCTATGGACTGACCACAGCTCTGTAGGGAAAGGCCCACTTGTGCTAACCTATCTATGATTGGACGGACAGGCAATATATCACATTGATCATACCCCACCACACCTCCCCTTGCTCCCCCTCCCCCCTTCCCCTTCCCAGAAACAGTGGGCTGCACCAGTACCCACCGGTGTCAAAGAAAGAGCTCAAACTCTTGTCTTAAATGATCCTTTCAGTCAGTGGTGCCAGAAATCAGAGGATGCCCACTTGACGTGCGACTCTCTCTCTCTCTCTCTCCCTTTCTCTCTTTCTCTCATTCTCCTCTGACCTCTTTACCTTTTACCCCATCCCCCCCACTCCCTCTTCACCATTTTACGGCCTGCGTCAAGCCACGCCGGGTGTCCACCATTCGCCCCTCCCTCACCACGGCTGTCCTCCCCCCCCGGGCCCGCCCCCACCCGCCTCCCCCCGTCGCCATGGCGGCCACGGCCCGGGAGCACCTGCTGGTGGTGCGGAGGCGGAGCCCCCAAATGCGGTACACGCTGAGCCCCGAGAACTTGCAGAGCCTGGCGGCGCAGAGCGCGGGGCCGCCCGAGGCCATGGGGCTGCCCCGGGCCAACAGCGACACTGACCTGGTCACCTCGGACAGTCGCTCCTCGCTCACCGCCTCCACCTACGAGTTCACCCTGGGCCGCGCCCCCAACCTCATCATCTCCTGGGACATCAAGGAGGAGGTGGACGCCACCGACTGGATTGGCCTGTACCACATCGGTAAGACGGCCCGAGCCTGGCGCAGCGGCTTTGTAACCGTCCTGTCCGTACCGCTGCAGTAGAGAGGAGGGGGAGGAAAACAGCATCAGATTCCATTTTCATGATGTCACCCTTATTATTAGTGGTTGTTTTATTGTCACGGTGATGACAATGGTAACAATGATGGTGGGAATGAGGATAGCAACTATTATTGTTCAAATTGTTGTTGTTGTTGTCATTGCTATCATTTATTACCCTGCCTAAGCTCATAGACAAAGTCATAAACCATGATACAAGAGAAACCGATCAGAGATCAGTTTAAAGAAAAGGAAAGGGGTTTAAAGCTGAGCCTTGACCTTGACCCCTGTCTGCCTGCTGACCGCTTAGCACACACCCCTGTTCTAGAAAGCTTTAAGTAACTTTAGGGCCGGCTGTGGGAGGGTGCTCGGGCTGTGGGCATGTCCCCGGGGCAGGGCGGACCAATGTGTGGAGAAGGGTCGGTGACCCCCAGGGTTGTACAGCTCTGATGATACTGCTCTAGTTTACACTGTTAGCACACATACAGGCATGCATGTACAGTACAGACAGACACACACACACACACACACACATAAATACACATACACATATACAGGTAGTAGTCAAAAAGGTGGAAACACTTGGGTAAATGAAGGACACAAAGTATATTGAAAGCAGGTGCTTCCACACAAGTGTTGTAAGCAATTAACATCCCATCATGCTTAGGGTCATGTACAGAAATGCTGGGCAGGCCTGGTTACCCACAAGTATGGCTACCATGGCTAGAAGACAAGACTTCATTGACTTTGAAAGATGGGCGATTGTTGGGGCACCTTTGGCAGGAGCATCAGAGATAAAGACAGCTGAACTTGCTAATGTTTCACGAGGAACAGTGTCTAAGGCAGTGCTTCCTAAACTTCATCCTGGGGACTCACTGTATATGCTGGTTTTCATTCCAACCTCTGAATTGCAACAAGCTGTTAATTGTTCTTAATTAGACAGTTTTAATGTCTATTGAAGATGATTTACCCTGTTAAGGCCATATTGTCAGATATAACTATACATGCCATTTAAAGTAAATGTCTCATATTTACATCCCGGTCTTTTAATCAGTCAGATCAAATGTTTTCATTTTCTATAATGTGCTATATTACAAATAATTCCTTTAGAAAGAGGTTGCATTTTGAATTGATTCAATTATAGACTGACAGATTAAATTAGTGTGGTCCCAATTGTTTAAAGTGTGGACAGCTGGTCACTGAAATGAAAACATTTGTAGAAAATGAAGAGTTAGTGATAGAGCAAATGTCCATGCATTAGTTTGAGGGGAAAGTCTAAACAGGCGAGTAACTCTTAAGTCAATTGGCTGCAAATTTCTATCTAGGGCATGAGCGGGCAGTTTAATCAAGAATGATCCTTTGAGAACTCTACAGGGCAGGATACCATAGTCATGTCATATTGGTGTTTCCACATTTTTTGCCATTACCTGTATGTACACATGTGCACGCAGATGCATATATATACATTTATGTATGCACACACACAAATGCAAGCACACACACAAATACACACGTGAAGGTACATACAGTGGGTATAAAATGTTTTTTTCACATTTAATTGGGATTTATTGCCACTGATCAACACAAAATACTCTATAATGTCAAATAAAAAACAACTTTAAAGCTTTTTCTTAATTAATTACAAATAAAAAACTGACAATTATTGATTGAAGTATTCACCCCCCTGGACTTAATACTTGGTAGAAGCACCTTTAGCTGCAATTACAGCTGTGAGTCTATTTGGGTAAGTCTCTACCAGCTTGGCACATCTGTACACTGCGATTTTCACCCATTCTTCTTTCCAAAATTGCTCGAGCTGGACCAATGGTGAACAGTAATTTTCAAATCTTTCCACAGATTCTCAATGTGATTGAGGTGTGGCCTAATACTGCTGTATTAAAAAAAAAAAAAGTAAACCACTCCAATGTGGCTTTTTCTGTATTGTTTGGGTGATTGTCCTGCTGGAATTTAAATCTTCAGTCCCAGGTCTCTTGCAGACTGCAGCAGTTTTTCCTCCAAGATTTGTCTATATCTTGCTCCATCCATGTTGCCAAGTTTTCCAGTCCCCCACTAGGGATAGTGTTTTTGGGATGATGCGCAGTGTACATTTTACAATTAAATTTTAAGCATTTAGCAGACGCTCTTATCCAGAGCAACTTACAAGATGTGCATTAATACATGGTAGGAACAATCATAGTGTTAGGTTTGCGTCAAACATAGTGCCTCATGTTGAGGGCAAAAAGTTCAATCTTGGGCTCATCGAGTGGGGATCTGTCCAGGCCTTCTGAGCCTTCACTGAAGGCCTAAGAAAAAAAAGAAAAATGTAAAATCCATTAAATCACAATATAATGTATTTGTTTTTTATTCCTTTAATGTTAAACAATATATCTGTCATCAATATGTCTCATCTTGTGATTTATTTTGTTTTGGAAAAGAAAGAGTTAATTTTAAGTGAAAAGAAAAAAGGGCCAATCAGTTTTTTTCTTTTGGTCATCTCTGGGTAGAACAATCTAGCTACAGTAACTGTGTCACCGTCAGATTTCAGTAGCTGGATTGAAGGCCTCTGCCATTCAAGTGCATTAGGGCAGATTTATGGAATGACAGGTGGATTAGCCAATCATATTTTGATTTGTAGTGGGTGGGAAATTTTTTCAATACATTCCCGCCACTTCCGAGCCTTCGAGAAGGCCCTGGTGTACGCCACTTACTATGAATAGATCTAAATAATTTTCCAGATCTCCCCTCGCCAGTAGCAGCGATTGAGCACCGTATAGATAGCTAGGCAAGAGTGACGTTGCATGTCTATATTAACCAAGATTTTGGTATTTTACAAACTATCACTGTATTTTTTTCCAACTCCGAGTTACAAAAAAATTAACGTCAACGTAAACCACATCTAAAAAGCCTTTTTTTAAATTTACGATTATTCGGTTTGAACTGACGTTAGTGTCACTATCAGTATCGATAGCTAGCGTTAGCGCTAGCTAATTGTGACAGAAGCCCTAACAATGGACTGTATTGCTAATTTGTTAGCATCACCTTTTTCAAGGCTGGGTTTTAATGAGAAATTGGAGATTGTCCAAAGAGGAAGGCCAACGCCAGATTTACCAAGACTCATGCAAGCTAGCAAGTCATTTCAGAGGTATTTCCAAGCTAGAAATTACAATCGCTATCCGTGGCTAGCTGGGAGCTTGAAAATGAACAGGCTGTACTGCTGGGACTGTCTGTTATTCAGCACGGAGAAGATGCTATGGGCCAGTGCTGGTTTCAACAACCTTAGCTGCTTAACGAAAGCAGCCCTGCGCCACCATAGTACAGCTGGACACTTTACAAGCCACCATCTGACTGAAAACATTTGGAGGACATGATGAGAGCAAAGAGTCCTCTAACAGAGGGAATTATTTGGAGTTGCTGGAATTTTTGGCCGAATATGACAACGGTCTACGCTGCCATCTGACAACAAGTAAAATTCAAAACGACCTGATCAACGCGACTGCTGATGTCATAACAGATGCAATGAAAGAGGAGGTGAATAAGACACCGTTTGTAGCTGTTATGGTTGACAAGACAACAGACATCAGCAATACAGCTCAAATGTGCTGCATTACATTACCGACAGTAGTGTAAAGGAGAGATTTTTCCTTTTTGAAGATGTCACTGAGGACAAGCGAGCAGAGGCCATTGTAGCCCGGGTTATTGGGTTTTTGGAGGAGTGTGGATCGTGGCACAGTGCTATGATGGGGTCGCCGTTATGGTCTACGTGGACTACAAGCGAGAGTGAAAGAAACATTTAAAAATGTAAAATGCTTAAAATGAAACAATCCCTCTGGCACTGTTCATTCATTGCTATGCGCACACGCTCAATTTAGTGATGTCGCAAGGCGCTTCAAATATGAAAGAGTGCAAGATTTTTTTTCACACCTCAGTGGCCTGGCAGCTTTTTTCTCGAGGTTGCCTAAACGGGCAAAACTACTGGATGAGATATGCCAGCGAAGGCTCCCCAGGGTAGCTCCAACGCGGTGGAACTTTAACTCACACTGTATCCGATAAGAGAGAGGAACTGAAAGAGCTCTTTGAACACATTGTAGACCACCATGATGACTTTGATTAACTTTTGACTTTGACACCATTCACAGCGCAGACGGATACATTACTGCTTCCTGCTGTCCACCTTCAGCTCCATCTTTGCGCACTCTGATGTCCTGTTTGGCATTTTGCAGAACAGGGAGTTTGATATGCAGTTCTGTTTGAACAGCGTTGAAGACTTCTGCAGTGCCATCGAGAGGGAGAGAGGGACCTTCGAGTCAATCTACGAGGCCACGGTTGGCGAGACTGGCATCCCGAGCTCCCGGAAGGCACAGGCACGCGGAGACGTTTGTACCTGGTACCAGCAGCTACACAGTGGGATAATCGACAACCTTCTCACTCAGCTCAGAGACAGGTTCAAGGACCATGAAAGGCTTATGTTCCTTGCCCTCCTAGACCCGCAGCAGTTTGTCACATATAGGACAAACTTCCCTGACACTGTGTTCACAAGTCTTGAGGAAAGTTATGGGTCCCACTTTGATCTGCCACGACTCAAAACTGAACTCGCAGTGATGTACGCCATGTCAAATTTCGAGAGAAGGAGCCCAGCCGATCTCCTCCACTTTCTCCAGCAGAAGGGACTGCATGAGAGCATGCACCAGCCTGGTCTTGACTATTCCTGTGTCCACTGACTCAGTTGAAAGGACATTCTCATCCCTGAAAAGGATCAGGACATATTCCAGAAACATCACTGGACAGGTTGGACTGTCAGCCTTGGCCTTGATCTCAATCGAGAAAGAACTCGTTATGGATTTGAGAATTGAGAAGGACCAGTTGTTTTCAAATGATCTGGTGAGTGTCACTGTTTTGTATTGTTTTTTTCGACATGCTTGCTCTGGGCCTATGGTGTGTATTTGAGAATAATGCATTTGAAACATTGCATTTAGAAGTTTTATCCCAGCCTGCCAGGCTACTGTCTGTTGAAATGTATGATAATTGCAGTATGAAGTTCTATTGTTGGAAATACTGTATGAGTATGGTTGTGTTTTTCTGCCTGTAGTGAGGGCCTCTGCTTATAATAGCCAGTTGAATGAGCTGGTTCTTGTTTGATGCTGTGTGTGACAGCTGTCCATATGTTGTGTGTGCGCTCATTGCAGGTGGTCGCTATCCTTTCAGCACCACGTGCACATCATCCTCCTCTGATGTCACTGTTGTCGCCTTTGCTAGGCCTGGTACTCGTAAAAGTCTGTCAATCGTAATCTTTTAAGCAACAGTTTAGTAAACATTCTATTTAAACTCATTTAGATTTCATATTAACTTGATCTTGTGCTCAAATATCAAAATGTGAGTAGGCCTATGATTCATCAAATGCTCGCACCTGTCGGAATAGTGAAGTTAGAATAAAAATGGTCTATTCCCTGAATGCAGTAGCCTTGTCCTTATTTTAAGTTCAGCACTCTGAATATTGAACACAAGTGGTATTACGTGTTAAAACCCCTCACTTATCCTACATGTAAACTATATTCATTTGATTTAATATAACAATTACTACACAGGATACCAATTATCAATTAAATCACAGAATTAATTGATAGGCAGACAAATACTAAATCAAACAAATACTAAATCCTAGACATAAAATTGACATGTAACAATCACAAAAGAGATGAAATGGAAGAAAATGATACCAAACCAAATTTGTCTCTCTCCAAAATGCAAAAACACACACAGGCAAGATGTGAGATGGAACCAGATCTTCCAAGAGAAAAGGAAAAAGAAACTTGTAGAATTACACCTAAATCTAACTCGTATCACCAACAGGTCAGACTTTAAGTGTTTTGAGGGGGGGTTGGCTCATTCCCTTAGCCATAATTTACAATTTGGAAGATCCAGCACCAGCCAGGTTCAGAACCCCTTTTTATATTTTTGTTTTGGGTCACTTACTACCACAAGATATCTTTTCAAGGCTGCCATTGATATGCTCCTCTCATGTTGAGAATCGTGGGGATATCAAACATCACTAGAGCCAGCTTCGTTTATACTGAGATGTTGGCTGAGCTGATATTTGGAGAGGCATAATATGCTCATTATATGCTATGATCTGGTTGGAATCAAAGCTTACATTTTGTTCAATGCACCGGCGAAACTATATGTCAGAGAGACTTTATGAACGCCGCCATGGTGCTGCGCAAAAGCCACATGAAAGCGCTTTGATTGTGACCGATTGATATGATGAACACGATTGATATGATGAACACGATTGATATGATGAACACGATTGATTGAACGATTGATTGATGACTGATCTAAATAGGCCTACAGCACATTTGTTTTTTTGTTGTGGTAGTATGGCCTATACGGTGTAAAATAAAAAATATGCAGTTTAAAATACAATGCCAGAGGATATTGCACAGTCAGAGGGAGGAAGGCAGGGCGGTCTTTGCAGTTTTAATTCGACATGTTTTTTCCCCCCCCCCCCAAGTAATCAAAAATCACTGCTCCTCCTAAGGTTAGTGATGTGAGTGACAATATAGGCTAATATCGGGTGCAAGGGATACTGTTTCTGTTATTTTTATGATGAAATTGCGGGATTTTTGGTCTCACTGAAGGCCTATGCAATAGTCACGGTTTGCCACTGTTCTCATCAGACCATATAATCTTCCTCCGCTTGGTTTGAAAGTCTCCCACATGCCTTCTGGAAAACTAGAAAAGATTTCATGTGAGTTTTCTTCAACAATGTTTTTCCTTTTGCCACCCTCCCATTAAGCGCAGATTTGTGAAGCGCCTGGGCTATTGATGTCCCATGGACAGTTTCTCCAATCTCTGCCATGGAAGACTCTAACTCTAGAGTTGCCATAGCGACCTATGGCAAGTGCTCTTCTTGCACAGATGCTCAGTTTTGGAGGACAGCCTGTTCTAGGCAAATTCACAGTTGTGCTATATTCTCTCAATTTCTTTGACAGAATTAACAATGCTCTGGGGGATATTCAAAGTCTTTGAAATCTTATATCCTTACCCTGATCCTACCCACACACACATTTACATAAACACACATATGCATACTCATGTGAACACACACACACACACACACACACACATTAGTATAATGACATGGTGCTGATGACTGGCTGATCCACACTGGCAGTGTGGACTGAAGTAGCCTCTGTGTGAACATGTCCCTACAGTGTCTGCAGGGAAGGTGAATGGACAAAGAGAGGACTAAATACTGCTGGCAGAGAAAATTGGATGACCTTTTATCAGCTGTACCTGTGTGTGTGTGTGTGTGTGAGTGTGTGTGTGTATGTGAGCAGGTGACTGAGTGCATGTCTGTCTGAGTCTGCCCGTGTGTGTGAGAACAAGACAGAATAAGCGGTGCTGTGCATGTCTGTGAATGAGTGGCTGCGTGTTGTCTTCATCACTGAAGTCACTGGTGTTCATCACTGAAGCTCCTGCCTCAGCAATCACCCCTTTCAACGTGGGAGATCTCTTCTTCTAGCCATTGTAGCTAAAATAATGGGCAACTGCATTTCTGCATGCCTACCCAGCATTTCTATACATGACCTTAAGCATGATGGGATGTTATTTGCTTAAACCACACTTGTGTCGAAGCACCTGCTTTCAATATATTGTACTTTGTATCCCTCATTTACTGAAGTGTTTCCTTTATTGTGGCAGTTACTTGTATGTACATGTGTGAATTCCTCTGAGTGAGAGAGAACAGGGCTCTGTGGAGTGAATGCTGATTCAGCAGTGTGTATGCTGCAGAGACACTTTGTCATTGGACAGGATGGCTGCTCTTGTACGCATGCTCTCTCTCTCTCTCTCTCTCTCTCTCTCTCTCTCTCTCTCTCTCTCTCTCTCTCTCTCTCTGCCTGCCTCACTCTCCCTCTATCCCCATCTCGCTCCGCCTCTCCCCTCCCTCCCTTTCTCTTTCTTCTCTGCTCCTTCGCTCTGTGTCCGCTACCCCTCTCTCTTGTCCTCTCGTCCTCTCTCTCTCTCTCTCTCTCTCTCCCTCTCCCTCTCTCCCCCCAGCCTTTTCCTCTTGTGATAATTCTCCTACACAGGCTCCTCTCTAGTATGAAAGGGGTGTGCTAATTAACAGTTACAGCAGCTGTGTTTTGAGTACACATTACTCCCATATTTTGGTGGGCAAAGATGAGGAAGTGAAGGTGGTCGCTGTAATCCTGTAATCACTGCTGGATGCTGGTCAGGTCATTATAAATGGGTCACATGGTTATTACCACTGTCAAAATGAACTGTCACTGGATCATGTGGTCATCAAAATAGGACATCCTGACTGCTTTGGCTGCATTGCAATTGGTTAACTACATTAATTTAAAATGACTTTGATGCTAATGAACAAGATCTCGGCTGCAGAGACTACATAGGGTGTTTGTATGTCTACGCATGTGCATGTGTGTGTGTGTGTGTGTGTGTGTGTGTGTGTGTGTGTGCAAACAGTTACAGACACACAAAGAGCTTTGAGATGGTTTCATCTCCTCTAATTATTTCCATTTCAGTAGTTTATTTGCATAAGGGTGAGCAGAGGGAAGACAGCGAGAGAGATGGCCAATGAAAGGTTATCCATCTTGACACCACTGTGCCTACTCCCCACCCCCCACCCAAGACAGCATCCAGAGGCGTATCGATCCTCTGCTGCCAGGCGGAAAGTTGGGGGGCTGGCTCTCCTGATCCTCTCAGGCTCCATGCCCCGGCACCATTGATTCACAGAGCACCAGGACTTCATTACTGGCACCAGGGCTCAGTCCCTGGGCTCTGGAGTTTGATGTATAACCCAGACCTCCGGTTGCCCCTGTGCTCCAGCTGGGCCGGGTTACTGTATACCGCCGAGGGGTTACTCACACCGCCCCCCTCCCACCCTATGGGCCATTCATTTAACTTGACTCCAGAGATGTGCTGGAATTCACCCTTCATGAACAGGGGGGTTATGTTGTCACCATGGTAACCCCATTCCTTTTTTGCTGTGTAGGTTTGGGTGTTTAGGAGTAAGGGGAAGGGAGGCATGCTGAGGGGGTTAGGGTTCATGAAAGTCCCATCATCATCAAACATATTAGAGTCCAGAGATGTCTCAGTGCTTTTCTCTCTGACTGAGAGTTTGTTACATGACAAAGCAGGATGAATTACATTTGTATTATGTTACATTTAGGGGACAGTACTATCCAGAGCAATTTATGACAGGAAAGATGTAGATAGTTGGCTACATAGGGCTACATAGGGTTACGTACCTCGTCATATTTAGTCTCTATAGATGTGAATTTGTGTAACTAGTAGTGCAGGTAGTTGCCGTTGTGGCAACAGGGCTGGGTTTGTAACCAAAAGGTTCTAGGTTAAGTTTCTATTTGAGGCCCAGCTGTTGTGCCCCTGAGAAAGGTCCTTAGCATGAGTTTCTTCAGTAAAATTAAGAATGTAAAATTGTAGAACTTTTACAAGTTCTACACTTGTAAAATGTAAGCTATGCAAATCCCCCTGTGACCAGTGACAAGCAAAGGCCCCAGTGAGTAGAAAATAATGTGCCTACAGGAACATTGTGGACATATTTATTTAATTATGGGCAAATTTTAATGGCTTTGTGATGCATTTGGAAACATTTCAAATTCAGCGTGACCTCTAGATAGGGGGAACCTGATGACTGTGTGTTGTAAAGACACTGCCTTCTCTACCGTACGATCAAACACACTACTCTGACACTGTTTTGTATCCAGAGCTAAAGAGCGTTTAGGAATCGACTTCCAAGCGCATGCTCGAGGTAAATTCCAGCTGACAACCAAATAGACAGATTCCAATTAAGACGAGGACAACGAGGACAATCATCTATTGCTGCGTAGTCGTACATAAAGATCATTTAATTTTAAAGTGTTCATTATTTGACTTAGTTGTAATTGTATACAAATTTGTAAAAACTTGCCAGTTTCATTTGCTTACAGTGGAAGTGTTGTTCCACCTAATAATCTGTATTTAACCAAATTAGCAGTACATACACTCAGTGGCCACTTCATTAGGTATACCTTTCTAGTACTGGGTAGGACCCCCTCTTTGCCCCCAGAACAGCCTGAATTCTTTGTGGCATGGATTCAACAACATACATTTTTTGTATGATGCTTTCATCTATTTTTATTGTCCTTGTCTTATTGTTTGTTTATGTGTAATTTATATAATTGTTTTGTAATCAGGGCACCATTGTAAATGAGACTTGGTCTCAATGGGCTCCCCTGGCTAAATAAAGGTAAAATAAAAAAATTAAAAAAACAAGTGCTGGAAACATTCCTCAGAGATTCTGGTCTATGTTGACATGATAGCATCATGCAGTTGCTGCAGATTTGTCGGCTGCACATTTATGTTGCGAAATTCTATTGGTGCTCTATTGGACTGAGATCTGGTGACTGTGGAGGCCATTGGAGTACACTGAACTCGTTGTCATGTTTGTGGAACCAGCTTGAGATGACGTGTGCTTTGTGAAATGGTGCATTATCCTGCTGGAAGTAGCCATTAGAAGATGGGTAGACTGTGGCCATAAAGGGATGCACATGGTCAGCAACAAGACTCAGGTAGGCTGTGGTATTTAAACAATGCTCAATTGGTATTAAGGGACCTAATGGGTGCCAAGAAAACATTCCCCACACCATTGCACCACCACCATCAGCCTGAACCGTTGAAATTGAGATTCGTCAGACCAGGCAACGTTTTTCCAATCTTCAATTGTCCAGTTTTGGTGAGCCTGTGCCCATTGTAGCCTCACTTTCCCGTTCTTAGCTAACAGGAGTGGAACCTGGTGTGGTCTTCTTCTGCTGTAGCCCATCCACTTCAAGGTTTGACATGTTGTGCATTCAGAGATGCTCTTCTGCATACTACTGTTGTAACGTGGTTATTTGAGTTACTGTCGCCTTCCTATCAGCTTGAACCAGTCTGGTCATTCTCCTCTGACCTCTCTCATTAACCTCCTGAGACCTGAGATTTTTTTGGTATGCATTTTTAAATTCCCCGAGCTATTTGGAAATATTATGTCCCCATATGAGGACGCACGGTCTTAGGAGGTTAACAAAGCGTTTTCTCCCACAGGACTGCCGCTCACTGAATGTTTTTTGTTTTTCGCACCATCCTCTGTAAACTCTAGACTGTTGTGCTTGAAAATCCCATGAGATCAGCAGCTTCTGAGATACTCACACCACCCCATCTGGCACCAACAATCATTCCATGGTCAAAGTCACTTAGATCACTGAACAACAACTGAACCTCTTGACCATATCTGCATGCTTTTATGCATTGAGTTGCTGCCACGCGATATAATAAATAAATGATATAATAAAGTGGCCAAAGATATAAGATCTATAATATTAAAGATCTATAATAAAGAGTGTGTATTATATATTGTGGCATCCCAAGGGGCAGTATGAAGAAATGGCTGCTTGCCTCTTTAACTCTTGGGAGCCACTACAGCCAAAATGATTACAGTTCCCAGCAGCCTGCAGTCCCCCAACTGATGACCAGCTGAACCATGTTAAAGCCATGAGGACTGCTTTCAGCTGATGGCAATTTGGAAGTGTATTTAAAGAACTGTTTTATGTCACATGGGGAGGGAGTAGGTTGGAGTATTGGTGAGCGGTTGAATAGTTTTTTTGGATTGCTATGTGGATTGAACTTGGATTGTTTTGAGGACCCCGTTTTGTGTATCGACTTGGCTTGTTTGAGGAACTGTATTGGATTTAGACCCTGGACAACAAGTAAAGGATTATGGACTATGTGTTTTTGTGTCAGAAATGAGTTTAATAAAATTATTGTTTTGTTTTGAATACTGCCTCCTCCGGATTATTTACTTGCCTGTGCCCTCTGAAAAGGTCCTGGAGTGTCACCCCACTCCAAGTGGCACTACAATATATATATACATTTTTGTGTGAATCAGAACATTGAGTTTAAGCATTTTGCATTTAAAAGATCACATAACAAAAATGTTTGAAGGTATGTGAGTGCTTAGGTAAATGTGGGGTACATGTATGTGTACATATTACAAAATAATATCCTTGTCATAGAAGATATATTTGTGCCATTAGGCCTGTCAAAGACCATGCATGCCAAACTTCATGCACATCAGTGCAGCAGTTCATGAGATGTTTTTTGCTTTCAGCATCTTAACTGGGTGTGAAATCTTGCCAGAATGATTGGATGTAGCCCATGATAACTAGATGCCAAAGCTGAAATTGATAGATTAAATGGTGAGTTCACTCATTTGCGAATTATGTATAAACACTTAAAATTGGTGGGCCATGTTGTTTAACAAATCTGAATTGCTCTAATCAGACACCTGAGCGTCTGTTGATGGAGTGCAGTTTTGAGTTTAGTTGGAAGCAAATTAGTGGTTTTTTAGATGTTTTTGCTAACATGCTAATTACTCAAAATAGCAGGTAATCCAGTATGGAATAATAAACTAATCTGAAAGTAATGTGTGGCATGGAGACAGTGTTTGCCAAGTTTCAGACCCCTGTGATGTGTAACACAATACTTTTTAATACATTTTTGATAATTTGATCATTTTGGATTGACTACTATAGCTGCAGTGGGCCAGTAGAACAGGCTTCTGCCAAACCATTCTGCCAGATGTGTATATATTTAAGGTTTTGATAAATCGAGTGGATTTTATGGATGTTTTTTTCCAAAGAGCCGCTGAAAAATAATTTTTAAACCAAAACAATAAGGTTCCCATCAGAATAGAAGAGCCAGTATTGGCTCTAGCACGTTCACGGGAGAGAGATGGGGCAGAGGGGGAATTGGGTAGTAGGGCTGGGACTGTGAGAATGGAGGGGAGGGGAGGGGGGGCCTGATGCATTCTGGGAAGGAGAGCTGATGTAGCGGGATGGCTGTGCGTGCGTGACTCAGCAGGGGGGAAACAGAGTGTGGGAAGCGTGACCTCAGCGTCCCAGTGTCCCTTGTGCATTGTCAGTGTCAGTCTCACAGCCGTGACGTGCCGCCGGCATGAGTCAAGAAACGGGGTCAGAGTGGCGGAGCGGCGGGGTGTGTGCCGAGGAAGAGGGCTCCAAACATCCTGTAGGGGAGGGGGGGCTAAGATATTTCGGTTCACTGTTTGAAGTTGCTGAAGGAGTGCAGCAGATCCATGAGATGGTGGTACCGTGTTTAGCACAAACTTCCTGCCGGGGTTGCTGGGAGGGGGTGGTGGGAGGCGTGATGTCATGTGTGATAGCGGCAAGGGGGGGCAGGATTTCCTGATCCCATGAGCCCCAGGCAACCCTGGTTACCATCCACACCTCTCCCACAGCTGCCTTACAACCTCTGGGGCAACGCATTCGCACATGCGAAGTATGCAGGCACGCACGTGTGCGTGCGCTCACATACACACACGTGCGAGCTAAAAAAGATGCTACGCCCATCCCATCAGACAGTTTCTCTTACACACATAGACACACATGCACACAAACATATGCTACAGTTTCTCACTCTTGCCCACACACACACTGCACTTGGTGTCACTGTATGTGTAGTTCACAGTCTCTAATGATGTGTTTGCCCTCCAGATGAGAACTGTCCTGCCAATGTGTGGGACTCCAAAAACCGTGGGGTGAACGGGACACAGCGGGGCCAGATCATATGGAGGCTGGAGCCAGGGCCCTACTTCATGGAGCGTGAGTGGAGACAATCTGGAGCACGGGTGGGCATGTCAGGGAGGGAGGAGGGAGGGCATGTGAGAAAGATGAGGAAGAGAGGGGGGCTAGGTATTTTGGGAGGGAGGGGGTGGAGATATGTGGTGGTAGGGGGCAGAGGTATGGGCAGAAGGGGTAGAGACATGTGCTGGTAGGGGGCAAAGGTATGGGCAGAGGGGGTAGAGATATATGGTGGTAGTGGGCAGAGGTATGTGGTAGGAGGAGCGGTGTGGAGTGGGGCTGAAATCGGAGTGGAAGCAGAGGAGATGAGATGAGGGGGGCGGAAGGTTTTAGAGGGAATGGGGGAGGAAGAGGAGGGTAGAGACAGGGGAGGAAAATGAAGGAAGAGATAGGGGAGGGAATGGAGGTGGGGCAGTGTGGTGCCTGTGTCACCTCACTTCCTGTCTGTGTCTTCCCCCTCCAGCTGAGACGAAGATCTGCTTTAAATACTACCATGGAGTGAGCGGAGCTCTTAGGGCCACAACCCCCTGCATCACCGTTAAGAACCCAGGCGTCCTGGTGAGTTGCTGTGTGTGTGTGTGTGTGTGTGTGTGTGTGTGTGTGTGCGTAGTGTGTCCCTGCATACGTGTGGTGTGCATTATTCCGAGAGTAACAGAGCTGGCTACCCCCTGAGGGAGTATCATATGCACTGGAGGAAAATGCTCCCAGTGTGGCCACTTTTCCTGAATTCAATCCTCTGAGCCATGTTTCTGATCCAGGAAAGCCACAGCCATAGAAATAGAGGTTTAGGCATTCTGCATACCTTCAAGAGCTGAACGCACAAGCTGAAGGCACATGTTGTAGAGCAGAGGTAGGTGTGGTCCTTTAATATTTATTTCACCCAGAAAGGCACATAGTGAAGCCAGGAAACAGGGTTAATGACATGGGGTTAGGACAGACTATGACGTATCCATGTATTGGTGCCAAACCAGAAGTGAACTATTCATTAAAAGAAATGTAGCTGGGCCTCCCCGGTGATGTAGCGGTAAGAACATCCGACGTTGCCCACTGCGACCAGGGTTTGATTCCAACAGGTCGCTCCAGCTACCTAGGGAGTGGCAATTGGCTGTCCGCCCCAGGGAGGGGGAAGGGAAGCCGATATGAGATCGCTGCATATATGAGTGGTCCTGTGTGTTACGGTGACGGCTTCGGCTTGGCGGGTGCCGGCTCGGAGGAGGTGGTGCAGCGCCCACTACGAGTCTCGGGACTACAGCAGCGAGCTGTCATATGAGGGGGTGGATTATTGACATGAAAAAGATGTTATAATTGGCTACTAAAAAACTGAGAGAAAAAATGGGGAATTAAAAAAAAGAAAGAAATGGAGCTGCCTAGTTCCAATTCGGCACCAATGTGAAGATACGTCACAGTTGGTCCTAACCCTGTTTTATTAATCTTGCCAGGATATTGTCTTAACGATCTTGTCCCACTGTTGTCTTCTGCCACCAATGGCAGCATCACTTCCTGTATACGTTTCCACTTCCTGTTTGTCACTTCCTGTCCATGTTTACTCTTCCTGTTTGTCTGACCTCCCCGTGTCTGCATTCCCTCCTCCCCCTCCCTGTCCTGCTGTGATCTCCCTCAGTGCGAGCAGCGCTCTAGCTATCACCACCCGGCAAGCATCCGTGACCAGCTGCGACAAATTAATTTCACGTTAAAAATCGAGAGCTAATCCCTCCCAGATCAGAATCTCTGGCAGGAATCCACACAGGGTTTATGACAGGATCCACAGATCAGCGGCATCTACTGTACGTGTCGATATACGTTGCTGCACAGTGGCCCTCCTCGCCATGAGCTCTGTTAAGCTGTGAGCTTCCTGCTCCAGGAGATTTTGGGGTCACAACTCAAGACCAAGGCTTGGTGCATAAAGTGTCAGTCACTGCATCAAGACAGAACAATATCATGTAGACTTAGTATAAAGTTGTGCTAGGGCAACGGAGACCGTTATTTATTTGATTGGCAGATTCCCTTTTCCAATGTGGCTTCTGTACGTTTGACATACAGGTAACTGGCAAATTAAAGGAAACACTTAAGTAAGTGAGGGATACTGGTGGCTCAGTTATGGTGTGGGGTGCATTTTCCTGGCATGGTTTAGGTCTACTCAACCCCTTGGAGGGCAAGGTAAACAGGTGTTTCTTTTATTTTGGCAGTTACCTGTATTAACCAATAATACCATTCGCTGGACGTTTTTATGAATTCAGGTTAAGTACCCTCGAGGGTATAGCAATAGTGCCTCATCTGGGGATAGAACTGGCAACATCCTGGTTACAAGCTCAGTTCTGTAATAGCTACTCTGCATTGCTGTGTGTAGCTGAGTGGTTTAGTGTGTGAGCAGTATTGTGTTTGTGTTGCTGTGTGTTTTATGGTGTGTGATCAGTAATGTGTTTGTGTTACTGTGCTTTATGGTGTGTGAGTGAGCAGTAATGTGTGTGTGTTGCTGTGTGTTTCATGGTGTGTGAGCAGTGATGTGTTTGTAATGCCTTTCTCTCTTTCAGGCAGGAGATGAAGGCCAAGCACAAGGCCAGTCACTGACGGAGCACTGTCGCAAACTCGTCAGCTTCACCTTGTCAGGTGATGCCAGCAGAGTGCTCCCATGGAGTGTGTGCGTGTGTTTGCGTATGCTATTACCTGTATGCGTGTGCTCTTGCATGTGTGAGTGAACGCTTTTGTGTGTGTGTGTGTCCATGTGCATGTAAGTGTGTTTGCATGTCGGTGAATGTGTGTGCGTGTACATGTATGTGTGTGTGTGTGTGTGTGTGTGTGTGTGTGTATGTGTGTGCATGCGGACATCTGTCCACTTCCATCCTGTGGAAGGTTATGAGCCTCTGGTTCTATCTGTGCCTGTCTTAATCCATCACCCTGTGTTTTTTTTTATGAACTCTGCTGCCGCTGTCTGTCCACAGTGTGTCATTGCACATTGCAGAACAAACCATTCATCAGTCCACAGTACTCCAGATGAAACCGTAAATTCAGGTGCTCAATACTGAGTACAGAGATGATCTACTCTTCTGTATAAATCCCTTTCACTGTTAGACCCAAAAGGTTCAATGGATGAATTATCTAAAAAACCAAGGCATTTCACTGTGTTTGGTTCAGACAGGTCACGTGAGGGTCAGTGACCCCATAACCTTTTAGACTGAGTTGGTCACCTTAGCCTGTCTCCTTAGCACTAAAAGAAGTAAGCTTAATTTGGTCTTAAACTGTTTGGTTCTGCTGACTCCTGTAGATTGGCATTCTATCATTTTCAATGAGGAGAACGATACATGGCTTTCAAAGTGAGTGTGTGTGTGTTTGTGCACTTGGGGGGGGGTCTTGAGTTTAGAGACTGCCTGTATGTAACTGAGTGTGTCTCTGTAGATATCCACTGTGTGTGTGCATGCGTGTGAGTGTGCAAGTGCATGTGCGTGTGCGTGTGCGTGTGCATGTGTGTGTGCGTCTGTAGATATTGAAGCTCTGAGAGTGGGTGTGTGTTTGTGTGTGTCTGTAGATATCCGAGCTATCAGACAACGATGGTCTCCCTGTAGATATTTACGCTCTTACGCTATCCAAGCTTGGCTAGTGTGTGTGTGTTTGTGTGTGTGTGTCTGTCTCTGTAGATCTACACACTCTGAGGAGTGTCTCTGTGTGTGTGTGTGTGTGTGTGTTTGTGTCTCTAGATATCCGTGCTCTGGGGCTGAAGAAGGGCATGTTCTTTAACCCTGACCCCTACCTGAAGATGTCCATCCAGCCGGGCAAGAAAAGCAGCTTCCCCACCTTCGCCCACCACGGCCAGGAGAGACGAGCTTCCATCATCGCCAACACCACCAACCCAGTCTGGCACGGAGAGGTGCACACACACACACACACACACACAAGTACACACACACTCATATACATGCTTACGTTCAGATACACTGCATTACATGATTGGTTTAGCAGACCCCCCCCCCTTACCCAGGATGACTTGCACAGCCTGTAATTTACACAGTATCCATTTATGCTGCTGGATACTTACTGAAGCCACTCAGGTTAAGTGCTTGAAACAAGAGAGCAGTGGAAGTGCAACGCCTGGGAATTGAACCAGCAACCCACGGGATACAGCCCTACAGATGAGTGTTTGAGCTGATCCGTAGCTGTTACACAACGAATAACAACTCCAGACGAACTCAAAATGAGACGCACAAGCTGGAATTGAGGCACCTCATTTTTACTTGTTTAGAAAGTAGCGCGGGGCTGATTTACATTTGCCTTATTGAATAGGCATAAATTACAGACTTACACACAGACACACATAGCACACATAAACAATCATAAACACACACACACACACACACACGTGCAGATGCGCATACATACTTACACACTCACAAGCACACTGACACCTTGTGTGACTCTCCCTTCAGAAGTACACCTTTGTGGCTCTGGTGACAGACGTCTTGGAGATTGAGGTGAAGGACAAGTTTGCCAAGAGTCGGCCAATCATCAAGCGCTTCCTGGGTCAGCTGACCATCCCGGTGCAGAGGCTGCTGGAGAGGCATGCGGCCGGGTGGGTGTCCCGGAATCAGACTGGCATCATAAGTAGATCAGCCCAGCAGTTCACAAACGCACTCTCACTGTACCAATGTTGCCAGGCAGATTGCAAAATCCCAAGGTAACATGATGTAATCTGTCTGCCAAATAAGAAGAAATGACATTACCTAGCCAAAATGAAAGCAGGTGCTCTCAACACCATTTGTTTTGTGAAAAACAGCCCACCCCCCCCAAATAAAATAAAATAAAATAAAATAAAATACTACCACCAGCTGACTTTCTAACAACACACAAATCAATAAGGGCATAAACATGAGTATTTCTGTTCAATTGTTCTTAATTATACATAATTTGAAGGAAATAAAAGCCACAAAGGTGGTAGCTCTGACACACACCTGTAACACGCTCACGTGCGTGTCTCCTGACAGGGACCAGCCGCTGAGCTACACCCTGTGTCGCCGCTTGCCCACTGAGCACGTGAGCGGCCAGCTGCAGTTCCGTGTGGAGATCACCTCGACGGGACATGAAGGTGAGCAGGAGGACCAATGGAGGGCTGGGGGGTGGGACTTACGAGCTGAGGGCTGGGCTTAATGGGGAGGCCAACCTGATGTAACGGGAAAGGTAACGTTTAGGTGTCTGGGGGGGATGAGTGTTGGAAGTGGGGTTGTCGTGTATATGTGTGTGTTTCTTTGTACGCTTAAGCCTTAACATAGCTGGAATATTAGCTGAATACCTGCTGAATTCAGTTTGAGCCTTAATGTATGACAATATGTAAGTCTGCTAAGTAAACAAGGGTAAATGTCAATAATTCCAAGTGAATTTCTGTCGCTCCCCGACCCCCTCTTTCAGAAGCGTCCACTGACATCATGGGCTCTCTACTGGGGGCCGGGGCCGTGAACGGGGACCCCGGGAGCCCCTCGGATGATGAGGACCTGCCCCACCCTCCCCCCGGGACCGCCCGGGGCACCTCCCCCACGGGGTCGGCCGACTCGCTGCCCGGCGACGGGGCGAGGAACGGGGAGGGTGGAGTCGAGGCGCGGGAGGACGAGGAGGGCTGGGCAGAGGGCGGCGCCGAGGGAGGAGTCCCCAGCCACACACTGCGGCAGGTGTCCCTCAATGACTACTTGGACGCTATCGAGGCCCCCAAGGGACCCGGGGAGCGGCCCCTGGGGGCCGCCTCGCCCAAGCTTCGCTCTAGCTTCCCCACGGACACGCGGCTCAGCGCCATGCTGCACATCGACTCGGACGAGGACGAGGAGGGGGGCAGGGCGCGAGGGCGACCCCGAGGAGGGGGGGCTTATGATGCTCAACGGGGGCGCGGAGGGGCCCTCGGACGTCTTCTTCACCTCGGAGACTGAGCAGGAGGCGGAGCTGCAGCGGAAGGGGGAGGGGCCCGAGAAGGAGGAAGGGGCCAGCGCCGCCCAGGGAGGTCCTGCTGCCGAGATGGAGGCCGCCACCCCCAGCCCTCCCGCTACGGGCCAGGAGGGGGCGGAAGAGTGCCAGGGGTCTGGTTCGGGACAGACAAGCGAGGGGTCCAAGGGGGCCCCCAGCTCCATGGCTGGGCGACAGTTGACTGGCTACTGCTCATCGGACAGCGGCCGCCGCCCACCCTCCCCTTTACAGGTGACGTGCCGAGGAAACAAGGCGTTGTTGATGTCATCGGTGTAATTCAGGAAAAACACTAAATACGTCTCCGTTTTTACAGGTTTCTGATTTGCCTCGCAACCTCCAGGCCTGTCTTGGTGCCATACTGTGTCTCTGTCTTACAGGAGGAAGAGGAAGAGGAAGAGGGGGCGGCGGGGGCGGCGGCGGCGTGCACAGACCCAGGAGGAGGGGCTGTTGGCGAGGCCGCGCCCGCCGCAAGCGATGCGGCTGATGAAGGGGGTGGGGCCTGCGGGCCCAAGGTGGCAGAGTGCGAGGCCGCGGCAGGCGAGGCCATCAGGGACGAGGATGAGGAAGAGATCTGGCAGAGGAGGCAGAGCCTGCAGGCCTCCGGGGGCGTGTCTCAAGATGAGGAGGCGGGGACGTCGGCAATGGGAGGGCTGGCGGACTCGGCGCAGAGTGCCACAGAGACGGACGGAGAGTCAGGTGGGAGGTGGTCTTCTTTTCCCTCGCCTGCGATAACCGATGTTAGATAGATGCATAGGCCGATGTTTTGGCCCCCCTCCACGTTCTGCTCAGAACAGATCATGGCTGAAATGTGGGTTCTCCTTAGCAAGAGGGATACTTGGTCACATGGAGGCTTTCCCTCGGAGAGCCAAACGATCAGAACTGCCCCTTTCGACCCTCGGGTGGCGTAACGGTAAAGGCACTCGGCCGGAGTGCCTACTGAGGCTGGGGTTAGATCCCCGGCTGTGCCAGCTCGGCTCTGGCTGCGGCGATTGGCTGTGCGTCCCAGAGGGAGGGGGGAGGGAAGCCGGCAGGAGCTCACCGCACACAAAGTGGCTCTGTGTATCGGAGTTATGCTCCACAGGTTGGCGAGTTCCGTCTCGGAGGAGGCGGTTCGGCACCTTTGTCACTGCCGGTCCCAGGGTTGCAGCAGCAAGCTTGTAGTACGAGGGGAGGGGTAGTTGGGGGAAATTTCTGAAACAATTTTTTTTCAAAGAACTGCACCTTTCACGTGTCACTGTCTTTTCCAACCCTCATATTGCTGCCCTTGTTCCCCTCTCATCCAAAACTGGGAAAGAGCTCACCCAATCAGCACGCAGCAATGCAGCATGTTCTGTCTATATGTTCAGCCATCTCCATGTGGTGTTTCCCTTAAAAAAATCCACAAACCCCATAAAAAACCCAAAAAAGGGATTTGGCGAATTCTCATCCTAACGCTGTGGAAGGGAAATGCTCAAAGCTCGCTTTTTGCACTATGGAAACATTGAACGAATCCGACTTTGAGAAAAAAACCATTTCAAAATAAATCAAATCCTTCATCAAATCGATGTTCTTTTGCACAGATGCCTGGCTCGGACATTGTCCATATGGGCGGGATTGTCTTGTTTTATTAAAAAAATAAAAATAAATCAGATAAAGATTAGAGATACTTTAAATCCCCTGGATTGCGTTTACAGTGTGGCCTTAAAAGCGACAACGAAATGTGAACCCAAGGGTACGCAGTAATCACGCTGGGATGGAGTGGGCCACCACATGTTATAATCTGTGCAGGATGTGGAATATGTGGCGGTCCCGTGTGACGTTGCAGCCCTTGTGATGTTTCCCTGTCTGTGCAGGCGCGCAGGTGAACGGCCACCAGCCCATGCGCTCCCTCCCCTCCATACGACACGACATCAGCCGCTACCAGAGGGTGGACGAACCCCTGCCGCCCAGTGAGTGTGTGTGTGAGAGAAAGAGAGTGAAGGGGGCCGGGGTGTATTGCTGTATGCTTTGACAGTGTTCACTCTGCCAGTACAGCATTTTGATTTTGAATTTGAAAGAGAGGACTAATATAATAAAATATAATAATATATACCATTTAGCAGACGCTTTTATCCAAAGCGACTTACAGTAGTGAATGTATACTTTTTTCAGTATATGTGGTTCTAGTGGGAATTGAACCCATAACCTAAGCGTTGCCAACGCCATGCTCTACCAACTGAGCTACACAGAACCACACTATATACATAGTGCTGTCATATAGCACTATGACACAGGTCTATATGTCAGAGAGGAGGTGCGGTAGGACAGTTCTGTGTGTCAGGGAGGCGGTGAGCAGTTCTGTGTGTCGGAGGGGAGTTGGAAATGCCACATCGAAGCCTCAGACCTTGAGAGGACCGATACACCTGGCGCTCTTCCGGCCTCGAAGGCACCCTCCGCCTAGAGGACAGTCTTTCTCTGAGGAGAGCAGAGAGACGCACAGGCCCGCGCAACTGGGACTGGCCGCTCACGCCCCTTACACACCTGTCCCACCTGTGGCACAATCTGTGCGTCACAAATTGGTATGCGGTCACGTGACAAGCACTGATTAATCCCCTGTCCCCAAGGAGCTATGACATCATCATCGTCAACGATGGACTGCCATAAGCAGCAAGCTATATCGCAGGTCTGCATGCCAGGGAGGAGGCGCTGCGGAATAGTTCTGTGTGTCAGAGAGGAGGTGCTGCAGAATAGTTGTGTGTGTCAGAGAGGAGGTACTATAACAGGTGTGTTGACCATGTCAGACTGGGAGGCGAGGATCGACAGTCATGGGCGTATTTTTTACGTTGACCACGTGAACCGGACCACCACCTGGCAGCGTCCCACCGCTCCCCCCGCTCCCCAGGTTCTGCAGCGGTCGAACTCTATTCAGCAGATGGAACAGCTCAACCGCAGGTCAGAAATAATATATACAAATATATGAAAATGAATAGATTATATATGTTAGAATCCATTTTTACAGCTAGAACATTATTCTTTCTTAATATTTTACTGTTAAACTATGTTCAGTTTTATATAGATATATTTGATTATATGTGTTATATTACCACAGTGTTAAAATTTGAGGAGGCAGGGGCCTCGGATAGCGTAGCGGTCTAACGCACTCGCATTTACTGGTGCTTTGCGAGTGTGAGCTGCCTATTTTGGTCGCAGTTCAAAACCCGGCTGTGCCAGACCGGCCGGGAGCCTCGATTGGGGGTGGAATTTGGCTGTCTGCCCCCGGGGAAAGGGTGGGTGAGCCGGCTCAAACTCGCCAAGAAGCGCAAAGGGTGTCTCCAGAAGTAGATAGGCGAGTTCTGCTCATAGCAGGCGGATCATCGCTGGCCTCAGGGAATTGGCTTGACCCAGAGGACGGGCAGTGAGTTTGCAGGGGTGGGAGAATGAAAAAAAAATAGAGGGTATAATTCGCTACTAAATTGGGAGAAAAACGGGAAAAAATCTTAAATAAAAATGTATAAAATTTGAGGAAGTAGTAAGTAAGTAAGTAAAATTTATTTATATAGCGCCTTTCATACAATTAAATGCAGCTCAAAGCGCTTTTTGGAAGCAACACAGAGCAATGGAAGTGTGTTATGTCATCCAAGATGAAATTTGACAAATTGTGCATGTTCTTTAAATGTGCTGTATGAATGGATTTTATTGAAAGGGCAAATTAATATCTGTAAAAGAAAAAGTGAAAAAAAACAAAAAACGTTTTTGTATTATATTGCATATTATTTCTATTTTTAGTAAGTGAAAAAGTTGCAGTGTATATTGATTCAAAGAGTAATGTAACCGTTTCATAATTTTACTAGTTGTTTAAATCAGTCGTCCATTTATGTTTTCACTCCATCAGTTTTGGGGTCTTGCTCACATCACCTTGACTGTCTTGCTAAACGAGCCAGTGAACTTGGAAGAAGGCATTAAGCAAAATTGAAAAAGAATCATCAATTACCTCTTTGGGACATTAATTGATTACCTCAAATGAATTGATTTCCCGTAGCGACTCTGACTAAGAGCTCTACGGTCTGTTTTCTGTTGCTCCCACCGCCTCCCTCCTCCTCCCTTGTGCTCTGTCTCTTTCCCACCCTTGTTCCCTCCCCCCTTACCTCTTCTCTGTCGCCCTCTCTCGTTCCCTTTCTCCTTGGTCTCTTAGGTATCAAAGTATCCGCAGGACAATGACCAGTGAGAGGTCAGAGGAGCAGGCTGAAATCCCCCCTGACGACAGTGACCTGATGCACCACTCCATCCCTGGTACACTCAGTCGGAAAGCATGCTGGGACTGCGGGCACACATATACACACACACACACACACATTTGCAATGCATGCTGGGGCAGTAGAACCACACACTCGCAGTGCATGGTGGGACTGTAGGACCACACACTCACTCGCAGTGAATTATGGCTGCAGATACATGCGCGCACACACACACACACACACACATGCGTGCAATACATGCTGGGACTGTGGAACCACACTCTCAATCCCAGTGCATGCCGGGACAGTGGGCACACACACACAAACGCATGTGATGTGTTGTGGGACTGTGGAACAATCGCAAGCTCAAGCACAATAAATAAGCACACACATTTGTGTAACGATAGACTGACAAATCCATGTAAGATCTGTCCCAACACGCTGACCTGCGAATGCACAGACAGCTCTGCCACACTGATTCACTGAGGCCCTAAGGATGCTGGGCCTTTGTACTTTGTACGATATCAATCAGTCAATCAGATTGCTTTTAATATAGTGCTCTTGACAAAATAATTGGAGTGCTTCACAGAGAGATAATGAGTTATAACATGAAGTAGATATAGGGCATAGCAATAGTATTCATACAATGACAAGAGGGGAAATCACCTAGTTTTAGCTCTGCTGATTTGTGAACAGAGTTGGCATGGGAGATATCATGATGTAAAACCACTTGAGAAGATTAAAAAGACCACAAACAATTCTTATTGGCATAAATTATCATAAATCACAAGGTAAAAATGAGTAACAATTTCCAAGTCAAAATTGAGAGCAAATTGGCCTTGACCTTTTGGTAGAGTGACTAAACCACTGATGCCCGAACAAAATGACTTTATTAGTGTGACAAGTACATACTTGTCGCCTAAGCATATTTTGAAATAAACAAAAAAATATAACAAGAAAAAAATATACATTTACATTAGGTTGCTCCAAGTGGGAACATATATTCTGCCAGACTGAGGATGCTGGGACCTTGTACTGACAGTGATATGTATGTCACAGATGGATTGTGGTTTGATTGAGGGTGCGTTGCAGAGTCCGTGTGTTTCAGAGTGTGCTGTATTCCAGAGTACCGGCGGGACGGCGTGGTAAGTGGATCCAGTTCCCGCTCCCGCCTCAGCCTCCTGCTCCAGTCTCCCAGCGCCAAGTTCCTCACCAGCCCCGACTTCTTCACCGTACTGCATTCCAACCCTGTGAGTCGCCGCCCTCACACACGCCGCCATTCACATTGCACCACCATCATCTTCATCATCATCACAATCATTGTCACCATCATCATCGTCACCATTATCATCTTCATCATCATCATCAGCATTATCATCTTCATCATCACCATTATCACTATTATCATCGTAATCATCACCATCACCATCATCATCGTTATTATACTTTTGTCTTTTGCTTACTAGCAACACCTGCATGAAGTGCGCGATCTCAGATGCCCAGGTCGCCTTTGTTTTCGTCATACTTGGATACATTTCTGCACGTCCACATTTCACAGCTTTAAACGCTCACGAGGGTCCGTCTGTGTATTCCAATCTGCGTTCTTCTACGCTCTGCAGTCGTAACCAATTGAATGCGAGGAGGAATCTTGGGGGCCGTGAGGTAGAATGATTTCACGGCGACATGTTGTGTCCACAGAGTGCCTACCGCATGTTTACAAGCAACACCTGCCTGAAGCACATGGTCAGCAAAGTGCGGCGAGACACGCACCACTTTGAGCGCTACCAGCACAACCGCGACCTGGTCACCTTCCTCAACATGTTCTCCAACAAGCAGCTGGAGCTGCCGCGCGGCTGGGAAATGAAGCACGATCACACCGGGAAGGTCAGGGTTCATCTGTGTGTCCAACCCTCTCCCCTCCGCCCCGCGTTTATTTATTTATTTATTTAACCTTTATTTAACCAGGCAAGCCATTAAGAACAAGTTCTTATTTACAGTGGCGGCCTGGGTACATACCTGGGTACATACACCATTCACTCACACACTCACACCTACAGGGCAATTTAGACTCTCCAATTAGCCTAGCGTTTCCGCTATCTCTCTCACTCTCTCTGTTTTTCTATCTCTTCTCATCCTTTCTCCATCCCCCCCTCGCTGCCTGTCTCTCTTTCTCTCTGTACCCCCTTTATATGTCTTTTTGCTCTCATAAAATTCATATTCCAGTTTATTGACTTCACACACTACAGATCTGGCAAATCAGAGTTACAGCTCTGAAGTATGCGTCACAGTGGGAACAACAACGACAGAGACAATGATTCACATGCTAATATAAATGTCGGTGCAATAAAAAGAAGGTAAAAAAAAGAAGAGACACAGGAATAGAGAGAAAGGCTGCACAAATAAATGAAGAATAATAATGCAAAGAGCAGACAGAAGAAAAAAAGGAACACTAGAGACAGAAGGGATGAGAGTATATACAAGCGGAATGCCACCGACGCCGGAGAGAAATGTTGGTGTTATTACTCCTTTAGGTACGCCCATCCCGTCTCTCGTGCTCACTTTTCTCCATTCCTTCCGGCCTGGCCCGTGAAAGCCCTGCCCCCCTGCATTTCTGTTAGCGTTGGTACCTTTTTCCGACACGCTCTATTTCTCTGACTGTCCACACAGCCGTTCTTCGTGGATCACAACTGTCGCTCCACGACGTTCATCGACCCGCGGCTCCCCCTGCAGAGCGCGAGGCCCAGCAGCCTGCTGGCCCACCGGCAGCACCTGACCCGCCAGCGCAGCCACAGCGCCGGGGAGGTGAGCACTCGACGCCTGGTGAGCATCACCCGCCCTGCAACACGGACCCGGCCACTCAAACTCTCACTCCACCCACTCAAACTCTCTCTTCGCCCCCTCAAACTCTCACTCCGCCCACTCAAACTCTCTCTTCGCCGCCTCAAACTCTCACTCCGCCCACTGAAAGTCTCATTCTGCCCACTCATACTCTCACTCCGCCCACTCAAACTCTTACTCTGCCCACTCATATTCTCATTCAGCCACTCATACTCTCACTCCGCCCACTCAAACTCTCACTCCGCCCACTAAAACTCTCACTCCGCCCACTCAAACTCTCACTCCGCCCACTGAAAGTCTCACTCCGCCCACACAACCCCTCACTCCGCCCACTAAAACTCTTACTCTGCCCACTCATATTCTCATTCGGCCACTCATACTCTCACTCCGCCCACTAAAACTCTCACTCCGCCCACTCAAACTCTCACTCCGCCCACACTCTGCCCACTCATATTCTCATTCGGCCACTCATACTCTCACTCCGCCCACTAAAACTCTCACTCCGCCCACTCATACTCTCACTCCGCCCACAACTGAACACTTAGTATTCTGGAGGGGAGCCTCAGACAGCTATTTCCACCAGCATCAACAAGACACCAAATGTTTGGTGGCCCAGCTGCCCTATTAAGACACTTTATGTTGGTGTTTCCTTTATTTGGCAGTTACCTGTAGGTGTTGGTATGCTGTAATATGGTGTGGAATTAATTAGAGTGTAAAGGGGACAGTTTAAAAGCAGGCAGTTTCCAAAACCTGTTTCTTTCAGCAGTGATTTCCTGAATGTGCTGTCTCAAATAGAGATTAGATTGTGCATATTTACGACATATTTTACAGAATTTATAAAGACCATATTATTAAAAGGTGTGCATTCTTTTGAATGGAGATATCAGAGGTATAGATAATGTAATAATAATATATAATAATATACGCCATTTAGCAGACGCTTTTATCCAAAGCGACTTACAGTAGCGAATGCATACATTTTCAGTATATGTGGCCCCAGTGGGGATTGAACCCACAACCTAAGCGTTGCCAACGCTGTGCTCTTCCAACTGAGCCACAGAGAACCACATAGATCAGTGGCTTTCGATCCTGGTCCCGGAGAGCCGCAGGGTATGCTTGTTTTCGTTGTTACTCAGCACTTTAATTTATCAATTAAAGTGGTCGATCACATAATTAACTCACCTCACCTGGTTTCCTATGTCTAAATTGGTTGCTGATTTTAAGGTGAAAAAACCCCCCCGCATACCCTGCGGCACTGCGGGACCAGGATCGAGTACCACTGGTGTAGATGAACAGACACAGCTCAGACAATGTTCAGGCAGATAGACAGGGGTCAGACAGGAGAGAGACAGACAGGGCGGACAGACAGCAGTCAGCACGTTGGTGCCAAACCTCTGTGTCGGCTGTCCCCCAGGTGGGTGACGACCCTCGCCACTCCGGCCCCCCCGTCCTCCCCCGGCCCTCCAGCACCTTCAGCACGGTCAGCCGTACCCAGTGCCAGGACCTTGTGCCCGTGGGTAAGTGCCGGCATGCCCAACACAATCCAATCAGACTCTCTCGTTTGAATTGAAATTCTCTAGCCATGTCAGATGCGGTCGTTATTACAGTAAACCGTTTGCCCGGTCGGTCCCAGTGAGGTTTTCCACTCTGGGCTTCATCTCACGCAGATCAATGCCGAGAGAACTTGACGTGACTGATCTAGTAATTCTGTACCTGTGGCCCTGAATCCTACGTCACAAGGTTGCTAGGTCCGGGAGACAGCTCGGTGCGTTTGTCACATGACTCACGGGCCACTCTGACTACTGTACCTCCCTCGCAGCCTACAATGACAAGATAGTGGCGTTCCTACGGCAACCCAACATCTTTGAGATCCTGCAGGAGAGACAGCCAGAGCTGATAAGGAACCACTCACTCAGGTGTGTGTGTGTGTGTGTGTGTGTGTGTGTGTGTGTGTGTGTGTGTGTGTGCAAGCGCACTGGTGCAGGGAGAAGAGCAGTGTGTTTATTCATTACTGTACTGTGTGTGTGTGTGTGTGTGTGTCTATGGGCAGAGGGAATAGATCACTGTATTTATTACTGCAGCACGTGTGTGTATGTGCGCACGCCTGCCTTGCGGGGAGAAGAGCAGTGTGCTCATTACTGCAGTGTGTTTGTGTGTGCCTGTGCAGGGAGAAGGTTCAGTTCATCCGCAGTGAGGGTGTATCTGGCCTGGCCCGACTCTCCAGTGATGCAGACCTGGTCATCTTACTCAGGTACTTAAGCTTTCTTTGCACTTGATGTTCAACCTTGTGTGTGTGTGTCTGTCTGTCTGTCTGTCATTTGTGTGTGTGTGTGTGTGTGTGTGCATGTACAAGTGTTTGTTTCTGTGTGTGTGCGTGCGTGTATGTGTCTGACAGAGGCAGCATTCTGCAACCTTCCAGACTGGTCCGCTGGAAGACCCCCCTCTCTCTTTCTCTCGCAATTTCTCCCTCCCTCTGTCCCCCGCAGCCTGTTTGAAGAGGAAGTGATGTCGTACGTGCCACCACACGCCTTACTGCACCCCAGCTACTGTCAGTCTCCTCGCGGATCCCCTGTGTCCTCTCCGCAGAACTCCCCCGGTGAGCATGCTGCCGTCCTCCGATCTGTCTCTCTGTCTCTGTCCCTTTCTCTCCGCTACAGCTTTCAGTTCAGCTGTCTCTCCCCCTTTCCCTTTCCCTCTGTTCAAACACTCACACTGTTCTTTCAGCTCCTCCTTCTCTCTCCTTCTGTCCCTCCAAATCGCTCCAGCAGCCCTCTTATCTGTCTCTTTTTCTACCTCTCGCTGTCCTTCCCCTGCTTCTCCTCTAGCTCCCCTCCCTTCCCCTCTTTCTCCTTCCCCCTCCCTCTCTCTCTGTCTCATTCTCGATCTCTGTCTGTTTCACTCAATTCAATTCAAGTCAATGATCTGTATCGGCATGTCAATAAACAGGATTGCGTTGCCAAAGCGTCTTAAAATATTTAGACACATATTCTAAAAGCAAATATCATTGACCCTCGTTTAAACATCTCTCCGCTTAGTCAACTAAAAAGAGCTCAATATGAACAAACACTAAATATACAGTATATTCAGATAGAGTACACAAAATGTGCAGTAAAGATTAAATGATAGTGTAGTATAGTATCGTATAGTATTATATTTCTCTCACACTCTCACTACAGCCCTGTCTCTTTCCCTTTCCCTACACCCCTCTCCCTGCCCACTCTCCTCCCTCTCTGTCCGTCCATCTCCTTTTCTTTTCTCCCTCTCTGTCCTCCCTCTTGCTGCCGCTCTCATACAGTCATGTTTGCCGAGAGCCTTGTATTCCCCAGCGAGTTGTAGTAGAATGAAATATGTGCTCAAAAAAGCCATGTATCCACAGGTATGAAAATATGTGAGCACTCTGTATTGCAAAAAAACTGTGCAGAGTTTACTTGTGGTACCCTGTCTCACGGTACCCAGCGTTGTGCACAACAGAAGAAACTCAATTAGAATTTGCAAACATATACAGTTGCTTGAAGAAGACCTAACGGTCGAAACGCATTGCATCTACTCTGTCTAATGTTTTTATACTCAACTGGGCAATTACACACATTTTGGGGTTTTTTTGTGCAAAATTGAGCACTATTATGTACCCTGCTGGATACCGTGAGACAAAGCGCCTCCAGTAAGCTCCTCAATTTTGCATTTGCGCCCTTTCACTGTGATAAGAATGGAACTCAGTGCTATGGCGCGAGAGGTGCCTCTTAACCCATATCCACCGAGCGATGGGATTTTCCGCAGACCTCAAAAACGGTACATTCACCGGTCTATGGGATTTCCTGTAGACTGCGCAAACACGACAGCCACCGATTTACAGAAAATCCTGTAGCAGAAAGCATGCGTGTTGAGGTGCAATGTCCAAGTATTTTATCATTATATAATAAACACATGGGGGGTGTAGACTTCGCTGACAAGAAATGCCTGTTACAAGCGACAAACAAAGTCACTAAAGTGGTAAGTATAAAATAATTTGGTACGTGCTTGACATTGCTATCCTAAATGCTTGCATTGTTTACAATAAAGCCCCTAATACAAAGATGAAAATGCACGACTTCGGTATGTGAAGTGCATATGTGTCCTGATCCATGTTTTGGGCGCTTCCATTTCCAGAAGTTTGTTTATGATGATCCCAAGCAATGACACAATAAACAAAAGGCATGCAAAAATTTGAAACTAGTAACAAAATGAAGAATGAGATGAACTTGTGGCATTACAGAGAATGATAGAAACTCAAATTCACATCAAATTTCGAAATGGTTTCATGTAAATGTAGATGTGATGAATAAATGTATGATTGTAAGAATTTATCTGTACATCATTTACACAAATATTTTGGATATAATAACACAAATTTGTTAAAATGTTTAATTGATATGACATACCATATATCGCCACAAATTATGTCTTATTATAAATTATGTACAAATACATATTTTCACATTTTCATAATTTGTATATGAAGTTTTTCAATTGCAACTTGGGCTCTTTCCAATGATACATAAATCTCTTTCAATTTCCAAGAGCGAAGTGTTAGACTGAAGGTTGGCTGAGTGTGAATGAGTGTGTTATGTGGCTAGGCACACACCATGTTTATACAGAATAATGCATTAGGTGGATATGGGTTAAGCTATACTCTTAAACCTGGATTCAATCAACATTTGTCCTCGACTTTGACTTACAAATAAACTCAAGTTCTTTTTTTTCACAGGCGCAGTTTGGCAATCGCTAAAATGAACTCATCAAACTGTGTGCATTTATTTGTAAGTCAAAGTTAAGGACGAACATTGATTGAATCTAGGCCTTTGTATCCAGGTCTTCCCCCACCATTTTCCGTCTGTTGCCTGATGCAGCGCTGCTCAGTTTAGTAATCCTTTGAAATGCACAATGTTTTCCCAGAAATATTACAAAAAACATCAAATCCCCATCGTGGGACTCATCCTGGGATATTGTGTGTGACTATGTGTAAATCTGTCATTTTTTATATTTCGCTGCTACATCCACACGTGCATTTACACGCCCCATTTAGACCGCGCTAAACTCTGTTTGCAGCTTGAGACCTTGCCTCAGACTTGTTTTGTCTTCCAGGTACTCAGCGAGCCAACGCCCGTGCGCCCGCCCCTTACAAGCGAGACTTTGAGGCCAAACTGCGGAACTTCTACCGCAAGCTGGAGACGAAGGGATATGGTCAGGGCCCGGGCAAGCTCAAGTGAGTGACCGCTCTGGGCCGCACAGTGAACGTAACTGTGGGGGGAATGTCCACGAATGCCACAAAGGAAGATAAAACAGTGGCCACACTGGGCAAGGATGATGGTACTATTTACTATCGCCTGTTGTGGTTGTAGGGACAGGAAAACCAGGGCACAACTGTAAGAGGAAATGGGTGACGAGGGTTACCGACAATGTACTCACAAGCCCTGCTGGCTCCCCTTGACCCCACCCCATCAGCTATATATCCCCTTATCCCCTCTCCCTCTCCTTCCGCTATACACAGTATATCACCCTGCACTCCGCCCATCAGCCCTCTACCCCCCAACATCTATACCTCACCGACCGTTGTCTTCTCCCTGACTAACCGCTACAAACCGCAACTTCTTCCTGACTAGCCTTGACAAACCGCATCTTCTTCCTGATCGGCGTGGTCTCTCTCTCTCTCTCTCCATTCCTCCAGGCTGATCATTCGCAGGGACCACCTCCTGGAGGATGCCTTCAATCAGATCATGTGCTACTCCCGCAAGGACCTGCAGCGGAGCAAGCTCTACGTCAGCTTCGTGGGCGAGGAGGGGTGGGTGTCCACGTCACCTTTACGGGGAGGTTGAGGGTGGGTTTGTGGACCGGCTCCCCGCCGGTTATCACGGTTGCTCCTTAATACGTCAGCGCGCTCCATCCATTAAAAGTTGGGATGAGGGATTTCAGCATACAGAATTTGAGGTATTTAACTGCATAACGACGGACGAACGGGGCAGGATTGTGGGGTGGGGTGTCGTGTTGTATCAGTGTGGTATTAATGAGGTATTCATGGTAATGGAAGAGGTGTAGAGACCAGCCTCACGCAAGGCGTAGAGGATGTGCTTTCTCTAAATGAAATCTTATACTGTGTGTGTGTGTGTGTGTGTGAGGCAGGCTGGATTACAGTGGCCCCTCTCGGGAGTTCTTCTTCCTGGTCTCGCGGGAGCTCTTTAACCCTTACTACGGGCTGTTCGAGTACTCCGCCAACGACACCTACACCGTGCAGATCAGCCCCATGTCTGCCTTTGTGGACAACCATCACGAGTGGTGAGTGAGTGGTGCCGCACCCTGGGGGCAGAGGTTTGGTTATTTATTCTTTATTCCAAATGACTCTATTTTCATTTAGGAAAATCGAAATAGTCAGTGTTAAAGCATTTGCTGTAAGTGTGGGAAATGAGAGTAAATGTTTGGCAAACTGTAAGAATCAGTCATGAAATCGCTCATTGAGCCTCTTAAACCTTATGATGGCTCATTTTGACAGGGACTACAAACAAATTGAGAGAACATTCAGTGAGCTGTGAATCACTGCTGCTGCAGGTCATCAAATGGGTACAAAATTCTTGTTTTCCTCCAAGGCTGGAAAGTCTAAGAGGTTTACAATGACAATGGATTTATAACAAGATACAGATTGGATTTTATTTAACATGTCATTTTTTTTGTCTTGTGATGGTTTTACATGGCATATACTGTAGTTTTGTTTACAGGGTGTATTTCCAATAAATCTTAGGGTGCTTGCTTAAATTCTTGCTAGCCTGTATGTGACAGCATGCCACAGCCTGAGAGACAGTGAGTAGCAGACCACAAAAATATTTAAATGGTTGTTTAATAATAATAATGAGTTATTATTATTATTATTATTATGATTATTACATTTATTTTATGAATTTATTCATTTATTTAAAACAATATATGTAAGTATAAATATTGTTTATATACAGTAGTTATATAGATACTTGATGTATACATTTTATGTAAAGAATTGCTTTGGCAATACTATGCCAAAGCATGCATGTGTGGCCATGTCAATAAAGTTAATTTGAATTTGAATTAAATCTTTTTTATGCTTATTTTTATATCTGTGTGGACAGTAATTGTGATATTGTGAATGGGAGGAAAGTGCACTTTGAGCCAATTGGTTAATGTGCATGTGATGCATACATTAACCAACATAAGGTTATTCTGTGACAAGCTATGTTATGTTCACGCAGAGTAACTCCTCGGCCTTCCTGGGTCTTGTTTTTTCCCAGGTTTCGGTTCAGTGGCCGTATCCTGGGCCTGACGCTGATCCACCAGTACCTGCTGGACGCCTTCTTCACCCGGCCATTCTACAAGGGGCTGCTGCGCATGTGAGTTTACTGCTGCAGAAATACCACACGAGTGCTTTACACCCTCTCACAACACTAAAGAAATACTATTTGAGCTTCTTAACTAAGTCTTCTCCTTCCCACAGCACTACAAAAAAAACATATGAAAGTCCTGTCCCTGTCACCAAACTAGCTGCTAAACAAAGTCTTCTCATAGCACTACAAAAATATTAGCTGTTAAAGTCAATCCTACTCTTCCCACAGCATCAAATAAATCCTATGCGGGCTGTTAAACCTGGAACACAGTCCAGCACGTTTCAACCACCAACCCACTCTGAGTGTTGAATTGAGCGATTAGGCGATTAGGCAGCATTCAGCGAGGTGGATAGCTGGTATTAAACGGGCACCGTTTTCACTGGCTTTTTTCGCCCCCTGGTGGTAAAACCTTCTTATTGCAGGGAGCTGGATAACCACTGTTCCAGCTGTTCCAAGGGCTGCTCCCTCTAGGTTTTGGTAATAAGCTCTTATGGGGGAGTAAGCACTGTAAAGGAGTTCTCCCATTTAACCTCTGGTGACTCCTCTGGTCCTGCCTTCCCCTAGACCATGTGACCTCAGTGACCTGGAGTATCTGGACGAGGAGTTCCACCAGAGTCTGCAGTGGATGAAGGACAACGACATCAACGACATGCTGGACCTCACCTTCACCGTCAATGAGGAGGTCTTCGGACAGGTCAGAAGGGCCCTCAGCTTGAGTGTGTGTGTGTGTGTGTGTGTGTGTGTGTGTGTGTGTGTGTGTGTTTAAGTGAGTGTAGAGTGTGCTCTTGATTGTGTGAGTGTGTGTGTATGTGAGAGAGTGAGTGTACAGTGTGTGTGTACGTGAGTGAGTGTAGTGTGTGTAACTGAGTATAGAGTGTGTTTTTGACCCTGTGTGTGTGTGTGTGCGTGTGTGCGTGTCTGTGTATGTGTCAGCGAGAGAGTGTAGATTGTGTGTGTGTCTGTGCGTGAATCTGCGTGTTTGCGTGCGTTTGTGTCTTGTCTGTCTGTATATCTTCCACCACAGTAAGGTCTGTGAATCTGTCTGGTAGATCACAGAGCGTGAGCTGAAACCGGGCGGTGCCAACATTCCGGTGTCGGAGAAGAATAAGAAGGAGTACATCGAGCGCATGGTGAAGTGGCGCATCGAGAGGGGCGTGGTCCAGCAGACAGAGAGCCTGGTGCGGGGTTTCTACGAGGTACGCCACTGCACACCAAAATTACATACCTTATGTATCTACTAGTCTCAGAGAGGCATACGCACATCCATAATATTATCAGGTACTGGGTAATAAAAATGAATACAAAAACACAGCAGAAAAAAGCAGCGTGCAGGTATTTTCTTCCTTTTTTAATTTACCAGCCTTTTAACAGAGCTAGGAGGAATATGATGGAAGCGCTAGGGCTGTACACAGATTACAAAGGGTCATTTCCAACACCTGATCCCAATAAACAACAGGAGAAAAGGTATCTATCAAAAAATAAAAACAAATAAAACAAAAATCAGAAACTCTGGAAGTAAAACTGACAAAATAGGTCTGTCGACTGTTCTGTATGTGTGCCGTGCTGTAGAACAGAAATTCTGATACTGTATTAATAATACAGCGTATTATAGTCATCATGTCTGTCAAGCAGGGTGATGTCGCTAGGAAGCGCATTAATCAGTGCCGGCAGTACAGAGCATTGACAGCGGTGCCGCAGGCTTGTGATCATGTGACGTGTGGACTCATGTTGGTTCGTGTACGTGTTTATATTCAGGTGGTGGACGCACGGCTGGTGTCGGTGTTCGATGCCCGCGAGCTTGAATTGGTCATTGCTGGTACAGCGGAGATCGACCTGGGAGACTGGAGGAATAACACAGAATATAGAGGAGGTATGTAGAGGGGCGGGGCACGGTCCGATCAATGCAGGCCACATAGCACGGGAGGGAGCAGTCACTGATCTCAGTACAGCTGCGGCTCTCCCGGCGCCACCCGAGCGCATAATTGGCAGTTGAGTGCTGCCATGCTGAGCACTGATCAGAGATAAGTGTTGCTGAGTGTAGTGCAGTGGAAGGAAGCTGATTGCAATTGATGTCTGCTGTTCTGTGAGAGCTCTAGGTACTTTTGTGTGATTACTTTTCTGCCCTCCACAGCAGATCTAAGATCACCTTTCCATCCGCTGCAGTTTTGATTCTGGTCAAGGATCAGTTGCTGAGGGCGAAATGGTGGCGGGGGGGGGTTGGGGCGGAGTCTGATGTCAGGAAACTGAGAGATGTCTGACCTCATGTTTTGCTGCAGGTTACCATGACAACCACATAGTGATTCGCTGGTTCTGGGCAGCGGTGGAGAGATTCAATAACGAGCAGAGGCTGAGACTCCTGCAGGTACTGCCTTCTTCCACACTGCCCTCTGCTGGTGATCTATGGGCACTGTGCATTTTCTGGAGGAACACACACTCGGCTGCTGCAGTCAAATGAAGATAATTAGATGAATTAATTCTGAATGAAATTGCAATACTAATTTCATTCCATTAATGTATACTGCAGATTGCAAAATAGTGTTTACTGTTAAGTTGTTCAAGTAATTAAAAGCTATAATTTGTATTGGTGTTCAGTGTAAAGTACCCAGCAGAATTCGTCGATTTAGGTGTAAACTGGACTCGTAACCAGAAGATTGTGAGTTTAAAACCCAGATATGACACTGCTGTTGTACCCTTGAGGATGGCACTTAACCTGAAATTATTTAGCACACATCCAGATGCATGAATGGAGAACCTCAAAAACTCATAAGCTATTCGAATTGCCCTGGAAATGTGTCTCTTCTAAGCAAATAAATAATATGATTTAATGCAATGCAATACTCCTAAAACATTATTTATAATCTTTGAGTATGTAAACAAGCCCTTATATTGATAGAAAATCTTCATAATATCATGAAAATAAAGAAACAGTTTTTTTTGGGTTGCAAACTAAGTGATCATTTTACCCTCACTTCCAAAAAGCACCAATCCATTGGGAGAAAATCTGAGCTCATGACGTAAAAGTTATAATGATATTGCAACTTTTACATTCGAAATAACTGCCTCAAAATCCACTTGTGAGGTGTGCAACATTTTTGAAAACACAAACGGTTATCATGTGCTCGTTCGTCTATGAATTTGTATTGATATTTCATGAACATCTTTGTGTTGTAAGAAAGGATTATTATGAACGCTGTGTGAGTTGGGTGTAAATCTGGGTGTTGATTGGGCCTTTCCACTCTCCCCCAGTTTGTGACGGGCACGTCCAGCATCCCCTATGAGGGCTTTGCCTCCCTGCGTGGCAGCAATGGACCTCGCAGATTTTGCGTGGAGAAATGGGGAAAGATCACCTCCCTGCCCAGGTACTGTCCATCTGTCTGTCTAAGCCCCTCCCCCAGGATCTCTGTTTGCCCTTGAGCATGTCTTTCTTTTTTTTTCAGTTTTTCTCCCAATTTGGTTGCCAATTATACCCTCTATTTATTTCAATTCCCCACCCCCACGAGTCCGCCGCCCGTCCTCCGGGGCGAGACACTCATTCCGGCCCGATTGTTCCCGCCTCTTCCGAGACGGAAATTCTTCCACGGATGCCTTTTACCTGCTCCTCTACAGACTCGTGCCGGCTCACCCTCCCCCCTTCCCCGGAGGCGGACAGCCAAATGCCGCCTCCGATCGGGGGTGACGACCAGGGCCGGTCTGGTAGAGACGCGGGTTTCGAACCGCGTCCCTAACAGGCAGCGCACGCCACACCAAAGTGTGGCACGTTACACCGCTACGCTATCTGCCGCCCCCCAGCATGTCTTTCTTAATTATGTTTTTGTTACTTGTGACTTATGCCTGCCACTCATATTTTTTGTGTGTGTTTCATAAGTGTGTAGCTGTCTGACCTGTCATGTGCCGTGGTGTCCATTAGGTCTGTCCGTCAGACCACTCCTCCAAGGATGTCCGTCTCTGAGGTTCTCTATCTGTACGTCGGCCTGTTTGTCATCAGTATCTAGCTGTCTTCTGTAGGATCTCACTCCAAATGGCGGAAGTGTCCGAGTGGTGAAGGATAGCGTGTAGTCTTACCGGAACGGAATTAAATTAAATGTCATCTAATTATTTTATCTGACTCCAGTTATTATGAATTTGCTCTCTGTTAACACTTGTACAATATGCAAATGAGAGACTATAGTCTCTTAGGTTGCGTAGTGTGGCTCTATACGTATTGCGATCTCTATATGAGATGCAGACGTGTCTTTTGCCTGTGTAAACCCTACCAAGGATACAATTATGTATCTTGCAACGGCACTAGTGTATAGGTGAGTGACTACGGAGTGCACCTAACCAAAGTTCTATGTGTGTGTGTGCTGTTAACAGTAACCTTAAAACCACAATGTGTAACTGCAGTAGTTAAGATTATGAATATGTTTATTAGCCGGGATTGCAACAATTGTTACACAGATGTTCAAACAGAAGTTGAATAACACAACTGTAGAATGTCAAAAACTGCTATACGCGAATGACACGCAGACACATGAGCGAATCAGCTCGAAACATACCACATTTCCCCCTATATCCCCACACATCAAAGGAAATCCTAAAACACCAAATAAGGATACCATCACAGAAAAACTGAACTACTGATGGCTGCTGACGTGTAGATCATTTGCGTTTCCCACCATTCACCTTTGAACTGTGTTCTGAGATCTTTATTAAGCGCCACCTGTACCACATCATCAATGACACCAACCCTTTGGACTGACCATGATACGGTCTTTTTTGGACACACCCTGTGCCGGCCAGAAGAGGATGGGCTCCCCCCCTTTTAGTCTGGTTCCTCCCAAGGTTTCTCCTATCAAGGGAGTTTTTCCTTGCCACTGTCGCCTTTAGCTTGCTTTTGGGGAGGTCTAGGCCTGGGTTCCCTTTTGTTAAGCGTTTTGTGACAATGCATTTGTGAAAAGTGCTATACAAATACATTTTATTTGATTTGATTGCTCATGACATCAGCTTTCCAACAACACCAAACATGATTACTGTATACAGTCAGGTCCATAAATATTTGGACATTGACAAAGTTATTGTTATTTTAGCTGTCTACCACAGCATATTGGAGTTATATGTTAACAGCACAATAATATGAGCTCAAAGTGCAGACTTTCAGCTTTCATTTTAGGGTATTTACATCCAAATCAGGTGAACGGTGTAGGAATTACAGCACTTTTTATATGTGGTCCCCCCCTTTTTAAGGGACCAAAAGTAATTGGACAATTGGCTGCTCAGCTGTTCCATGGCCAGGTGTGTGTTATTCCCTCATTATTTCATTTACAAGTAAGCAGATAAAAGGTCTAGAGTTGATTATAGTTGATTTCAAGTGTGGCATTTGCGTTTGGAATCTGTTGCTGTTAACTCTCAATATGAAGTCCAAAGAGCTGTCACTGCCAGTGAAGCAAGCCATCATTAGGCTGAAACAACAGTTGGACAGATCAAGAACACCCTCCAGGAGGTAGGCATATCTGTCAACAATCAAGAGAAGACTTCACCAGAGTAAATACAGAGGGTTTACCACAAGATGTAAAGCATTGGTAAGCCTCAAAAACAGGAAGACCAGATTAGAGTTTGCCAAAAAACATCTAAAAAAGTCTGTACAGTTCTGGAACAACATCCTATGGACAGATGAGACAAAGATCAACTTGTACCAGAATGATGGGAAGAGAAGAGTATGGAGAAGGGAAGGAACTGCTCATGATCCGGTAGTGTTATGGCGTGGGCATGTATGGCTGGCAATGGAACTGGTTCCCTTGTATTTATTGATGATGTGACTGCTGATAAAAGCAGCAGGATGAATTCTAAAGTGTATAGCGCTATATTATCTGCTCAGATTCAGCCAAATGCTTCAAAACTCATTCAAAACTTCAAAAACAATGACCCGAAGCATACTGCTGAAGCATACTGCTGAAAGCAACCCAGAATTTTTTAAGGCAAAGAAGTGGAATGTTCTGCAATAGTCAAGTCAATCACCTGACCTGAATCCAATTGAGCATGCACTTCACTTGCTGAAGGCAAAACACCCCAAGAACAAGCAGGAACTGAAGACAGCGGCACTAAAGGCCTGGCAGAGCATCACCAGGGAAGAAACCCAGCGTCTGGTAATGTGTATGGGTTCCAGACTTCAGGCAGTCATTGACTGCAAAGGATTTGCAACCAAGTATGAAAAATGACAATTTAATTTATGATTATGTTAGTTTGTCCAATTACTTTTGAGCTCCTAAAATTGGGGGGGCTATGTATAAAAATGGTTGTAATTCCTACATGGTTCGTACAATATTTTTGACAAAACCCTTAAATTAAAGCTTGAAGTTTAAAGCACATCTTGATTGTTTAATTTCAAATCCATTATGCTGGCGTACAGAGTCAAAGTGAAAAATTGTGAAAATTGTGTCACTGTCCAAATACTTATGGATCTGGCTGTATGTAAATGACGAGGGTGCAGTATACCACATTCAATTCAGTGATTTGGTCAACAGTCCTGAGAACAGCCCCCTCCATGTCCTGTTTCACCAGAGTCAGCAGGACTGCTTTTATGAGTGTGGAGGCTGTAAAGAATTTGGGGCAATACCACTGTTTACACATCTCACTGGCTGGCTCTCTGCTGGCATTGTATACACAGTTCACACTCTTTTTAGGTTATTTTGGGGCATAGTTCTGTGAACCACCCTATACTTCCACTACATTGTGGTTTCTAATATAATAATAATAATAATATATGCCATTTTGCAGATGCTTTTATCCAAAGCGACTTACAGTAGTGAATGCATACATTTTTCAGTACATGCGGTCCCAGTGGGAGTTGAACCGACAACCTGAGCGTTGCCAACGCCGTGCTCTACCAACTGAGCCACACAGAACCACATCTGTCAGTCTATCTCTCTCTGTCCCCGCTCCATGTATTCCTGTCTGTCTGTCTGTTCTAAGGGTGTCTGCCTTGTGTCCCTGTACGTCTGTCCCCAAAGCTTTTCAGACGTAGAGGTTCTAATGCTTATATGTGTGTGTATGTCTCCTCAGGGCCCACACATGCTTCAACCGGCTCGACCTTCCACCATACCCCTCCTTCTCCATGCTGTATGAGAAGATGTTGACGGCTGTGGAGGAGACAAGCACCTTTGGCCTGGAGTGATACCCCTTCCTCTCTCCCCCTCTGGTCCGGAGTGACCCATCCTGCTCTCCATGGAAGCCCCAACTGACTGCACACACCGGCATACTGACAACACAGACACCCTGGCTGCACAAAGACACATTGGCAGATACACTAACTGTACGCGCTGACATACCGACCACACACAGACACACTGATTGCACAAAGGCACACTGATACACTGACTGTACACACTGACACACTGACCACACAAAGACACGCTGACTGCACACACTGACCACACAAAGACACACTGACTGCACACACTGAAACACTAACCACACACACGGACGCACTAACCACACATTCCGGCGACGCTCTTGCTCACATGCAACATGTATGACACACGGACCAGCCACATCTGTCAGCAATCACAAGGGCATGGGCTTGCGCTGAGCAGAAGCAGCACCGGCAAGTGCATCTCACAGCCTCATCGTGCTCAAAAGCACAGGTGCACATCAACAAGCAGACTGCCTGGCAACACCTCCTCGGTGTCGTACACTCCCGTGGGATGGCAGTACGATGCCCACAACCTTGCCTACTCGGGGTTGTCAGGGGAGATGGGGGGAAGGGGGGTTCAAGACTGAAAAATGGCATCATGACACTCCGACAACCGCTCTCCGACGCCACTTAACTCCACCTCTCATCATCCTGGGAATCGAGTGGGAGTCATGGATAGAGCTGTTCCCACCAATCACAGGAGGTCAAGGAAAAAAGACCCTAAAACATATGAATGAATGAATGAATGAATGAATACAGACTCATGTTTTAATATTTAAAATATGAATTTACAAAGGACTATATAAGACTTATTGGGGGGTGTAGGAGAGGCCCCTGATCTTGTCGTCTGGGGTAAAGATATGCCTTTGCTGCGGATGGGGCCCAACCACAACCCAGATGGGACGTCCCATGGATAGACTGCAGTGTTCTGTGGCAGGGATTCATGTTGATTGAACTTCTGTACTGGGGACATGCGATCCCCCTATCCCACACTCAGTGGACAAACAAGTTAAACCAAACTTGGATTCAATGGCCAGAATGGGGCATCATTTCCTCTCTATGGTCTGTTCAGGTACACACACAAACACACAAACACACACAAACAATTTTCACAGATTCCTGTTTGGAAAAAAAATAGATCCCTATGCTTATCAATGGTTTCTCTACAATAATAATATGATAGAGTAATATCCTGTTATAATATATGTTTGTGGTGTCCTGAACACTCTTGGGAGCTTCAGGATAATCAATTTACAAGTACTCAACGATGGTTAGACTTACCTGTGGATATACGGCCCATTATCAATCAAATCAATCTTCTGTGCTGCCATGGAGTGACAGCACCGTTACTAATTCACTATTGATTTTGTCATTGTTATTGTCATCTTGTTGTTAATGTCGGTTATAGTTTATTATCACAGTGCTCAGTCGCTATAAGGTGATATTTTGTAATGATGGATTTCCTCGATGAGCATGTGACTCATTCACTGTCGTAATCCATTCCAAGCTACACTCTACTACACACTCTCTCTAATTGTCGGTTCTGGCAACAAAATTATAACAAGGGAGCATTGTCATAGCTTTTAGTAGAAACAGTTGTTATGGATATAACTATGAATCGTTGTCACGTTTGTCATTATTTTGAAAGGCGATGAAACATCGCTATGAACAGGAGCACACGCACGCACGTACACACGACACACTCATGCCCTTCCGCACACTGAAGAGCGTGCCGACACCGAGGCGCGCACACACACACACACACACACTTTTGCTGGTGTAATGGCCAAGCTTTTAATGAATGTGCTCACCGTGAAACAATCACCCATGAATGCTGAACGCAGGCATAAAGAGTGACGATTGCAGGAGTGGAGGTGTTAGGACTGACGTGGAACACGAGTCTGCGGTTGGACTGTTCTTGGGCAGTGGAGGGTGGGGGGGGCAAGAACTTGAACTTGGACTGGCAGGAACCCTTCTGCACGGGTTACCTATGGTCAGGAGGGAAGGCTGGGGTGGCCAATGTCTGTACGCACCCTGTCTGTACACAGTAGCGCTAATCTAGGGCTGTCTTCCCCCAACCCTAACCCATCCCCCATTTATTTTTTTTGGCACCGGTGGAGAGCAGCCCTGTGGGTCCGTCCGATTCCAGGACATGACCCTCAACAGAGTTTTATACAGTTAACGAACAAACAAAAAAAGTTGCTCCCAGCTTTGAGAATCCTTTGCAGAGCATTTTCCTTCTACTTTTAAAATAGTTGCGACGATATGTACAAATTTAATATTAAGAGCTGCAACACAATTGTGTTTCTTTTATGTCGGTGTGTGTGATTAAGGCTTTTTTTGCAAAGCTTTAGGCATCCCGCGGGCGTGCGTTCATACGCACGTATTGAGGCACCTGCACTGGATACGGCCCTTTCATGGGGGGGGGTGGCCATGGTGGCCCCTCTTCATCACCCCCGTCTTTCCCTTCACAGATGCCGGGGAACGTTCAGACTTCTAGGCCATGTCCTCCATTGTCTGTGCCCCACTTCTTCAGTAAGGCCTAATAGACAGAAATAGGCCCCAGTGTGTGTGTGTGTTTGTGCGCGTGCTCATATGTATGTAGCTGTGTATATTTGCTTGAGTGCAAGCATGCATTTATGTTTGTCTGTGCGTGTGTGCACCTGCATGCGAATGTGCGTGTGTATTCGCATGTGTCCATATGTGTGTATGAGTGTATGTGCGCGCATGTGTTTGTATTTTTGTGTTTGTGTGCGTGTGTGTGTGCGTGTGTGTGTGTTTGTGTGTGTGTGTGTGTGTGTGCGCGTGCGTGCGTGCGTGCCAGGATATGCAGGTGGTGATGTGCAGGCTCCCCTCCACCCTGTTTGCACTTGAAGCAACTTTTGTATTTCAACTCATCAGATTTTTTATTGCATGCAGGTTTGTTGTATTACTCTGTGAAGTATACCACCAATAGGGGTGCTGGGGGTGGGGGGCGGGGTAATGTGGGGGATATTAAAATGCCCCTCCCCTTTTTTCAGTAAACCAAAGCTACTGGGCTGCTGTGTGTTTTATAGCCTATAATGCATGCTGGAGGAATAGCAACACGCAGTTCTGAGTAGCTCTTTCAGGGCGATAGGGGCTTGATAAAACCTAATCTCCCTGTTTCTTTCCCCATCAACCATATCCATCTTTACAAGGGGTGAGAGGAGGTCATAGGTCACAAGTCATGGCTGATCAGAAAGCTCAAATATGTGCTTGACTTTGAAGGACAAAAAAAAGAAAGTGAACGATGCTGTAAGTTTAACATGTGTCTCTGTATGTTTGTATATAATTGTATAGAAGCGTCTGTCCAGTCCTGTGTAAATATGTGCACTGAATGTACCAAAGCATTTGGGGCTGGCATAGACTGCCCAAGTCTCTCTCGTTCTTTCTCCCCATGAACTTCCTGGCGCTCGCCCCCCCATCCTCAGCCACCCCGCCGTCGCCTCATCTGACCCCTCTCGCGAGCATGTGTGGTCTCTGCCGCCTCGCCAAATGGTTTTGGGCGACTTATCCGCCGCTTTTCCCCCCTTCGTTCGCTCCCTCTGTTCAGGGAAGTCCACTCCAGCCTCTCCGAACAAGAAGGCCTTGATCAGTAGACGTCGGCGTTCCAGGCCGAGCGCTCCACAGCGGGCCCCAGTGCCCTGTGCCGTGCCACGCTGGGCAGTGCCGAGAGCCCGCAGGGTTTGTGTCGCACCTGTGTCAGAGCTTCACTCTATGCAAAGCATTTTCTCCATCTCACATTTATGATTGTAAACATGGAACACAAGTTTTAAAAAAGAAAATGTCTACTGTGTTTCTTGTAATTTGTGTGTCACCATGAGGTAGGTCCACTGGGGATGGAGGAGGGGATTTAGTTTGTGATTTTCCATCACCTAGGTTCATAAAACAGGGTTAAGACAGACTGTGACACATCCATGCATTGGTGTCAAAGCAGAACTAAACTGTTTAATTTGTTAACATTCTAGTTTGGCACCAACCCATGGATATGTTGGAGTCATTCTTAACCCTGTTTTATTAACCCAACCGTCACGCAGGGAATGCGAGGTCATCCATTTAGGTCACCAAAGAGTGACCAACAACTGTTTTTTATGAAGACCCTGCATTCTGATCTCTTTAACATGGGAGTTTATGTATATCAAACAGTTTTATCCAACTCTTCTCCCATAACCTAAACTGCTCTGAATCTTCTACTACCAGGACACCAACTGTTACTGTTTTTGACAAACTCACACCTCTGTACAATATTCATCATGGTGACTATTGTAAGTGATAGTCTCTTTGGTAAGGGGCTGGAGAGCAGAGAATAATGTAAGTAACCTTCTTAGAACACACCGTCTGAGTCACTGATGTGCACATAGTTTGGGGAGTTGGTAGTAGCTTTGGAGTGGTTTCAGTTCATCCATGGAGAATCTACTGAGGGAAATTAATTTATGTTCATATTTTGAACTAAGGAAATAGAACAGAGTAGAATGTTAGAATGAAGGTATGTACATCAGTACATACAGTACCCTCCAAAATGATTCATACTGTCAATGAAGGTAAGCAAAGAAATCTGTATAACATAAACAATATAGGTAATGAGCTATATTTTATGCGAAACATTTGAAAATTACTGTGCCCAAAAATATTGGCACCCTTGCACATATAAAAAAAACCAAAACTAAATTTTCTCTAAAATGGGTTGAAATTGACAAAAGTATTTGGTCTCCACAATTCTTTATTTATTCTGTACAGAAACTTTGTTTTTGATTCAGAACTTAACATATCCTTTTAAATCATAAAATAAACAGAAATGGCATTGACAAAATTATTGACAGCCTAGATTTTATATTTGGTATCACAGCCAAATAACTGCAATCAAGTGCTTCCTATAGCCATTAATGAGATTCCTACACCTCTCTACTAGCAGTTTGGCACACTCTTCTTTTGCAAACTGCTCCAGTTCTCTCAGATTTGAAGGGTGCCTTCACCCAACTGCTGTTTTCAGATCTCCACAATTGTTCAATAGGATTGAGATCAGGACTCATTGCTGCCCACTCCAGAACAGTTGAACGTTTTCTTTTTAACCATTCTTGGGTGGTTTTGGATGTGTGTTTTGGGTCGTTGTCCTGCTGGAGGACCCATGACCTTCGGCTGACACCCAGTTTTCTTACACTGGGTAGCACATTTTGATCCAAAATGCCTTGGTAATCCTCTGATTTCATGATGCACTTAATACATTCAAGGTGTCCAGTACCAGAGGCAGCGAAGCAGCCTCACAGCATTATGGAACCTCGACCATATTTGACTGTAGGTAGGGTGTTCTTTCCTTTAAAAGCTTCATTACATTGTCTGTAAACAAAGCACTGATCTTCATTGCCAAAGAGGTCTAATTTGGTTTCATCGGTCCACAGAACATTTTCCCAGAAGGATTTAGACTTGCTTAGGTGGGTCTTGGCAAAGATTAATCAGGCCTTCTTGTGTTTCTCTCTTAGCAGTGGGGCTTCCTTGGCCTCCGACTGTAAAGCCCTTCTTGGTTCAGTGTCCGGCGTATGGTACGGGCTGAAACCATTACCACAGACCTCTCCAGGTCAGCCTTGAGATCTTTGGATGTCATACAAGGTGTTTTTTCAATGGCTCGCATCACGTCCTGGGAGATTCTTAACAATTCCATGAGCGGCAAACTTCTTGATAATATTGCGAATTATGGAAACAGGAATGCCAAGGTGTCTAGAGATAGCCTTATAGCCTTGTGAAAGCTTATGTTTTGTGATAATAGTCTTTCTGACATCCTCAGACAGCTCTTTTCACTTCACCATTATCACAGAGGAACAGGGTAGCAGAACTGACTTTTTTCACTTTAAAATGGATAATTGGTTAATTTATATAATGTGGGCACCTGCAACCTGCCACAGGTGAGTTGAATTACACTGCAAACGAGAATCTATTTACCCCAACCAAATGTATTTAAATTGTTCTAAAGGGTGCCAATAATTGTGTCATGGGCACTTTTCAATTTTGAAGCCATAAAAGGTATTTTTTAAATTTGTATTATTATTGATTGATTGTGTGCTGTGTGAAGACCGAAAGTTGTTTCAATTTCCAATTATTTCAGAAGATATTGAACATCATCTACATGAAATGCAATGATTTTGGCAACGACTGTATATTATTTTATACTAATGCAATTGCTCCGATAAATAGATTTTGTTTATTTATTTATTTTAATCATTATTTATTTATTATTTATTTATTTTCCCCCTGCCAAAACAGAGATGTCTCAATTATTCACACCCCTGTTTTCAGTACTACTGAGTAACTGAGTATTGAGTAACACTACTGAGTCATCTTCTGTATTATTTATGAGATTGGTGAACATATTGAGGGTGGGGAGGGGGGGTCTCTGACCATTCCTTCATACATAATATTTCAAGATCCATATCATATTCATATCCTTTGGTCTGCGCTTGTGGACTGCCCTCTTCAATTCAAACCACAAATTTTAGATCCAGTTCAAGTTTGGAAACTGAAATGACCATTGCATCACAGCAATTTTGTGGCCAGTAAATCGTTTCTTAATAGATTTTGAGGTATGCTTAGGATAATTGCCTTGCTGAAAGATCCATTTGTGGCCAAGTTTCAGCTTCCTAGCAGAGAGAACCTGGGTTTTGGCCAAAATGTTCTAGTTCTTTCTGGAGTTCATGATTCCATTGGCCTTAACAAGAGCCACAGGACCATTAGATGCAAATCAAAACAGGTAACATCAAAGATTCACCACCATATTTCACCGTAAGAAAGTGACATTCTTTTCAACAAAAGCATCCTTCTTCCAAACCAAATCCATCACTGGTGTGAAGAACCAAAAAGTTCAATTTTGGTCTCATCTGACCTTAATACATGGTTTCAATTGAAATTCCAATGCCGTTTAGCAAACTCCAGATGCTTATTTTTGTTGATTCGCCTCAATAGATTTTTACAATTACGTTTTAGACATTTAGCATTCACTCTTATCCAGAGCGATTTACAATAAGTGCATTTCAAATGGCAAGAATATCACAGCTAGAGCAATAGATCGGTAAAACTACACCCTCAATAATGCCTTCAATCTGTTCAAGTGGTGTCTGGTGGTAGATTTGGAGACTTTGTGTCCCAAAGATGCAACCAAGTTTTGTAGATCTCCAACTTCTTTGCCTCTAAAAAAATCTGCCTTGCTGGGGTCAAGACGTAGTTGCATTCTCTATGAGACAGGTTTATCACTGTTCCAGTGGTTTTAAACATCTTATTTATTGACCAAATAGTGAAAAGTGGTATCTTTAGTTTTTTATTAATTTGTTTGTAACATCTCCTGATTTGTGAAGGTCAACAACCATTGTTTCTTCTGAGGGTTCTTTCTTTTCCCCATGGTGATGGATGACAAATGGATTTTACATGTGTGTTACTTAATGTTTATGCCCCAGTGAAACAAGAAGTCATTGGAGGCCACAATACAGTTCCCTAAGATTAAGATGCTTTTTTTTTTAAGTAGCATGTTATTTATGGGTGAATAATTGGGACATATATAATTTTGGGAAAAAATATTACTTGTTTAAGAAAATATTTTTCTCTGAGCAATTGTATTAGTACAAAGTAATATAATTTGAGCATACAATATAACTCATTACCTGTATTGTTTAATGTATACATCCTGCTCATCTTTATCAAGGGTGTGAACAATTATGGAGGGTCTGTATGTATAATACCAATATATAAGAAGGGGCATTGTACTGACCCAGGAAACTACAAGCCTGTTTGTTTAATATGCATCTCATGTAAAATCTGAGGAATTTCATCATTAGGAGAAATTATTCCTAGAAAAAACAGGGTCTTAAAGGATAGCAAACATGTTTTTTGCAGGGGGAGGCCATGTCAACAAACCTCAACTCAAGCTTATATTATATATTTTGACTTCCAAACTTTTTTTGATGAAGTACCACAGTTGGTATAGCATGGCACTGGCAATGCCAAGGTTGTGGGTTTGGACCCACGGGACTACATGTCCGTCATTCGGATGGGACGGTAAAAACAGTAAAAACCGAGGTCCTGACTCTCTGTGGTCATAAAAGATCCCATGGCACTTCTTGAAAAGAGTAGGGTGTTAACCCGGTGTCCTGGCCAAATTCCCAACCCAGACAATATATATACAATTCATTCCCTCCCTCCTCGCCTCTCCACTGTGTATCTGATGTGTGGTGAGTTTGTACTGGCGCACTATGGCTGCCGTCGCGTTCACCCAGGTGGGTGCTGCACATTGGTGGTGGTTGAGGTGAGTTGCTCGTATCATTGTAAAGTGCTTTGGGTTCCTTGAAAAGCGCTATATAAATACAATGTTCAATTCAATCAATTCAATTCAATTCAATATTAAATATGTAGAAATTAGTTGTATCAGACAGGGTTTTAAATTGGCTGCAAGTTAGAATACAAAGGGTAACTATGGGAGAGATTATATCTGAGCATGGTGATGTGGGAAGGATTGATGTTGGGACCTTACATAAATGATCTTGATAAAGATTTTCAGATTACAGATGACACAAACCTTTGGAATCTATTAAGGTAATCCAAGAAGATTTAAACAAAATCCAGAAGTGGGTGCAAACCTGGAAAATTATCAATATGGCTACATGGTTCTGCATGTGGGAAATAGACATTTGAGACAGGAATATTTTATGGGAGGAGCTGTTGCAGTAAAAAGGCCAATGGGATTCTGAAATATATAGCAAATAGTATTGAGTATAAATCAAAGGAGGTTATATTGATATTATATAATGCTTTTGTTAGAACACAGGTTATAGATTATCGTGTGCAGTTCTGAGCACCACACTATAAGAAAGATATAGAAGCTCATGAAAAAGTACAAAAAACGGAAACTAAATTGGTTTCCGGTCTGAAATGTAATTTATTCAACCTCAGCAAAAGAAGACTAGGGGTAATTGATTGAGCTTTTTTTCATTCATAAAAGGGATTAAAAAAGTGAACTACAAACGATTTTTCAGGTTGAGTTCTGTCAGCAGAACAATGGGGCATAGGTGAAAATGAGTAAAAGGTCAATTCTGCACTAATATCAGGAAGTGTAATACCGAACCTCCCAAGACTTAAGGTAAGACTGAAAGTAAAACATGCAATGGTGTTACACCCTAGCAACCATGTGTGTGTATAGCCACAATGCTCTTGTGTGACAAGACTTCCCATATCTGAAAACCACCCTCCCAATGAGGTGTAACCCCAGTACCCCCCCCACCCCGTGATTGCCAAAAACCTGTTAAGGAGATACTGTGACGAACTGTTGAACGATGATACCCTATTGATAAAAACTAAAAGACACAAATCAAAAAGGGAGGCCGCTTCAGAGAATAAACGAAAATTTGATAGTTTATAAAATCAGTTTCATGACGTCATTACTCTGAAAGGATTAACGTGTTCTTAGTAGTTTTTGGATAATAACCTGGACTTGGCCATACCCCTTGTCAAGACATGCAGAAGGGTACACCTGCCAGGACACACGAGGTGTAGCACTTAAAGGAAGGACAATTATTTTCGTTTACTCTGTACCATCTAATCTGCAACAGACATCAAAAGAGAACCTGAACCAGCTGCCAGTTTTATTACTGGTTTCTAAATCTGTCATTCTCACATCCTGGATGTATCGTTCTGTCTCTCCTGCATTGTTCAATCGATGTTTTGTTCTTTTCCCTTTCGCACATATAGGAGTAATAATATATGCAATCTAAATTGCAGTTGAAGCGCGTTGTGTTATTCGGTGGGTAGTGTAAAAGTTAGTCGCGTGTTGCCACGAGCGCTGGGCGGCGCTGCGCTAAATAAAAGCGATAGAAGAGTGAAAACGGTACGTCACTCGGTTTGGAGCCAGTCCTGTCCGTCATGCTCTGATTGGATTAATCGCAAATGCGTGACGTAATGTGGGCACCCAAGCTCCGTTTTCAAACGAAAACCGACCCAGGAAAGCCGAGAGAGAGCACTGCCCGGAGTGCGGATGCATCCACGCAATTGGTCTGATCCACAACAAGGGGAGAGAATTAGTAACTTTCATCAGCAAGAGTCAGAGACGCGGATCATCGAGTCGGAAAAAAGAACACAGTGACAAGGTGGCACGGAAACCGCGAGCAACTGGTAGCGGCGGTTAGTGTTCTCTAGATAACTAGTTGACAAAGTTGGCTAACACTAGCTAACCACTGTTCAAGTGCAGTTTCTCAGAGAGATCCGATCCGAGAGAGGAGTGACATTTTGGGCACACGGACAAAGGATGTGTCACCTTGCTAAAAAGCCAGGACAACTTTGCCATTCTGCTTCACTACTTACAAGAAACACGCATTTCTTTTGAATTTTTGCAGTAAAGCTTTCTTACATTTTTTTTCTTCACTAACAGGTAGCTAACTAGCTGGCATTAAACTTGTTGAATTGAGCTAGCGAGCAAGCTAATGTTAGCCGACTAGCTAGACAGCTAACGTTAGCAAATAGCAAGAAGAACATAGTAAAGCAAGGCTGATAGCTCAATGTCACTGTTATTATTTAGATATCAGTGGTAGCTTCATTTTACAACAAAATAATCCAGTTGGGGGAAAACGACAGCTAGCTAGTTGTGTTAGCTAATTGTTCTACTTTTTAAATACTTTTCTCACCTTTTGTAGCGTGTTGCTAGCTTGCTAGTTGACATTAGCTAGGCTAACGAGCTCGACAGTTAGCTGCAGGAACGCGCACCGGTCGAATGATGATGTCCAGAAGGCGATTGGGCAGTTGTCCCCCTGGGCTTTTCGGGGAAATTCAGACCTCGATCCGAACAGAACCCCTGGACAGCCTTTACGAGATGACCAGCGAGCTGGGCAGGTGAGACACATTTTAATCCGAATGATTGTAACTGTTAATTTAGGGACGTAGTTGCTTAGTATTACACATGTCTACTTGTATTAGGCTTAGGCATTATTTTCTGCATTGAGTGCTTTATTGCTACCTTTGAATTGTGGCTACAGATTTACCTACAGGGTACTAGTTTAACTATGTGGTTGCTCCTAGCACCTAGGAACTGTACTTCTCGCTAGGGTGGCTTTCAGCTAAACTGTTCTTGACTACGGTTAACACTTTGTTGTACGTCGCTCTGGATAAGAGCGTCTGCCAAATGCCTGTAATGTAATGTAATGTAATAATGTAATCTTGCAGAAATTTAACGTATTGTGCGTTGTCTCAATGTCCTCTTAGTGTTACAGCATATTGGTGCAATGGTCCTCTCTTCATATCTGTAAATCCTAAAACACATCATAAAAAGGCCCCAAAGCACATTGACATATCTTTTAAAGTAAATCTTGGGATGTCTTGAAGACGTAAGGCATCTCTTAATAGTAGACAAATGTGATGGCTGAGTTTGTCACTTTGGTTTTGTTGGTTGTTCATTTTAAATGATGTTACTAGCTAAATAACTAACGTAGACGTAGCTAGGCTAGGCTAGGCTAATTGGCTGTTTTTTCGGGACAGTGAAGCACTGTAACATCCTCACTTGATCATTTTCAAACGCAAGTTCAATCCTTGCTGGCTGTATTGGGCCAACAAATTACGTCATTATGCCAGAGACCTAACACAACTAGCTAGCTAGCCAGGCGCAATTACGCGATTTGTTGTCCTGATAAAAAATATATAACAAACGATTGTAATAATATGAGTATTGACACATTGATTGAATCATCGAACACCCTGAAATGAGCCGGTCGTATCCTTACACTCCCTCCACAAGAAGTTTCCCTGTCGGTAGCCACCCGCTGTAACTCACTGTGTGGGATATGCGTTTCGATCAAAAGAACTCAGTTCTGAGTTGATATTCTTCTACGCGTTTAAAAGGTTTTGCAACATGAGTCCGAGTGAAAACAATCCACTTCAACCTCCTCAAATTGCCAACCGTGGCAGGTACCATACAGCTGGAGGTGAAAGCTTGCTGTCGATTGCATAGTAGCCGGATGTTGATGAGGAGGACGAGTGTAGCCTACTTACTGAATATATTCCACATTTCAGTAGACAAAAAAAACACTCTTTTGACTCTAGTCCGAGCCTCTTCGTGATGCCAGTGTTGGTACAGATTTTACCAGGAGGTTGCAGGTTCAAATCCTACTATTGTACCTCTGAGTATGGAGAAAATGTGTTAATAAATAATCTTTAAACTGTAATGTGCTCTGGAATTTGCTAGTATAATTTAGAATGGAAAGTCTACTTTGTGAGGGTCCATCTTCATTTTTTATCACTCACCAGGATCAGGAAGAGTGGCTCTGTGTGCTGTATTTTTATATGTCCTCACTATTGTAAAATACTGTAGGTAAGGTCAAGTTCCTGTACGTTTGTCCTGTATTGTTGGGATTAAACCTAACGGCTTGTGTATTAGCCTACTCACTGCTCACTGATGACCAATGAAAGGAAAGAACAAGCACTTGAAAGTCTGTCAGGTAAAAAAAACAAAAAAACATTACAACCCAACCACACAAAATTAGGTATCCTAGTTGTGATATGTTACATGCAATAGGAAATTGTATCTTTTGGTGTGTTGATAATGTTTTGCGACTGGGTATGATTTCAAGTTCAAGTTCAACTTTATTGTCATATCTATTAAATACAATGAATTTCTTTTGTCCTGCTCGTGCTGTAAAATGAAGTTATGACGTCATTGCAGGCAGTATTCACCTGCTCTTGGATTTCAATCCTGTGCTGTACTTGAGCTGGTACAGATCAAATTCACATGACGCAAGGGTTGAGGTTACAATATCTGTCAAACAAATAAAGAAAGAAGGAAGGAAACAACCCCCCCCCTGAATGATCAATTAAAATATAGAATGGTTGTCAGCTGGGTTTATCCTCTTTTAAACAATCACCTTTTATTGCCATCAGGGCTGAAGATGTGACTAAAGAGGGTGAGTTCTAAATCTTTATTTGGATACATTTTAACTACCCATGTCACAGGTGGGCAGGTCTATAATTCCAACTGCAGCCATTTATTCTACAGGAAAACATTTCATAACACTCTTGATTGAAATGGTAAGGGGGGTTAAGTGGATTGCTGTTTGACCTGCTCAGCAGTGAGGTGATGCGGGAGCGTGGAAAGCCTGTGGGGAGTGATGTGGATGCTCCTTGGTAGCCCCGGTACGTTCTGTGGGGAGGACCCTGAGAGGGAGTGTTTCTGGTCGGGAGAGAGAGGGCAGACTGGCGGTGCGTGGGAGTGTCAGGCCTCAGTCACAGTGGAGGTGGGCCCTGTGCAGAGGGTCCAATCACCTGGCCGGTCCGTTCTGCCCAGCCCCTCCCAGCTCCCGTCGTGTTGTAGGTCTCCTGTTCTGTGGTCAAATCCCAGGGGAGTCGGGCACAACCTGTCCCTACGGCAAACCACACGCGCGCAGATTGCACACAGGCTGGATCTGTAGCCAGATGGGACAGATATTGCATTCATGAAATATGTGAGATTTATGGATGTTCATTTCAAATAATCTCATATGCAAATATTCTGTCGCTCCCAAGGTTGAATTCCCCCGGAGTTCTGTGAAATGACACTTCTTTTTGTGTAAATAATGACTCACTGCAAAGGAATCTGCACATTCACGCGCACCTTTAAGGCAGGAAGTGTCGAAATCTCAGTGATTCAGGGTTGTTTGACTGTACTTTCGATTAGAAATAAATCAACTTCCCTTATTTATCTATGAATAGCGTTCAAGTACTGGTCCAAGTCATTGTTTAGGGCTTTTGTGGGAGAATGTTTGAGAAATTGAATGTTTTGTCTCATCCCTAAGGACTTCAAGTATTTCCCTCAGGAGTGCTACTGACTAATTTGTTGGATTATTGTATCTGAACATTGCTGAAACATAGTATTTGAAAAATCCCCACAAAGTGGCCCAGTAAAAATGAGAATTCAGGCCAGTCTGTCGGAACAATACACAATAGATTTATATTCGTGCCTTTAGTCCCCTAAGCCTTCCAAAACAGGAGTCAAATGCCACCCCCAAAAACTTCGTCTTGAGCAGGGATGCTAATTTATCTGTGTTGAAATGAAAGACTGGTCTAATGTAACAGCTCATCTTATGGCAAAGTCGCCATTGCAGATTGACAGCGAGAAAGTGGATGAGCAGGTGGTGGGAGGAGCCCTGATTGGCCACGGAGACGAGCGTTCCACCTGGACACAGTAGTCCTTAGTGACAGAGTCGCCCCAGACCCCTCCCTCGGTTGAGTTGCTGGACATGAGCCCCGCCTTATGTTACGTGAGACCACTTGGGGGTGGGGGTTATGCGCCATGTAGCCATGCGCCTACTGGGTCATCATGGTGAGGCCTGCCAAGGGGAGTTAGATGCTGAGTGGTCATTTGTCATCGAAGAATGTCCTTGGTCAGTGGAACTGATCGATGTGACCGAAACCGTGACTTCCCCCCCACACAAGTAAGAATGCAAAACCACTCGTCACGCGGAGCCCCGGCTTGTTCGCCAGTTCACACAGAATGCACCGCCTCAGTCATCTTCCACTGGAATATCATGGAGAGGTCAGCAAGGGGGAACTGACCTGACCTGGGATCAGCTTGCTCAGGCTTCCTGACAGGCCCTCAAATGGCAGTGTGGTAGGCGATGAGACAGCACATCTTGATATTGCTGGATTTTTCAATAAATGTGAATTCTCAAGGATCCTGTCCCCAAAAATATTTTGTACACCCCCCTCTACAAACAGACAAGTGTTATATGACCACCGCGCTGAACAGTGTTAAACATGTGGTCAGTGACAGCTGGGTACTGTGACTGAACACTGTGCCATTGTGCCAGATACCAGCTTTGCTGTCAGATGATGGAGCGCACACACACACATACACACACAGAGAGACCCCTGCAGTGTTTCTGCAGCAAGGGGAAGGAAGCCATCGTATGAGTAAATAGCCTCCAAGTTCGGCACAGTGCTGAGAAACAGGAACTGCCACTGCGTTTGGCTTGTTCTCAAGTTCCTGTTTTTGTGTGTGTGTGTATGTGTGTGTGTATGTGTGTGTGTGTGTGTGTGTGTCCATATTCTGCATTGTACCAGAATTGGATGGGAAGAGCCCCTCGTGCCTGGTTCTTAAGTTGTTTTGAATTCCAGTGTTCACTCTTGAGAAGTTTTCATAGTTAATTTACAGTGCCTACACAACAACAATTGCGATAAACAATAAAAACACAACACTACGCACATTTTCACTCTCTTCCCCTGTCTCATTACATTACATGCATTCACCTGATGCCCTTATCCAGAGCAGCTTACTAAACGTAGCCTACATTCAGTAGGTTTAGAATAGCTGCAGTGACTAGAAATGAATAGTTAAAATAGAGCAAAATAGAAGTGGTAAGCATGACTGCATGGCATTATTACTGGCTGGGTATATTTGTTGCTGCCGGAGGGAAACTCCTGTTTAAACTGCCCTTTGACTGAGAAATGGTCCACAAGTATGCTTCGGAGGGTGTGGCTATTCTGAATTGTGGTGTCCTTTGCTCTCTGTGCCAGGCTGCCTGTTTCTCACAGAGCATTTTGAATAGTCAGAACTGTGTTGTATTGCAATGGCCTTCTGCTGTCTATGTGTCCGTCTGTCCCAAGCCTTTGCACTGTGTGTACGCAGCCACTGAGTGCAGTCAGTCAGAGTTTGTGTCAGTCTCAGTGTTCCGGTGATGGTGGTATGCCTCACACCTTCACAGCTGAGATGTAAAACAGGAAGTCTGTGTGTCTGAGTTAATTTTTATTGCTAAACTTTCAAAGTGCACACATTTGACTGCCTCTGCTGGTGGTTTCATTCCAGCTGTATTGTATTTGTGTGCATGTTTGTGTTGATGTACATGCATTCGTGTGCGTGTGTGCGTGTGTGCGTGTGTGTGTGTGTGCGTGTTTGTGCGTGTTTGTGTGTGTTTGTGTGTGTGTGTGTGTGTGTGTGTGTGTGTGTGTGTGTGTGTGTGTGTGTGTGTGTGTCCCTTCCGTCCGTCCCCTCTTCTGCTCTGAGAATACAGGGCAGTCCATGCTAAGTCATAGCCAGTCCCTTTGAAAAATTCCATTAGAAATCACCAGGGGCTTTTGGGCTTTTCGTGCTCAGATATGACTGGAATTTTTTCTATTTCTAAAGTTCTCAGTCGAGCTGTGTGATTATCATCTGAAAGTAAAAATGTAGCACTGGCTGGAAAGATTACGAGGCAAAGTTTAAACACTCAGTTTTGTACTCCGATCACAGATCAGCTGTACCCTTCCCACAGTCATTCTCCCAGTGTGATTCAGTTGCACCTTACAGTGGGTATAAAAAGTATTCACTGCCTTTTTCACATTTTATTTTCTTTCTTCATGGAATCAAAATGAATTTAATTGAGATTTCTTGCTACTGATCAACACAAAGTACTGTAATATCAAAGAAAAAAACAACAACTCTAAAGCTTTTTGTTAATTAATTACAAATAAAACAGACCAATTGTTTGGATAAGTATTGACCCCTTTTTCTAGGACATACATAAACGAAATAAACTCAGTGCAATCAGTTGTCTTCAAAGGTCCCATAATCATTTGATTGGAGTCCACCTGTGTACATTTAATGCGCTTCAAATTATTTAAAACTACACTGAACAAAAATACAACACTTTTATTTTTGCTCCCATTTTTCATGAGTTGAAATAAAAGATCAAATAATTTTTCTATGTGCACAAAGAGCTTTGCACACAAATTTGCTTACATCCCTGTTAGTGAGCATTTCTACTTTGCCAAGATAATCTAATCTACCGGACGGGTGTGGCATATCAAGATGCTGATTAAACAGCATGGTCATTACACAAGTGTTCCTTATGACCGGGACAATAAAAGGCCACTCTAAAATGTGCAGGTTTTGTTGTACAAAACCGTGCCGCAGATGCCTCAGGAGTTAAGGGATCGTGCAATTGGCATGCTGACTGCAGGAATGTCCACTAGAGCTGTTGCCAGAGTAATGAATGTTCATTTCTCTACCATAAGCTGCCTCCAACGTCGTTTCAGATATTTTTGCAGTTCATCCAACTGGCCTCACAACCGCAAACCACGTGTAACCACGCCAGCCCAGGACCGCCACAACTTGCTTCTTCACCTGCGGGATTGTCTGAGACCAGCCACACGGACAGCTGATTAAACAGTTGGTTTGCACAACCGAAGAATTTCTGTACAAACTGTCAGAAATCGTCTCAGGGAAGCTCATCTGTGCACTCGACGTCCTCACCAGGGTCTTGACCTGACTGCAGTTCAGCGTCATAACTGACGTTGAGTGGGCCAACACTCACCTTCGATGGCCAATGGCACGCTGGAGAAGGGTCCTCTTCACGGATTAATCCCGGTTTCAACTGTACCGGGCAGATGGCAGACGGCGTGTATGGCGTTGCGTGGGAGAGCGGTTTGCTGATGTCAACATTGTGAACAGAGTAGCCCATGGTGGTGGTGGGGTTTTGGTGTGGGCAGGCATATCCTATGGACAACGGACACAAGTGCATTTTATCGATGGCAATTTGAATGCAAAGAGATACCGTGATGAGATCCTGAGGCCCATTGTCATGCCATTCATCCACTGCCATCACTTCATGTTTCAGCATGACAATGCACAACCCCATGTCACAAGGATCTGTACACAGTTCCTGGAAGCTGAAAATGTCCCAGTTCTTCCATGGCCTGCACACTCACCAGACATGTCACCCATTGAGCATGCTTGAGATGCTCTGGATCGGCGCATACGACAGCATGCTCCAGTTCCCATCACTATCCAACAACTTCGCCCAGCTATTGAAGAGGAGTGGGACAACATTCCACAGGCCACAATCAACAACCTGATCAACTCTATGCGAAGGAGATGTGTCGCGCTGCATGAGACAAATGGTGATCACACCAGATACTGACTGGTATTCTGTTCCATGACCCCACCTTGTTTTTTTGGGGTATCTGTGACCAACCGATACATATCTGTATCCCCAATCATGTGAAATTGATACATAAGTGCCATATGAATGTATTTCAGTTGACTGATTTCCATATGTTTACTTTTAACTCAATAAACTCTTTGAAATTGTTGAGTGTTGCATTTATATTTTTGTTCAGTATAAATACACCTGTCTGTGAGAGGTGACCAAAGAACGTTCAAAAACGCAAGTCCAAAGGTTTTTTTCAAAAACACCAATCGGGAGAATGATATAAGAAGATTTTAATATCCCCCAGAGCACCGTTAACTCCATCGTTAAAAAAATGGAGAGAATATGGCACAACTGTGAATTGCCCTAGAACAGGCTGTCCTCCAAACTGAGCATACGTCCAAGAAGGGCACTTGATACGGAGGCCATCAAGAGGCCTATGGCAACTGTGACGGAGTTACAGGCCTCCATGTCAGAGATGGGAGAAAGTATAGCCTGGGCATTTCACAAATCTGTGCTTTATGGGAGGGTGGCAAAAAGAAAGCTGTTGTTGAAGAAAACGCATGAAATCTTGCCTAGAGTTTGTCAGAAGGCATGGCGGAGACTCTCAAACACTCTCAAAGTGTAGGAAGATTCTATGGTCTGATGAGACAAAGATGGAACCTTTTGGCATCAACGTTAGGCACTATGTTTGTTGCAAACCTAACACTGTGCATTATTCCAAGAGCACTATCCCTACCGTGAAACATGGTGGCGGGTGCCTAATATTATGGGGATGCTTCTCTGCTTCAGGGACTAGAAATCTTGTCAAAATAGAGGCACATGGATGGCACAAGATATAGACAAATCTTGGAGGAAAACCTGCTGCAGTGTGCAAGAGACCTGTGAGTTGGGAGAAGATTTATATTTCAAAAAATAGGAGTGGGCCAGTCCAAGCCCAGACTTCAATCCCATTGAGAATCTGTGGAAAGATTTGAAAATTGCTATTCACCACCGGTCTCCATCCAACCTGATGGAGCTCGAGCAATTTTGTAAAGAATGGGTGACATTTTCAATGTCCAGGTGTGCAAGGCTAGAAGGGACTTACTCAAATATACTCACAGCTGTATGTAATCAAATGTATTTTTAATTTTTCTCTCTATTTGACATTGTAGAGTTTTTTGTTTTTATCAGTGCCAAGAAATCCCAATTAAATCAATTTTGATTCCATGAAGTAAGAAAATGTAAAAAATTCAAAAGGGGTGAATACTTTTTAATACCCACTGTATTGATGCCAGGTGCTAAGACACTACGTACTCGTACACTACTTTTAGAACACCCCCATTTTCCAATTTTTACTGAAATTTAAGCAGTTGAAGTCCAGTGAATAACCTGAAATGGTACAAAGGTAAGCAGTAAACTGCCAGAGGTAAAAAGAAAAAAAAAGTTTGTTACCAAAAACTGAAAAATAATCTAAATTTTTTTTGGCAGTAGTGATTTCCTACACCATCAAAGGCACTTGGAAACTGGAGAAACTCTTGACAGGAAGAGGTCTGGCAGACCCAAAGCCACAACAAAATCAGAAGACAAGTTTCTGAGAGTCAACAGTTTGCATGATAGGTGGCTCATAGGACAACAGCTTCAAGCACAGCTTAACACTGGTCGAAGTAAGGAAGTCTCAGTTTCAACTGTGAAGAAGACTTGAGCTGCAGGTTTGACAGGTCAGTGGCAGTAAGAAAGCCATTGCTAAGATGGCAAAATAAAGAAAAGAGGCTTGCCTGGGCCATGAAGCACTGCCAGTGGACTACTGAAGACTGGAAGGTCTTATGGACCGATTCATCAAAATTTGAAATCTTCGGTTCATCACCCAGGGTTTTTGTAGGCCGTCGAGTAGGCTCCTCAGTGTGTGACACCAACTGTCAAACATGGAGGAGGAAGCGTGATGGTCTGGGGCTCTTTTTCAGGATTCAGAGTCGGCGACTTGCAGAGTGACTGTTAACCCACGTTAACCCATTACTTGTTCCCTGAAAAGGCCTTTTTTTCTGAAATGTACATTATTTTTCAGTTTCAACTTAACATTTTTTTTTATTTTTTTAATTTTTTATAAGACCTCTGGCAGTTTACTGCTTACCTTTGTACCATTTCAGGTTATTCACTGGACTTGAACTGCTTACATTTCAGTAAAAACTGGAAAATAGGGTGTTCTAAAACTTTTGACTGGTAGTGTATACAAAAAGTAGTTTAAGATTAAACAAGTTGGCAGTGGTGATGACAGTTGGCTAGATGTACAGAATTCAGTGGTAGTGGAGTCTGAAAAGGTGGGTTTTCAGTCTTGCGGAAGATCGCAAGTGAATCCGTGGTCCTGACCGATTGCAGAGGGTCATTCCACCACTGAGGGGTCAGGACAGAGAAGAGGCGAGACCAGGAGCGGCTGCCCGGTGTTTGGAGGATGGGACAGTCAGTTTGCCAGAGGAGGCAGAGCGGAGGGGTCTGGCTGGGGTGTAGTGTGAGATGAGTGCCTGGAGGTAAGGGGGAGCAGTTCCTCTAGCCGCTTGATAAGCCAGCACCAGTGATTTGAATCTGATGCGTGCTGCGATGGGGAGCCAGTGCAGAGAGGAGAGTAGAGGGGTGACATGGGTGAACTTTGGTTGATTTGTGCGGCAGCATTCTGGACTAGTGGCTTGATGGCACGGGCCAGTAGGCCTGCCAGCAAGGAATTGCAGTAGTTCAGACGTGAGATCACCAAGGCCTGGACCAGGAGTTGTGTGGCCTCTTGGGTGAGGAACGGTCAGATTCTCTGGATGTTATGGAGGGAGAATCGGCAGGTCCGTGTGATCACTGCGATGTGGACATGGATCACTAAGACACACTGATATGTCGTCTGGTCCATTTTACATTTTACATTTTAGGCATTTAGCAGACGCTCTTATCCAGAGCGACTTACATTTCTTTACATACAATCCATTTATACAGCTGTATATTTTACTGAAGCAATCCAGGTGAAGTACCTTGCTCAAGGGTACAACAGCAGTGTCCCCACCTGGGAATTGAACCTGCAACCTCTGAGTTACAAGCCTAGCTCCCTAACCATTGCACTACACTGCCAGCCCCGTGCTTGAGCTTGAGCTCCTTTGTAAGTGACCGCTCCTTTAGTGGGTTTGTGTGTGCTGCCATTGTGATCAAGGGACACTTCAGTGCCCTTCGTTTCTCTGCTGCACACCCTGCTAGCTCTACCAGAGACTGTTGAAAAGGGAGACCATCACCTCCTTTAAATGTGAATCACTCTGGATAAGAGTATCTACAGGGCTGTGACTATGCCCTTTCAAAGGCATTGTGAGTCAGCAAATTCGAACACTTCATGCTTCATGTATCTTTCCATACCTCACTCTTTCTTTCTCTTTCAAACCCTCCCTCCCTCCCTCCCTCCCTCCCTCTCTCCCTCCCTCCCTCCCTCCCTCCCTCCCTCCCTCTCTCCCTCTCTCTCTTGCAGGGGGAAGTTTGCGGTGGTGAAGAAGTGTGTGGAGAAGGCCACGGGGAAGGAGTTTGCGGCCAAGTTCTTGCGTAAGCGACGGCGCGGGCGGGACTGCCGGGCGGAGATTGTGCACGAGATGGCGGTGCTGGAGGCCGCCCGGAACAACCCACGGGTGGTCAACATGCACGCTGCGTTTGAGACTGACCATGACATCGTCCTGCTGCTGGAGTAGTGAGTCACAGGCACTGGGGGGAAGGGGGTGGTCATGGTCTTGGGTTTGGGGTGGGTGACCTTGGGGTGAGGGGGGAGGGAGCGGGGTTGCTGGGGTGGTTGTGGTTGCAGGGATTCGGGTGAGGGGGTGGGGTGGAGGGAGCATGATAGTGGTCGCGGGATTGTGGTCGTGGTCACAGATGGTCTTGGGTTTGGGGTGAGTGACCCTGGGGTAAGGGGGTGAGGGGGTGGGGAGTGCGGTCACAGGGCTCATTGTGGTTGTGGTTGTGGTCACGGTCGGTCATGGGGATGGGGTGGGTGACATATGCCCGTGCTTCCCCCAGCCCAAGGCTGAGCTTTATTTTATTGTGGCAGCGAGGCCTCGTGACTCAGAACAGGCTCGCAGCTCAAAGATTGCTGATTCACTTCCCTTGTGGGGCACGGCACTTAACCTGAACCACTTCAGCAAATACCTGCCTGTGTAAACAGACAAGGTATAGAACTGCAAGCACTGCGAGTCAGCGTTTGCTAATCAAGATGAACAACATTTTTAGATCAGGGAGCAAAACTAGCATCAACAAAAGTGATGCTGATTATTACAGTAGATAAAAGATATTAAACTGTGTTAAAATATGTCCAATGCACACCAGTACATATAAGTATTTAATGCAAATATTGAATACTATAATTGCCTCATGAATTAATATGAAGTTAATCATTTCCTCTGATTATTCATGAATATATTTCAAGATTAGATTTTGATTACTTTGTCACATCAACACTACCATCAAAGCTACATACAATGTAAATCTTGCCAACGAAGCATGGTAAATGAGTTCAGGTTTCTGGGGCTCCAGGTTGCTGTTGGCAATTAGTGGGACAAGCTGGTTCAGGCTGGCGTACACACCCAGTGACGGCACACCTGCTCACACGCACGTCCCCATGGCTCCCTAGAAGCTCATGGGGCCGCGACCAGGAAAAGGACTAGCGGTATAAAGTGCAAAGATCAAGTGCCTGCCAGTGTGTGTCATCAATAAACCTTTCTCTATAATTCTGCTTCTCGTGATGTCACTGCGCCTCTTCGGGTGTTGCTCCACACCGATTTCGTATTCCTCAAAAACTCACTTTTCTAGGGGCTCATGCGTTGACAGATGACAGGTTGAGCGGAGGGCTGTCCATAATGTTTCCGCAGCTTTGTCCATTTTGTGACAATCGCTAATGTGATTTTCATGTGTTCCACCGAATCCCGAGAAGGACACTGCTGTCGGATGTTAACAGCGATGCCCGGAATACAAAAAAAGCGCGTCCCCTCTTGTCTGGATCTGGACAAAGCTTGGCTGACAAACGGTCTCCATAGCCTCTGCGCTCCTGATATCGATCTGTGTGAGATAAACGGCGACCTGCGAACACTCCCAACGCCGAGTGCTCCTTCTCTCGCTCTCGCTTCCTCTCCCTCTTCTCCTCTCCACGTGCTGTCTTATCTCCCCGCTCTTGTCTCTGCCTCACCCGTGATGCCCGGCCCGTGTGTTCAGGGCGGTTGGCGTGAGCCGGACCTGGTCTTTGATCCAGGACAGGGTTGTGAAACGGCAATCCCTCGTTTTACGGTCACAGCCCTTGATAAGGACGAGGCTTGAGCGGGAAAGAGCACAGCAGGCCCTGTTTACAGAGGCAGGCCTACTGTAAAGGCGTAAGGCACTGTAGCATTTATGGACCTACTGTAAACGCAGATCACATGCCACTGCACGCCCTGTCTCATTCACGTGCAGTCAAATGTTCTTTAAGACGCAAGCTCGAAGTCCACTGCAACTAGGCAACCGTTTAATAATGTTTTTGTCGAGACACGTAGCATTAACGTGCAGTGCGAGTGAAGTAAACCAGCTATTTCAAGCCGTGCTATGACCCGAGGAGGATTGGACAAACAACTTCTGAGGTTCCAGCGACAGTCCTGCAATGGGATCGGATTCCCACGGGACACAACATAACTTTTGCGCGAGTGGGACATTTTTACTCTGTTGTGGGCGGCGTGGTCAGACACCGAAAGCATGGGATAATTCCATTCAAAAGTCATGTTTATTAATACGTCATTTCTGACCATTTTTACTGGACTTGTTCATGCACAGAAAGACTGAAGCCGTCAGCTTAAGAATAGTATTTACCACAAACCCAGGGTTTCCGCATACATACGTTTTAATCAGTCTGACAGTCTAACAGTCTAACTAACACTGACGTATTAAAATGATCCTTCATCATCTTTTTATGTCAATGGTTTAGGCCAGGGGTGTCAAACTCATTCCATCGTGGGCCGAGTGTATGCAGGTTTTTGTTGCAACCAGTGTACTGCACCAGGTGATTTCACTAATTAGCTTCCTTCTTCAACCAAGGAGGGGAACTAATTGAAATCACCTGGTGTTGTGCACTGGTTGCAACAAAAACCTGCAGACACTCGGCCCACAATGGAATGAGTTTGACACCCCTGGTTTAGGCGCAGTTTCTTGCCTATTGTTGTTTATGAAGAGCCACAGATGGTTTCTGTTTTAAATGCTATCTTTGGATTAATTCAGCGCCTAGCGACTCCCATTCATTTTCAGCCAATTCTCAAGCTGAAGAGGTCGTTTTGGCTAAAGGTTTTTAATCAACATTCCATCTCTTTAAGAAACGGGCTTCGCTTCTGCATGTACATGCCACATACGAACTCGCAAGCAAGCATTGCAATTTTTCTTGATTTATATTCTTGTCTGCCAAAATTACATAACTTTTATTTTATTCTGTCAAAGCATCTATCATTCGGTAATTGATGTGTTGCCTAATTGTCAGTAAGAATGTTCCTTTTGAATTTGTTTAGATTTGTAATGATTATACATCATTCCAATGCAGTAATGGTCCCATGCAGGGCTCTAGTTCCAACCATTCCTCCCAGGAGGTCACTGAACCGATTCATTTGAAAAGCTGACACAGTGTGTGTGTGTGTGTGTGTGTGTGTTTCAGTGCGGCGGGGGGAGAGATATTTGACCACTGTATCTCTGATGAGCCGTTGCCTGAGCGACAGATCACCCGTCTGCTCCGCCAGATGTTGGAGGGCGTTCACCTCCTGCACCAGAGCAGTGTGGTGCACCTGGACCTTAAGGTGAGCTGCAACAGCTCTACACACCTCTATATACACACACACACACACACACACACACACACACACACACACATAAACATACACACACCTGTGTGCTTCTGAACAACTCTACACATACCTGTGTGCTCCTGACCATACCTGTACACACACATACACAACCCAGTGTGCTCCTGACCATACCTCTAGCTAGATGCAGCATTATAGTATATTATATATGTATATACAGTGCCTATAGAAAGTCACATACCCTTTTGAAACGGTCACTTTTTTTTGTCTTACAGCCTGAAATGAAAGTACATAAAATCCATCTTTTTCCAGCTTTATTTACACATTTTGCCTTACAACATTCAAGTGAAAAACAAAAGGGCACAATTTCTGATAGTTAATAAAAAATGAAAAACTAGAATAACAGGGTTGGAAAAGTGATCAGTCCCCTGAGAATAACCATTATAAACTTGCTCAGGTATAACCAATCACCTTCCAGATCACACACCAAGCTAATTGGCCTCCACCTGACATCAATTGTAGTGGTTTTGATTATTTCACAATAAAATCAGCTGTTCCTTGAGGATTCCACTCCTAGTAGTGCAAGGTGCTTTCAAAAGGATTCCGGGATAAAGTTGTGGATAGGCAAAAGATTTCAAAGGCTTTAACTTATCCCTCTGAGTACCATTCCGAGTATTATTAAGAAGTGGAAGGCATATGGCACCACCCACACCTTGCCAAGATCGGGCCGTCCCTCCAAACTGGATGACCGAGCTAGGAAAAGATTGATCAGGGAAGCTACCAAGAGGCCAATGGCAACCTTGAAGGAGTTACAAGTCTTAATGGCGGAGATTGGGCGATCTGTGCATGTGACAACAATCTCACAAGCTTTACACAAAACTGGCCTGTATGGCAGGGTGGCAAGAAAGAAGCCTCTTCTGAAAAAGTGTCACACTGAGTCTCGTTTACGTTATGCGAAGAAACATATAGAAGATTCTGATGCCATGTGGCAAAAGGTTATATGGTCAGATGAGACCAAGATTGAACTTTTGGACTGAACTCCAAGCGCTCTGTTTGGCGGAAACCAAACACAGCACACCACCCAAAACACACCATACCTACAGTGAAGCATGGTGGTGGCAGCATTATGTTGTGGGGGTGTTTCTCTTCAGCAGGGACTGGGCAATTGGTCAGGATTGAAGGGAAAATGGATGCTGCCAAGTACACCCAAATTCTTGAGGAAAACCTGCGGCCCTCTGCTAGACAGCTGAAGATGGGCAGGTGGTTCACCTTCCAGCACGACAACGACCCAAAATACACCGCCAAAAAAACAACGCAGTGGCTAAAGGACAGGAAGGTGAATGTCCTTGAGTGGCCTAGTCAGAGCCCTGACCTAAATCCAGTAGAACATCTGTGGATGGATAGTCCATCGCCGCTCACCACGGAATTTGACTGAACTGGAACAGTTCTGCCAGGAAGAATGGGCAAATATTGCCCAATCTAGGTGCGCAAAGCTGGTAGAGACATATCCAAGCCATAGCAAAAGGTGCCTCTACAAAGTATTAAATCAGGGGACTGATCACTTTTCCAACCCTGTTATTCTAGGTTTTCATTTTGTATTAATTATCAGAAATTGTGCCCTTTTTTTTTCACTTGAATGTTGTAAGGCAAAATGTGTAAATAAAGCTGGAAAAAGATAGATTTTATGTACTTTCATTTCAGGCTGTAAGACAAAAGAAGTGACTGTTTCAAAAGGGTATGATGACTTTCTATAGGCACTGTATACACTGCTCAAAGAAATTAAGGGAACACTTAAATCACACATCACGGATCTTGATGAACGAAATATTCAAGTTGAAAATCTTTATTGATTACATTGTGTACTTCGTTGAGAACAAAATGATGTAAGAACGGTCAATGGAAGCCAAAATCATTAACCCATTGAGGGCTGGATTCAAAATCACACCGAAGATCACAGGCTGATCCAACTTTCATCACGACAACTCATAATGTGGCTCAATAGTGTGTATGGCCCCCACGTGCCTGTATGCACTCCCGACAACGTCTGGGCATGCTCTTCATGAGACGGCGGATGGTGTCCTGGGGGATCTCCTCCCAGACCTGGATCAGGGCATCGGTGACCTCCTGGACAGTCTGTGGCGCTACTTGGCGGTGGCGGATGCACCGATACATAACGTCCCAGACGTGCTCAATTGGATTCAGGTCTGGGGAACGTGAGGGCCAGTCAATGGCATCAATGCCTTCGTCATCCAGGAACTGCCTACACACTCTGGCCACATGAGGTCGGGCATTGTCCTGCACCAGGAGGAACCCAGGGCCCACTGCACCAGCGTAAGGTCTGACAATGGGTCTGAGGATTTCATCCCGGTACCTAACAGCAGTCAGGGTACCGTTGGCTAGCACGTGGAGGTTTGTGCGGCCCTCCAAGGATATGTCTCCCCAGACCATCACTGACCCACCGCCAAACCGGTCATGCTGGATGATGTTGCAGGCAGCATAACATTCGCCACGGCGTCTCCAGACTCTTTCACATCTGTCACGTGCTCAGTGTGAACCTGCTCTCATCTGTGAAGAGAACGGGGCGTCAATGGCGAACCTGCCAATTCTGGTGTTCTCTGGCAAATGCCAATTGAGCTGCACGGTGCTGGGCTGTGAGCGCAGGTCCCACTACAGGATGTCGGGCCCTCATGCCACCCTCATGGAGTCTGTTTCTGACAGTTTGGTCAGAAACATGCACACGAGTAGCCCGCTGGAGGTCATTTTGTAGGGCTCTGGCAGTGCTCCTCCTGTTCCTCCTCGCACAAAGGAGCAGATACCGGTCCTGCTGCTGGGTTGTTGCCCTTCTACGGCCCTGTCCAGCTTTCCTCGTGTAATGGCCCGTCTCCCGGTATCTCCTCCATGCTCTTGAGACTGTGCTGGGAGACACAGCAAACCTTCTTGCGACGTCACGTATGGATGTGCCATCCTGGAGGACCTGGACCTGGACCCATTGAAGAGATATAACATCATACTTCCACGTATACTTCCATCATTTGGTGTTTTATTGATGGTGGTGGGAAATGCCGTCTCAGGCGCTGCTCCAGAATCTCACATTAGTGTTGAATTAGATTGAGATCTGGTGACTGAGACAGCCATGGCATATGGTTTACATCATTTTCATGCTCATCACATTGTTCAGTGACCACTCGTGCCCTGTGGATGGGGGCATTGTCATCCTGGAAGAGATCACTCGCTTCGCCATAGGATGAAGGGGATCACTCAGAATGGCTTTGTATTTATTGGTGTTTACCATGCCCTCTAAGGGGTTGAGTGGACCTAAACCATGCCAGGAAACTGCACCCCACACCATAACGGAGCCGCCAGAACCTTTCATTTAGGGTTTTCTTTGTTGTGCCAATTGTCTGTGTGCGTGCGTTCACGTGCGTGCGTGCGTACATACATACACACACCTGATCTCTATGTCTGTGAACGATCCTAAATACAGGATTGGTAATCTCTGGTGATTAGATTGGTGTCTCTCTGTGCCCCTCCCCCTACAGCCCCAGAACATCCTTCTCACCAGCCTATCTCCGTTGGGCGATATAAAACTTGTGGACTTTGGGCTGGCGCGCAGGCTGGGCACTGCGGGAGAGCTGAGGGAGATCCTGGGCACGCCTGAGTACGTTGGTAAGGACGTCTGCCCTCGTGCTGCGCCAACATTCTCCCAACGTCGTCTGAACGTGTGAAATTCCACACTTCCCCTCCATGGCCTGAACTGGTCCTACTCAGTCCACAGGGGCAGCCATTTCCTGCAGACAACTGTAGTATCACTCCTTTCTACGTCGGAGGAGTGGAAATATATTTATTCTTAATGTAAAAAAATAAATAAAAAGCCTTTGTTGTAATATTTAAGATTTGGTTATTTTATAGAATGGTGTTAGTGTCTCACTCGCAGTCGTGATTGATTCACGGGTTGACAGCCCTTGTTTTGTGACATCAGCACAGCGCTTTCTCAAGCCTGTGCTCCTTGCTTCCGTTTCCTCTCAGAGAAAGAGGAAGAGTGCCTGACAGAGAGCAGGAAGCGGAAGGGCATTGCACAATCTGTCGCTGTGTGATGCTGTTGCAATTTCTTTTGGGTAATGTCTTCATCTTTGTTCTAGCCCCTGAGATCCTGAACTATGAGCCCATCACCACAGCCACAGACCTATGGTGAGTCGCCGTCCCCCAAACTGGTGCCCGCTTTTGAAAACCCTTTCGAAGGATTGTGTCATGAAAGTACATGCCGTGAGCATGCGACATTGCATTCAGTTCACTTACGTTCAGTTAATTTCACTTTAGCATTGTTCAGTTCAGTTCAATTTTCTTGCCAAAGAAATACAATTATGGACAATACTGTATACACCAAAAAATTAATAAAAGAATACAAGAATTAATAGTCAAATAATAATAATAAGTAATGATTAGCAGTACAATAAAAGGTGTGTGTGGGTGCCGTTGTAGGAGCGTGGGGGTGATTGCATACATGCTGGTGGTCGGAGAGTCTCCCTTCCTGGGGGAGGACAAGCAGGAGACCTTCCTCAACGTGTCCCAAGTCAACGTGGACTACTGCAGAGAAGCTTTCGCCCAGGTGTCCGAGCTGGCCGTTGACTTCATCCGCAAGCTACTCGTCAAGGCACCCGAGTGAGTGCAGTGTCTCCGCTTGTCTCGCGATCACAGTGCAAATCAGTTACCCCAGTGTGTCTCACAGTGTCCCAGTTCAACTCAGTACCCCAGTGTGTCTCACAGTGTCCCAGTTCAACTCAGTACCCCAGTGTGTCTCACAATGTCCCTGTTCAACTCAGTACCTGGGCGGCAGTGTAGTGTAATGGTTAGAGAACTGGACTTGTAACTCAGAGATTGCTGGTTCAATTCCCAGGTGGGGCACTGCCGTTGTACCCTTGAGCAAGGCACTTAACCTGAATTGCTTCAGTAAATATCCAGCTGTATAAATGGATTGCATGTAAAAGAAATGTAAACTGTGTAAGTCGCTCTGGATAAGAGCGTCTGCTAAATGCCTAAAAAACAAAAAGGAAAGTACCCCAGTGTCTCACAGTGTCCCAGTTCAACTCAGTACCCCAGTGTGTCTCACAGTGTCCCAGTTCAACTCAGTACCCCAGTGTGTCTCAGTGTCCCAGTTCAACTCAGTACCCCAGTGTGTCTCACAGTGTCCCAGTTCAACTCAGTACCCCAGTGTGTCTCACAGTGTCCCAGTTCAACTCAGTATCCCAGTGTGTCTCACAATGTCCCTATGCGTCTCACCATCGATGTCAAAATGTGTCTCAGTGCCCCAGCGCAACTCAAAATGTCCCAGCGCATCTCCTTGCAATTATACCAGTTTTAAAGGAGTCTTGCCCCAAGACGCAAAGCACACAACAGATACAGACACGTCTACGTGGAATCGTCAGACAACGGCGCGGTTATGTAAGCGGCTCGATTGCTGTTGTTATTGCAGGCAGGGTGACACTCCCAGATTCCCTGTGATTGAGCTCAACACCGCACTACATCATCGTGTTTATCTGCCGAGTAGGCACTGGTATCCAGGGCGACTGACATAGCTTACATTTTCACACATTGTTTCCATTTATACAGTTCAATGTTGAAGTCATTCAGATTGAGAGTCGCTTAATATGCCACCCGGTTTGGAACCAACAGGTCGCAATCCCAGGTTCCTGCAGTAGTGGAGACGCATTGAACACGCATAAGAAACTTTTTTTTTGTGTGTGTGTTGCGCTGGCACCCGTTGCGTGACGAATCACCACGACTTTTGATTCTTGCCGTACAAGCAAACTGTCAACCTGTCGAGCTTGAAAGAGTTTACGCAGCAGTATCTAGGTCGTCGCTTCTAAATGGTGTATTAGTTGCCTTGCGCTTTTATAATGGATCTTCCGCTGTTCTTCCCTCATAGAAGTACAGGAAATGCCATGCGGTGTGAATAATGTGCAGGCACTGTGTTGCAAGTTCCCCAGGGGGAGGGTGAGGGTGTCCACAGATCTAATCGTAAGGGTGATCGTGTGCTCTCAGCGCCTCATAGTTTCCAGTCTTTCTCACAGAGGGATTCTCCTGCTCTGACTCTCCCGACTGGAAAGAGTGGTTTTGAGCGGTTCTGCTAAGACGGTAATTAAAGAATGGAATGCGCAGGGCGACCGCGGCACCGCGGGCCCGTCGGACCAGACCGGGCAGCCCCCAGCCGTAGCCTGGGAAACGCCACACAGCACATTTTCCAGGTCCCTACAAACAGCTGGGAAGAGAGGGAGCGAGACCGGCGCTGACAGGGCGGCGATAGGCTGAGCCTGTATAAGAAAACTGCATAGGCAGCGTCGACGCTACCTTGGACCAGGGCTAAGTCCATAGAACTGTTAATGAAGATTTAATAATGGAAAGGCTAATGAAGCAAATTCAGATGTTCACGATCGATGTTTACTATCTTTAAAGATATTAAAGGGTATTAATCCATTCTTCCCCACTAAAAACAAGATTGATTTATTGACTATTTTTGCGTACGTGACCCAAAACTGAAGGTAACTGAATGTTTTGTATCCAGTAACATAGCATGTCAGAACATTCATCGTCAAAGTAAAAACGGTAGGAAAAAACTCGGAGACAATAGAATGGAACAGAATATGTATAACGAATGTTTTTCCAATTTTCCCAGTACTAGTTAACGGTAGCAAGGCACAGGACTGCACTTGTAGAAGGCGGTGAGCGAGGGCGGCCTGTGAGTCCTGTGCCTCGTCTGTCTGTCTGTCTGTCCGTCCGTCCGTCCGTCTCAACAGTCAATCAGGGTTCAGTCCTATTTCCATGCCATGATAGAAGCTGGGGGGGAGACGATATAAACTTCACATCTCATCACAATGTTGGAGTGCGTGGCTGATCGTAGAGATCGCCCGTTTTCTGAGAGAGTGGATGTTCGTTTTCTGAGTGGAGTGGTTGGGTGACTCGTCGATTCTGATCCATGCAGGGACCGTCCCAGCGCGGCGGAATGCCTCGCCCACCCCTGGCTGTGGAATCTGGGCTTGGAGACCGACTGCCCCATGCCCAGGACTCCCCGGGAGAGGAGCGTGGGCAAGTGGGCCGTCCCTCCGGAGGACCGCGAGGACAAGGAGAACTTCCTGGACTCTCCGTACGGGAAGAGGGTGCGGCTGGAGGAGGCGGTGAGCGAGGGTGGCCTGTGAGCCACGTCCCGCCCCATTCCCGCTCCCCGCTTCAGACTTTACAAATCAAGTATTGCAAGGGATGCTGGGAAGAAGAGTCCTGTGCCTTGTTTGTCTGTCTGTCTGTCCGTCCGTCCGTCCGTCCAGGCGGGCGGGGGTATGGGTCCGTGTACGCTGTCTGACAGCACTTCTACTCTTGTGTGTGTCTGTGAAGGTTGTTTCCGCTGAACCAAAGATTAAGCGTCTTCACTGTTACGTCGCTCTTTTTTCTCGTTTTTTATGTCAAAGGAATCATTTTCTCTGTTAGAAATGTCAAGTTTACTTTGCTTTTTTGCGCCTGTATGAATTATGCATAGGTTCAAGGTGAGCGTTTCTGTGTATTTTCGATTTAACCTTCGCTGATATTTAATTATTTTTTTTGTGTGTTTTTTTTGTTGTTGTCTTGGTTGAATCTCATCTCTTTATTATTGAAATTGAAAGGCCAAAAGTCTTGAGGAAAGAACAGTAGGTAATCTGAATCTCCTGGCTGCTTACCCAGCTTTGGCCCCCAGAGAGGTGGGGGAGTGGGGTTCGCCCTGCTCAAGTACTGCCCACCAGGGCGGAGCTGGTTTTAACTCCTCCCTCTGATGTCACATAACCCCGCCCGTTTCAAATCCTACACCTGCAGCATCCAGATTAACCTGCAAACTGGAGGAAGAGCTGACCAATCGGTATTTCCGGATTGTGGCACCCTGACCGTGACCTGTGGCGGTCTCCGGTCTGCTCAAGTGTAGGATTTCCCTCACTGTTCTTTCCTCTCTTTCTCTCTCGTTTCCAACCTAGAGCAGGGTCCGAGCTAAATGTTTGAGTATGCTCGGTTCATTCCAGCAAAGCACTATGTGCTGTTTTGTCATGAAATTGTCCCAATGTATTTGCACCCAAGCCCCACCCTATACCTCATAAAGGTCAAATATCGGGAGGGGAAGGCTCCTCTCGAGGCCCTTGTAGGAGATTTAGGATTTTCCATGAAACAAGTTTTTAGTTGCAGTATTTCCAGCCACCTCTTAACTGCTCCCATTTGGAAGAGCTATGCATTCATGTTATACATGCCTGAAGTATGTCTAATTGCGTCCTTTTAAATGTGTGTATTTTAAAAGTGCATTAATCGTATGTTTTAATAATAATATTCATGTGTTTTAAATAGATGTGCCATATATATTGATTGAATCAGGCCAGTATCTGAGAGCTCTTGTTTATACCCTCTCTGTATGGGTTTCCTCTCCTGACTGAGACGGGAGTAGAGTCGCGCTCGCGGTTTGAAACCGCTGCGCAAACGGCCGGGGCAGTAGGTACGGCCGGCGTGATAATACACATCGAAGCCGGGGGAAGAGGCCATCGGGGTCGAGGTGTGGGGATAGGTGTGGGGATAGGTGTGGGGATAGGTGTGGGGATAGGTGACCTTGTGGCATGACAACTGTCCAGATGACCCTGACGCCATCTTAATGTCAGTCACCTGCCAGATCCCTTTGGCTGCCTCCACTCAATGCTCCTGTATACGAGTGCCCCCCCAGTGGTTCACCGTGCTCCTCAGGTAATGTCCGCAGTGATGCCAGCGTTTTAACGCCCTTGTCGTTGCCTCGTCTAGACATCTGGGCGAGTGAGTTTCAGAGTTTGACGCTTTGCACAATAACCATAATCCCTCTGGCAGCCTGAGCGTGAGACATTTTGTTATTCAAAGGTGACACTCTGGGACAAAAGGTGAGCGATCCTTCCGCCGTCATTAACGTTCCAAATCTACGCCCGAACAACATTTCCCCGTGTTCGGGAACACGCTGTAACTGGCCGAACTCGTCCAGCATCTATTTCAGTTGAGTGGAGCATACCAGTGGTTTTAAAAAAATAAATTATTATTATTTTAATTTTTTGTTTCCCCCTACCGCCTGCTGGACGTGTATTCATCGAGCATTGTCAATGAGTGATTCGTTGTTCTCTGTGCAAAGCTGGTTGCCTGTCACTTTTTCGGGGGTACAACTTTTTATCCAATTTTCCCTTTATACGCCAGTTTTGGAATGCCCAACTGCGATTGTAATCACTGTAAGGTCCAGTTTGGGAGGGCGCAGACAAGCGTGCGTCCTCTGAGGCGTATGCCACCACCTGCAACCGAAGCGCACGGGGGCGGGCTCTTGCTTGATGATGCGAGGAATTCCCTGCCAACCGAAAACCTCCCTGGGAGATACTATGGACAATTGTGCAATGCCCCCCCCCCCCCAGGACTCCTGGCCAGAGTAGGCACTGACCATCCCTGACCGTGTGGCACATCAGCGCACTGAGAACAGGTGCCTTAGCTTGATATGCCACCGAACAAACCCGGGTTTGTTCAAAGACAACTGTGAGTTCTTGCCGCCCACAAAGATTTGCTGCTGTTGGATGAGTTTCACCAATTACTCTGAAGGACCGTACCGCGGGACTGTTCTGCAAGGGAAACGCTTTATGGTCTAATTCACACCTGGACAATAGGACACAGCAGCAACCCTTACCAAGACACCAAATTCAGGAAAACATCATGTCTGCGTATTGCTAGCTCCACCCTGCCTCTGTGATCTTGACGAAATGCCCAGAATGCAGATCGTTTGAACAGTTTTTTTGTGTGTTCAGTAACACAAGACCAAACTAGTTTTTCATCAGTGCAGAAGTACCCTACTTACAAAAGGCAGCAGCATGCTTCATATTTACAGCAGATTTGCACCATACTCATTGAAAAGCAAGACTTTGGTGTTATGTGTGCTGTTTCGCAGTTTACGCACCACACCCGCATTACAAATTTGTTTTGCGCCCACAGTTTGTCTTTGCTACATCATTGTGAAAGTTCCTCTTACAGTTGATGTTAACTTTCTGGCTAAAAGAGACCAAAGCACTTTCGACACACCCCTCTCTACTTTCACTGAGCTTATATTCAACGTATGCTTATGTCATCATGCTCCCCTTATCCAATGAAATGCCTGAAACAATCTTTGAGTCTTGGAACTCCAGTTGTTTGGCTGAAAGACACCAAAAGTGAAAACATATGTACTCAAAAGTTGTCCCTATGTGCAGTTCCGGATCCGATTGTCCACGACGGTTGCGATCGCAAGTTTTTTCATCTCACGGGATAGGGTGCTCCTCACGCATTTGGAGGGCATAATGAACACGGGGGCTGGGGTTGGGGAGGGGCGGTTGACTGAAGACAAGTGGGAGGGGACTCCTGACGGGGTGTGTCCACTGAGTGGAAACTCCCTCTCCCCCTACACCCTCCATCGCTTTCTCCAATAGGGTTGAATTTAAAAACCGTAAAAAAAATTAATAAAATAGACATTCCAATTCCCACCCTGACCTCAGGTGAACCCAGACTGCACAAGTCACATGACCGGCCACTGCTGTAAGCCTGTATATCTGTACCATATGTGTGTTATTAATACCACCTGCTCCTTAAGTGCTGTACCAGTGTTCACCAGTCCTTCTGGGCCCTGAGCCAATTGCTCTGACCAGCGGTCACACTTGATCACCAACCCTAGATTCGGATTTTCACAGATTGTCCTGTGTCTTTCGTCAAATCGACACCAGGTCACCAGTGTGTGGGTGTGTGTGGAACTCAGGATTAGCGTTTGGTTGGACAAACAAAAGCACAAAATACCTGTATCTGTTATTCTGTATCTTTGCTAAATGGTTGTGGAATGGAGCCGGATGGCGTGGTACTTTTCATCTGGCCAATGACTGCTCTTGGGTTTATTCTCCAAATATAGTTCTGACTGTGCGCTCCAGGCTCAGGTCAGCTTTCCACTTTGATCTATTTCCAGATTTTCAGCATGCATTAGCCTGTCATTAGAAAATTAGTTCCTTGCGCATCGAAGTGCGCATACATTAAATGCCCAGAACGCAGGCACTTACACCTGAAACAGTGGTGAAAACAGTATAGAATGGAGACGAAAACAGTCAATTTGTAGAGTTTAAGCCTAGGCTGGTTAGAGGTGGAATGTGAGACTGAGAAGAGGGAGGAGGGAAGCTACGTCCAGCTGTCTTGCCCTCTGGGCTGCCTGGCAAAGTGGGACAAAACGAGAGCCAATGGGCTGGAGAAATAGGAGATTGAATGTGATTTTTGTGAAGGAAGTGATTGCGCGCGCAGAATGTAGACGTGCAGAGAGAGGCTTTGGGGCTTCAACAAGGCCTTTGGGGAGGGGAGGGGAGGGGAGGGAGGAGCACTGTAAAGTTTAGTGACGGGTTCTGTATGTGTGAGGGGATCGGAGCGGGAATGCGGGATGGGACAGATCGCTTGAGGCCCGGAGAGGAAGAGCGTTTGGGGGTCAGGGTAGTTGTGTCGGGAGGCGTAGAGGGCACGTCCGGCCTTTGAATCCTCCTTTGTTTGTCGAGATGCGAGATGACACATGGTTTTTGTTGGCACTGCAGGGCTTCGCGGTTATGTCACTGGCTGGTACACACAAACTACGGTCTCCGAACCAACAGAGAATGCGGCAACTGTACTGCTGGGTAGGGTGGATGTACGTGGATATTTGAGGAGACAAATGAGCCGGAATGTTTGTAGATGAGGTGACAGTGGAACAGGCCATAGAGATGGAATGTTTGTCTGTGAGGTAACAGAGGAACAGGCCATAGAGATGGAATGTTTGTCTGTGAGGTGACAGAGGAACAGGCCATAGAGATGGAATGTTTGTCTGTGAGGTAATGGTCAAACAGGTAGAGATGGAATGTTTGTCTGTGAGGTAACAGAGGAACAGGCCATAGAGATGGAAAGTTTGTCTGAGGTAACAGTGGAACAGGCCATAGAGATGGAATGTTTGTCTGTGAGGTAATGGTCAAACAGGTAGAGATGGAATGTTTGTCTGTGAGGTAACAGTGGAACAGGCTGAACGGGTCTATTTTTTTAAATTACAGTGGAACATGCTGTAGTGATGGAATGTTTGTCTGTGTGGTAAGCTGTAGAGATGACATATTTGTTTTGCGATGGTGGAAGATGATGTATCAATCCCCCCCTCATTTCCCTGCTTTCACTGGGTACAAAACTGGAGAACACTGGTACACACATTCTGTAAATTAGAAACAACAGAGAAAATAATGTTTGGAAGAAATGTATATTTATTTTGTATTTTATAGATTTTTTTTTTTTTTTTTTTTTAAAGATTGTTTTATATTCCTGAATTATAACAGATTGATAGTTTTTAGCCTGGTCTAAATACAAATATTTCAAGGGAAAAATTCTAAATGTAGTAATGAACAACAAATGTTATTGAGGAAAAAAATGATTATTAAAGATGGAAAAACCCCAGCATTTGGGAAATGTGTGTTCTTTGTTCTGAACTGTTTTATTTGGCTGGTATGGACATGTGAAAGCTACATCTCCCCTTTAGCTGCAGTCTGCCTAACCTGCTGAGGTGGTTAATACTGAGAATTATGGGATCACTTCAGGCTGACTCTTTCTGTCTCGTCATAGGCATGCATTGAGGAATTTGCCATCGCCACAAAACATCTCTGGCAGACGTGTATGTACTTATGTAAATATGGAAGTAGCTGAAACCGAGTAACTAGCTCTCTGCATCTGGCCGTGTGATCATCCCCTTACAGCTGATTGGCTACACAAACCATTGCATTCCTCACCCATACTGGTTCCCCAGCTCATCAACGCAAAAGAGAACCAAGTTCACAGCTGACCTACTTGATTAAATAAGTGCTAATAAATAAATACCATTCAGACAAGTAAGCATGCAATTAGGGCTAGCAAAACGGGTTGTATCACTTGTGCTACATTCACATGACATGTGGGAATCAACAACGAGAAAGATATCCTGTAGGCCATTTTAACCTGGAATGACACCGGGTCAAGGCAGTGACGTATCTGCGCATTGGTGCCCGACCAGAACTAATCAGCTCCACAATTATATGGCTAGTTCACTGGCATTTGGCACCAATGTGTTCATACATCACAGTCTGAACTAACCCTGTGTTATTAACCCTGCATTAAAGGAGCCCTGACGATGAATTGACATCTCAGGGTTCAGTCCGCTCCAGAGCCCTAGAGCTGTCAGCCTGATGATAATAATTATAATAATAATAATGCTGCTACTGCTAAAACTAGTACTTACAGTAATGAATAACAACTGCTGTGAATGTACAGAGGTATCGCATTACATCTCGAAGGGGAGGGGCTTCCCTGTGACCCACAGGTGAGACACGAGACGTTTAACAGACCAGGATTAATACTCTCATGCACAGCATTTGCATTAACAGTAATACATTTTTACAGATATATTTTTATATAATAGCAATAAAGGACCGTCCAAGGTTTTCTTGTGATAAAACTTTGATAAAAGTGCATCTTCTATATTCTTAGTTTAACATGTCATTTGAAAGAGACCACCATGTGCAAATGTGTAATTTGGTCTAGTCACAGCTGATAAAAATGATCCCATACCACTCCAGGCAAACATTCAGACAGAGACCGGAGATGTGTTCAGTCATGAGATTTTATTCCATTCAATGTTCTGCAGGTTGAATTTCTGCAACAATGCAGCAAAGTTCTCTCAAAACAGAAACAGGAATGGGGAGAGGGCCTTTTGTATTCGCACCGCATATTTTATTATCCACAGCTGTGAATGTGTGAGAGCTGACAAAACTGTTCTGCATTATAGTGCCATTACTATAGCCTGTGTGACAACTCAAAAGTCTACTCACACTCTGTGCTGGGATGCCAGAAGTTAAGAAGTATGTGTAGGCCAGTTTTTTGCTGCTCATCACACTTTGACAACTGGGTTCCAGAATGGGGTTATTTCAGAAGGCTCTTCATGACCTGGGTATTCATAAGCTTAAACTCATAACATTATACTTTCTATCTTTAATATATAGTAATATATGATAGTTGTATAAATATATTTATATATAAATACTATCATATATTACTACATTCCTTAAAGATCAGTTGTACCCCAATTCTGCCACAACAATACCCAACTTTCGCCCCATCAAAACAACACACAAAACAATTGCATACAAGCCTTTCACAAAAAGCATGTTTATGAAAATGGCTTAAGAAATAGACCTAAGAAAACAGAAATCCCCCTATAGCATTTCAAATAAAATGGTCGGACCATTAAAAGCTTGGATAGGTAATGCTTAAAGAATGCATTCTTTATTTAAGGAGCCGAGCTTATAAGTGCAATCGCTGAACAGTCTAGAGCAGTTTCAGTCTCGATAATGGAATGGACACTGAGCAAAACATGACATTAATTGCATCTCCTATACAACATCAGTACTCACCAACTGAACAATTAAGGACCTTCCACTTAATCCTCCTTCATGAGTACACCCGTTATGCTTTACAAGCGTGTGCTTAACAATATCTTATCCTTTAACAAAACGGATTACAAACACAAATCATCTTAGCAATTAAAAAAAAAACATTTTTTAAGCGTTGGCTGACTGTGTGCACCCTCCCGGATTGACGCAGGGTGTCTCAACAACGGGACGGGCCCACAATCATGACTGGGCATTCTGAATTGAGGAACGAAAAGAATGCATAATAAAAAAACAGAACAAATAAAATTTAGTGAAAAGATGAACATAAAGTGCCAGAGGTTCTGTTTTGCGTTTTTCAGAGCCTGAGACCTGGTCAGCACCCCTTGGCCACGAACCATAGCAGTTATGGTGCAGGGCAGGATAGTGCTAAGGCCAAGGCTCAGGACTGGACAGTTGAATTGCCCTTGCTGTAGACCTTCACACCCAAATTACTTCATGTAAATATTCAGCCATATAAATAGATATGTAAACGGTAAGCTTACGCTTATCAAGAGGAGGTCTTCCTTTAGGTAAGGCTAAGGGTGTCAGCTACGCAGATGATAATCCTGGGGAACATGGCTAATGTGTGGATTCGTGTGCCTCAGTGCAACTCAGAGCTCCCTTGATGGCACAGTGGTCTGGTCTTGAATGCAGAATGAGGCGGCTGGGCTGCAGCCTGGAAGAAAGCTGCTTTTACATTCAAGAGTCTGGACAGGAAGAGGAATGCTGAGGAGCGCTGGCTCAAAGACGGGGCTTTGCACACATGAGCTCCAGAGCAGTGAGTACGTCTCGGCTTTTAACTCCCCCGCCCCACAATGGGACAACACGAAGGTTGTCAGAAATGGCCCCCTTCCAAAGTCCTACCAGAATATGTCAATTCCCCCTCTTCCTTTTTGAACTTATACAGAAGCCCTATGATGACATAAAGGATAGTCAAGATATGAGCAGGAAACAACGAACAGCAAAACAGCAACTGGGGCTGGCGGGGTTGTGGCAAAATTCCCCCATCCTCGTGCAGAGCCTGTCTATCAAGCTCATCCCCTTCTAAAAAACTGCCCATAAATTAAGTCTCCATTCCAAACCCCAAATCGAGCCAATTTTGTTTCGCTCCACGGGGATACTGAGGGCAGTGATCCAATGTTAACACTCTAGAGAGAAGCTTTTCTCGACTTGAGAAACCGATTCTGCGCCACAGCAACAGAGCTTGGGCCTCAAAACTCCTTGATGACCCGGAAGTGATTGTCGATGGAGGCGGGCTCGTCCTCGAAGTGCAGGGTGTTGGCGAGATGTGCCCCCAGCTCCTCCAGGGTCCGCACGAAGCGCCGGTGCTCGCGGCCCACCCAAGCGCGCATGGGGTCGCGCACCTCGTAGGGGGTGACGTGAGCGTGGAGCGCCACCCCGCTGGCCGTCAGCTCCTTGAGCGCCCGCCGGTCCGTCACCCACGTCTCGCTGCCCCCGGGGTGCCCTCCGTCCAGCCAGTACATGTCCGTCACACTCCCCAGGAAGGGGGCCAGCTCAGGGTCGACCCGGGCCCCTGCCAGCTCGTACACAATCTGGTTCAGCACCACACAGCCCTTGCTGAAGGCCACCAGGGCCAGGGAGAAACCCGGCGGGGGGAAGGTGGTGGCGGGGGCCAGCAGACCGGCACGCTCCATGCCGTGGCTCAGCAGCGCCCTCAGGTGGCGGAGCGCCCCGTAGTCGGGTGAATGCTCGGGCGCCCCGAACAGGTTGCTCTCCACAAAGTTGTGGTAGCAGCTGAACTTGTGCAGGTACATCCGGGACGCCCGCACCACCCATATGTGCCGACCAGGGAACCGGTGGCCCAGAATCAGGGCCACCCGCTCCAGGCTCCAGCACTGCCACTGGGCGCCCTCTGGCTGCAAGCTCATCTCCTGCTGGAAGTTCTACAGAGACAGGGAGACAGAAGGGGTTGTGTGTGTGTGTGTGTGTGAAAGAGGGAGATTGTAAGTGAGAGAGAGAATGGATGGATGGAAGAAAGCTGTTCAGATTTGGCGGTTACCGCACGTAACGTTAACCCCGTCGTTTACATCCCTATGCTTTGAACTTTTCATTTCGCAAGCGACTTCGCACCGTCCTTTTTCTCATTGCAATCTTTCACCCTAGTGCTGGTCAAAATCGATAGTGTCAAATAGACCATTAGACTGGTCTTGTTCATATCAAGTAAAAGGGATCATCTATTTGGACTCCAACACTGATCATTTCAGTTCCTGCTCGATCATCTTCATAATTGCGTGACGCACATTTAATTACATAGGACTTATTTAAACCTAACGTTATATGTAACTAATCCAACCATGCAGTAATAGCAAGAGGCTGTTGCATCTTGGGTGTCATCGACAGGGTGGTGAAGGTAAACAAAATTATTGAGCCCAAGTCATTCAAATCATTACACATTTGCACATTTCCAAGGAGGTTGCATGCAGTTTCTCCCAGGCTCAAGTTCAGGACCTTTTATTTATCCCAGAAACATATCTAACCCTGCTTTTGCATGCTGGCGTGACTTTTTTATATCTAGCCTTTGGTGATTTAGTACCGTGTTTTTGTAAACAAATTATAGGGCACAAATAACAAATACAGCTCATACACCTGCAGCTCTTGAATAGACAATTTAAGCAATATTCAAGGAATGTAAATATATCTGACTGCTAATTGGACAGGCTCAGGCATTAAGCACTTAATCAGTGTATGACCTGAAAAGAGAAGAGATTCAACAAACAATAACATTTAATGACAATTCCAAAACGCATACAATACTATGCTAATGTATTTGAGTTACAATAAGCCTAATAATTTACATAAAGATAAACTGGTGAATTTGCCAGATTTGAAATACTACTACTACTACTACTACTAATAATAATAATAATAATAATTATATATATATATATATATATATATATATAAATCAATCATCAAACTCAAAGTGCTTTATTTCATATTTCCCAAATGAGAAGTGGCGCAATTCTCTGTACTAACATACTCTCAGCTGGATACAGATGGTTACTGAGAGTACTTTTATGCATCCGTATAACCATTTGACAGTAGAAGTGAAAGTATATGCGTGTACAGGGTGCTTCCAGGACTGGTGGAATGCATCATCACATTGTCCAATAAATGCATTGCAAAAGCAAGACTGGGACCAAACAGCTTTATACACTTGTATGCACCGTATCATGCATCAGATTGATTGCATAAAGTATTGTGGATTCGAAAACATTGTATTTTTAAAATGGGACACCAGCAGCATTCAATTCAACTAAAAGTAAAAACTGCATTTTTAAAATGGGACACCAGCAGCATTCAATTCAACTAAAAGTAAAAACTGCAAAGACCCCATTATGTAGTCAAGTATAGGGATTTGAAAGCAATTCACCTCTTTCCATGGCTATGCATGGCATAGACATAGAAATCCCTGCATGCAGATCCTTTTGGTATTCAGTGATGTGCCCTGAATTTACAGGGCTGGGGTGAGGGACAATGTGCCCATTCATTGGATCTTGGGTCAGGGGCCACCACAAGGCCCCACGTACTCACAGCATCCCTGAAATACTAACATCCCCTGGGAATATTCAGACCCTCTGGGAATACTAACACCAGGACCATCGTGCCCCGCCCCCAATTGGGCCCTGTCCAATAGGAAAACTCCTTCAGACCACACACACACACACACACACACACACACACACACACACACACACACACACACACACACACACACACACACACACACACACACACACACACACACACACACACACACACACACACACACACACACACACGCTTCTCCATCAACACACATCATGTCAAGGCACACGCCATTTAGCAACAGCCTCGTCATCTTTAGTTACCAAAAATATAATTCAGAGTAGTCCAAGATTAGTCTTAATCGCCGTCCTCCGAGGTCAGGGATTAAGATGTTAAGATTTGGCGGGTTACTGCACGTAACGTTAACTCCGTTGTTTACACCCTAATGCTTTGAACTTTTCATTAAGCAAGCGACTTCGTACGGTCCTTTTTCTCATTGCAAGATCATTTACAATGATGGAATATTTCACCCTAGTGCTAGTGTTGGTCAAATTCGATAGTGTCAAATAGACCATTAGACTGCTCTTTAAAGTTTTTACAGTAAATTAATCATCTAGTGTGACCGAACACTGATCATTTCAGATCAATTACTGCCCGATTAGCTTCAAAATTGCGTGACGTTCAATACGCACATTTAAGTACAGGTATGGTATTTAAATATAAATATATGCTATTTAGCAGATGCTTTTATCCAAAGTGACTTACAGTAAGTAGTGAATGCATAAATTTTTCAGTACATGTGGTATTTTTTTTTTTTAAAATTCTATCAAATATAAAGAGGGAAATGTATAGTAGTATCCACGAAAAATACGCCTTATCAATTTCAAAAGTACTCCGCTCTCCAACCCCCTCCCCCTCAATGATTGCTGATTGAGAAGGAACACTCACTGATTGAGAAGGAACACTGGAAAGATTTAGGTCTATCATTGTTTTTCTTTGTAATGTTTATTTATTTTAGTGTTATGTTGTTTAAACAGGTGTTTTAGCTATATGGCTAGGTTTACATTTATTACCTTATAGAGATGTTTTCTTTATATAGGCCTATTTATTGCTTTTTAATTATTCATTTAAATTATTTATTGCATGTGTTTTATGTTTTGTTATTCCTGTTCCTGGAATAAAGATTGAAGACTAGGGTCTATGTGATGTCTGTGTGAATTGCTGTTGTAGAGAGGGTGATACAATCTGTAGAGCATGAACCATGCCACACTTAGGAAGTGTACATACTGGAAAGGTATGATCTGTTTGAATGCCATTAAATTGCATCCTTCCTAACTTTCTTTCTCAAAGAAACCACTGATCTAATGTGACTGAATTGGTCTAAACAACTGAACACTGACTGACTTGCATTACTACATCAAATCTGTGGTTTCTTCATGGAATAATGTGTCTCAGTAGAATTTAAACAGGTCCCATGCTATGAACATAGTGTGTGATTGTGGATGGCGGCGGTGTGGCAACATCGGGGTGGGAACAGTGCGTGTCGGTGGGTTGAGGGCCCTTTTTTTTTTGCTTGAGCCCCTGCCCCCCAAAACGTCTGTGCACGGCCCTGGTCCCAGTGGGAATTGAACCCACAACCTAAGCGTTGCCAACGCCGTGCTCTACCAACTGAGCCACACAGAACCACAGCTACCTACAACGATCTATCGCTGTATTAATGCACTGATCTCTTGCGCGAACTATGATGTTCCTACCATGTACTAATGCACATCTTGTAAGTCGCTCTGGATAAAGGCGTTTGCTAAATGTTTAAAATGTAAACGTAAATGTAAGTACATATGATTTATTTACATATAACAAATCCAACCATGCAGTAATAGCTAGAGGCTGTTGCATCTGAGCGTGTACTAAATAGCTTGTGGCTTCTAGTTGTGCTTACATATTGTCAACTAAATATAACTAGCTCTCGTTGCAAAGAGGTAAATTAATTACATAGTTGAATACTACATTTGTATTATTTTTTTATTATCGTACATACCATTTAATATAAACAATATATCAAGGTTTAGAATACCTACATGCAATTGTATTATTATTATCATTAGGCTACATAGATAAACAATGTTACTTTTGTCAATAGCACAAATGCTACTTTTGTGAAAGATGAGTAATTACTTTAAATGTGACAAAAGACGTGTAGTTAGCTCTGAAAGTAGTTATTAAAACCAGCACATACAACTACTCCAGACTGTCTATAGTACGCACATTTATCTCAATTTGTGCAGCGGTGAAAAACGTCACCACACATGGATAAAGCCTACGTATCTTGCTAGCTTACATGAAATATGCTACCCTACTAGCTAGCTGGCTGGCTGAATAAATAAAGTAACTAAATAGCTAACTGACTAATGCTAAATAACCTAACGTTACATCAAATAAAGGCTAAACCATGGGGCGACGTCAGGCGGGGCCGGCTAATGTGATAACACAATTACGCAGGCGAGCGATTAACTGCTAGACGCAGTAGCTAGCTATACTCCATATAGCCACCGTTGCATTGCAGACGGGATAAGCACTGTTGACAACGGGATGCTCGAAGCCTGGTGAATCGGCGGCGCGTCTCTAACCTGGATGTCTCCTGGGAAAAACACTACGTGCTGACTCCCGTCCTCGGCGGCCTCTGTACCAGAGCCACACAGGCTCTGAGCTCCAGCTGGACTGAGCAGCAGCATGTCGTTGACTCGGTGCGGCTCGTACCCCGGGACGTCAGCGAGCCGAAGCAAGCGAGGAGGGCTCCCCGTGCGTGAGTCCCCAGTTCCGCCTAGACACAGCCCCGGAAATTCGGAAGATCCAGCTACGGCGCTCATACTCCTTGCTACGGCTATTAGGGAGAGACCAGCAGCTATGGCTCGGATGCTTGACATGGGCGCCAGAGACGGATTACTCGTAATGTCGGTACTTTGAGAACCATCCATGTACTGAGGCCACCCTCCCTTGAACATAAACCAGGCAATAGCGACATCTGCTGTTCAGTTCAAAATTAAACATTTCCTGGTTTAGTTTTGTCATCGTTAAGAGTTATTTAAGTAATTTAGCATTCTAATATTCAATGTGACTGGTTGTTTGTTCATAGGTATGTTTTAAGAAACCACCCTTCCTCTGTATATAAAGTGATTTTCAGTAAACAAGAGACGCTTTGTAGCAAGGTATAAACCCTAAGCATCCACTAGAGGCGCTACGATATTGAGTAGTTATGGTGTGCGCATGCGTAGGCTTGTCACACGAGTTAACCGCAACAACCGCCCGCTTCTATGTGCCTGCTAGTAATTCAGAATCACCAGAACGCAAGTACGTATCATTTTATAATACTCTACTACCGTAACTTGCATGCTCATGAACGACATCTGCAACTTTTAGTTCTGCGTGCATTATGTTTTCCCAATAACAAGTGCATTCGCTTGTGTTTGTATTCTCAAGAGTTCTCAATTGGAAAACAAGACAGGTTCGCTATCTCTAGACTTTGTACTGTTGTGTAACCTTAAAGTAGAAAAATAACTATTGGCCAGACACCTGATGAATCATACGAAAGCTATGAGCCGTTAGTGAATAAATCCGTAGTATTTGAGGACCATGCAGTCTTCGTGTAAAACATACATTTTACATCTGAATATTAGATCTAAAATAAGAACATTGCTACATTGTTTGTGCGCATTCATTTTCAACCAGGAATGCAGGGAACCGTAAGGTCACTTAAATTGCGTCAAGGGGGCCATACAACACACCAATAAATAAATGCATAAGCAAATCATACCATGAATGAAAATAAATATTGTAAAATCCCCACACTGACAAGGAAAGATATGGTATATATGCAGACAGTATTTGTGATACAAATACGGCTCCATGGCTAGCTTTGATGCCCGTAGAATTGACAGAACTGTTCATATGCAATGCATTTCAAAATCATTGTTGGTTTACAAAGATCACAGCAGCAATAAAACCACAGACTGCATGTAGAATTTGTAAGTAGTCCAGGCCTTTACTTAATGAAGTAGCTATAAGCCAGGATTCAGTGTCTTGGAGTAAAATATGTAGGCCTGGATAATGAAGAACAGTTATAGGACATGCAGGTGTGACTATGCAGAGCAGAAGTATAGCACAGTTGAACTTGTGACCAGGCTTGTATCCTAGGTGTGGGGGCTGGTGCAGGCATTGCGGTTGTATCCTTGAGCAAGGCACTTAACCTAGATTGTGTTTAGTAAATATTAGCCTAAGTGTGTAAAAGGTAAGAGTTGTAAGTGGGCCTGGATAACAACATATTCTAAGCCAAGGGTCCCCAACCCTCGTTCTGAAAAGCCACAGGGACTACTGTCTTTTGTTTTAACCCTAAAGTCAGCAACCAATTTAGACCAATAAACAAGCTCAGGTGAGGTAACTGTGCAACCAACTGCTATAATTAATCGAATGAGTGCTGATTAACAACAAAGCAGACCCTGTGGTTCGCCAGGACCATGGTTGGCCACCCCTGTGCTAAGCAGATACATATAAAAATGCTCACTAGAGCAGCATTAGATGGGGCCTCTCTGAGGTCTGGGGTTTTGGACATGAGTGATTGGGCCCTCATTCTGTATATATGTCACAGATGTCCTCTGGTGTTGTGGGGCAGCGCCTCGTTGCCTGTTTGCTCAACATCTCTGAGGCTCGGAGCAAAGACATTGTGGAGAAGGTGGCACGAGCAGCCATTTTCGACAGCAATGGTGAGGTTTAATCAAGCATGAAATGAAGGTTGTGATATTTATTTGTACTTTATTTGATCTATAAAACTTTATTTTAAGTTTTTAGCCATCCATTGAGAATGCTCTTAATTCCTTTCTTTAACTGTATGTCATCAATGTCATTTTAACTGAATTGTGTTATTTTTGATGGACCTTTTTTTGAAAAGTGCTTTAAACATAATGCATGAAAAGAGCTTCATAAATAAAGTTAGGAATAATAATATTCACAGCATACTAAACCCCTCCATATGTTACCCACTGTCTGTATCTTTGACTATGTTGTCAGGAGGGCAGCGAGAGGGGACCACTGTTCTCAACATCTTCAATGACCATGATTATAACCGCTCCGTCATTACCATTACAGCCACTATCGAAAGCATCAGTGAGTCCATCCCACCACACACTTTTCTACCCATTTCTTCACTTTCCCCTCTTTTTCTCCCAATGGGAATAGCTGATTATAATATGCTCTGGCTCACAACCACTGTGTCACCCACAACTGTGCATAGAGCAGTGTAGCTCAAGCCAATGTTGTACTCCTCTGACACTCACCTTTAAGCTAGTGGCCATCTTCCAAACTGCAGGCTGCACAGCGAACTGCAGGAGAATTAGCACTGATCGGAGAGGCGAATCCTTCAGTAATGACAACTGGTAACCTGTATATGCCTGGAGAGTAGCTGGGGGGGTTAAGCAGAAGTAACCCTGTTCAACCTGAGCCCAAGAGCTACCCTGGTGGGACAAAGCCATCTATATCCTATTATGGACTTGCTTTCAGCTATTGACAAAAGCATGACTCTAGCACTAGCGATGTCTTAAGGCTATAGGCTACAGGGCTTATCCTGAGCTCCTGATGAGTGTCTTTACTGACCGAGTGTCTCTCGTGGCCCGGCATGCACTTTTGAGGAGTTAGGATCAGAAACATGGGATTGGTTGACCTCCACCATTACTCAATTTGATGGGTCTGATTTCAGGTTTATTTTTGAGGTATTCATTTTTGGTTGTTTCAGGGGAAGCTGTGCTTTCGGCGTGTGAGAAGGCCTGTCAGCTGATTGACATGCAGAGCCACACGGGAGACCACCCCTGCATGGGAGCTGTGGATCTGGTGCCCATATATCCCCTGGGGGAGGTGGTGGGGTTGGAGGAGTGCGGGAAGGAGGCGAGAGGTGAAGGGGTGTATCTAGGAAGAGTCAAAGTGTGTGCCTATCTATGGGTGCCCGTGTGTTTATCTGTGGGTGTCCGTGTGTGTGTTTTTGTCTACAGGTATATATATATCTGTGTGTGATGTGTTTAAATATATATGAGCCTGAATTTTATACACACACAAATAAAACACACACACACACACACACACACACAGACACAAATAACACTTAGAATAGAATAGAATGTTAGGGGTAACTGTGTTGTGGCATGTCTGTGTGTGTGTGTGCCCATGCCCATGCCCGTGCCCCATTGGACAATACATCCTCACTAACTCAGGCTCTGTCTGCACAGCGTTGGCTGTCACCCTGACCGAGAGGATCCCAGGGACCAGCGCATTCCACTTCGGTTTTGCCGATTCACCCCGGCACCGTGGCCTGGCCCAGAGGCGCAAGGAGATGGGCTGGTTTCGGAAGGACATGGATATGGAGACCATTAAGCCGGATGTGGGGGGAAAGCTCAGGAGGAGATACGGCCTCACAGGTCAGCTAATAGGGGTATGAATATTTGTGATTCTTGATTTTTCTGGGAAATGTTTTAAAAATGTGTGAACTGTTCGATTGTGGTTTGTGCCAATGCATTATTATTAAAGAATATAATTTAGGGATTTTTTTTATATAGTTTATTTTATACAATCTCTTTTGTTCATCTTTATCAAGGGTGTGAATAAAAATGGACTATACATTACATCTTCCCCTCTCACTCTCTCTCTCAGCCTCGTTGAATAGGTCTGCACTCACTGACCTTGTTTCTGTCACGAGACACAAGTCGTGAGACTCAAATACATACAAGAGGCGCCCGACTTAAGACGTTAGCGTTTCTTTGAATACTTAATGACATTTTGGTTGCTAGGTCTGCTTCATCAGTGCGATGTGTTCCTTAAATAAATTACAGGTGCTACAATTGATGCTGCGAACAGGTACAAGATAGACAGTTGGACACAGCTGTTACAATCATTCAAGATTAAAGCAGTTGATTAAAAATATCATGACCTTTAAAACAGGACTGTGAGAAAGGTACAATGTAAAGTATCATATTTTCGAGCAATATGAATTGCAGCACAGTAAAGAAATGCTCTATAATTAAAATGTGACGAGAGACTTGGCACTTGGTTGGTTATTTTGCCATCAGGATCTCACCACTTTGAGGCTCCAAAACATGTCAGAAGTGAGTCATAAAGGTGCAGCCTTTTGAAAACAGGTGTGGACTTTTACATTTAAAAAAATAATAATTGTATTTTTCCCCCCCAAAAAAATGCAATTTTTCTCCCAATTTGGTAGCCAATTACCCGCTGTGCTTAGTTCAATCCCCCTTCCCTCATAGTTCGCTGCCATAGTCCTGTGATCGGCAGTGACAAGGGCAAAGCGCTGCCTCCTCTGAGACAACACTCGTTGTGCCGCCGACTGTAATTCCGGTACCCCAGAACCACTCCTGTGCGCAGCGAACTGTGTGTGTCGGCTTCCCTCCCCCTCCCTGGGGCGGACAGCCAATTGCCGCCCCGATGGCACTCCCGACCAGAGCCGGGAATTGAACCCCGGTCGCCGTGGCCAGTGTCGGACGTTGAAACCACTAGACCACGCGGGAGGCACAGGTGTGGACTTCTGATGCTGGAGCCTGTTGTAATGTGTGAGAGGCCTTTCAATGCAAGATACAGAAAGCGGGGCATAACCAGAGCATAATTTACACTGATTAATCAAGTCTGTGGTTTCTGAGGTTATTAACCATGAAGTTTCATGATACTGCAACATGAATTTGCCCATGAAAAGGCCGACTTGGCCCATACCCGAAGACGTCAGGTCAGGTCAGGGCCTGGCCCGGACCCAATAAGCAAGTGTATCGTTTGGGCCCGAACCTGTCAAAAGCCTGACTTCTCGCAAACCAATCCAACAAAAGCCTGACTTCTCACAAAAGATTGCATTGTCATGCAGCGAAGTGTGCTTGCAGCAAGACTGTGTGTTCGTGCCTGCGTGCGTGCGTGCGTGCATGTGTGCATGTGTGGGTATTAGGGATCACGGTTCGGTACGTACCTCGGTTTTGAAGTCACGGTTCGGTACATTTTTGGAATAGCGGGGAAAAAAAAGATGCAAAACATAAAATTGTTTTTCATTTATTATGAACTTTGTAAACACTGGCTAATTGCCCATAATTTACTGAACAAAGTAATGCACATATCTGTCTTTATTAAATAAATAAAAAATGTCTGTCAATACTGCTGCAACCGCACACAAAAAGAAGTTCAGCACGTGCTTTAGTGGTTAAAGCAAGATTGTATTTGTTCGATTCACAGCTTGTACCGAACCGAAAGTCCTGTACCGAATGGTTCGGTACGAATACCTGTACTGTTCCATCCCTAGTGGGTCTATTATGTATGGAAGGCGAGAGCAATCAGCGTGAATGGATGAACAAAGACAGAAATCTAGTGGATTGCGACAATTTGATGAATAAATTGCGGTTGAGAGAAGTGGTTCTCAATCCTGGTTCTGGAGACCCCGCAGGGTATGCTGGTTTTCGTTGTTACTGAGCACTTAATTTATCAATGAAAGTGGTTGATTACATAATGAACTCACCTCACCTGGTTTCTTGTGTCTAAATTTGTGACGATGCACCACCAATAAAAACAGAGGAGCCTCTTTACAAAAATAAAAACCATTTAAAAAAGAATCCCAAACCAGGGATACACAGTCCATTTGCACACCTTGTCAAGACTCATATTGATTCACCTTCAGTAGCCACACATCCTGCACTTAAATAGCCTAAATTGGCTCAGTTGGAACTCATGAGGCAATCACTGGTTCTGGCATTCACACAATCACATTCAATTACACAGTCAAATGAAATGGTTGGTGTAGGTCAGGGGTGTCCAATCTTATCCGAGAAGGGCTGGTGTGGGTGCAGGCTTTTGTTCTAGCCCTGCACTAAAACACCTGATTCAACTAATTCACCAATCATGGTCTACAATCAAGACCTTGATTAGTTTAATCAGTTATTTAGTGCTGGGCTAGAACAAAAGCCTGCACCCACACCGGCCCTTCTCGGATAAGATTGGACACCCCTGGTGTAGATCAACTTGAGAGATTTGCAAATTGAACACAGTGAAAAATATCCTGTACATTTGACAAACCTGCAATTATTAAATGAACAGCCATTCCAATTAAAAATGGTTTGACAAATTTAAACATTTGGCACTTAGCGCTCCTAGTCAACGATGTGCACTTTAAATGATAGGCGGACGCTCATCCTTCACAAAATGGTTGCTGATTTTAAGGTGAAAACAAAAACAAGCATACCCTGCAGCTCTCCAGGACCAGGATTGAGCACCACTGGGCTGAGAGTGTTGTTCGTGGATTTCAGCTGGTGGCTTTAGCCTAGCTAAAACATAACGCTTATTAAAGCATGTCAAAAATAGACTACAAGAGGAGAACAGGGGGACAGGGGCTGGGGCTGTGGGTGCGTTTGTGCAGTGGGCGCAGCCACACAAATGAATAAAGGAGGGATTAGACAGACAACTCAATACATTACTATGTAATATGTACTATGTACAATACATTACACTACGACCGATATTACAATAATATTGCATTCAGCTTATTTGAAACCTTAAGCCTAGCCAAAACATAATGCATGGGCTAAAAGTGTATGACCAACAATAGGCTAATAGGCTGAGGAAACAGGAGAGAGAGAGCGGGAGCCTGAGTCTGGCCCGTATTCATTCTTGAAAATGATGTCTGGCTCAGCCCAAACTCGTCGGGACTCAGTCTGGCCAAGAATCAAAGCTCTAATCAGGGCCCGTATTCATGAAGCGTCTGAGTAGAAGTTCTGATCTAGGATCAGGTTTCCCCTGTCCAGATCCTAACCTCATCCATTATGATTAAGGGCATGCATTTTTCACCACCTCTCTCAGGAAGCTGCAGTTCCTTTCTGATCCTCAAGGTGCTCTATTTTAGGCATTCTATTTTCAGTAATTAGTGGCAATTACTCAAATGAACATGACCAATTATACAATTAAGTGCCAATCTGAGTGTTGGTGCAAGGGCGCAAGTCCACAAATTGACGTTGTTTCATCTGATGGACAGGTTTTTACACCTCTATGACAAGTCATGAAAGAAGAAACAACAAATTATCTAACAATGATTAAATTCAACACCAATATATCAAATATTGTGCTCTCTTAACTGAATTTTAAGGCATCCCATCAATAACAATTTTGTTCTTTATATTTTAATTTTGCTTTTAGGCTGTCAAAAAACCTTTTTCCATTTGCTTCCGATTGTTTTGTTTTTTATAAAAAAAAATCAGTTGTTTCTGATATTTTTTCCCCATCTTTTTCCCAATTTAGTAGCCAATTGCACCCTCTCAGACCGGTCGTGAACAAGCGATGTGCCGCCTCCGAGTCGGCATTCGCAGAGCTGTCGACTGTTTTTCCGGTACATCGGAGCCACTCCTATACGCAGCAGTCATGTCGGCTTCCCTCCTCCCTCCCTGGGGTGGACAGCCAATCGCTCCACTCAGCGGCACTCCCGGCCAGAGCCGAAGCTGGCGCAGCCGGTGGAATCAAACCCTGGTCGCAGTGGCCAGCATTGGACGTTGTAACCACTAGACCCCTCGGGAGGCCCCGCTCTCAATTGTTTAAACTTTCAAGTTTGTGTGGTTTAAAAATATCCGCCCACTAATTTCAGCACATCAGTTTCTTTGCAAAATTCTTATTTTTTTAATTAATGGTTAAATCACCACCAGGCCGTTTCGTAGGCTTGAGAAACTCTGAAACACATTATCAGCAGGTAATGGCCTCCCTCTGGTGGTGAGTTTCGTTAGTGCATGCGCAGGCTGCACACTGTGCTTGGAAAGGTTGCACGAAAGAATAGGTCGTGGGAGACAATTTGAAAAGGCCACATAGGAGAATGTAAAATTTGTCTTGCAGGTTTGCAAAGACTGCGCCGTTATCTTCGACTTCTGACATGTTTGGCCCCTCATACATCTTCATTCCCAGGACATTACTCTGTTTTACATTTCTGTCTGTTTAGTATTTACTGTAGTTCTTCTACTGCTGATACTGCTACTGCTCAAAGTCGTACTATTACTTCAGCTGCAAGTGGCATAAACTAATGAACATATTTGACAAAGTCTATTCAAGGGTCGTGAATGCCAGGTTTTATGCTTGTCTGCACAGCAATTTGTATTTTTTAGTATTTTGTCAAACATTGAAAACATGCATTTGATGGCAATTTTTTAAAAGTAATTGCATTTGGCATATTGAGGGTGTGGCCTAGTACACATTTAGGGATTGATGCAACAGGGAATTTAATCATTTGGATATTAATACGTGGAATTTACTGCAAATTGTTTGTGTGCCGACCATGTTGTTTCAACTTAGCATTTGAATTTTACAAATCTGATTGTCTTAGTCCATAGATGCATACCAAGTTTTGTCTGTGTGTACAATGTGGTTACTGAGAATTTAGCGCTAGGTTTTAAAATAATTTAAATGAAATTAGATTTTTAATCCATTACAATGTGTCTGAGAGGCCCCTACTAATGTATAGTATAGGTATAGCTGCGGCCCGTCTGATCTACAACCTTCCTCGACACTCCCATGTCACCCCCCTGCTCACTACCCTCCACTGGCTGCCTGTTATAGCTCGCATCAAATTCAAGACATTGGTCCTAGCATACCAGGCAGTCAAGGGATCAGCCCCAACATACCTCATCAAGATCTTCAAACCCTACACACCTGCCAAACCTCTCCGTTCTGCTACTTCAGGACGCCTAGCACCTCCCCCCCTCCGCACCTGCGCTACCCGGTCACGTCTCCTGTCGGTTCTGGCTCCACGATGGTGGAATGACCTTCCTGTGGAAGTCAGAACAGCTGAGACCCTGGCCACCTTCAAGCGACGACTGAAGACTCACCTCTTCAGGGTGCACCTCTCCCCGTAGTCCGGTTTTTGTTAACTTAGGGACATAGTTGCTTAGTTTACACGTCTACTTGTTTATGTATTGTATTAGGCTTAGGCATTAGTGCTTTACTGCTACCTCTGAATTGTGGCTACAGATTTACCTACAGGGTCCTAGTTTAACTATGTGGTTGCTCCTAGCACCCAGGAATTGTACTTCCCACTAGGGTGGCTTTCAGCTAAACTGTTCTTGACTACGGTTAACACTTTGTTGTACGTCGCTCTGGATAAGAGCGTCTGCCATATGCCTATAATGTAATGTAATGTAATGTAATGTATAGGCAGTTTGGTATCGGCCCTTACCTGTAAAATAGCCACGGAAAAGAAAAATAACCATCATTTTACAGACAAAAACTATAGAGTTCCTGCATCTTCAGAGTTTGGGCCCTTCGTAACAATAATTCCATTATTACAGTAGTAATAAGTAACAGCAACAAGCACTACTACTCCTCCTCCACCTTCAGTCCCTCTATCCACCATGCCCTGCGTTTCTCCCAGTGTGTCTTTGACCTCCTCCCCCCTCCTCTCCTGCAGGTGTGGGCGCCAGCCCGTATGTGATGAACTGCAACGTGACGATCGACACACAGGACCTGGGCGTGGGCAAGCGGGTGGCCCGGGCGCTGCGGGAGTCCAGCCTCGGGGGCCTACCGGGGGTGCAGGTGCTCGCCCTGCCCCACGAGGGCGCTGTGGAGATTGCCTGCAATGTGGAGAGCATGCAGGGGGCCCCGCCTGAGGCGAACTGGCCCTCCTTCAGGATCCAGGGTGAGCGGTACTGCCACGCCCCTGCTTCCCTGATCTCCACCCGCGTGGCACAGCTGGCGGGGGAGCATGGCGTGGCAACAAAGGGCACTGCTCTGGTGGGGTTCACCCCCCAGGAGTGCAGGGCCCTGGCCGAGCAGGCGCTGGCGCAGGGCATCGCTGAGTTTTGGCGGGAACAGCGCAGGTTGCGCATGTGAAGAGGGATGGGTGTTTTTTCTCCCAATTGCGTGTGGCATGACGTTAAACTACAATATACGATCTTGGCTACTTAAATAATGATTATTCAGTATTGGATTTGGGGCATGGCTTTACACTGGGTACAGGGATGTGTCCCTGCTCTACTTTGACCAACTCATTTGTATATGATATGTGCCAGGCTCTGTGGTCTCCTATGTGTTTTACATTACAGTATTCTGTTTCTCACTGAAATATGACTGCCCACTTGACTCTCTTTACATCCATTCGTTTTTTTAATCTTACAATGTGTAAGTGTATAGACAAAAACCAAGTGGTTGCTACACAGTTCAATGCTGGGAATTATTGCCCCATATCATACAATAAGATAACAAGGGAATAATAGTCTCCTGTCTTGCACATGCACCCATCCCTCCCTGGTATACATTTATTGTTGTATAGCAACAGAAAACAAATCATAAAGCATTATTGTCACGCAACACAGATTTTATCTTATGTACCGGTACATGAAGTTGAGGTGTGCTTTTTTTGTGTCTTGTTTCCATCTTGTTGAGGGAAATACTGCTCCTAACTATATGGCGAAGTGTGCGACAGTTTCGAGAGCGTTATTTTTGTGTTTTTGCTCTTCACTGTAGCTGTGGCATATCACTCACCCCTTTTAACAGGAAGCTCTGCTTTTCTCACCTGAAACTTGGCCGAGCAGAACTGCCGAGATGTAACTTTCATAAACACGTCTCAGAGAATTGAGTGGCTCAGGGCATAGGGCAATTCACATCTTGTGCAACTCCCAATTGCGGTGCGGTGAGTTCACCGCTTTAGTGCTGGTCTTTATGATTAGGAAGAGCGTTTTTTTGTTTACATTTAAAAGTTGGCTTCATGTAAAGTCGTTTATATTTTAACCAGAGGGATTATAGTCAATGGTTAAACCCCTACTAAAGTAATTTCAAACTGACCATTCGGACAAAGGCTAGGAACAGGTTCGATAAATTGTACTGCAGTGCATTTAATCCAATAAGTTATACACACCAGCCTCTTGGATATAAAATGTATTGTGTTGTATATGCAAGTCCTTGAGGCAACAATCTGTAACTAACAGCACGCTTCTAAACGGTATAATATATAATATATGCCATTTAGCAGACGCTTTTATCCAAAGCGACTTACAGTAATGAATGCATGTTTTTCAGTATATATGGCCCCAATGGGAATTGAACCCACAACCTCAGCGTTGCCAATTCCATGCTCTACCTACCTACTGAGCCACACAGAACCACCATAGTATCACACAACCAGGGCATTCAGTGTCAAGCGCACTGAATTTATTAGTCATGAGTCACATGTGACGTGTAATGGCATGCCCTGAACAGAGGGATTGCACAGTCCATTGTGTTACAAGGTCGTGTGTGCAAGATGGCAGAAAGGGGACCTTGTCAGGAGGGCCGTGGCTAGGGCCTGGCTATTGGGCTATAGCTCCAGACCATTTTTGACCATTAATACATTTTTTTGAGTATATTATTGTTTGAGCAGTACTGATACAACCATGAACACTGCACTGCAAGTGTTAAATGTTGCCCACCCCCCTACTTTTCCCTTTATTTCAACTTTGTCACAAGTGCTAATGTCATAAATATGACTATAATGACATGTTAGTTGCATGGTTTACATTCAATGTACATTTACTACACAGCAAGTAAAATGATCGTTTATTATGTAAACTAGGTAATGGGCTCTGGACATTTGCAATGTCTAGTCACTCGCCTGCTTGTCAGTCACTTGACTGGGCATGAATTATAGCTTTGGGGCTCACTGTGGCCATGAACTGGTTGCAAGGGTAGGGTGAAAAGAAATATACACCTGCGAGAATGTTGGGGGTTTTACATTTTTTATTTCATACTAATCAAGTTAGCCTACCTGTAGAAATCAAACTACCACCTTTACTTTTCACACTCATTTCTGGCATGTTTTGGTCAGGGGGGATTGGCAGGGAAGAACAAAATGAAGCAGCAGTTTTGTAACTTCTTGAGATCAAAGTCAAATTCAACTCAAGCATTTCAAACAAGCAAAAGAAGAAAAAAAAGGATTCCTGAAGAAAATTACAGCAATGACTTATTTCATCATAAATTAAGAAATAGAAAGTGCATCAAGTGTTCAAGTAGGGTGAATAGTTTTTAGCAAATAGGATCACTCAGGTTGCGTAGGGTGGGGTTTGGAGGTGTGGCATTTCTGGTACAAGGGTGAGGGGTGGTTCTGTGCGTTTTACTGCGGGAGGGGGGGTTGGGGGTGGTGTTGCCTCAGTCTCATCTCTTTGATGCACGTCTTGGATCTCGGCCATTGCTAATGGTGACGGAGGGCTTGGGCGTGACAGCTGGGCCCCCTGCCGAGACCATGGAGGCTCCATTCCCTGGGACACGGCCGTTGGCCCTCCCCAAAGCCCCAAAACTTGGGTCCCGGGGTGCGGGGGAGGAGCTGTTTGTGGAGTAAGTCTGCAGGGAACCGTTTCCTGTAAGGACAGTGACAGTCAAAGGGGAAATGGCCTCACTTGTCAGGCCCATAACCTCTTACAGTACTATGAGCTTGACCAGGTTGACACTGATGTGCTTTGCCAATAAGCAAATGGTCAGTTACTTCTGACAAATGACATCGTTTAGGTGGGGCACCGATAGGAGGGGGTGATTCAATCAAACTTAAACACAAACCTATAACAATGCTGGTTAAAACTTCCTAGAACCGAACTGAAATTTAAAATCCAACTTCCTTTTAAGGCACTCTAATGTTTGGACTTGACTAGAAGAGAAACTGTATATTGAACAGTCCCCAACTGTGGATACCCAGTTGTAATCCTTATACAATATACAGCTTCATACAAATAGGCCTTCCTACCCCATACCATTTATCATTTTCTTTTTTTAAATGCCAATCACCACATGGTTCATTTGTATTCCTGATTTGAATTTAATTTAATCCAGGTTAACTTCGTTTTAAGACTGCTGGACAAAAATATTTAATTACCACGAAAGCGAAATGTAAAAAGAACTGGTAGGATCCAAGCTCCACACAAACCATCCAAATACAAAAATCGAATCAAGCCCTAGTCCTTTAAATGAACCCTTTCTATAGTAAAATGTATAATATTCCTTCAAGCGGGGGTCTCAAATCTTATCCAAAGGCGGCTGGTGGAAGTGCAGCCTTCATTCTAGTCCAGTAGTAAAACACCCGATGCAACAAATTACTGTCTGCATTCAAGGTGTTATATTACTTGGAACAAAAGCCTGTACCTACACTAGTCCATCTCAGATAAGACTGGATTGCCAGAGAGTTTACCACAATCTGATAGGCTGGGCAACCTGTGTCCACTTACCGGTCTGCGCAGAAGTACCTGAATTCTGATTGGCTGGGAAGTTTCCAAGCTGTTCAGTTTTGGCCTGTGGAGGACAGGACTTGGATTACAGACACCAACCTCACGACGAGCAAACAAATTACAAATAAATAAAACCACGTCAGGGCGAGGGAGCGTGCTACAATTAGCAGCTCATTTCAATACAGAATGGTTTCAATCAATATGTTGAACCACAACAGTGGTTGTGGCAGTGGGAGAATGAGGTGGAGGACATTGGGGACCTGGGGGACCTGGAGGGAAAACCTGGAAAGAGAGGGTCAGAGAGCGGGTGGGGGAAGAGACAGCGAGAGCAACTCCACGCTATTCTTGGCAAGGGAGCCTCTGCTATGAGAGGAATGTAATCAGCCCAAGCCATATGACGTGAGGGGGCAGGGGGCGTGTCTTGTTAGCCCGGGTTTACAGGGGATTGGGGGCAGTGCTCACCATTTTATTCTGTGGGTTGGGCTGGGCCAGCAGCTCTGGGTTTGGCTCACTGAAATTGGGCACTTCGGAGTACACCATGCAGAACCTGTGGGGAAGGGGGCAGAAGAAGCATGCAACAGGCGCAGGAGAAGCCACACCATCAAAAGACGTGAAGACCAGGACATCAGAGCATTTCATGCAGAAGAACAGAGTGCTGGACTATGCAGTGGGCATGTGGTGTAAAACAGACTACTACCCATGCAGGTTTAAACTATCATACCATTAAGGTTGGTCTACAAATCCTGGTGGTTGTAGGCCAACTGTCAAATATTTTAAATCACCACAATGGAATGAATTAAAAATAATTCAGATATTCAAAATCACAAATAGTGTGAAGCAAAGTTTAAAAAAGAAAAGAAAAAAAAGCCTTTCCAATGTATCCAAGAACATAGGGTTCCACAAGTAGAATGGTCAAATCACAAAAAATGGTGACAATGCCAGACAGTCATGACCCCTCAGAAAGAACAAAACACCCAACAGGAATGGAAAGAGAAACCCAATAGCACATCTGTGCAATTACTGCACACGACTGGGTAATAGGGTAAGCTTAGGGTTGTGGTCCGCTACGTTGAATAGATCACACCCGCACAAACCCACTGCTTAGTCTCACCTGGATGGCTCAGCATATTCACCAAGCCCTCTAGATTAGCCGATCAGCCAATCCATTCTTTGAAGATCAGCAGATCTGCACAGCTGCTGCCCAGACCAGTCCTGGCAGGCTGTGATGAAAATGTGACCCAAAAACGGGAAGTGCACCTGAAACAGGAAGTGCAAAGTACAAATGTGTGTGTGGGGAGAGAGGGCGATACTCACTCTCCTATCTTCTGAAGGTCTCCACCTCTTCCAGTGTAGAGTGTCAGGCAGCCCTTCCAGATGGAGGCATAGCTGGAGAGAGGGAGGAGATTGTAAGATGGCTTGAGGGGGGGGGGGATTTCAGCCAATCGTGGGTAAAATAGAGTTAACGGGCTGAGTAACAGACAAGGCATCCTACCCTCTGGTCAGACGAATGATGTCGCCGGGCTGGATGAGGCTGCCCAGCTCATCCCATACAGAGATGGTGATGCTGCCACTCTTGTCCGCAACCTTACAGGACCTCACCTCATGGCCGTCCTTGGTCTTGGTCACCCGGCCTGTCACCCCGAGAAATAACCAAAGGTGTTTTTATTTCAGTAGAATTCTGATGCCCAGTAGTGAACTGGGACAGAGACAACAACAAAAAAAGCACCATTCAGTTTTTGGAGTTTAGTGCAATGTAAGTATTTTTTCCTCCCCTTTCGGTCTAATTTTCCAAAAAACTGAACAAATGAATTGTATATTCCTCAAAAACAAGGGAAAACAGAATTATAATCGCATTAGCTCCATAAACTTAAAATGGATGGGGAAAAAATATATTGACCACATGCAAATACAGCCATTCAGCATACTGTAAACTTGGGAATGCGTGGACATTCCAGGTTACAATAAACAAGTTACAGAATACGTTAACAAAATGCATACATATATAGGTCTAACGTTCCTGTGAAAACTTAGTTAACTGTGCGTCATCACTTCCAATTATCAAAATGGTTTCTGTCCCTTTAAGGGGAAAAAAGAAAACGTGATCCTTAATGAGGGATACGGGGTTCACCCGTAACTTACCGATTTCCAAAACAATAAAGATGATATTTAAATTTTTCAATCCAGGCTTTACATCTTTTATCAAAAACACGGCTTCGTTTGGGATGTTCGACATTTTGAGGAGATGGGGGATGTAGCTAGCTAGCTAGCTATATGGCTATTAAAACACGGAGCAGCATTCGGGTGTGGGAACCGGCAAGCTAGCCAGCGAAGGTAAAATTCAACTAGCTAGCTAGCTGGCCATGGATGAGATTGTTAGCCTTGTCAAGTTCTAAATGTGCGGAGAATATCAGCCAAATGGTTTCCGAGGGGAATTTCTTTCTCCTGCGATCAAAATCCACAGGAGATGCACTTTCGCTTTTAAATATAGCTAGCTACAGCCACCAAGCTTGTTTGATACCACACTACTAAAACTGACTCACTTCCTCTGTCGGTTCATCTGCTACAATAAACCCACACATCCTAATGTTTGATTCTCATCCGTAGTAAGGCTACAGCTATGTCCATTTAGCCACAACAGTAAGCTGATTCGATTCGTGATCATATCCCGTACTTAATAAATTTGGTTATAATGTTCCTGATATCCTCTGTAGTCTTAATGTCTTAGGTCTTGGGTTGTTCGCTAAACCCGTTTTACAATGGTGAGCTTCAATCACAAAAGACTTGTCTACTGACACCCAGATTTCTGGGATTACGCTGTTCAGCTAACATAGGCACCGGGGCCTAGTTTTATTTCAAATTCCAATTTATCTATAGAAACGACGGAATAATTGAGTCTCTTGTGAGCGGGTTAACTTTTGTTACACTACAAGTCTAGCTAACGTTACGATGTATCCAACAAACCAACTATAGATTTTATCGAAAGCAGAAGTGTGACTATTTACAGAAAGTTACATTTAAAATACCTGGCGCTAATTTATCAACTGCAAAGTCTATTTTTACCCTTTCTGTACAATTAAAACGCATTACATTCGACATCACCTCCTCTTTCCTAACAATGCCCCGGACTGCGCCAACGTGCCTTCTACCGGTTTTATAAAGAGACCAGATTATTCCATTGCATTCTTTCAAAAAGGGGGCAACACAGAAGGATACTTTTTTTGGCTTTCAAACAACACCTGGTATATCCAACGTTTAGCGACAATTCATTTTTACATGTCATGTCACATACGAGAATGTTGTATCTTTTGCGGATGACCATCTAGCTACATATTGAAAAACAACAACGACAAAACATTTTTTTAAACGCTCAAACTGGCCGTAAATGGTACGTACCATTCAGGCTGTCCATACAATGGCCCACTGAGGAACAGAATCTGATTGGGCAACAAAAGAGCATGTTTCGACATTCAGCTATGGCATATTTATTTCATTATTAGTGTATTATAAAAAAAACACGTCTCCTATTCAAGTGCATATCATTTTCCCAGTGTATTGTGTCACAGGTGTAACCTGTGATACCCCCTCCCCTCCACCAAAAAAAAGTTACAAGCCACACAAAACGACATTTGTTTGGAAGTTCACAGTACACATACCTTATATTATTTGTAGTGTTTATCAATATTGTTCGTTAAGTGAAATTGTTATTAAGTGAAATGATAAATTATTGAAAATAAATGCAATTCAACAGCTGACGTTAACTATTAGCCTATTATTTAGTTTGTCTTTGAAGTCGACACTTTAATAACTGAATCTACCTTGGTAGAATATATATGCTTGTTGATCGATGTAAAAAACCAAAAAAGATTAATACACTTGACACCAATTATATTGTGTATAGCCAGAAAAAATTTATCGTCACGAACAGGATTCGAACCTGTGCGGGGAAACCCCATTGGATTTCGAGTCCAACGCCTTAACCTCTCGGCCACCGTGACATGTTATATGAAGGTTTCCTGATTATTTATATAGTTATATAACTTAAAACTAAAATTTGAATAATTAAGATAAACGTTTACCTAATATTGTGGCTTATGTCTCTCACTAGAATGTGAATAAAATACGACCATGCCAACTACTTTAAGGCAGGCATATCGCTGACTTTATGGACAACTAAAATAGAACGTCAGCATGGTCGCCATTGTTCTTAAAATGGCGAAGTACCCAGAGCTAGTTTTCCATCTAGCTTCGTGCAATTTCCTGATTTTTCACAAGCTTTAGGGAAATATACAAATGGTCCTGGATTTCAAATTTCGACTCTAGAAAAGAATGACATGGCAATATGGTAGAGATGAGGGAGACTCTCCCGGTTATTTCTTCATTTTATGGTTGGAGCACGGTAGTCCCAGTTGAAAATCAATCGGCTGGCAGTGATTTGTTGTCTGTAGCTAGGCTATATAACAAAATACAGTTTGCCAACTGAACTTTTGTTTTTTGAGCAGACCCTAAAAGCACCACACCAACATATACTCTGCTGTTACCTTCCTAATACATTAGCTGTAGGCGTTAATAAATTCATATTTTTACAAGCTTGGGAAGTGCTGTAAAGAGGCTACGAATCAAAAACTCCTGTGACACTCCAGCTGTTCCATGATATGCACTTTTCAACGACATTTTCCTGCAATGTTTTTCAAGCGTATATGCCAATGTAATAGTGTCAGTGTAACTGCAATTAAATCAAGACAGAAAAATCAAGTTATAACGTGACTTCCAATTTAGAGCAAGGTCTCTCCTTCTGCACAGGCTTGTTTTATGTTACCATAGAGCATAGTATTTAAGTTACTGTCTAACGCTTGAGGTCTACAGTGTACTCCTATATAAAGGCCCTTCTCATGATCTCCCAGTAATCTAATCCAGATATCCTCACAAGGAATTAATTAGCTAATACCTGGATTTCCTGCACATTGAGATCATCTTTCACATATAGGGCCACTCCCCCTCCTCTTTTATTTGTTATATCCTTCCTAAACAATTTGTACCCCTCCACATTATATTCATCCCCATCCACTGCACCAAGGCGTGTTTCAGTAATCCCAACGATGTCATATCCCCCATTCAACATGACAGCCTCCAGTGGTTCCGAAGTGCCAAAGATGAATTTTTTATGCTTCTAGCATTTAAACACAGGAACTTCAGATCCTTACTCACACTTAAGTTGTCCTTCCCCTCCACACATAACTGTGCCGAACCACCTCTATTCACATTATGGTCTAAAAAGACTTTATAAATGATATCCTCAGATTTGTTATTATACTCAGCTCTGGTATCTTCCATCTGGACAGTCTGTACCTCCCTATCCTTAATACTACTACTAATTTCCCTCCCTGCCCCCCCAGTCCCTAGTTTAAATATTCCTCGGCTACCCTAAGCATACACTGGCCCAATGCAGCTGTACCCCTCCGGTTCAGGTGTAGCTTGTACAGGTCACTTCTGTTCTAAAAGGAGTCCCAGTGCCCCATAAACCTGTACCCCTATTTCCTACACCAGGTTTGTAGCCACGTGTTAAATCTCCATATAAAATTATGCTTCCATTTACTAACACATGGTAGTGGCAGAATTCCAGAGAAGATCACCGTGGAGGTTCTGCTCCTTATCTTTGATCCTAATTCTATAAACCTCAAACCCACCCTTACATATGTCATTAGCTCCAACATGGACCATGACCACTGGATCCACCCCTGCTCTGGCCAGGAGCTTGTCCACGTGTGCCAGGAAGTCTCCGACCTGGGTACCAGGCAGGCAGCATGCCATTCGAGACTCCTTTTCCCACAAACAGACTATACTGTCTACACCTCTAATAATTGAGGCCCCCACTACTACTAACTCCTTTTTCCTGGGTGGCGTGGCCGCCAGGGTGCCCTGGGGCTCATCAGTCCTCCCACTCACAGAGGGCTGGAATCGGTTGGACACCACAAACTCTGGAGATGCCACCCCTGCATGTGCGTGTCCTTTTCTACACTTGTGCCCTACCATCACCCAACTTTGTCTCCCTACCTGCTTTAGTCTCCCCCCTACCCAGCTTTGACGTGCATGTTATCTTTCTAAAGGGCATACTAATAAGTTCCTGGAACTCTACAAATTCTGCAGGGCAATTGAGACGAGGAAGTTAGGCTTCGAGATCAAGAATCTTGCTCTCGAGATGCTTCACAAGCTGACAACGGTCGCAGACGAAGCCTCCTGGAAATCTCCCTCCAATCAATCATTCTGCAACACTCGCACTGCACTGCCGATGGCCACATTTTAACCCCTAAGTATTAGTCTGACTCTCCCTGCAACTGAATGAATTACTGCCAAAACAGAGACACCAAGGCAATAAAGATACAATCAGCACCAAGGTTGTTCCGAACAGCAAAAATAAAAAAAATGGCAACAAAACCCCTTCTTGCAGCTAACTAACAAACATTTGGTCCAGTTGCCTGTAGCGAGTGAGCTAGCAGCAGCCAATCGAAACGGATATATCTCAACGCTTAAAATGAAACAAACAAAAGCTAGTTAGCTATCGAATATTCTCTGCTCTTGAATTTGCTTCTGAGAGGGCGAAAAAACACCAAAAACGGTAATCGGTTAGCTTTTTAACAAGCTTGCCCAAGCCAGACGGGGAAAAAATTGAAAATTGCCTCTCTGTCCCCTAATGGCAACAAAAGTTAATAGTAAGAGAAAATCTACTTACCCTTTTTGATGATATGCCAAAATATAATCAACAATACAAAATACAATCCCAATAATCTTAACAACCGAAATAGTGGCCATGCATGGCTATGATTATATTGTAGCGGTGGGTGCTGAATCAAGACACAGGAAGACTTGTTACAAGCTTTATAAGTGTTCTTTATTTGGTTTTGTAAAATTCATTCAAGTATACAAAACATTCTTTTAAAAGTTGGCATACTAACCAAAGAACAAAAAAAGCACATTTCAGGTATACAAGAGGTTTAACAATACATTATAGAAGGACAAGCGCACAATATAACAAACACATTTAAATTGAAAATCAAATATAAACACAAGAAGGAGATACATACAGGCGCAAAGAAAAGGAAGAAATCAACTCAAAGGGGTTTTTTTATTTTTAAAACAGTTTTGTGCTTGGGTTTTGGGCACCCAGAGCGTGCCTCCTCTGGGGGTTGAGCTATATGATGAGTTGAGCTATATGATGGGCTCACCCCCCATTTCTCAGGTCCACTGTTTGTTGTTGGTAGACCTTGATGTTCCTCAGACAGAGGACACAACAAGGCCCCAGACTCGTCTAGCCATGGAGCACTCCCAGAACAAATGAAATACATGCTCTGAGCCAGTGCATCCTTGGGGGCAGTTCTTAGTCAGGGCTAAGTGCCATCTAAACAGAAATGACCTGACGGGGAGACAACCGTGAGCGGACATCCATGTAATGTCTTTCTGTTTATTGTTAAGTGTTTTATAGCTTGCACTTTTCCAGATAATTGTCAGGGTCAGGGTCGGGTTGCCCGATCTCAAGAAGGACATAATATTTTTGTATGTTCATGAGGGCAATCCGGCCCTGACCAATCCCATCCTGAAGGCAAAATCCCTCAGGGCTCTATAACCGTATGGGTGGTCCCAGCTGTATGGCACAGTCAGGTCCAGCCCACACAGGCCCATAGACCTGAGTGGTGTAGTACTTGGAAAATGTACCAGTGGCCGACTCCCCCCTCTGGGTGTTCTGGACCAGTGCGGCTCGACCCTGTGCCACAATGATGTTTGTTATGTCTGGGACCCCCCTGCCCCCTTTCTCCTCCTTCATCGGGGTTGTCCTCCCCAGCCTCTCCATGTTGCTCCCCCACACAAAGCGAAAGGCCATCCTCGCGATGGATTTGCTAGTGACCTTGTCTGGGATAAACACTCAACCAATATAGAGTAGTCTGGGAGGACTATTGCCTTCAGGACCAAGATCTTACCCGTCATTGTGAGGGGCGTTGCGCTCCAGCTCCCAATTATTTTTAGGAACGTGATGGAGGGTCTCCTCCCAGCTCTGGTTCCCTCTCCCGTCATTCTGGAAGGTTACCCCAAGAAGCTTTATGTTTTCTGTGCAGACAGGGAAAGAACAGGTTAGTGACTCATTCCATGACGGCGACAGGAACAGTTCACTGTTGGCCCGATTGACCAGGGCACCTGTGGTCACACAGAAGTCCTCCACCACCTTAGTAGTAGCAGTGGTCCTCTCTGCACTGGCTCCCCATCGCAGCACACATCAGATTCAAATCACTGGTGCTTGCTTTTCAAGCAGCTAGAGGTACTGCTCCCCCATACCTCCAGACACTCATCACACCCTACACCCCAGTCAGACCCCTCCGCTCCGCCTCCTCTGGCAAACTGACTGTCCCATCCCTCCGGGCGCCTGGCAGCCACTTCTCGCGGTCTCGCCTCTTCTCTGTCCTGACCCCTCAGTGGTAGAACGACCTTACGCAATCGGTCAGGACTGCAGAATCACTTGCGATCTTCCGCAAGAGACTCACCTACCTTTTCAGACTCCACTACCACTGAATCACTGAACTGAAATCTAGTCAATTGTCATCACCACTGCCTACTTGCTCAACTCTTCTTGTATATGTATCCCTGCTTACTCCTCATAAAAAATAAATAATAATAATTACTAACCTTTTCCTTCCCAGTGTTACAGGTATGGTACGCAGCTGCCTGCAATGATGTCTATCGCTGTATTACTGCACTGATCTCTTGCGCAAACTATAATTGTTCCTACCATGTTTTAATGCACATATTGTAAGTCGCTCTGGATAAGAGCGTCTGCTAAATGCTTAAAATGTAAATGTAAAACGTAAAAATGTGATGGAATGACTGTATGTGCCGACGATGGTGATGTCATCCATGTATGCCATCACCTTGAGCTGCTCACCACGACGACCCAGCAGTGGCCAGCCCCGGATGTTATCATTCTGTTGGATGGCCTGGTGAAATGGCTCAAGGTAGATGACATACAGGTGGGGTGCTAGAGGGCATCCCTGCCTGACGCTGGACCTGATGGAAAACGGGACAGAGAGGTGTTTGTTAACCACCACTCTGCTCGAGATGTCCCCCAAACACATCTTGGTCCAGTGTAGGAGATGATTAGGAAAGTTAAACCTCTCCAGCACCCTCTCCAGGCACACATGGCTAACTCTCTCAAAGGTCTTCTCTTGATCTAAACTGAGAAGGTCTAAGGGGGACTTGTGCACCTCGGAATGAAAAATAATATCCCTCACAAGGAGCAAATTGTCATTAATGGATCTCCCTGGAACACTACAAGTTTGGTTGCGGCGAATCACCAATGTTAGTAGATCTTAGAACCTCTTCATCAGTGATTTAGCCATGATCTTATAATCAACTGAGAGGAGCCTTCTTATAGCCATAAAATAGTTATTGAGGGGTGGATTGATTCAGACGGAGCACTACTGAAGGCCTAGGTGTGAAATGCACGGCCCGCCACTGGCTAAATGGCATGTATTATATTACACGGCACCATGGTAGGATAATTATTAGCTTGTAACATAGCCTTGGGTTTTTGATCATATCGCTTTCTTACAAATCAGCAAGCACAAGCAAATGTTGCCTTCTTAAAGCTGACCTCGTAGGTGTCAGCTGCATTTGGGACCTTGACCAAGCAGTTCAGGTCATTCGGCGCAAAGCCCATACCTCTCTAGAGAACTGCCCTGCTGAACTCCAGACGGGTCATGCTGGTCACTCTCGTCCCAGGGATGGTTGGGTTAAACTTTTACAAGTAAAATAGTAAGTTAAGCTTGCATGAGATTTTTTTACCGGTGGACTGTGGGTGATTAATTGACTAGCGGGGGTCGCTGGTGTGCGACAACATGGAAAACACAGATGACTGTATCGCTCCCTCCCTGGTAGGGGTGGAAACATTAAACTGTTCACAACGGAAAACTGGCCCAAGAGACTAAGATGTGGCTGCATCGATGCAATTTGACTAAACACTGTTATGGCCATGAAAAACTGATACAGCCATCGTGCCACAGCAAAAAAAGTATGTTTTAAATTAGATAATGGTCGGCAAAAGCCGAAAATATGGGAAATTCACATGAGCACCTCGACCATTACCGTCACCTATGTACTAAGTCTTCCTACATACAATGCTTTGATACCTGCTACGGTACTGTAACAATGTTGGTCTACTTCAAACAACGTACAGGCAGTCCTCGGGTTACGAATGAGATCCGTTCTTAAGTCTGTCTTTAAGTCGAATTTGTATGTAAGTCGGAACAGATACATACAGTTCTTATTAATCATCACTTAGTGTCACGGTTGTTCCCCAGATTCACCACCAGATGGCGGTGTGCGCCTTTTTTCATTAACGCGCTCAGCTGGCTTGAATGACCAATTATCTCTCCCTATAAATACCCGCACCTAACTTCAATCAGGCGAAATCGTAAGCCATCTTTACGATTTTTAGCCGGTAAGGTAAGAATGTCTTTTCAAGACGTTCACAAAGACTTCACAAAGACTTCACAAAGACTTCAAAGACTTTTCTTTAGAAACGACTATCTCCATTTCAACCCCTTCTAAAGACGCAAGAACTTAGTTAGTTGTCCCTTTTAAGGAAACCTTATCTCTCTAAATGGGGTTTTCGGTTGGTTTCCGTTCGTCAGTCGGTTCGACTGCTTTGGGGTTCTAACTTGTTCTTTTGGCTCTTCTAGCCGTTTACGTTTTTGGGGAGTACTCTGGTCCTAACGAAAGAACTCATTTTAGTTTCCTGCTTTAAGAAACCTTGTTCGCTAAAATGCGCTTTTCTTTTGGTTTCGTTTTAGCCAGCCGGTTCGACTGGTTCGTGGGTTACTACTGGTTCTTTTGGCTAACTGCCTTTTACGTTTTGGACATAAAGAGTTTTGAGTTAAGGTCGGTTCATTCACCATTTAATTGTACCCACTTATGGAACTTCTCTCGGGTGTAAATTGTACCCTCTGGGTCGCTGAGGTTGTTTTCGGGTTTCAATTTTGTTATGGCGGCTTTGCTAGCCTCCTGCGTTTTCTTACGCTCTGTGCCATTTAATAACCTATAGTGCCTACATTTGAAACTCACTCGTGGTTAGGAGTGTTCCTCTGGTTTCATTTGTTCAGTCGTCTAGGCTGTTTATGGGTTCTATTCTATAACCAATAGTGCCTACATTTGAAACTCACTCGTGGTTAGGAGTGTTCCTCTGGTTTCATTTGTTCAGTCGTCTAGGCTGTTTATGGGTTCTATTCTATAACCAATAGTGCCTACATTTGAAACTCACTCGTGGTTAGGAGTGTTCCTCTGGTTTCATTTGTTCAGTCGTCTAGGCTGTTTATGGGTTCTATTTCCTAACCTTATTTCTTACATTGAAACTCACTCGTGGTTAGGAGTGTTTCACAGTTTCATTTGTTCAGTCTGATAGGCTGTTTACTGGTTACTTATGGTTCTGGCGGTTCTCCTAGCCCTCCTGCGTTTACATACGCTCAGAACTTTTGTTAACCAAATTCTGTGTCACTTAGGTATTAGAAACCTTGTGCGCTAAAAATGCGCTTTTATTTTGGTTTCATTCTTGTCAGCAGATCTCCTGGTATAGGTTTTACTCTGTGGTTCTGTCGGTCCCCCTTATCCGTTTCGAGTTTTGGCGGACGTCAGATGTGGGTCTTGTTGTTCCCGCTGTCTGTCATCCCCACCTAACTGTCTCTTAGGCTCTTACGTTATTACGCTAAGACCTTTTCGCCTCCATTTAATTGTACCCACTATTGTACTTCTCTCGTGTGTAAATTGTACCCTCCTGGTCGCTGAGGTTGTCTTCGGGTTTCAATGTTGTTTTGGTGGCTTTGCAGTTTTTGCGGATGCCAGATAGCAGGTTAACTTTTAACTTTGGGCTCTGCTGTCTGACGGTCCTCCCTACCGTTTCGAGTTTTCGGACGTTCAGAACTAATGGGTCAGGTTTTACCATTTGATCTTGTGGGCTCCTAGCTCTTCGCGTTCTACGGACGCGCAGTACTTTTGGTTATGTCCAGTCATAATAATTTTCTTACTTGTGTCTTACTAAAAAACCCTCTGCTCGCTATTAAGCGTTTTCATTTTGTTTTCGTGGGTTCAGTCGTTTAGACTGTTTTCAGGTGTTACCTGGTTCTGTTGGCTTCCCTAGCCTTTCACATTTTGGGAGGTTCAGAATATTTGATTCAGGTATTTACTTATACTTATTTAAATTGCACCTTCATTAGAATCCTAGCTCGTTGGTTATGGGCTTTATGTTGGGTTCCGTTTGATCAGTCACTTCGACTGTTTCGGGTTGCAATGTGGTTCTGTGGCTCTCCTGGCCTTCGCGTTTTCGGACGTTCGGAACTTTTGGGATTATGTAAAATAATGAACATGTTTAATGTAACCATTATAAGAACCCTGCTCGCTATAAGCGTTTTTCGTTCGGGTTCATGTTGTTCAGCCTGTTGGGCTGTTTTTGGGTTTCATTCATGTTCTCTCGGCTCTCCTAGCCTTTATTTTGGGATACTCGTGTCTTTATTTTACGAACTTTTAGTTGTAACTATTATAAAGAACCTTGCCCGCTAGGCGGGGCTTTGAGTCAGGTTACTAACTTGTTCGTTTGGCTATCAGTGCCTTTTCGTTTTCAGACACTTGGAGTTACCACCGGTGGGTGTGTTTACGTTCATCCCTAATTATCTTCCCTATTCTCTGTTTTACAGAGCTAGTGGTTAGACGGGTTCCGTCTAACTTTTGATCCCCTAGGGTTCTGCGAGTGGCGCCTATCACCACCAACCCTTACAGTACGATTTCGCCATATCTTGGCGCCAGCGGGTCCCTACGGTTTCGCTAACTAGCTTATCTGTTTAAACAAAAAAATTTTTTTTCTCTTCCTAAACACCCGTGTGGGTTCGTAGGGTCGTCAAGAGTCGCCCCTAAGGGGGGGGTCCTGTCACGGTTGTTCCCCAGATTCACCACCAGATGGCGGTGTGCGCCTTTTTTTCATTAACGCGCTCAGCTGGCTTGAATGACCAATTATCTCTCCCTATAAATACCCGCACCTAACTTCAATCAGGCGAAATCGTAAGCCATCTTTACGATTTTTAGCCGGTAAGGTAAGAATGTCTTTTCAAGACGTTCACAAAGACTTCACAAAGACTTCACAAAGACTTCAAAGACTTTTCTTTAGAAACGACTATCTCCATTTCAACCCCTTCTAAAGACGCAAGAACTTAGTTAGTTGTCCCTTTTAAGGAAACCTTATCTCTCTAAATGGGGGTTTTCGGTTGGTTTCGTTCGTCAGTCGGTTCGACTGCTTTGGGGTTCTAACTTGTTCTTTTGGCTCTTCTAGCCGTTTACGTTTTTGGGAGTACTCTGGTCCTAACGAAAGAACTCATTTTAGTTTCCTGCTTTAAGAAACCTTGTTCGCTAAAATGCGCTTTTCTTTTGGTTTCGTTTTAGCCAGCCGGTTCGACTGGTTCGTGGGTTACTACTGGTTCTTTTGGCTAACTGCCTTTTTACGTTTTGGACATAAAGAGTTTTGAGTTAAGGTCGGTTCATTCACCATTTAATTGTACCCACTTATGGAACTTCTCTCGGGTGTAAATTGTACCCTCTGGGTCGCTGAGGTTGTTTTCGGGTTTCAATTTTGTTATGGCGGCTTTGCTAGCCTCCTGCGTTTTCTTACGCTCTGTGCCATTTAATAACCTATAGTGCCTACATTTGAAACTCACTCGTGGTTAGGAGTGTTCCTCTGGTTTCATTTGTTCAGTCGTCTAGGCTGTTTATGGGTTCTATTCTATAACCAATAGTGCCTACATTTGAAACTCACTCGTGGTTAGGAGTGTTCCTCTGGTTTCATTTGTTCAGTCGTCTAGGCTGTTTATGGGTTCTATTCTATAACCAATAGTGCCTACATTTGAAACTCACTCGTGGTTAGGAGTGTTCCTCTGGTTTCATTTGTTCAGTCGTCTAGGCTGTTTATGGGTTCTATTTCCTAACCTTATTTCTTACATTGAAACTCACTCGTGGTTAGGAGTGTTTCACAGTTTCATTTGTTCAGTCTGATAGGCTGTTTACTGGTTACTTATGGTTCTGGCGGTTCTCCTAGCCCTCCTGCGTTTACATACGCTCAGAACTTTTGTTAACCAAATTCTGTGTCACTTAGGTATTAGAAACCTTGTGCGCTAAAAATGCGCTTTTATTTTGGTTTCATTCTTGTCAGCAGATCTCCTGGTATAGGTTTTACTCTGTGGTTCTGTCGGTCCCCCTTATCCGTTTCGAGTTTTGGCGGACGTCAGATGTGGGTCTTGTTGTTCCCCGCTGTCTGTCATCCCCACCTAACTGTCTCTTAGGCTCTTACGTTATTACGCTAAGACCTTTTCGCCTCCATTTAATTGTACCCACTATTGTACTTCTCTCGTGTGTAAATTGTACCCTCCTGGTCGCTGAGGTTGTCTTCGGGTTTCAATGTTGTTTTGGTGGCTTTGCAGTTTTTGCGGATGCCAGATAGCAGGTTAACTTTTGGGCTCTGCTGTCTGACGGTCCTCCCTACCGTTTCGAGTTTTCGGACGTTCAGAACTAATGGGTCAGGTTTTACCATTTGATCTTGTGGGCTCTCCTAGCTCTTCCGCGTTACGGACGCGCAGTACTTTTGGTTATGTCCAGTCATAATAATTTTCTTACTTGTGTCTTACTAAAAAACCCTCTGCTCGCTATTAAGCGTTTTCATTTTGTTTTCGTGGGTTCAGTCGTTTAGACTGTTTTCAGGTGTTACCTGGTTCTGTTGGCTTCCCTAGCCTTTCACATTTTGGGAGGTTCAGAATATTTGATTCAGGTATTTACTTATACTTATTTAAATTGCACCTTCATTAGAATCCTAGCTCGTTGGTTATGGGCTTTATGTTGGGTTCCGTTTGATCAGTCACTTCGACTGTTTCGGGTTGCAATGTGGTTCTGTGGCTCTCCTGGCCTTCGCGTTTTCGGACGTTCGGAACTTTTGGGATTATGTAAAATAATGAACATGTTTAATGTAACCATTATAAGAACCCTGCTCGCTATTAAGCGTTTTTCGTTCGGGTTCATGTTGTTCAGCCTGTTGGGCTGTTTTTGGGTTTCATTCATGTTCTCTCGGCTCTCCTAGCCTTTATTTTGGGATACTCGTGTCTTTATTTTACGAACTTTTAGTTGTAACTATTATAAAGAACCTTGCCCGCTAGGCGGGGCTTTGAGTCAGGTTACTAACTTGTTCGTTTGGCTATCAGTGCCTTTTCGTTTTCAGACACTTGGAGTTACCACCCGGTGGGTGTGTTTACGTTCATCCCTAATTATCTTCCCTATTCTCTGTTTTACAGAGCTAGTGGTTAGACGGGTTCCGTCTAACTTTTTGATCCCCTAGGGTTCTGCGAGTGGCGCCTATCACCACCAACCCTTACACTTAGTCAAATGTTTGTCTTAGTATAATATTTATTTTACCTTTCTGTGCATATAAAACACTTAAGAAAAACTTCCAAATACAATAAAACATCTTAAACATAACATTCAGTACATAATACTATAATAATAATAATAATAATACTGTAATATTAATAATAATAATACAGTAATAATAAAAGTAACTATGTACATACAGTACTGTACTGTAAAAAAAACATTAAAGAAAGGCTTCGAGCCTTTTCTTGCACTAAAGAAAGGCTAATAGGCATATTACGCAGATTTTTGTCATCTATCCAAATTATCAATAGCCTTTCCATATCAATAATTAAACCACTGCGTTGCTTGGTAATAATCGTGGCATTTATCGGGGCATGGCCTTTCACATGCTCCATTATTCTCCGTTTGTCTTTTAAAATTGTTCCGATCGTTGTAGCCTAATGCTTTCCCAATGGCTGATGGCGTTTCACTTCTCTCCGATCTCTTTATTATTTCAACTTTACTTTCCATGGTGATTGTTTTCCTTTTCTTTGATGCATCACCAGCACTTGCATCGGATTTACGCTTTGGAGGCATCGTTGTAAGGGTAAGAGAAAGAGAAAAACGGGACCGTGATCTGACTTAAAATAACGGACGGTGATCTCTGTTCCTTGAGCCGACGAACCGCTGAAACCGCGTAATGTTTTCATGAGCATCACAAAGTAGTGCGTGCGTTCGTTATTACGAACCATTGTATTTAACTAAAACATTTTGACATACACTACCGTTCAAAAGTTTGGGGTCACCTGCTGGAAACTATTTTTATCTCATAATTGACAATGCTTTACACTGTATACATTTCTGTAAATACTTTAAAATGACAAAAAACACATGTAACAATGAACAAAATGAACATCAAAGAAATGTTCAAGAAAATTATATTGAAAATTGAATCTTGGATTCCTCAAAATAGTCACCCTTTGGCGTGAGAATAGCCTCACAAACAGTGGCCATTCGGTTAATAAGTTTTAGCAGGAAATCACCCGACATGTTTTCCCAGCTATCCTGCAGCAATTCCCAGAGAAACTTGTGGGTTGCTTTGCTTTGACTCTTCCTTTCCAGTTTGTCCCATACAAGTTCTATGGGATTGAGGTCTGGACACTGGGCAGGCCAGGTCTTTAGTTTGAGTTGTTGTTCACATTCCTCCTTCACCAGATAGTTCTTGCACAACTTCAAGGTGTGTTTCGGGTCATTATCTTGCTAAAGAATGAAGGAGTGCCCGATTAGCCATAGTCCAGATGGAAGGTGACCCCAAACTTTTGAATGGTAGTGTACGTAATAGGCTTTATGGCAGTCCGTTCATAAGTAGGCCTACGAGTTGTCCGTAAGCCGGACGTTCGTAACCCAGGGACTGCCTGTACTCACTACTGGGCATAGTGAGTGCAACGAGGTGGAAAAACTGAAATACGTATTTTTTATATACTTATACTTATTGTTTAGGGTTGCCAACTTTCTATCATCCAAATACGGGACAGAAGGGGGGGCACTGGGGGTGAAGTGGGTATGGTGTTGTAAGGATATACAACATATTGTAACTGTATATTGTAATGGTGGCTGCCAAGTCGGCTCTGGCTGGGAGTGCCACCGGGGCGGTTGTCACTGCCGGTTACAGGGCTATGGCAGCAAACTCACAATATGAGGGGGGGATTGACATGAAAAAGAGAGTGTGTAATTGGCTACTAAATTGGGAGAAAAGAACTCCCTGAAAGCATCAGACAAAATGTTATTGATTGTTATTGATACCCTCTTCCCAGTGTTACAGGTATGGTATGCAGCTGCCTGCAACGATGCCTATCGCTGTATTACTGTACTGATCTCTTGCGCAAACTATGATTGTTAATAATAAAAAAATAAAAGATCGCTAATGTTTCAATTCTATTTAATTCGGTCGCGTTTCTAAAAACATGCCTCCCAGAAAGGCATTTAGTATGAAAAACAAAGCAAACCAAAACATATATGGTTTATATAACAGCGGCTGTATTTGTATTTCTCTATGATGGTTCAATTCAGCTATTAATCCGCGGATCATATGCGTGCCGAACTGTGGGGGTTGATCCGTACGCGGACAGAGACCCATCCCCTATATCAGCCAATCGCTGTGGGCATTCTGAGTAAGCTCGTTCATGAGAAACAACGTCATCCCTAGCAACGACGTGAACCCCGCCCTCACTCTTAGCTTGACAATTCTAGGAATTCCTTAGTATGAGTTTGTCTTTGCAGCTTTGTGAATAGGTTTTAAGGTGGGACTCCTAACTAAAAGGTTTTAGTGCGATTTAGAAATACTCCTAGTGGTAAGATAAAATGCTTTGTGAATACGGGCCCTGAACTACAAGTGAAACCCTGTCTTGTGGTCAGATGAAACAAAAATCTAGCTTTTTGGACATGCACATCAGCGTTATGTTTAGGGTTGCCAACTTTCTATCATCCAAATACGGGACAGAAGGGGGGGCACTGGGGGTGAAGTGGGTATAGTGTTGTATGGATATAAATCAACACATACTGTATATTGTAATGGCTGCTGGCCACAGGCAGCACTGACACAGGCTGGATTTTATACCAGATTAAGTGAAATACTAGAACAGTGCTTTAACAGGATGAGCCACTCAGCAGCCCTGTAATACATTTTTTAAGTGTAGCGCAGTGATTCCCAAACTGCAGGTCGGGAACAGTTTTTTCCCGTTTTTCTCCCAATTTAGTGGCCCTATTTATTTTGATTCGCCCTCCCCCACAAACTTGCTGCCTGTCCTCTGGGTCAAGCTAATTCCCTGAGGCCAGCGATGATCCACCTCCTCCGAGACGGAACTCGCCCCCCTTTTATGGAGACACCGTTCGCGCTTGCCAGCGAGTTCGTGCCGGCTCACCCGACCTCCTCTCCCTGGGGCAGACAGCCAAATGCCGCCCCCGATTGGGGCTCCCAGCCACAGTCTGGTCTGGCACAGTCGGGTTTCGAACCTCAACTGCAAAAGCACCCCACACTTGCAAAGCACCACTCAATGCGAATGCATTAGACCACTATGCTATCCTAGGCCCTGGTTGGGAACTGTTTAATTTGAATATGAAGAGTTCATATGCAAAAATCTATAAACGCAATTCCTGCCAAAACTAAACCAAACAAGCCGTGATTGAGTTCACAGTGCTGTCTTTGCAATTTCCAAATAGTTTTGTTGCAATATTCGATATATCTCATGCTTTATGTACAGTTATTCAACGTTTTGTTGCAGAAACCGATACACGCCATGCCCTCTTGTTAGCGCAAACCAAGATATCCACTACTGTACTTTTTCCTTTAAAAGACACGACGTACTAAATTCACAGTACAATTCAGAACAGGGACCTACGAAGCGAAAGAGGACAAGATTTGTCTTTTCATCAAAATATCAGGGCAGAGAGCGAACGCAGTCCCCCACTACCAGAAATTATGCAGTCAAGATTCCCACATTTGGGAAATTCGCAGTGGTCGCACTAAATGTAGATGTTTGAAAATCTGGCTTTCTGTTACTTTGCTTCCATCAATTTAGCATAGTTATAGCAAATTATACCAAGAAAGCACAATAAAAAATCTTGATTTACTGAAAATGAAAATAATGGATTTATCTGCTTTTGCATCCAAACTCTTCATATATTTTAGGCTACCTTTTAATAGGGGGTGGGTCACATGAATTGTTTTCACTCATCTAGTGGGTTGTGGGCTAAGCAAATTTGGGAACTGCTGATATAAGATGTATTGTAATTAGGGCTGGGACTTTAACGCGTTAATTTCGATTAATTAATTACAGAAAAAATAACGCGTTAAAAAATTTACGCATTTTAATCGCACTATATTTTTGCACTCCAGACACCACGGAACGTTTCTCAATGCTAAACATGTTGCAGCTAGCGTGGAAGCCAGAGCTAACGCTGATCAGGCTAACGTTAGTCCTAGTACGAGCGAGCAGAGTCGCCAAACCACACTCGACCAGATGACGGGGTTCAGAGCCAAGATGAGTAAGACCACGTCTAACAAAGTAACCAACTCACTGGCTCACTGGATTGCCGTGGACTGTAGACCACTTTCGGTGGTCGAAGATAAGGGGCTAGAAAAGGTGCTACAGATTGCGTCGTCTGACACAATTTATGAACTGCCATGCAGAAAGACAATTTCGAAAAAATCCAGCAGCTTCTTCCAAAGGTCCTTTGCACTATCATATTCCTAAAATTGCTGCACTTTGTTAAAAATTGCACTGGTCTGTGTAGTAGCTAAAATAAACAAGATTTTGCTGCTTAAACTTATGTATATGTCTATTCATTGATTCACTCGTATACCAAAATCCATTTGAATTGAAAAATGTTACTTCTCGTGTCAAATATTGATATGCGATTAAAATGCGATTAATTTCGATTAATTAATTACAAAGCCTCTAATTAATTAGATTAATTTTTTTAATCGAGTCCCACCACTAATTGTAATGTGTCTGCTGGGTGATGTGTTGGTGTTTTGCCACATTGCCAGTGACTTGGCTAATCATATGGCTAATTCACACATTCATTAATAAGGGCTGAAAGAACTGAACAAAACAACATTTGCTTGTGCTTGCTGATTTGTAAGAAAGCGATATGATCAAAAACCCAAGGCTATGTTACAAGCTAATAATTATCCTACCATGGTGCCGTGGAATATAATACATGCCATTTAGCCAGTGGCGGGCCGTGCATTTCACACCTAGGCCTTCAGTAGTGCTCCGTCTGAATCAATCCACCCCTCAATAACTATTTTATGGCTATAAAGGCCATCTTATTGTTATGTTTTGAGTGTCTGTTCGGTTTGTTTTTGCACTTTGTTTATTTATCTTTCTTCAGTCATGTTTCATTCTCGTTCTGTCATGCACTTCGGGAAATTCTGTTTCGGTTTTTCCGTCTTCGTTTCTAATCTCGTTTTACTTCCTTCTTACTTTCTAATTACACTCTGTATATATTAGTTAGATGTATATAGTACTAACCAACTAATCTACTAACATTAGGGATTTAGATTAAGTTACTAACACTACTAATCACTAATTATCTCACGCTTCTAACTATCGCTGTCATTCTCTCTCGTCTCTATCGCTGTCATTCTCTCTCATGAAACATGACTGAAGAAAGATAAATAAACAAAGTGCAAAAACAAACCGAACAGGCAACCGTTGCCGTTGCATCGCAGATAGATAACTCGTGTATCCAGAATAAATGCCTTTCCTGAAGAAACAAACTCGGGGTGCTACAGCTGCGACACACATAAAAAAGCATCAATAATAATAACCTCATAAAATTGCAATATTATTTAGGAAAATAGCAACATTTTACTCACCAAAAATCCTTATTATTTGTACACAAAATCCATCCTCCTTTCTTTCCTCAAAAAGAGTTCAATTACTCTGTCGTACAGATTATCCGTGTGTTCGCTTCCTTTCATAGCTGTTCCCCTGGTTGCGCTGCATCCAGACGTGTATTTTCATATTAAAGCATTTAACCAATCACATTACATCATAGTCAGACACTCTCTGACTATCCAATCAAAGGGTGTGAATACGCTGACGTTACCTAGGCCTTCGAGAAGGCCTTCGTGTCCCCAACTCAAAATCTGATTGGTTGAAGCAACAGTTTGATCAACACTTATTTTATGCTACAGGGCCTTCAGAATGGATTGTGAAGGCCTCCAGGCAGATTTCTTTGACCCTGGCAACAAATGATGGCTGAAATGTGATTGGTTAAATGCTTTAATATGAAAATACACGTCTGGATGCAGCGCAACCAGGGGAACAGCTATGAAAGGAAGCGAACAGACCATTTGGAATTATTTAATAAGTATTCATGGACAAAATATAATTAACATCAGTCTGTGATTCAGATATTTTTTAGGCCAGCAGAGAAGGCCTTGCAGGCCCTGACGGCCCACCACTGCATTTAGCAGACGCTTTTATCCAAAGCAACTTACAGTAGTGAATACATACATTTTTCAGTACATGTGGTCCCAGTGGGAATTGAACCATTTCACACATGTGACTTATCAGCCCCCAAATATTGAAACCAAACACTACACATAAAGAGTGCATTACTTCCTCTAATTGATACTGTGATGGTTTCTGGTTCACACTCTCACATTTAATTGTTTAGATAAGGTTCTTTTGACAAGTTAAGTTGCTCTTTTGTTTGTAAGTCGCTGTAAATCACTCTGTATAAAAGCGTAGAATAAGACTGTAAGTAATGTAAGGTAATGTACCTATTGCTTTAGTCACATTTGCAAATGGTAAGCGCTCTAAAACTGGGCATTTAAATTCTCTCATTCAGTATTTAGATATTTGCTTTTTTCTTTTCAAAGATCTGAACAGACATTCAGAGATGCCTCCCAAGGACATAGTTAATTGGACCTGACTCAATTAAGTTGAGATTTCCCTCTGAGGCTATATTCTAGAGATTTTCTAGTTTGAAGCAGTTACGTGCCTTAAATTCCCTATGGTGTGAACGGGGTGTATTATAAGATGTCTTGTATAAACAGAATATCAATCACACATGCCTTACGTGGCTGAAAACTAAACACTCAAACATCAAATTGAACTCTTTCCTTGGATTTAGTGCCTATTCCCAGAGTATTAGTCATTTTTGTGGCAAAACTGAGATACACTGGAAATTAATCCTCTCAATTACATACTAACATTTTTTCTAAACCATGGATTATATTTTTATGATTGCATTGTACTTCATTGCATTGCTCATGATTATCTGATTAAGTTTGTGCATGACAAAAGCCGATCATGAATATACAGTGCATCCGGAAAGTATTCACATCGCTTCACTTTTTCCACATTTTGTTATGTTACAGCCTTATTCCAAAATTGATTAAATTAATTTTTTTCTCAGAATTCTACACACAATACCCAATAATGACAACGTGAAAAAAGTTTTTTAGAAATGTTTGCAAATGTATAAAAAAAAAAAAAAAAAAAAATCACATGTACATAAGTATTCACGCCGTTTGCTATGACACTCAAAATTGAGCTCAGGTGCATCCTGTTTCCACTGATCATCCTTGAGATGTTTCTAGAACTTCATTGGAGTCCACCTGTGGTAAATTCAATTGATTGGACATGATTTGGAAAGGCACACACCTGTCTATATAAGGTCCCACAGTTGACAGTGCATGTCAGAGAAAAAACCAAGCCGAGATAGAATTGTGTTGAGGCATAGATCTGGGGAAGGGTATAGAAACATTGCTAAAGCATTGAAAGCACCCAGGAGAACAGTGGGCTCCATCATTGTGAAATGGAAGAAGTTTGGAACCACCACAACTCTTCTTAGAGCTGGCCGCCTGGCCAAACTCAGTAACCGGGCAAGAAGGGCCATGGTCAGGGAGGTAACCAAGAACCCAATGGCCACTCTAAGAGAGCTTCATAGTTCCTCTGCAGCGATGGGAGAACCTGGTAGAAGGACAAACATCTCTGCAGCACTCCATCAATCAGACCTTTATGGTAGTGGCTAGACGGAAGCTACTCCTGAGTGAAAGGCATATGACAGCCCACCTGGAGTTTGCCAAATGGCACTTAAAGGACTCTAAGAGCATCAGGAAAAAGATTATCCGGTCTGATGAGACACAAATTGAACTTTTTGGCCTGAATGCCAAGTGCTACCATAGTGCTACCATACATTTCTAAAAAACTTTTTTCACTTTGTCATTGTGGGGTATTGTGTGTAGAATTCTGAAAAAAAAAAAGAATTGAATCCATTTTGGAATAAGGCTGTAACCTAACAAAATGTGGAAAAAGTGAAGCGATGTGAATACTTTCCGGATGCACTGTATATGGGTTAATCTTTATTTTTCCATGGAAGGGAGGGATGTCAGTGGGAATAGTGGAGTATGAGAATACAGACTGTGATGAACGGCATGTTCATGGTCATTGGAATTGCCTTGAAATACACAGCAAAATCTGATAACAATCTCTGTGCTTCCTTGCATGAACAATGTGAACAGTTTACCATTGTTCAGGGGACATTCTTGACATACCTTGCCTGTATCTCAAAAGATAGCAAAGTTCACTAGCATTCATTTGCATGCACATGCAGTTGGTCTTGCTTCGAAAGAGTCCCACCGCAGTTTCACCATTACACTTTTGTCAATAGCAGGGTGTAGAGAGGAGAAGGTGCTTCTCTTTTTAAACCAACATCCTGAATTGGTCATCTTTGATTACACAGTTCAAGTAACACCAATCAAAATACAACCTGTAAAACATTAGTGTGACATTGGCCCAAATCCCCCCCCCCCCTTTCCTTTAATAGTTGTGATGCCCTAAAATATGTAAATACTGTAGATATCTATCTATCCATCTGTCTGTTGTTCCCGTCAGGTTTCTACAAGTTCACTGCATACTACGTATTTTGAAATAACATTGCAAACCTCTTGGGCTTGCTCTAGGGTTGCACAAGCCTGCATCTGGAAAACACAGGGTCTCCTCGCGAATGCAAATCATCCACAAGCATGAAACCAAAGCTGCAATTCTCTTAGCACACAGGACATTGATGAGAGCTAGGCTCTAACTGAAGGAAACAATTTAAAGAATATAAACCTTTAATTAGGAATTAAAACAAAGATTTGTCCACTTGAGACATGGGAGAACTTCAATAAGTTTTCAAAAGACAGGGATAACTTGTCAAGTTAAGATTTTTTCACAACTTTACATGCGATTATGTGAGCTTCTTGTAGTGAGAAGAGTTTCCACTAGATGGAGACATAGGCTGGTGTATGCTTCTTCTGAGTTTGGCAGATTCAAGGGAGCTCTGAGACTTTTAAGTACAAATGTACTATCCTGTTTTATTGTAGTTATGTATTTATTTGTTCTATGTGACATGCTCATTTACAGTAATGAATCTGTCCTGAACAATTGACTAACCAATGAACACTTCCATGTGTGTCTTCTTAATATATTGCAAATAATAAGAACTTCCTTTGGTTAATGAGACATGTGTGACCATTTGCCTTTTGAAATTGAATCTGTTAATTAAGTTGGGTACTTTCTCACTTTAGCAGTTATTTCAAAATTGGGAGGGGCGCTGTTGTTTGGTGTTTGGGGAGGGATTGGAAGTGGCTTTTTGCCCAAAAAAGTACATGTGGAAGGATGAGTGGGGGTGAATGATGCTGCCATTAAAGGTGAAGGGGACCCCCCCATCCCCTGATAAACTACACCCATGGCACTTAATGGCTCAGTTCCTGTAACCCCAACAAACCTGAGAGTGGATGTCACATCTCTGTTTCTGCAGCCATTGTGAAACACTGAAGATTTCAACACATGCTACCTGAAAGTTGGTGGGTGTGTCCTTTTTGGTTGTTGGCAGGAACGTCTTTTCATCACTGCACAGCATTCTCACAGCATTCTCACAAACATTGTCCCATATTCAGTTGGAGCTAAACTTATTCCCTGGGGTTCGAAAACAGGAAATTCTTTGTGGATTACAACGAAGGCTACATTGTCATCGTGATTCACTTGGATCTGCAATGCTGAACACAGATAAAATATTTCTATTGTTCTTGGCTCATAGCTGAAAAATATATTGCTAATTGACCCCTGAAAAGGCCATTGTGATATGATGCTGTTGTACATACAGTATATGCATCTGATGAAGTCCCTTACCAGTGATTTAACAGTACAATTGAGTATTTTAGTTTTGTTGTGTTTATTGTCTAAGTAATAAACATCAAGATATAAAAATGACCTAACATTCTGTCAATTTACAAAGAATAATCTTGAGCTGGGTGCAGTCACATTTGCATATCTCCAAAGTGATTGGCTCTCTGGTTCAAGTGGGTATGGTTTTGTGTTCATTGGTGGGCTCCACTCACTCCTCTGTGGTGGATGACATCATGTGCTTGGAAACAAAGCACCTCCCACTTTCAAAAGAGGATGAAGAGGTTTTGCAAGTCAGAAGTCAGGGCCTCAGTAGTTCCATAGCATTTAGATGTAATGACAATATCTAAAAAATATATTACATGTTTGCATTAATCTATTACTATGTTTTCTGACAAGGGTAATGATGTTAGAGGTTGGTTCCCATTGTGTCTACCTCTGCCCATCCCCTCTTAACCACACTTGGCCTGAATAATTTGTGGTTAGATCCTGTTGATAAACCAGTTTCTCAAACCATTTATTATGCAATTACAAAATGTGTCCATTGCATTCACTAGTCCTAGACATGTATGTAATACTTTTTTGTCTGATTGGGAGGTTTCTTTCAGACTGATCTCATTCAGTGGGCAGGGGTGAGGGGTGTGACTTTGTCATGAAGCTAGCACCTGAGCAACAAAACCCAGTGTTAAAATGTAGTTTATTTACCTACATTATACAGTCCATTTTTATTGCACTACTACAGTTTTTTTGTAAATTGTTTAATCTGAAAATGACCTCCCTGTGGGTGAAGACGACCACCTCAATAAAATGGTTAACTTTTAACGCCTTTATCCAACACCCACTACGGGTGGCAAAACAATAGCTATTTAACACACTAGTGTATGGAGGCATGTCTAAATCATGATGTAGTTTTGTCATGGGTCTACAGGTAACTGCAATATAAAGTAAATTGAGTAAATTAAGGGTTCTGGAGGCTCTATTATGGTGTGGAATGGATTTTCCTGGCAGGGTTTAGGTCCACTCAACACCTTGGAGGGCAAGGTAAATGCCAATAAATAGAAATCAATTCTGAGTGATCACCTACATCCTATGGTGAAGCGTTTCTATCCTGATGGGAGTGGTCTCTTCCAGGATGACAATTCCCCCATTCACAGGGCATGAGTGGTCACTGAATAGTTTGATGAGCTTAAAAAAGATGTGAACCAAATGCCATGGCCGTCTCAATTGAACACTTATGGGAGATTTTGGAGCAGCACCTGTGACAGCATTTTCCACCACCAACAAAACACCAAATGGTGGAATTTCTCATGTAAGAATGGTGTTGCATCCCTCCAATAGAGTTCCAGACACATGTAGAATCTATGCCAAGGTGCATTGAATCTGGTCTGGTGGCTCATGGTGGCCCAATGCCCTATTAAGACATTTTTTGTTTGTATTTCCTTTATTTTTGGCAGTTACCTGTAGCTAGTACAGTTAGTACACTATAAATATCAGTCGTGAACAAAAAATGGAAATGCAACAATGTTCCAAAAGTGAAGGATTGCTGGTGAAGGCTGCATTTTACTGGCATGGTTTCGGTGCACTCATACCCTTAGAAGGCAAGGTCGATAGCTGAGTGATCATCTTCACCCAATAGTAAAGCATTTATTTTCTGGAAGGAGGGGTGTCTTTCAAGATTACAGTGACTCCATCCACAGAGCATGAGTACTTACTCAATGGTTTGAGGGGCAGGACACTGATGTTATCCATATGTCATGGCTTTTCACTCACCAGATCTGAACCCAATTGAGCATTTATGGGTTATTCTGGGACGATAGCAGAGACAACATTTTCCACTTCTATCATCTAAGCCTGAGCTAATTGACTTTCTCTTGGAAGAGTGGTGTCATATTCCTTCTGCAGAATTCCAGAGCTGTCTCTCCTCATATAGAATAGAATATGTCCACCCGTAAATTTGCCTTAGGCTTCACTCCCATCAACAGACAAACAAACAAGAAATTCACACATGTAAGGTGAATCACATGGCACCTCCCCCGTAGTGGTGAAGAGCATCTTTGGAAAGACCTTGACCTCCTTTCAGAGTTAGTTTCAGAGCTCAACAGAGAACAAAGCAGTCCACCACACAAGTCTGTGTTACAAATTCTTTATTTAAATTCTGAGGCTTCTGGAAATAAGGTGTTTTAATAACAAAAGAGAAGGCATACAGGGTGACAGGGTATCACAGTGGACATGGTTACTAGCTGTCTGCCGTGTAAAAAGAGCTTCTTTGGCATCAGTGATAATAACTTTCATTAAAATATGATTATAAAGACAACATATGCTTCTATATATTACTTAAGTCATCCGCGTTGGTTAGCATCTGGAAGAATACAGATACAATTCACAGATTTGAGCAAAAGCATTTAAAGATTTTTTTTAAAAATTAAACATTTTTAGTTTTTTAAAAGACTTGGAATAAAACCTCATCCCTTTTCACATCTGGTTCATATCTCTACCCAAGGCACACACAGACAACAGGCTTACTAGCAAATTATGGCAAAAACAGACAAATGTTCTCTAAAAGAATCTCGCTCTAGAATTTTCAGTAGTTCATAAAGTAGAATTGAAAGGAAAAACCCCCTGTGGTCCGGATGCATAGAAGTAATTTCTTCCTGCTAACTTATATTGCCTACTGCAAAGTTGTGGCCCTGCTCTGAGTACTGAGTTTCTACGTGTAAAATGAACACACGAGCCACGTCATCTGTAAACCCACAGTTGCAAAGTTTATCCGCTTTTTGGCCCCGCCCTGCTGCTCTATCACTGCACATTTCTCTTTGTGAACTCTCTCATTCTCTTACATTAGAAGAGAGGGTAAATGGATACAAGCATTAGTAAGCCGACTCTTCAATTTTCTCTGCTTCACCCTTTAAGGTAAACCCCTCCCACTTGACTCCATGGTTCGCCACAAAGTTGATGAATTTCACACTCAGAAATAAACCCATGAATACGTGAGGGGAATTTTGGCCACTCTCTCTCCCCCCCCCACTCTCTCCCTGTCTCTCTCTCTCTCTCTCTACATGTATAATGGTCCCTAGTTCTGGTTTGGTTGTGTTGAATGGTGATTTATTTTCCCTCTTATGTCCACAATATATTTTCTGCTCTGCTCTTTGTTTCATTTAAGGTTAGATGAAGGTCTTATAAACAACAAAGTCACTCTCCCCTCTCTCCCTCTTTCTGTTCTCCTTCTCTATGGCTTGGTAAGTCATTCAGTCTGACATTGACATTGACACAGCCAATGCTTGCTGGACTCAGCACACCAACTCTCAGCTTGCAGTTCTTGATTCAGATTTTACAGTTGGACATGGGGTGAGGAAAAGGGCCTTGCTGCATTGTTCACGTGGGGTTGTTTTGTACACAGGTACACAAGTATACAAGGCTGTGTTAGCTTCTTTGAAACTGAGGGTGTGGAACTATGCATGCATGAATGGAAGCTAAATAAAATTGTTTTGTTTTGTTTCGAATATATGAATTTGTAAATAAAAGTCACCTGTTCATTCCACCTCTCTACCTTTCTCTGTACAGGTATCTCTCTGCACAGGTATTTCTGTCTCTGTGCCAGTATCTCCCTGCACCTCTCTGTATGTACAGGTATCTCTCTATGCAGCACTGTACTGGTATCTCCCTGCACCTCTCTGTGTATCTCTTTCTACCTCACAGAGATTTATCTGTGTCTCTCTTAGTAAATGGATGCCTATGATCTTGAGCTCCTGCCCAATATTCTCTCTCCACGAGCAGCCCCCCTGTGTTCTGTGGGGCCCCAAGCTTTCTTCCATCCCACTGGAAAGAACGCCATTAATCCTACCTGCACCTCCTCCCACTCCACAGCCCCCGTAGCCCCCTACGCCAGGCCAACATCACCGCAAAGGGCCGTGTGGAAAATTGTATTTACTCAAGAAGCTGTCAAAACTACAGATTCTCCTCATTCCTCGTTGAGCACATGTAAGGCACCAGTGGGCTTGCAGATTCTGGGACAGTAAAGCCCTGGTTCCTTCTGCCCTAAAGGAATGTGTTAATGTGGAGATCTGTCTAGGCGGCAATACATTGCTCACCCTAAGTGGTTAGATATATTTTGAAAGGGCTGGGCAGTGCCGGACGTAGAATTTGTGGTCAAGAACCCACCAACTGCCCCCACCACACCCCATTTTTCTGTGTCTGGATTGAATCTACACAAATGAACACAATAAATGCATAAATGCAAGTGTTACTTTTTCAGTGCAAACACAATTTTTTCCATTCATTTTGGTGATTGCTGAACTTGAAACCTTTTTAAATTGTGGGTCCAAAGTTAAAGATGGGGGGGGGGGGGTCAGTGGTCAGTTTTAAGCCCTGGACACTCCTAAGGCTCTAACTCTCTCCCTTCTACAGTTATGTAAGAACAGTTTGCTGTTGCCAGTGCAATGAAACTGTGTGCACTGGAATGTAAAGCTTGCACTTTGAGTCCATTCTTTTTAGGTTGCTGTTGGTTCCCTTTCACAGCCAGCATTGTGCAAGAAGCCTCGACAAGATGGGCTGCTCGTGGAAGCATCCATATACTCTCTCTGAAGTTTGAATTTAAGATGTTGTTCTCTTTGAACAGGGAAATGTCTGAATGTTGGAGATCACATTGCTGCCACCATTAGACCTTCCCACACATTTTAGCCTTGTCAACTCAGATAAAAGTGGACATGTTTCACAGACAGTGTTGCTTGACAGATGTGGAGATAGGCCACCGTGGCTTCCCGCTCCGTGGTGTTCCAAGAGAAGCAGGCAAGCAGGGCCAACACTCCAGACAGATCTCAGTTTGCACTCTGAGGGATCCAGTATGATAGATTGAGTGTCGTGGAAGGCCGTGCCAACTAGCAAAATGTGCATACGGAGTGATCTTGACCACATGTTGCAGCAACCTCCCCAACCCCCAGGTAAACTTTAGCCTTCTGTTAGATCTTTTCTAACAGAAGTGCTGACAGGCAGATAGACATATAAGAAATTATGGTGGGGGGAGCTGCAGGTGCAAAGGCAGTTTTATTCTGCCTACACTTGCTATTTAATAATATCCCAACATCCCAACTTGGGATAATATGTCTTTTTTTTAATCCTGTGACATGATTTTGCCTGGCCACTGCAAATTGATTGGTTGAGTTAATGGAGATGGTGCTATAGCTGAAGAGTTGCGAGGGAACCGCGGTCCTGAGCAGGTGGTGGTTTTGAGCGGCATGGCATTCCATTAGGCCTGGGTAAGTAATCACTGTTGGAAGGTATGAGTCAGAACTTCCTGAATGCTGTACTCTACCAGAGAAGGCAGACTGAAGAGGCAGTGAGCAATAGGGGCGGTGGGGGGCTCCAGTTTTCCAAGTACAAATGTTTGTTAGCTTTGTCAGTATCCATGTCCTCTGGTGACTGGGAGGGAGTAAAGATTGATTGGGAAGCAGAGCCTATGATGCCAGGTCAACCAGATGCCTGAACGGCAGGGGAAAATCGGGCATGGCATCAAAGGGGGTGCCTTTGTTCAAAAGTATGATTCTGGGCAGGGGACACGGTGGAGCCAGCTAGATGACCATCGGCAATTAATATAAGGGGAGTATGGAGAGTATTGGGAATGTGTGTGGAGAGTGGAGAATGGGGATGGGTGGGTAGGTGTGGATGAGAAGGGGGTGTGTCCTCTGAGGTGCAGGTGGAAGGTTATTGCCTTGTTGTGAGGAGTTGAAGTGTGGGGTGCCGGATTTTGTGGGCGGGGACTGGCATTAGGAGGAGGCTTGATCCAAGGCAATCTCCTCCGTCGGGGTCTCCGCCTCCTTCTTCCCTGCCTCCGCCTCCTTCTCCCCTGCCTTTGCCTCCTCCTCCCCTGCCTTTGCCTCCTCCTCCCCTGCCTTTGCCTCCTCCTCCCCTGCCTCCGCCTCATCCTCTCCCTGCTGCTCCGGCTGCTTTGGCTGCTTGGGGTCCTCCTGGGGGAGGGTGGCTGACAGAGCGTACTCGGGGTTCTCTTCCTCTGTGATGGACAGATCTGCCTCCAGACCACTGGAGGAAGGGCTGGGTAGCTCCTCCTCCTTCTCCAGGGAATCGGCCACGGCCTTAGCCTCCTCCAGCTCTGGGGCCAGTTGGGTGTGCACCTCGGTGAAGGGCACGTCATCATCTGGGTTGCTGATGGGCACCAGCTCCACCGCGGCTACAGCAGAGTTGGGCGAAGCCTCCGGCTGGGGGGAGGCCTTGCCATCCCGCACCTTCTTGACGTTGAAGGTGAGTGGTGTCACTTTGAAGGAGGAACTCTTGGAGCTGGGGTTCTTCTGGTGGTTGGGTGTAAGGCTCTTCTTGATCTTCTCCCGCTTCTCCTGGGAGACAATCCTGGTGCCGATCTTGTTCATCTTCTTCTCGATGTTCTCGCGGGAGAAGGCCTTCTTCAGGCTGTCCACCTTCTTCAGGCTGGATCGCTTGATCTTCTCTGCACGGGACTTCTCCAGTCGTTCACCTACCTCCAGGCTCGCCCCGGCCTCATCCTCATCCTCATCGGGCCCCAATTCTTCGTCGGAGGACAGGTTGATAGTCTGCAGCACCTCCTCCTGAGAGCGGTTGACGTCGACAGCTGGCGACAATGGCGGCTCCTCCTCCGCGTCACGCGGGTAGGGCACAGGCTCCTTCACAAAAACACTGGCGGGAATCTCGTTCTCCTCCTGAAAGACAGAAAGGCACACATCTGCACGTTAGCAAGGAGCAAAAGTATGGAGCAGGCTGCTGGTTTCACAACCAGAGGATAGGTCTTGGGTTTGAATTCCCATGCTGGACATTTGTACTGATAGTAAACCAATAGTTGTTTTACTTCACCAGAAGGTTAAGAATTCTGGCAAATTCTTAGCTGTGTGCATTAATTGCATGCACAATATATGTAGATTCTAAGTCATCAGTGTCTACACAAGTGGAAAAAGCAGCTAAACATGCATAAAATTCTTCCCCTGTGTCACAGTCGCACAACTAAACTAATTACATGCACAAAAGGGAAGTATGGAAGTTAACACTGGGGTAAAATGTTGAGAATGTTTATAGTGTCGTTGGTGGAACAAATGACCCAGCCTGGGCCATAGCTACAGAAACATGTCTTAATGCTTTAAGGCAAATTGGTTCAGCTGTATAAAAATCACAGGACAGATCCATTATTATAATCCATTATGTTAGGGCAATACCAGAGTTCCAGCACCGAGAAGCCATTAGCTGGGAATGTCCCTGATACATATCAAACTTATAACGACTATCTTGTGTTTAAGAGCCCTGACGAGTCATAGTTCTTTCACATTTACATGGTAACCTCTTATACTCTCTGTGCTTGTATCAGGTCAGGGCTGTTCATTTCACACACGGATGTGTGACAGTCTGCGGATTGACCAAAATAGCCCCATCAAAGAGACTAATAATCTTTGATCTCTACAGTTTATGATTTGTTCCAAGTGTTCCCCACAATTCTAACTGGAGGCACAGAAGATCATTTTCAATTGATTTCTCAGAGTTCTAACAAATGCTTGAATATAGTTGTACAAAACTGATTGCATTTTCTGTGTGCTGTATTTTTGAATGCTCTTGGAGCTGCCAAGAATATGGGCATTTGCCAAACAATTTTCTTTAGTAAATCTATTGTCTTTCAACACACCTGATAAAGTGCGACTGATAACGTTTTATATGTCTAGTTGATCGCAAAGGTTTCCTTTTACATATGTTTGAATATCCTCATGGTTTTATTTGACTTGGTCATTGGTCCCAAAACATTTACTACATGTGTTTTCCTGTGACTTTTCAGGTGAGCTCAGATGTTATTTTGACCATTCAAAAAGAATCACCGGGTATTGGGCCAAAACTGAAAATGGTCACCCCTGCAACAAAGAGCCACTGTACCATGGCAAGCCTTACTGATTGGCTGCAATTCTACTGGGGGCAGCAAGTCCTGTTGTGGAACATACCAAACTAGATATCAAACTATTGTTGATATCTAGCTCACAGGCAATTCTGTGGCATACACTACACTCCGTCCACTCTCCCATAGAGTAACAACAAAAATGAATGAATACATCAACCACATCTTGCTGCCATGACACAGCTGCTCTGGAAATAATACCTTTACTTCCATATGCCGCTATTGATCATACAGTATGCTGGTATCTAAATCCAGTACATATTTATATAGCTAATTATCTTTATAGCTGACATGTAGCTGAACCCACATTTGTTTCTGAAAATATTACATCTGTTTCAAATGGAGATGTGGATTTTTAGTTGTTGTTGTCATTTTGTAGTAGTATTTATAGATGTTTCTGTTTGGTTCATTCCTGTGGTTGTTGAAGGGGAAGGGAGATGTACACACACACACAAATTCACACACACACACACACACACACACACACACACACACACACACACACACACACACACACACACACACACACACACACACATACAGTACACTTGTGAGGTTGTCTGCTGGAATGTTGGTTCCAGAGAGACCATGCACGTCATAACTCACACCAGCTTCAAGACCATGCTCCTTTCCTCTCCTCTCCTCTCCTCTCCTAGTAATATTCATGCAGTGAGAAGAATAGTGGAAGCCAAGGCAAAGCACTGCTAAGAGTTTCCACCAAGAGCTGGAGGTCCTCCAAGACAGGAGACGGAGAAGGAGGAGGTGGAGGGAGGGACGGAGGGAGGCTGTGGAGGGGAACCTGGTGAACTTTTTTTCCCACCCTGTTGTGGAGACATCCCAGGAATTCAAACAATGCACGGGAGTTTCGGACCATCAGCCGCCGCCCCTAGCCCTGACACTCTCAGACCACATATATGAACGGCCCTTCCTACACACCTTCCCTTATTTGTACCTGATATGTGTTCCCTCTCATAGTCAGCTGTGCAATAAGATCAGCTCTCACACATAATCTAGTCAATACTGTAACACCATTGCCTCTACTGGCATCTTTGTTCCCAGGACCAGGATATATCCTATGCTTTCAACCTGACACCTCAACACCTACATCTTAACCAGACTGAAGTCATAACACACTGACATAGTATTACAGATCACCATTAACCACTGTGTGTGCTAGTGTGATGTAAGTTGATAGTTCAACCTTTACTCCGATGGTTAGTCATATGGTTCTTTGTTAGTAACTTTCCAAGCTATGACAATAGTACGTTTTTTGCTTAAAATCCTTTTAAGCAGTATGTATACAATTGTGTCTGACTGGCTGTATGCTTATACAGTCACTGTTTAGATTGATACTTTAATACTGATGTGTTACTCACAATTCTGAACAATGTCCTTGTTATTGCATGTTACTACTAGATAGGAGTATCCACCAAATTAATACAAATATTACATATGGTATTCAAAGGCAGTTTTTAACTAAGAATAAGAATAAGAGTACATCTCTTCTATCATAAGAAGGACCCCTCCCATTCCCCAGTCCTAGATCCACTAACCCCCCTAGCTGGTCTCACTTAATCCATGGGCTCCCTTTCCTTTAGTGCACAGTACATTAATCTGGGCAGTCAGATCAAGGACTTCATCAGCAATCCCCCCCCCGCCACACTCTCCACTCCCTAACAGGAAGTTTCCTTATCCATCTGTCTTTGTTGGGGACGGTGGGCAGCATTCCCACTTTTCTCTCCTGTCCCTCCTCTTGTTTTTCTAGACAGGTAAAAAAAAATGGATTGAGCAACAGCTCTGTCCGTAACGCACGAGAGGTTTGTGCCAAGCTGCGTGTGCATCCATCGCCCTGGAGAATGTGTATCTGTCTCTGTCCCGCTGCGTCCTGTCCCCCGAAATGATTTATACAAGTCTGTTCAGAGCTTCCGCCAGCCTGCACCCTTGCACTCCAGAATAATAATTTTGCCACTGGGAATGCGACGCATATAAGTGAATGCTGTTTTGGATTGTCCGTGGGGCAGGGAGAAAGAGGCACCGGTGAAGAACATCTTGGCAAAATAAGTCGCCAGAGGAGACTGGATCAAAGTGATGCATCAGGGGAGCTTTAGGGCGGTTCTGGGGAAGCTTTGGGAATGCTTTGGGATCAAGTCAAAAATGTCACTTGCAACATCACAGGTTTGTGCCTTGGCTATGTCGTTAGCAAAGTTTACTTTATCTCGCCAAGGGCAGGTTGAGCGTAAGTCAGCCAGAATTCCTTAGTTTACCGCTGAGTAAGTTCAGCCCCACACTGCTGCAGATACCTACAGGCTAGCAATTGTTGTCAGTTACTTCTCCTCCGAATCCTTTGTAGCTAGCACTGTGTGGCCTGTTGTGAGGAAAATAGTGACAGGCTGTGACTGAAGAGAGGAGTGCACGTGCTTCAGCTGCAGTGCTCTTTGTGCAGGGTACAGGTAGCCCAGTGGTACCTTGAGAGGAACAATTAGTGATTCCAAATTGAGGAGAATAAATGGGACAAGAAACAACGACACCAAAACAATTGTAACATGGGAAGAGGGAAACTGCTTGTTTCTATGTGTTCATTCTAAAGTGATCTGTTTTGCAAGAAATGGGCAGAAAAGCAAGTGTCCCCCATTGTACCGATTTTTGGCATGCTTCATGTCATGTCGAAAGAGACCTAATGCTCATGTGGTTAGTCAGAGTCAGTGTGGAGACTGGGCCAGCTAGTATAGCAGGAAAGATCAGCTCTCCCCAGCATGTCCTTACAAGACAGCGTGCATCAGGCCACAACATGGGGCTGCATATTGTGCAACACGCACAACAACAACATCAAAATGTTACCCTCTCACCCCCCAATGTTGGGTACATTCCCCCCTTCAGAATCGGCCTCAGAATCAAACCGACTGGTGCTGGGTTTCGCAGCCCGGAGACGAGAGGGGGTTCACTTTTTAGCAAGAGCATTTTTTCTTGCCTGGAGATTTCCAATTTCACATGACAACCGTAATGCTTCTCTTCGTCTTGCCGCTGATGGAATGTTCTCCGAGTGAGCATGGACAGATATATGTTCGGCTGTAAAGATATCAGATGCTGTTAAGAACATTGTTCACCGTGCGCAGATGTATGTTACGTTGACAATGCATATTGTAGTGCCCCATGGGGTGGGGTGACACTCAAGGACCTTTGCAGAGGGCGTAGGCAGTTGAATAACCCAGAGGAGGCAGTATTCAAAACATGAGAATTTTATTAAATGAACCTTGACAAAAACACAAAAGGGTGAGGTAATCAAAAAACACACACATACAGTCCACAATCCTTATCTTTGTTTTAGTCCATAATCCAGGGTCGAAATCCAATACAGTTCCTCAAACAAGTCAATACACAAAACGGGGTCCTCAAAACAATTCAATTTAAATCCAACAGCAATCCAAAAACAATTGGATGTGATACAAAACAGTCCTTTTTACTTTTCTTTTCTTGTCCCCCCTTCAGTGTTTTACACACTTTGTCCATTTCACTGATGGCTTCAGCAATGTCGGGAGCCATTCCAGCCAAAAAGGAATATTTGAGTACAGTACTTGATTGAAAAAACACTGAGGGAGCATCGGTGCGCTTTTGACAGATGTTGGGCCCCTCTACCTCCAGCCAAGCCTCCATGTCTGGATCCATTGTCCAGTCATCTTCCATCATGGTGTCTTTTCCTCTCAAAAACCAAGAACCCCAAAAAATCCCGCTCACAGTTGCACTACCTACTCTCGTCTATAGGTGATGCCCTCTGCCCGCATTCTCCACCATATTGTAGTGTCCCTTGGGGTGGGGTGACACTCAAAGACCTTTGCAGAGGGCGTAGGCAGTTGAATAACCCGGAGGAGGCAGTATGCAAAACACGAGAATTTTATTAAATGAATCTTGACAAAAACACAAAAGGGCGAAGTAATCGAAAAACACACACATACAGTTCACAATCCTTATCTTTGTCTTAGTCCATAATCCAGGGTCGAAATCCAATACAGTTCCTCAAACAAGCCAAGTCGATACTCAAAACGGGGTCCTCAAAACAGTCCAATTGAAATCCAACAGCAATCCAAAAACAATTAGATGTGACGCAAAACAGTCCTTTTTATACATCCCCAAATTGACGTCAGCTGCCAGCAGTCCCAACTTCATACGCTTCAGCTTCACTTGCTTCATACGCTTCAGCTGGTACTAAGGTGTGGGAATGTAGGCTGCTGGGAACTGTAGTCCTTTTTTCTTCCAGTGGCTCCCAAGAGTTAAAGAGGCAGGCATCAATTTTCTCATACTGCCCCTTGGGATGCCACACACCCTCCTCCTCAGCTCTGACCTAGGGAGGGCTGAGCGGTCCATGTCCAACGGCCACCAGGAGAGCCACCATCTCCATACATCTCCTGTAAAGGCATCTGAAAGATGTTAGTGAATGGCGCAAGTTGCTCACCTCGTCTGCCACTAAATGGCTAAATGCAGAGACTGGATCTGAGCTTCAAGGACAGAATGATCACCACTCATTTTCTGGGTGTCACTAGCTTTCCATGGCTCCACCAGCGAACATAGTACAGCTTCGTCATCCGTGATCCTCTTTCTCCTTTTCTGCCACTTCCACTCTGCTTCCAGGTGGTCAGGTGTGGTAACCGGGGAAAACATACTCTTCAAAACAGAGTTAGCTTCATCCTTTAATTTCTTTTCCACATTTGAATTTATTTTCCATAAACGTTTTTACGGTTATTCCCTTTAAATTTACGCCTGTTCTTTTTTCTGGTTTCCCTTCGGGTGAGAGCTTCTCCATTCCTCTTTTCTGCATTTTCAATGTTAGTAACGGAGATGGACTCACCACATCAGGAGATGGTCTGGTGTTTAACCAGACCTCAGCCATAGTTAAGAGGCCCTCTTCCACGCTATGGTCCCACCATAATTTCTCCTCAGACTGCTCCTCTAGTCCCCTTCCAATGTCCCGCAGGCTGAGTTGGATTGAGGACCATTGACCGCACTCCGACTCCAACGACTGGTCATCGTCTCCTGCCGGCTCCACTAGCTGTGAGATCTCCACCTGGGTGCTACAATCTTGTACAACAGGCATACGGTTTGCACATTCCAATTCTTTACTCACCCTTTCCAATTGATCCTGTAGATCCAGTTTGGACTTTTAGTACCCCACAAAAATTTAGTTTTACTGAGTTTACCGTGGCCTGATGCTGGGCTTCTTTTTGGTTCAGCCTCTCACCCAAGACATGCAGTCTCTCTCAGGACCGTGAGCTCTTCACTTTTTCTTTGCTCTAGCAGGAGTGCTGCAGAGGTGGTTTGGTGGATTTCCTGCAAAGCCAGAATGATTTCTTTTTGTTCTATGGAACGGTTCTTCAGATTCAAACAATTCTCTTGGACTCCCTCTAGTTCTCCAAGCTGCCTTGCTTGTGCTCTTAGTTGAGTACTCACCTTTTCCAGCTTCGCCTCCAACTCCCGCCTTCCCTCACTCCCCTGCTCCGCTCGGCTTCGGAGTTGCTCTGCTTCGGACACGTGTCTCCGCTGCTCTCCTCAGCTTTGCCTCCTGAGTGAGCCTGGTCTGTGCATCCAACAAAGCCCTGGCATACTCCTCTTTGGTCTTGTCCTGGGATTTCTGTATGTCCAGGCAATGCAGGTGCTCTTCCTCCAACTTCTTTGTTACGTTTTTCACTTCCTCCTCCAGCTCCAGTCTGTGGGCCTCCACATGCTTCACCTCATTTCCAAGAGATGTTTTTTCACTTTCCAGCTCCACAGCCATGTTCCCAATCTTCCTCAGGGAGTCAGTGTGCTCCTCCAGCAATTTCCCAATGGCCACCATGTGGCACTCTTCCAAGGTCCCCTACTCAGCCTTCATCCTGTTCACTGCAGTCTGGGCATTCTTCAGTTGTTGAACCTCCTGGAGGGTGACTCGCAATCTGTCCTCAACAATGGTCGCCCGCCTCTGGTTCTTCACCAGGTCTTCCTTCTGGTCAACACAACATTTCTCCAGTTTCTGTATCTCTTCCTCTTAGCCCTTTATTACAGTATGTGCCTCTCCTAACTGCCTCTAAACCCACACATTTTCCAGCCAATTTGGTCTCACTATTATGCTGCTTTTGTGGCTTACTTGGGTTCTTTTTGCCCTTTTCCCTAGGGGGCACAACAGAGCAGGAGTGACCATTTTTGTTTTGGACTTTTCTTTATTTGACCCCCCTTCAGTGTTTTCCACACTTTGTCCATTTCACTGATGGCTTCAGCAATGTCGGGAGCCATTCCAGCCAAAAAGGAATATTTGAGTACAGGACTTGATTGAAAAAACTCTGAGGGAGCATCGGTGCGCTTTTGACAGATGCTTGGGCCCCTCTGCCTCCAGCCAAGCCTCCATGTCTGGATCCATTGTCCAGTCATCTTCCATCATGGTGTATTTTCCTCTCAAAAACCAAAACCCCCCCAAAATCCCGCTCACAGTTGCACTACCTACTCTCGCCTATAGGTGATGCCCTCTGCCCGCATTCTCCACCATATTGTAGTGTCCCTTGGGGTGGGGTGACACTCAAAGACCTTTGCAGAGGGCGTAGGCAGTTGAATAACCTGGAGGAGGCAGCATTCAAAACACAATAATTTTATTAAATGAGTCTTGACAAAAACACAAAACGGTGAGGTAATCGAAAAACACACACTTACAATCCACAATCCTTATCTTTGTCTTAGTCCATAATCAAGGGTCGAAATCCAATACAGTTCCTCAAACAAGCCAAGTCGATTCCAAAACGGGGTCCTCAAAACAATTCAAATTTAAATCCAACAGAAATCCAAAACAAATTGGATGTGACGCAAAACAGTCCTTTTTATACGTCTCCAAATTGACGTCAGCTGCCAGGAGTCCCAACTTCATACGCTTCAGCTTCACCGGCTTCATATGCTTCAGCTGGTACTAAGGTGTGGGGATGTAGACTGCTGGGAACTGTAGTCCTTTTCTCTTCCAGTGGCTCCCAAGATTTAAAGAGGCAGGCATCAATTTCCTCATACTGCCCCTTAGGATGCCACACACCCTCCTCTGTAATCCAGGGTCTAAATCCAATTCAGTTCCTCAAACAAGCTAAGTCAATACACAAAATGGGGTCCTCAAAACAATCCAAGTTCAATCCAACAGCAATCCAAAAACAATTATCTCTCTCTCTTGCTCTCACTCCCCACTCCCCACTCCCCCACTCTCCACTCTCCACTCCCCACTCCCCACTCTCCACTCCCCACCCCCACTCCCCACTCCCCACTCCCCACTCTCCACTCCCCACTCCCCACTCCCCACTCCCCACTCCCCACTCCCCACTCCCCACTCTCCACTCTCCACTCCCAGTGGCTCCCAAGAGTTAAAGAGGCAGGCAGCCATTTCCTCATACTGCCCCTTGGGATGTCACAATATTTTATTTGTTTATTTTTTATCTTAACCAAGGAACTGGAGACCTAGTAATAGGGATATGGTTTCAGTTGAACTCAATGAAATGCAGCCACTGTGATGACTACTATTTATAGGCAGGCTCCTTCACACATAATTAATGAAATGGCATGTTAATGCTGTCTATGCATTGCATGTGTGGAAATGTAGCATTTCGTTCGAGGCGAGTTTCCCCCTCTACGAGATCTTTAATTGCACTGTGAAACAGACAGAGCCCAAAGCGCTGAGAAAGCCAAGTCCCAGCTCCTGTGTTTCTCTGCCCTGTCTGGGAATGGAACATATCTAACACACCCTATCAGATGTATTTACATAAAAATAAAATGGGATCCAGCCCAAAAACTGGGGGTTTCAAACACAGCCTGTCAGAACCCAGCAGGTCTGCTGCTTTGTGCTTTGAGCACAGATAAAGGGTGGAGCGTGCACCACATGGAGGGTGTGACTCAGGACCCTCAACCCCCCTTGTGCCCTGCTTGATGCTAGAAGGGGGGCTTTGGGCTTTTTGGTGTGTTCATTCCTATCCAGACCTGCTGTTTCCAGCTGCCTCAGGAACTAGAGATTGTGTGTAAGTGGGTCAGTTGTTCAGACACCTGTCTGCCACACCCCGGCAATGGTGTTACGGCAACCACGGGTTTCTTTCCCGGTTTGGCTCTGAGAGAACAGCGGGGCTCAAACCAAACCAAGAGAAACACAGAAAGAATCTTTGCCGGGAATGCATGGGCTGGGCTCTGCCTTGTGACTGCCATTCCATGCAGACGTGCTACAAATCTGACCTGAGTGGGTGGGTACACCCCAGGACAGTGGTACATTCTGGGAGGTAACATAATCATTTCTTAACAAAGCCAATATGTACAGTAGGCTCTGTTTTTTATTAATACCCTTGATAAAGATGAACAAAAGAGATCGTATAAAATAAACGATATAAGTAATGAAGTATATTTTATGTTTAAAAAATTCTGAAAATTATATATACATTAATAATAATGCATTGGCACAAACCATAATTAAACGGTTCACAAATTATTATTTTTTTCCCAGAAAAATCAAGAATCACAAATATTCACACCCCTGTTATCAGTACTTTGTGGTTCCTCCCTTAGCCATTATAACAGCGAGTACTCTGTACTCTGTACTGTTGCACGAGGTTATGGAACTTCTTGGGGGGGGATCCTCAACCATTCCTCCATGCAGAATTGTTCTAGTTCCTTCAGATTCTTGAGTTGAGGTTTGTGGACTGCTTTTTTGAGGTTAAACCACAAATGTTCAATTGGATTCAGGTCTTGAGACTGAGATGGCCACGTCAGGACATTGATCTTGTGCTCTGTCAACCATTTCTTAGTTTGTTTGGACATATGTTTGGGATCATTGTCTTGTTGGAAGGTCCATCTGTGGCTAAGGTGTAGCTTCCTGGCAGAGAGAACAAGGTTTTTGGACAAAATGTCTTGGTACATGCTGGAGTTCATGGTTCCATCTATTTTAATAAGGGCCCCAGGGTCTGTGGATGCAAAATAACCCCAAAGCATTGAAGATCCACCACCATGTTTCACCGTAGGCATGAGGTGCTTTTCAACATTACTTGCATTCTTCGGATGCCAAACATAACGCTGATGTACATGTCCAAAAAGCTGGATTCGGCCACAAGATACGGTACCAATTGTAGTTCAGCTGTAGTTTGACTAATTCAAGTCACCTTTTTCTGTGAATTGTCTTCAAAAGAGGCTTCCTTCTTGCAACTCTGCCATAAGGCCATTGTCATGTAGGCATCATCGAATGGTAGCTTTAGACACCTTGTAACCCCAGATGCCAGGTTGTTTTGGAGATCTTGAACTGTGCCCCTTGGCAGGGGCATGTCCAGGGAGGGGCCTGGGGGGGCACCTACCCCCACAAAAATTGGTTGGCCTCCCTGGGTGCCACCCTACTTCATCTGGCTCTTAATAGGTTATTAGGTTGTCAATCACATCTTTTCATATGTATTACATTTTGAATGTCCCCCCCTGTGTGGCTCTGTGCCACTCTTGGGCCACCCCTGTTAAAGTGGTTTCGGCCCGCCACTGCTCCTTGGACTTCTTTTTGCCTCTCAAACCATCCATTTCACTACACGTGGGGGCAAGATAGACTTCCATCCTCTACCTGGCAGGTTAGCCACTGTTCCAGTGGCCTTAAACTTCCTAATAATTGACACAACAGTGGAAAGTGGTATCTTTTAACTTTTAGTTTTTTGTTACCATCTCCTGATCTAAACAATTGTATTCATTATGTAGGTTTGGAATTTTCTGATTTTCTTTAGCATAAAATGTACCTCATTACTTATATAGTTTATTTTATACAATCTCTTTTGTTCATCTTTATCAAGGGTATGAATAAAAACAGAGCCTACTCTATTTCTTGTACAGTGACTAAATTAATTATAGGTCTTTGAGTGGATACCAGTGTGGCTTCATTTTACTCAAACATCAACAATTCCAAACTGCTGAAAAAAGCAAAACAATACAAAAAAACTGAACAAAAAGAACTGAACAATTCCCGTAATGGAGCACTCGGACAAGGGAAGCAATGAAAATATAGGTTGCTTTCAGGGTAACTATCACTAAAATGTGATATTTGGAATCTTAAAATTGCTTGATTTTGATCTGTACATCGTTGTGATAAAGGTGCTTGCATTTATAAGCTAGATGATGCCCATTACTGTCATATCCTTGAGGGGGGTTACTTAACCAGAATCACTTCTGTAAATATACAGCTGTGTACATGTGTAAAGTGTACGCTATGGAAGCCATCCTGTTCAGGGGATTCTGCAAAGCAAAATAAATACTGTAGTGAAAGAATGCAAGCTTCCTCAGTGGCAGTGTGTATCCCAGCTCAATCCACTGCGCATGCCCTGCACTGCCAGAGCTGTGGCAGTGCTTTTATCTGACGAGGGGCCCTCCTTTGGGAGAGCGGCGGCCTCCTGCGGGACGATACCACTCTGACCCAGAATCCACGGTGTGAAAGGTCTCTGGATAATTAGTGAGTGCCAGAGCTGGCCTCTGGGCCTCAGTGGATCACTGGAGTGGAAACTTCATAGGAGGGTGAGGAGAGGGGTAGGAGAGAAAGGGATGGAGAAGAGAGATAGGGAGAGAGGGATGGGGAAGAGAAATTAATAGGGAGAGGGACTGACAGGAGAGAAGGGGAAGGGAAATAGAGGGATGGGACAGAGGAATGCAGAGGGTGGTATTGACCTGAGATAGATGGGGCAAGAGAGGGATGGGGTGAGAGATGGGGGAGAGAGGGAATTTGGAGGAAAGAGATGGGGGTGGCACATAAGAGGTAGGGGAAACACTGGGGAGGGAGGGAGAAGGGGAGCGGATTCAAGTGAGATAAATGTGCATGTGGACTGACAATGTAATAAAAACATAATCCCACTGAGCCAGACAAAGAACTAACCAATTTAACTTTGAAAAGTTAATCATAAAAAAGTTATTTAAAATAAGTAAAACAAAGAATTAACAAAGAATTTTGTTGCTTTGCATATATTGAGAAAGCAAACAATCCATAGTAATGCATCATCTGGGAAATAATGATTCTCTGCTCAGGTCCATTTTGCCTCTCAGTGCAAAAAGCCAAATCGCTTGGTATCAGACCACCGTTGGAGGGGGCCTGGCATCAGGCCAGACCACATGACTTCACACCTGGTGCCAGGAGCTGTTGTGTTCGTACTTGCAGCAGTGAGCCGGCTCGAGCTGGTGCACACCAGGGATTGTTTAGTAATATTGAGGAAGAGGAGGGGTGTGGGGAGATAAGAGAAAGAGGAAGATGATTTTAAGAGTGATGACAGGTGAAATGGAAGAGGTGCTGCAAGTAGGGGAAAGTGGAGGGGGAGTGGGAAGCAGGCAGCAGGGGTGGGGAGATGGCAGAAGGTGTGTGCATGTGTGTAGACATTTATGTGTATCTATGTGCATGTGTGTATGTGTGTGTGTGCATGTGTGCGGACGTGTTTAGTGTGTGCGTGTGTGTGTATGCATGAGTCTGTTTTTTGGTGTGTGTGTTTATGTGTATATATATAGGAGTGGCTAAGCTGCTGTCCATCTTATCTCACACCCCTCTGTCCACCCTGTAAATGCAAGTCTTCTTCCCTACCCTCTCTCTGTCGACTCCATTACAGTGTCATGTCTTTGCTCAGTTACCCCCTCATTCCAGCAGATAACAGGGTTTACCAGAAGCTGCTTTGAGTGTGTGGGTGTGAGCGTGGTGTGCATGAGAGTATGTGTGTGTCTGTGAGTTATGCTAAGATGTACATCCAGGTGTAACCTATCTGCAAAACAGCACTAATCAAAACAGGAGCATATGGAATGTTCCCACAGAATGAGAGTATACTCCCTCCCCACAGGAAAGGAAGACAAGGCCTGGGGGTGGGGTGGGGGGTGCAGTCAGGAAAAAGGGGATGGGCACTCCTGGAAAATATCTGGAGAAACTGTCCCTGGTTGGAGGAAACACGTGGGCCCGGCAGTTGAGTGAGATAGACTTGGGGACTGCCCTCTTTTCAGAGAAAAGGACTCACAATGACAGCCTGTTGTAATTAGACAATATCATGGCCTGGCTGGTGAGGTTGAAGGGGGTTTGGGTTACAGCAGGGATCGGTCTCCACCCATCTAGCTCCTTTTCCCCAACCTGGAGTGACTCTCACCCCAATCCTGCCTCACCTCCCTCACATTTACCTTACTATTTACCCAAGGATACTCCACTCCACACACAGATAGCACCCCCACCCCCCTTCCCGTCCCTCTCTTCCCGTGTAGTAATTAGATACAGTATGTTATCTGAGCCTACTCCCCAGCAACGGGCTTGGCCTTCCGGCCTGTTCCAGGGCCTGAAGGTTTGGCCTTATGTTTATCTATTGTTCAAGAAATGTTCCTTTCCCAGCGCTCTCATAGCCTGTTCTCTATGCTGGGGTTTTCTGTGGGGAGAGATTCTCTCTCTCTCACTCTCTCTCTCTCTCTCTTTCGGTAGGAGTAGCAAACCATACAAACACACACACACACACCCGCACCCACTGTATACACACACACATACATACACACACGGGCATGCACTCACACTGTATACACACACACACACACACACACACACACATACACACACTGCATGTCATGGGATGGGCACAACAGTAGCTTTTGTGGGCATGTGCTCAGTGGGCGTGTACTGAGACTGTGCGCAGTCTCAATGCACCCCAGTCTCTGGAGCAAACCATTTGTGTAGGAAATAATAACGAGCTGAAAGCACGATTACGGCCCGGGTGGGGCCCGTCCTAAAATAACCTAGAGAGTCGTTGGCACTGAGAGGCAGGCCAGGGCTGCAGCTTCTCCTGCGTTTCTGTTTCATCTCCCACATCAAACACGAGAAGCCAAAGGGGCTCTCTCTAAACTCATAAATCCTGGCCTATAAAACCCATAGCGGTATGTCCTGAGTGAACATCACTCAAAAGAATGAGCCATGGCACAAAACTAGGCCCGCCAATTCTTCCCCGGATACACTCAAAGTGTGAAAATGGCATTTGTATTTACATAGAATTAATACTGAAAATAACAAGAAGAAATATCAGGACTCATAACTCTCCAGTGGTGTTTTATGGCGGGAAAAAGGTAACTTAACTTTCTCCCTTCTCCTGCCAGACTGCTGGCATTTCTACCCAAGGGAGATATTTTTCTGGTGAGGAAAAGACAATGTTTTGCCTGTATCGTTACCAGGACAACCATGTGGGGGGAATCCCTGTAGCCATGCAAGATGTTGGATCAGTGAGTCAGGCAGTAGAGGGCAACGGCCCCTGACAACAGGACAAAACAAATTGCTGGAGAAAGGGATTCCTTTACAGAGTGGGTCTGCTCCTAGTCAGCCAATCACATGAATCTTATGCTCTGAGGACACCACATTCTTGTTTCTGTCTCCATTTAGTATGGTGCAAAGCCCAGTTTATATGTAAGGGTATTCACCATATACATGGTACAAGACATCATATTATTATTAGGATTATTAGTATTATTGAATTATTGAATTATATTCAGATACTGATACTAATCTTATTATTATTATTATTATTATTACTTGATGGCAGATGCTCTCATCCAGAGTTACTCACAGTGATGACTATGATGAAATCAAGGCAAGATATGTACATTACCTGAACTTCATAAGATTTGCAAGAACAAGGGCACAATTACAGGATAGCAGGCCTGTTCATTAAAACATCATTGTAAGTGAGGATGTATGTGCTCTTTCTCCACTCACTGTACTTTGCAAGGAAAATGGAATAATAGAGGAGCATGTAGCTTCATAGGGGGGAAACTGGATTTGCAGGATACTGTTGAGCTCTTAGGGATTGCTATTGACAGAGGATATGAGTAGGCGTGGCTGTGAATCCTCCTGCATTTGCTGGAAGCCTGCCTGCTGTAAAGCTCCACACAGTGCCAAGCTGCAGGTGGGTTAGGCTATGGGCCCCCCTCTGTCCTGAGCACGCACTCTGCTATTGTTCTTTGTAGACCTTTCAATCTGAACAAAACACTGTGAAAAGAACCCCCCACCACTCCACATATCCTTTATCTCTGTCTTTCCTCCATTTTTTCCACTTTCAGAGTGCTTTATTGGCATGCGCGTGGGGCAAGAGGTGACAGTAAACAACAGGAAATGACTAATTATGCATCTAAATCGGAATTCCATCTCTCTTTCCCTATCTCTGCCTGTCTCCTTGTCTGTCTGAAAGTATGTGTGCCGTCTCTCTCATCCTCTCTGCTCTAAACAAAATCTAACTCTGAGAAAAGAGCCACCTTTTCACCCTGTACCACTCCTTCCACTGAAATTTGACTAGGAAATTCAGAATTTGCATTTGTTTTGATTACTCCGGGAGTGAGAGAAGAGCAGCCAAATTAAAGTGATACTCTTCATTCAGCAGGTGCTGATGTATAATCACATAATTAACGGCAACCGGGAACCCGCATCCTGGAGGTTGGTTCATACCAGATAATCCACCTTATAATTCACCCCTTCCCCTCCCTCAGAGAGGAACTTCTCAACCTAATCAAACTTCCAGTCCCCAGAACAATCCCATACTCATAAATAATCATGTTAATGAAATTGAAAATGGTAATATTTGTAATATTGAAGGCTACCGCTAACCCTGGAGCATTGTAGATGTGCCTGGTGTTTTTGCCAGTCCAAACACTTAATTAAGTAATGAGGATAATTAACCAGCCGAGACAAATGTAGATTGCCATGCAACAGAGGAGCTCGGTGTTTCGCTATTTCAAGAGATCTTGAAAATGTGCTGGATTTTGGAACTCTGCCCACCCTTGCTATTGCTAGTTTGTTCATTACCTCCTTGATTGCATCATGTGGAACCTACCCATAATATTATGGACAACATTCCATCTCCATTGCGTGCCACATATAAATCAAGATGACTTGTTATTAGATGTGTGAAAATCTGTGAATGTCTGGCATATTCCGTCTGGTTGGGGTGTTCCTCTTCTTGCTCCATCTTTCAATTGAGGGCTCACAATAAAAGGTTACCACGCAGACTGCCTTTAAAATGATTGCAGGTGGTACAATCTGCAACACGGGAAGGATAGGCCGTTGGCCAGGAGCCCTCAACCCTGGTGCTGAAGAGCCACAGAGCCCATCAGCCACTAATTCAGACCCAGGAAACCAGGTGAGGTGAGTCAACTGTATAATCAGCTGCATTGATCAATTACATGCTTAGTAACAACAAAAACCAGCAGATCCCATGGCTCTTCAAGGTCCTGGGTTGAGGATAACTGCTGTAAGCCTGTGCCTAGAAGGTTGCAGGTTTGATTCCCAGGTGGGACGCTGCCGTTGTACTGCTGGGGTGAGGTTCTTAACCTTAACTGCCTCAGTAAATACCCAGGGTGAGTCACCCTGCCTGAGGGTGTGTGCTATGCAAAAAAATAAAAAAAAAGTCTGACAAACTCGGAAAAATAGGCAACACACCCCAGCTCTCACGATCTCAGCAACAATACCCGATTCAATGCAAATTCAAAACCCAAATGCCCAACCTGTTTTATATCAGCTTTAGAGCCTTGGCTCACTGTGCCACACTGCTGTTGCCATACTACTGTGGGAATGCACAGTGTGCCCTATTGCCTTTTCTGTGCCTTTGTTTCCGGTCATATTGTTTCCAGACAATATGATGGCAGGGATCACAACGTTTACGTAACAATACACAATTTACGGATATAACCTTTTTTCTTTGCTCAGGGTGGTTTCAGTCCTTCTTGCAAGGCGTGTTGAAACTGCTGTACACATTTCCCCTGTGCAGATGTAGATGCTGTGGGTCACGCATATATTGCATGCACAGCAAGCAGATGATGCTTATAGATACAGGCCATCAGAACTAAAGAACAATAACGTGATTGCAATGTGCCATACTCTTGCATAGAATGGCACATTACAATAGTAAGCAGGAATTGAGTAATCAGAGTGCTGCGAGGGAAAACTTTGTCCTTGTGCAGCTGATGGTGAGGAGATACACCATGCGCCATACACACTCCCACACCCATACTGTCTACTCCACACACCCCACATTAAGTATTTACTCTGTCCTTTCAACACACCACATACACTGGGTATTTACCCTGTCCACCTCACACTCCTCACTGGGTATTTAACCTGTCCACCCCACACTGTTTGTGTATTTGTGTGCACGTGTATATGCATGTTTGCATGAGTGTGCGTATGTGTGAGTGTGTGTGTGTGCGCGCGCGTGTGTGTATGCGCACATGTTTGCATGGGTGTGCGTGTATGTGTGTGTTAAGCACCACACCTTTTCACATGCACCTCCAGTATTTACCTCTGTCTAGAGGAATGAACTGACTGAATTCCCCTTGAGAGCTAAGGTTGCTCGTCTCTTCACCTAACCGTGGCCTGTGGAATTCTGAGTTGCGTCTCTTTTTTCTACCGGAGCAATGGATTCTGCCGACATTCCAAAGAGTGGTCATGCTTTGCAGGCTCAGGATAGTTTTGGCGTTGGAGAAGACAAATGTGGCTCCATGCAACCCCCCCTGGCCTCACTAATCACCCCCTAATCCCCACTTTAAACACTTGAGTTGTTACAGAGAGAGAGCAGAGGGCATTGTGTGCATGCTACTGTAAGCGTAAGGAAAGTTTGGTGTAACGAAGCGGTGGGGGCAGTCGGAGGAGGATCCTCTTTGACCTGCACATGAAGGAGAGATGGGACAGGGTCAGAGGGGTGTTGATCGGTTATGAGGGGTAGAGACAGGGCGTATGTGTGTGCGTGTGGGGGTTGGGGGTTCGTGGGCCAGTAGAAATAGGGTGTGTAGGAGGGGGGGTTGTGAGTTGTAGGCGGTAGAAACAGGGTGTGTGTGTGGGGGGGAGGGTTGTTGGGGGATTGTTTGGGGGTTGTGGCCCCGTGTTTAGGGAAGGGGGTAGAGGGAGAGTTGTCAAACCTGAAATCGGTGAAATGCACCAGAGCTGGCCCAAGGCAAGACAGCGGGGCCCGACACGCCTCCCCACACTGCTCCTCTCCTCTCCTAAATCAGTTTGTTTTTCTTTTCAGTCTTTTTTTCTCTCTCTCCGAGGCATTGTATGTGTACAGGAGGGGATTATCACAAGAATGACAGAGAAAATACCAATAAAACAAGGAGCCTTGTGGGTATCTGTGTTTGGCTGGGGCTGTGAGTTCCCAGCAGAGCAGAGATAGCCTTATTTGGGTATGGCAGAGAGCCCTGAGTAAAAACACACAGTCCAGTGCTTTCCTGTTTCAAAATTAGCCTCAAAATGGAGCAACGCTCTTGGTTCAGCCCAGAGAAGGCCCTGCATGCCACTTTTGAGAAAAATTGTTTGAGAAACTCAAAGCACAAATTTGAACAAATTTACTACTTCAACTTTTTTAACAGCTCTGCAGGATAGAATCAAAGATGGTGCTTAAATAAACTGTCACAAAATGCACTTATTTTTTCCTGTGAGCCTCTTCTCCCAACAGAGAAACTCAATGGAATATCAGGGATTTTTACACTAGACGAATGGACAAAAGCCCTCCTGCTGTTCATTTCACAAACCCCCAACCCCACCCCCCCACACTTTCCTTCGCACGCGCGCATGGTATGTTCCTTAATTTTTCATTTTGGTGTGAGCTCTCCTAACACACTCGAAACACCTTTCGCTCTCAACATAACTTATCCTATTGCCTTGGTCTATTTATAACCTCCCCAGGACAGAGGCTTGCTAAACTGCAGGAATTTGCAGACACGAGCCAGCAGCAAAACTTGTGTAAGAACATTGCTTTCCCTCTCTGGCTCAAGAGACTGAAAAGACTGAAAGACTTGGGGGAAAGTCAAATATTCGCTGTTGAATATTCGCTGTGAAAAGTGAAACCAAAATAAAGTGTTCCTCACCAACCTCACTCAAAAGCAATAAAACACCTGGGGAATAGCACTATGATTCATCTGTCAGGAGGAGAACTACCTTAATACAAAACAACACCCCAAGGTACTTCAAACTGCTCTAAAAGGGGTTTCACCCCATATAACAGAACTTTGCCAAACATTGCGGTTCTTCCATAAGGAACAATTGTAAGGTGAACATGCTGAATGTATCTTTCAAGTCCCACAATGGAACTGTTTCCCAAACAACTTCATTACTCTTAATTACATCATCACTATGTTACAGTTTGAACTTTATACCCTGTGCTCCCGTGATTTGTAAGTCTTTTTTTTCATGTATGCTGTGTCTGCCTTCAAAAGGAGCTAGGCCTCGTTTGAAAAGGAAATTTAGAAGTATGAATAAAGTGGAATAAAACATGTATTTGAATCGGGGCATGGGAATACCGTTGAGCAATTTCTCTTGAATTGTTTATGATAAGGTCTGGTTTGATCAATGGGTGATATGTAAATTTTTTACCTATGCAGATCACCCAAAGAACCTACGTATGTCTGCTAAGCAAATTAATACATTTTATATTTGAAGTTGTTGATTTGAATTTCCTTCATTGTGCCTCGGGGCCTTCTTCAGTTTCCTGAAATAACCTGTAGAAGCAGAATAACCCAGCGGTACTTATTGTCTTATCAAGTGCAGATCTAAATATGATCCCATACTGTGTATGCCTTTAAGGTATTTCACTCGAGCATTGCTTTGCTCATTAACCAGCATAGATTATGCATATCTCATCGGCTTTAAATCCATTACTTCAGGTGGTTGAAAACGTTATAACTTTATAAGTTTGAACAACAGAATGATATCAGTAGATGCGGGGGAGGAATGTGGCCCAATCCTTCCTGGTTCTCTCAAATTTCATTGAGATTGCTGGTCAATTTTCTCTGGTTAAAAAAAAAAAGTCACGTTCCATTGGTGTAATTTCTCACTATCCCCCCACTCCCCCACCCACCTCGCTTTTGCCCAAAGCCTGTGTAATCACTCAGCTTGGTTTGATTTCTGCCACGTGGCATGATGAATCCCACCCAAAGTTGAACAGTGCTCAACCTGCAGTCCTTGCCCCCGATGTTGGCGCGGCTTATTCGATTTAGTCATGGGTGCTTAATGCAAAACAATCGCTGTCGTCATAAACACGCCCTCGCTGATAAGCTTTGGTTTGCTGAGCTGTGTTAGAGGGAAGCATCCCACCTGTGCCCCGGGCGTGGGCTGCCTATGTCCCCATGCAAATTAGTGAATTTCTCATCCCAGATCCTGGCGAATCCAGGGACTCTATGGAAAACACCTGCACCCAGAGCTAAGATCGTCCCCACCACAGATCATCAGAAAGAGCGCAGCTTGATGGCCCCTCCCTGGAGCAAGGGGGGTTGAAGAACCGACTTACATCAAAAACAAATTCTGGGGCTGTTAAAGGTGACAGATGGTTTTGAGCTGTGAGAGAATTATCCATCACAATAACACAATAAAAGGAAATAACAGGCAGTGCATGTGATCATTATTATTATTATTCATTTGTTTAACAGGCACAGCTGAACTTAGTTCACATTTGTACATATTATCCATTTATACAGGAGGATATTTAGCAACGTGCCCCACCTGGAAACTGGACCTGCATACTTCTGGGTACTTAAGGGGCCCAATTCTTACCCGCTGTGCTTTCACCATGCATATGACACATACCTGTTTGTGATTGGCCCAGTCATGTCATGTGGGAGCACAAGGAAGTGCACACTGTGAATGCGGAAAAATAGAAGCAGCCCACTTCTTTTAACGGTTCAGATCGACTGCCTCACCCACATGCTGACCTGTTGCCGTGCATTGAACCCAGGAAAGGCCCCTTGATTGTTAAACGAACGTTTGTTACCAACCCCGCCTGCTAAATTCAACAGTAACTGTGGAGATTCCAGCAGGACACGCACGTAGGTGTGCTGCCAGTGTTGGCCTTTGTCATTGATGCTCCGTCTCACAATTTCTTATTGGAATTTTAGGTCCCGCAAACGAAACAAAGGCTATTGGAACACTTCCCCTTCCCATACCGCCCCTGGTGCCACTGGCACTCCCTGTCTCCACACGGTGATAACAGACCATAATACTCTACTTGTTAAACAAAGGCTTTGCAGGCCGACAGTGAAAACTTGTATTTGCATGTGTACACCATTGTATTTTAGATGACATAGTTTTAAACAGCCGTAAGAGGGTTTTTTTTATCAAAAGGAGGAAACATCACACTTAAGATGAAAAAGAACCTCCAAAGCTGAGGAAATTACTCAGCTAACTCTAATTTACAGAGCGTCAAAGGCATATACTTAAACACCAAATACACATGCTTCCACACTAAATACCCCAAACACAAACACACCAAGCCACAGTGCAGCAGGCACCTATTCCTGATCACATAAAAACATGTGGAGGAACATCAAACGTTGCAGCTGGAGCCTCAGAGGCTTTAGCTACACGGGCTCTTTGGTGTGTTTGAGTTCTCATCAAAACCCACTACATCTCCATTTTACAGGTCCTCAACAAATCATATGAAAAAATTGTGTCTTGTTTGTTTAAAAAAAAAAAAGTGGAGGAATACTTTAAAGCAGCAAAGGCAAAGCAAAGCTTATTGCAGGGAGTAATAACAGTAAGGCAAAACATGGCTTTTTGGTGTTTGCGTTTCTGTCATCCAAAGAAACATTCATTCAGACTTTGGGTTGAGCGTGCTAAACTATTTATTGTGTACTAATTTACTACAATCTTAAATGAGCAAACACCCAAATATATCTAACAGGATATGAGCTGTCAGGACTCTCTTTGCGGCAGCTTTGTGTAGCTTTTCAAAATGTGCGTTGTCCTGAACTGTTAATGCCAACCGCACCCAACCCCCCCTTCCAACCTCACACAGGCACACACTTATACAAACAGTTCAGCTTCCTGACCGTTACAGATATCTGTAAATCATGGACAGCTTTGTCTCCACCTTTAATGGGAGAAAGAAAGCAGGGATCCATATGGGGGTCTTTGGGAAGAGCAGGGACACAGGAGGGACTTTGAAGCCCTGAAAAACAAACAACTGAATGGCTGTAATTAACGTCTTTTCCACGCTCGTTAGGCAGGGAATTAAACCCAGTCAAGCTTACGAGCGCTGTACACTTTGGCCCAATGTTCTGTTTGCTATACAGCAGTCAAGAACTTAGCATCGAAACCTGCGTGACACGTAGTGGATATTCTCCAAATGGTTGGCCTGGTAATCCAAACCAGAAAAACGACAGTATTACACAAAAGTCCTCTGAAGTCAATTAAAATTGTTTGTGAAAGCCCCAGTGCTGTGTTATAGTATTCTTTTGAATGTGAAAGACCGATGGTTAAGAGTAACCAACAATTACGGGTCGGCCCTGCCTGCCAGCACGCCGCGTCACTCCTTCCAAAACCGCCGAGTGGCCGGGAGGGAGGGAAGATGGCAATGATGTGTGCTGACTTTCGCCTCAGCCGCATCTCCTCTGGGGCTTGGCCCATGAGGGCCGGGGGTGACGGTGCCTGCCACGAACGTCGGCCAGAGTGCCGATGGGGAGGGGCGGGGGTGGGGTGGATTGTACCTTTGAGGATGGTGCTTGTCTCTGCCTACTACAAACATGCACCCCCTACCCTCCCTTCCCCCCACACAGAGATCTGGAGACTCATGAAACGCTCTCGCTCAACCTTCCCCAGCACCTGGCCACTTCAGCCAGATGCAGCGACGCCCCCTCCCACTCCCCAAACCCCTCCCTCCCCCCTCCATGGTTTCTCCTGTCTCGTGTTACTCTGATTTCTCCAAAAATACTTGTTAACAGCCACCATCCTGGCTGGAGGTGTGAATAACATATCAGCTGTGTCCAGCATTGAATACAGTGTCAAATAAAATGCCCCCCAACCCCCCCGCACCCTCCCCAGAAACACCTCAGCCTGATCTACCTAGGCTGAGAACTTGCACTCATTTTTTTGGTCATGAAAGTATCATTAACAAACACAAAAACAGAATAAAGTGTGGCCTAGCAGCTTTTCTCCTTCATTAGTGACTTGAGATGGACTTACATTTACACTTTTCGCAAAATCATTGTAGCTGTAGTAAACAAATGATTGACTTTAAGTAAAAATGAATCCTAAAATTGCAATGATTACTAAATTTAAGGTTATTTCATTCAGATCAGATTACTTTTTTTATAGTTAGCATAACTTCATTCAATGTATCTATGTTCACTACATAAAATGTATAATTTTTAGGCTACTACATTCGATGCTGATAAAAAAATAAAGAAATTCCCAAAGCCATTTACACGATTCACAGCTCTGGGCATTGACAGAAGCAATTTGAGGTGCACGGCTAAAGGGCATGACAGCAGTGCCCCATCTGGGAGCTGAACCAGCAACCTTCTGGTAATGAGCCCAGCTTGTTAACCAGCCCTCTACACGCTGCCCCTCACCTCATTCATTACATTACATGACATTAGTTTAGCAGATGCTCTTTTCTAGAGATGGGTTTGAGTGACTAAAATAGGTAAGTCATTTTGCCCCTGCCTTCTCTATCGCCACCCCCAGCCCTACCTCTACCCCTCCCATTGATGTAACTCATGACCTCTAACCTGGAAGATGAGGACTTTGAAGTTGTTCCTCTTGAGCAGGTGGGCGTGATTGGCCTCCAGCTTCTTCACCTGTATGGCCTGCTTGTCCATCTTGTCCTTGACCTCCTTCATGTGGACGCTGACCTTGCGGGACTTCTCCAGCAGCTTGCTGACGGTGTTGGAGGTGGAGGTGTGGCTCTTGGAGAGCTTGGTCATGTCGCTCTGGATCCCCCGCACTGCGCCCTCCATCTCCGCCTGCCTCTGCTCCATCTTGTGCTGGTTGTCCTGGACCGTGTCCAGCATGTTGACCAGCTTGTCCAGCAGGGTCAGGACCGTGATGGCGTTCACCTGCCCATCCTTGGAGCCCCCTGGCGAGGTGGGTGTAGGTATCGGAACTGCGGCCACCCCCTCGCCCCCCATGCCGCTCCCCAGCTGGGACAGGCTGTGGGTGGGGGAGGACTGGGTGGGGCTGGGGCTGGGCACTACCAGAACCTGGCTCTCGTGGGGGCTGATGGCACTGCTGTGCTCGGCCGCAACCGCGTCTTCGCCCATCCTGCTGAAACTTCACTCGCAGACGCTTTTTCTGAACTAGGCTTGGACTCGGGGATCCAGGCGTCTCGTTTTCCCTGTCTTTCACACCCTCACTCCTACCCCAGAGTCTCTATCTCTCTCTCTCTCTCTCTCGCCTGGAGTTGAGGACTGTCGTTCTGCACGCTCTGGAAAAACCTCTTCACTGCTCCCAGGTTTAGAGTCCACACCCCTTTTCACAGAGAGCTGCCCTGGTCTCTCCCTCTCTCTCTCTCTCTCTCTTTCCTCCCTGTCTCTCTCTCTCTCTCTCTCTCTCTCTCTCTCTCTTTCAGCACAGGCAGTTATACTGTACTCAAAAGCACAGCAACATTCCTGCCGCCTAGCTTAAAAAACCTCCCTCCCCACCCTGAGGGGAGGGGCCTGGTTGCCGTGGCAGCAAGTCCGACCCAGTACTGAGAAAGTTTTGTGTGTGCGTACGTGTGTGTGTGTTAAGCTGTGTGGGGTATGAGACACACTCTCCACTCGCTCGATTACCCCCTTCCTCACTCCCTCTCTGCTTGTTTTCGTAGAGCGCACGGAGCAGAGAAATGTACATGGCCCTGTTTGAACAATGACATCATCTGTGCCAGTGTGGAACCCGTCTCCCCTGGCGACATGCCCAGTGCCGCCCACTGCCCCTTGCGAGGTGATGGAGAAGGTGTGTTTTTTTCCTCAAGAGAGGGATTCCACAGAGCTCCTTTTCCATAGGCTGGGAAACACAGAGTCCCAGCTATGTGAGAGATTTTGTCTATGTGTGTGTATGTACATGCTTGAATTTTTCAGTGAGTGTGTACATATACATATAAGAACATAAGAATACATCCTGACGAGGATGGAGGAGAACAGGCCGTTTGGCCCATCTAGGCTCATCAATTTTATACATATATATATACATGTATATATGTGTGTGAGTGTGTTTGTGTGCATGTGTGTATGTACATGAATGCACGTTTCTGTATATATGTATGTATATATATATATATATATGTGTGTGTGTGTGTGTTTGTGTGTGTGCATGTGTGTTTGTGTGGGTGCGTGTATGTACAAATGTATGTGTGGGTGTGTGCGCGGGGTGAGAATTTTACTGTGAAACTCCCAAGGCGCTCTTAAAACAAACACAGCTCACCCCTTGCATTATTGTTGTTATCTTTATTTCTGTTGGGCATGGCAGCACCGCATGGTGCTATGGCTGGCTGCAGCAGGGGTTGGCATCGGCACAGAGAGGTGGAGAGGGTACTTGTTTACTTGGCCATGAAAATAAAAAACATAATAAACAACAAGGGCAAAATGATTGTCAGTCACCGGGGCTGTGGAAATGTTTGACACACAAAGAGAGGCACGCGGATGGAATGGCAGGAGCTCGCAGCCGGACAAGGAGGAGCCAGCGCATCGGTAACGGCATGCAGTGAAAGTTGGGTGGCTGCACGAGCACCACGGAGAAGCGCTCATAAAGTTTGCTTTAATTCTAAAGGGAAGCCTTTGCAATTCGGGCCAAAGGTGGAGGCTTTCACTATCTCAGGGCATTATGTAGATTTACTAAGATAGAAAATGGATACGCAGCAACCAGGCACAAGTAGTGAGGTAACAACGAGAAAAAGAAAACATAAATTTACAGATCAGGAAATAGAGGTGTTGGTCAATGAGGTACAGCGTCACAATGCCGTATTACAGCATAGGAAAACCAACGGAGAGAAAATTTTTTGAGTGACATCACAAAAGAAATGAATGCATTAGGTGATGTAAAGAAAACAAACAATTGATGAGAAAATATGACATGACGTTAGGCAGCGTCCAAAAGAAAAACTTTCCTACAACACAATGCAGGAAGAAGACACCGGCGGTGGTCCAACCGAGGACAGAATATTAGAAAAAGAATAAAGAATAGAAACAATTAAACTTGTGATGGGAGAAGCCCACAAAGTGTCTGTAAGTAAAACTGTATTGACGATTCATTCTATATCCTCCTGACCTCATACACACAATAAGATACTGCAATTGTTCAAATTCAGAACATACATATGCATAAACAGATTCAACTATTCATCTGAAGGAAGGTCACAAAGTGACAGGTCGCATCCTGATAGCGATTTGACTCATTGTGACCGTTTCGTAAATCCGACGTAGATATTGCGACCTTGTAGCAAGTGCTTTTGCATTGGAAAAGCAGTCGCAATCCTTGCGTAAATCTGGCCCTCTGCTGTAGCTCATAAGGTAAGAGCCTATTTCCATATCTGTGGCAAAGTATCTTGATGTACAAGCACATCCTGTGGATAGGACGGCAATAATTTGCAGGGCCTATGCTGAGTGCCAGTGAATGGCGCTGTAATGGCAGTGAGTTATGGCTTGGCTGGGGACTGAACCAATAACTTTCAAGGAACAGGGTGGACTCTCCACGTGGCTACTGAACCTGCTGCAGTAGTGAGATATTAAATAATTGTTTACTCAGCCTACAAGAATCATTGTGCACCTTACATAGAGGCAGCGGTCCAGGGTTTCCATGACTCTTGAGTGAGTAGATGGTGGAATTTTGAAAATATTCTGAAGAATTGTGATATCACAATCGTGACCTTTGACCTCCACGATGGAAACAAATGAAACCAGGTTTTAATTAATAGTAGAGATGGTCTATTCCTGCCTTCTTCTGTGTTCTGATCGCGTTGCATCATGGGTACCATAGAGAGCGCTGAGCTCAATTCGCTCAATTAATTATTGACTAAAATGCAGAAAATATCTAATTATATATTCAGACTTCTCTGGGTTGATCACAACTTAGTACCTTCTAATAAATAATTGTATTGATTATAACAGACACAACTCTAGTAGGGTTGTGTCTGTTGTAATCAATATGCAGTAGACTTTATTCACACCCTTGTTAAAGATGAACAAAAGAGATTGTATAAAATAAAGGATACAAGTACTGAGGTATATTTTATGCTCAACATTTTTAGAAAATTCCAAACCTACAACACTAATACAATTGTTCAGAAAAACATATTTTGTTTTATTAATCATATTTTTTTCTCCAGAAAACATCTGGATCACAATTATTCACACCCCTAACTATTCTTTTAAATGTAATCCAACAAAAACAAATCTTCATAAATATACAACTTATTTGAAGTTCATTGGAAGGTTATGGAACTATGAAGTGGCCTACCATAGTTTCCTGTTTCCCTAGGTTATAAAAAGGAGGGAACACACGTTTTTAATACTGTGGTCAACCATCATCATGGTGAAAGGCAAAGAACTCCCTGAAAGCATCAGACAAAAGGTTATTGACCTCTACAGATCAGGAGAGGGCTACAACAAAATCACTAAAAAGTTAAAGATACCGCTTTCCACTGTTGTGTCAATTATTAGGAAGTTTAAGGCCACTGGAACAGTGGCTAATCTGCCAGGTAGAGTATCTTGCCCCCACGTGTAGTGAGACAGATGGTTTGAGAAATCCAAGGGGCACAGTTCAAGATCTCCAAAACAACCTGGCATCTTGGGGTTACAAGGTGTCTAAAGCTACCATTCAACGACGCCTACATAACAATGGCCTTTATGGCAGAGTTGCAAGAAGGAAGTCTCTTTTGAAGACAATTCACAGAAAACGGCGTCTTGAATTCGTCAAACTACATCTGAACTACAACTGGAACTTTGTCTTGTGGTCAGATGAAACAAAAATCGAGCTTTTTGGACATGCACATCAGTGTTGTTTGGCGTCCAAAGAATGCAAGTAATGTTTAAAAGCACCTCATGCCTATGTTGAAACAAGATTGTGGATCTTTAATGCTTTTAAGGCCCTTATTAAAATAGATGGAACGGTGAACTCGGTTCCATCTATCTTTAATGCTTTTAAGGCCCTTATTAAAATAGATGGAACCTTGTTGGACCTTCCAACAAGACAACAATTCCAAACATACATCCAAAGCAACTAAGAAATGGTTGACAGAGCACAAGATCAATGTCCTGACGTGACCATCTAAAAAATAAGCATTCCACAAACGTCAACGCAAGAATCTGAAGGAACTAGAACAATTCTGCATGGAGGAATGGTTGAGAATCCCCCCCCAAGAAGTTCCATAACCTCGTACGACACTACAGAAGGCGACTACTTGCTGTTATAATGGCCAAGGGAGGAACCAAAAAGTATTGATAACAGGGGTGTGAATATTTGTGATTCTTGATTTTTCGGAGAAAAAAAGAATAATTTGTGAACCGTTCGATTGTGATTCGTGCCAATGCATTATTATTAAATAATATAATTTTCTGCATTTTGTGAGCATAAAATAAGGCTCGTTACTTATATAGTTTATATTATATGATCTCTTTTGTTCATCTTTATCAAGGGTGTGAATAAAAACAGAGTTTACTGTATATATTTTTTAAGTATTAAGTTGTATTGATTATAACAGACACAATCCTACTGTGTTCTTTATTTTTTATGTAATCGATGGCTATCTTACATTTAATTTAAGTTCAGGGAAATGTCAAGCCATGGAAATGAGCCAGGTTTATATTATTGCAGCTAGCTAGCTTATTAGCTAGCCTGTGTTTCATGCCAACTACTGAGTCATTAGCTTGCAAGTTAGCTAGCTGGCAAATGAGCTTAGCTAGCCAGCAAACAAGCTTGACTCACTAGCAAGTTCACACTTTTTGGATTGAACTCATCACATAAATGCCTAATAGCATGTAAGATAAGCATCAATAACTTAAAAAACAAAGAACACACTGGCTAGTTAGCTAGCGAGATGACAAAGCGCAGGCTAAACAGATTTTTTCCGTATTTTTTTACTCCGAGAATACTGCTGCAAGAATAATGTTGTTCTTCCAATGGAATCAGCCGCAGTGGCTAGTAGACTGGCATGCGAGTACACTGGAGTTGTACACTGGAGTATATACATATATATATTTTTTTTAAAACATCTATTATTTAAAATCTCTGTCAGTGACACTGTAGAAGCATAGAACATTTCTGTTTGCCTGTCAGTGGCTTCATAACCTTTGATCTAGGGTCCAGCTACCACAGGTAACAGAAAATTGTACTAACCAATAGAATACACATGTATATACGTACGCACACACACACACACAGACATAGACACACACACACTGGTTCTTACATTGGACCACAGCACATATATCTGCCATGCAGGTTCTAACACTGGTCCACAGCACATATATATGCCATGGCTAAATTGGTAGTTTTAGCATTGTAGACAAATTTCACATGTGCATATGAAAGGGTAAAGAGTGGTCAGATTCTCTCTCTTAGTCTCACTCTTTCTCTTAATGAAGCTGGCTTCCTCTGTAGGCCATTGTTTTTGAGAGGGAGCCTCCATGACATCACCTTTCCTTCCCTCTGCTGAGGCTGTGGAAACAGAGACTTTATCCTCATCCGCATTCTCACACACACACACACACACACACACACACACACACACACACACACACACACACACACACACACACACACACACACACACACACACACAAACATGCACACACAGATGCAGGCACACAATCCCATGCATACAAACAAACACGCAAACACACCCTCACATATGCACATGCCTTGACTGGTCATCCAACCCAATCCAAATCAGAAGTGGCCAGGAATAGCTTTAATAATCTGATCATTTTGTCCTGAGAACCAATAATCCAAGTAATTATACAGTGCGTAGAGATCCAGGCCGTTCCAACGCATTCGCATACGCACAGTCTTACAATAACATCAGTGTCATATGCAGAGTGTTATAATAACAGCTGAAAGACTATGTTTACATTAGTGTTCTTTCAGAACCTGAAAAAGAAGGAGCACAGGATGACTGTAATGCCTCAGGGTAAAATAGATTCAGACAGCAACAGGTTTGGAGTGACCTAATCAGTGCGTTGACAACCGTACAGATTTTGTAAAGGCAACAAATTACAATGAATCTGATATACTTGGTCCCTTTTTTAGAATGAAGTTAGGAAAGATAAAGCCATTGTGACATCAGTACATTGAACTAAATATGTGGTAATATCATTAATATATTATTACTAATACTATTAATGTAGTACTTTAATTGTGAAACACAGACAGCAATATAACTCTACTGCAGGCAAGTTAGCTGAGTTCTGCATGAAGGTGGTGACCCCTGTTTTAGAAACAAATAAGTAAATAACTCAGGGAATTTGTCTTATACTACATACAGTACAATACAAAATATATATAAAACCAAAAGACACTGCAGTACAATGCATTCACAGCATAGCTATACAATAATGCACAACTGGCACACAAACACATCCGACTAGATTTAAAATATCAGAAATAAAAATGTCCCATGACATTTTAATTGTTTTGACATTTGTGCCGTGTGAATTGTGACATAGGCGTATAATAGAACTGAGCATATTTTTTTTCACAGAGGAAGGTGGAGCTTGATAACATTATGATATGACTTTATATAGATACAGACTTTCTTATAGAATCTGGACAAATGTCAACACCCCATGGGTGGAGCCATGTCAACCTCCAGTGTGTGAACCACTATTCTGGCATTAAACCTATCTGATTTTATTCTGTACATTTAAAGGCACTTTTATTAGAGCACTTTATAGTTTAACATTTTTCAATATTTGTGTGGCCTGAAAATGTTTAACTTTTCTTGTGTTGGATACCAGCATTTGCAACACATTTTTACAATACAAGTCAAGTAAACACGTTTTTAAATCTAAATTTAGCATAAATACATGGGGGCTGTACATGTTACGGGCCTTGGGTGCATGTGAAAATAATTAGGGTTTTCACACAGAGTTTTTCAGTAACCTTTTCAGTTGATTTTCAAAGTTATGTTTCATCAACTGAAAAACAAATCAGTCACAGTTGGTGGTGAGTGTGCACCCTCTGCAGGAGAAGCATTGCAACTACAGGTAGGAGTGACCCAGCAGGAAGAGCAGGTATTGCAGCACAGTAAAATGGTGGGATCAGGATTAACACACAAAAAACGAGCACAGGGTGTAAGCTTTAGACATCATAAGTCAACATAATGGGGTCTGGTGCAATGTGCAATAGTGGGGCCAGATGTGGTTGTTGTGCCCTTGTGCAGTGTTTTGGCATGTGTGCAGTAAGACATGTATATTATGTGTGTAGAGTATGCACCTACATAACATACACTATCTACACAGCAAGTACTGTATCATTTGTGTTGCCTGTGCTATTATACATATCGTTTGTGTTATGGGACATAAGCTGCTTTATGACACAAAACTCATTTCTGTAGAACAAACAAGGAAGTATTATCTGATATAATCGGAAAGAGGGCTAAATAATAAAGAAATGTACAAGAAATAGTGAGGGATCTAAAAACACATGATTTTACAGTGGCTATGGAAGTGCCAAATGGAGGAAAATGTCAGATTCACCAGAGGAATTGAAAAGACTAGACATTGGGAAAGAGTTTTCTGCTTTTGTGCAGTTTGGTGTTGGCTGCAAATTCCATTTGGGGAACTGTAGGCAGACCCAGCCCCTGTTACGGTTAAACACTGGCATGCGTGATTATGTGCATGAAGGCGTCGATTTGTCGCGGCTTGGCTCTAGCCCTTGGTCCTGACACTAATTAAGCATCGCAAAATGACCAGTTTAATTAGGTTTCAAGCTCCTGTGTTCTTACAAGCCTTATCTCGGGGTGTCACTATTTTTAGCTTCATAGCAGCCACCATCCAATCACCACCCTCTTCAGGTGGAGAATTCTCATGATGTTTGGCTGGCCTGAAATGGTATTTGGATCTATAGTTACTATGGCATAATGCCTCGCTGAGATACAAAGGCACCGTTTGCGGTCACAGTTCCACACCCAAACTGCCACAGGAGCTGAAAAACCTGAAGGATAGTCGACAAATTCCCAAATAATTAAATATATGAATACAACAGGGATACCGTGACAGCATTCCAGAGACTTGTCTGTTATGCACATTGTACGCATTAAGGCAATTTATTTGCGCGTCTTATTGGCTGTTCTCCTCTGACCCCCTACCCCCTCATCCTCGTTTCAATTACGCAAACATTCAAACATTCTCATCTCATCACTGTGTTATTGGTGTGGGTATTATTTATGGAAACTTTTGCTACAGCCGCCAGGGAGAGACAGAGTATGTCAGACAAAAGAGAGAGAGAGAGAGAGAGAGAGAGAGAGAGAGAGTCAGAGTCAGATAACTGCTTTTGGCTCTCTGGGAAACAGGCTGCATCTTTTCCAAACTACTCATGATATGGCACCGTTCTGAAAACAAGGAAAGCCAGAATACATCTCATCTCAGGTACCTGGTACCGAAAAGCAATGAACCTTAAGTGTCTTTAATTCATACAGGCTTGCCATCTTTAAGGGACCACTGGGGGGCGTTTATGAAAGGCGAGGTGTTTGTAGGCATATGTCTGGCCAGCAGGGAGCAGTAAGTGAGAGGTGACAGTAAAAGCGAGGCGTGGCATTGTTGCTGGGTATGCAGCAGAACAGGAAACAGCTACAGACTGGAGGCTGGTGTATGCTGATACACCTCCCTTTGTTGTTGCTTTGCAACAAATTATGTTATATAACAGGTACTACAAAATGTAAACACATTGCATATAATGTGTTTAATACATGCACGGCAAATGTATGGCTTAATTTAAATAATTCATTGATTGCGTGCTTTATGCTTTTACATTCATATTTGAAGTGAGCTTTGGTGGCTCAAAAATTCTTGGAACATCTTTCCTGAACACACAATAAAAATGGATTTTGAGGAAAGAATTTCTGTCACAGTGAGTTTTTGGAAATGCTAATAGATTAACAGCTGAAAAAGCAAAAAGAGGTAGCATCTCCTGGCTATCGTTCATATTGATCACTCACACACACACACACACACACACACACACACACACACACACACACACACACACACACACACACACACACACACACACACACACATTCTTTAATTAAACATGGTATTTATTTGTGTATGGTGTTGGTAAGATCAAGTTCTAAAAGCATTTAAAAGGTATTGTGATCCAATAGCAGGTGATCAATTGTTTCAGTTCCACTTACAGAAAAAACTACTCGGGTCAGTATCAGTACCACCAAAGAGAAATCTACATGGATTAATTCAAATGGTTGGGTCATTATCCCTTACAGACAAATCACATGAATTCTGCACATATTCTCACATTTGCTTCAAGGGTATTCACATGTGATCACATACGCATGTGACTTTTGGACATTTCACATGTGAAATTCATGTGATTTCTTTGTTTACGTACCACAATGCCTGCTCCTCTCTTTGATATGTGCCTTCATCATGACTTAATAAAGCTTAGGGGTCTTAATGTAGGTCCAGATATGTAGTATTTGTGTTCATAATATCTTACTGGTCTGTCATCATGTTTTCCGTTTCTCTTTTTCTCCCAAATTTCTGATCGCCAATTGTCCCTCTCCTCTGCTTCACGCACTTCAGAGCCACTAACCTACAGACCACAAAGTACTATAGGAGAGAGCTAGAGGAGGAGCAGAGGCATATCTCTCACTGATGGTAACCAGTGGCCTTGCATGTCATTGGGCGAGGCATCGTGCATACTAATGTAGCTGATACCAGAGAAATCTTGGCCACATAAACTGTCCAGGTTTGTGGAATTGCAATCATAGTCGGCCGCTGATGCAGCTCAGGCCAGGCTCAAACCTGCAACTTTAGGGCCCATCCTAGAGGTTAGTGCATTTACTGACTGAGTCACTTGGGAGTTGGTACAGATCTGTCATTCTGTCAAGTCCAGCCCCACACATCTCAGGTAAATGCATTCCCAAATGTGCAGTAGCACTTGCATCGCACTATACCTACCGAGAACAAAGGCATCAAAGCAGTGCAGAGATCAAGCTGGAGTTTACGCGCTGCTACAATGCAGGACTGTGTGTGCCAGCTTAATGTTACCGCAGGATATCCAGGCCGAGACACAGCTGTGTGCTGAAATACCACTCAATCCCACCGATTAGGTTTTCAGAAAATCTAAATGTCTACCATCACCCATGTTTTTTTACCTACATACAAATTATGAAAGCAAAAGATAACAAAGCTATATTTAATGCCACACGTCAGGAAAAATAGAATATGATAATGAAATTGTGATCAATATAGCGATTCATCAGCTAAATGCCCTGCCTTTTTTGGGCACCAGTATTTCCACATATTAATGCCGTAGAGATCATCTTTCCTGGCAGGTTGTCAGTGAAACGAATGTGTATTGCTTAAAATGAGCAGCATCGTCACAGAGGAAATGATGGAAGCTCCAGACAACACATGGTATATATCACACAACTGCCTGGACAGTAAAGGCACTGTACGCTCTGCTGTAAAGAAACCTGATTAAGGAGAACAGGGTATTCCTACACTAATTTGTGCTGGAACAAGCCGGAACACGACCCGGGACCACCCAGATTTTTTAACGGCACCTATTTTTCCTGACCCAGCACCACTGTCATATATCCTTCCTGTAATCTGCTTTGGATAAAAGCGTCTGCTAAATGATTGTAATATAATGCAATGTAATTGAATATTTTAAATATATTACATTACATACATTTAAAATATATTACATTACATATAATTACATTATACATTATCAATACATTTTGTGTAATTCTGTGTAAGATTGAAATGTTATCAGTTCTACCATTGTTTTATTTGAACTCATAAATCACTAGTTTGGATACTTAGCCCACTAGATTTTGACCCACTGTTGTGTTGTGAATCAGATTTTTTTTTAAGTAGCAGCAACGTTCTTGAGTAATCATGTGAGTGATGCGTCAACGTTTGAGTTTTGTACGCGTGAACTACTGCGAATTGTGCAAAGTGCGAAGTAAGCTATTCTCTTGGCATCAAGGTGGAAAACTGGTAAAATGTTGAAAACACAATTAAGCTTGTTGTTTTTTTTAAAAACCAGTCCACTGGTTTCGGAGAATCAACGGACTGTTGTACAGCAGCCTGATGGCGGTAGCAATGCTGCAGAAGTAGCATTGCTAGTAGCAGTGATGCTAGCTCAGCGCCAGTGGCACCTGCCATCCGAAATGAACAACAGCACGAGCTGCAGTGAGAGGATGGGGAGGAGGAGAACTCAGAATCGGGGGGAGATGAAGAGCATGGTGGAGGAGAGGAGAAGGATGAGAGTAACATTAGTGTAGATAAGGAGACTAGGACGATTTGGACTGAAGCACAATTTAAAGTCAAGATATTATCCTTGGCTTTTAATGGACAAGATAGGTCTGGGCTGTGCCACTTGTAAGAGCGTTGGATCCTTGGGGCCAGAAAAAACTGTGGGGATGAAGCTGGCCAAAGAGTGGATCTCATGCTCAGTTAGGTCCTCTGCTCCAGACGTAAAAAACCAACAGGAAAAATGTTTTGGAGCATGTAAAGACTAAGGCACATATAGCAGTATCACAAATTATGGAAAAGGCAAAGAAGGACACATTGACACAGACCATAATAAACAACCAGTCCAACCGCAGGTAAAAACAACTGCAAGGGAAGCCTGCAAGAAAGCCAAGTGCCAAAGGACAGCTTATGGCTTTGAGCATGAAATAGACTGCCAAGAGTTGAACAGTGCGGACATTGAATTCTGCATTCTAATGTGGCATGCTCCAACATACAACAGTACATTTAATCCGAAATAAAAAGAAAATAGCTTGAGAGGATAGTGCTCCAAAAATCAGTTTAGACGAGTCCACCAGCTTAAATAAAAATAATCTATTTATTGTTTATGTGTGGCCTGAGAGCCGATTTTTAGATCTCATTGAGCTAGATTATTTAAGTGCCAAAGGAATTGTGCTTTAGAGGGTGTGAACTTTACCAAGGCGTTTCTCTCCAAAACCCTCATCGGCCTTACATGTGATGCGTCTGTAATCATTGGGCGCAAGAGTGGTGTGACAGTGAGATGCAAGGCCCTTTTCCCAAACATTATGGTGTGGCACTGTTCGGCACTTCAGCTCATCGTTGAGGATGTAATGAAATAAATGGGGGCTATTAATCATTTCAAAATATTCATGAATAAACTTGATGCACTATACAGCACATCCAACAAAAACAGACTTGAGCTGAAAGAATGTGCTTGCAGTTTAGATATTCAATTAGGTCAAATTGGCCGGGTCCTGGACAATAGATGTGTGGCATCCAGTTTTAGAACTGTCGAAGCTATATGGAAAAATGTTCCTACCTTGTATAGACACTGTAATCAAGCAGCAGGCGATGCCTCATGAGACAGCTCTACCCGCAAAAGCTACAAGGCCAAGTGCTTGTCATTGCATACTTTTGTGAACAATTTAGGCTTCATGTAAGATGCTCTATAAGAACTGTCTGAAGTGTCTCTTGAGCTCCAAACACGAGAGTGTACAACCATCGGAGTGCATAGAGCTATTTGTTGGGAGGAAACAGGTTTTGAGGCCAAGTCGGAGTGGCCGGTTCGTCATAGCCAACAGACCCAGGAGGGAATTGCAGATAACTCTTTTCCCGGTTTCCTCCTACATACATGGCGACCCAGTGATAGAACCTTGGACCAGAGGGACTTTTTCAGGAGTTTGCCAAGGGATCTGGAAAAATTGTATGTCATCACAAGGAGGAAAAGACCAAATGGGTTATAGCAAGTTAATTGATGATTTAAAAGTACTCTGTGCTCCGGGACCTCCCGATTCACAAATTAAGCATTGTGTACGACTTGAAAAATGCTGGGGATTCATAGCCAGCGCTGTTGCCCAATACCTTTATTTTTAAGAAGTTAGGGCTTTGGGAATGGATCTTGAGGGCAGGTCTTTGAAGTGAACAGCGCTGGATGCAATAAGGCACTGTTTGTTGGAACGTCCTGTGAACCAAACAGATTTTGTGCACACATTTCTCATATATTTTCACATCTATCCCAAGTAACAAAGCTTGCACATGAAACAGAGCAATTCTCTTGGCTTAAATATCCACCAGACAGTACATTCATAAAGTACTACCCTGTAGCTCTCTGTCACTGACTGTCCAAGTCTGGAGACAAGTTGGGGTGGGTTTGGTTATTACATGGATGGTAGGCCTTCTGAGAAAATCAGATTACTGCTGGAAGTGCTGCTGGATGGCTAGCTGGGAACACTCTCTCCTTAGGAAACAAGTTAAATGCCCTTGTGAGTGCAATGATGGGGCCACTCTACCATAGGAGGTACTGTCATGTGGAAGATACCTTATTTCCGCTGGTAGTCACATGAGTTCCAATGTAACATTAAATAAAGGTTAAAATCAATGTTGTTACACACCCGACCTGTACAACATTATTCCGGTTTTAAACTCTCTCTTTATAAAACTTGGGTTGTACTGGAGAAAATTGTGTAGAGCAGGGGTGGCCAACCAGTCAGAGACTAAGAGCCACATTTTTACTGTGTTACCGCAAAGAGCCACATCACCGGGGGGTGCTACGCGAAATAAAACCGGACACCAGTTCATTTATTTCGCGGACCGGGAAGGGTGGTAAGAGGAATAAAAAAATTGCGCCCCTCCTAATTTTAAACCCGGTGCATGAAACCAGTCCGTGGTGCAAAAAGGTTGGGGACCGCTGCCCTAACTGTGTTTTTTTTCGTCTTCTGAAATTTTGCGAGCGGTATGCGTTTGACGAAAATACCGTATTGAACTCAAGCGAAGCGAACACGCACATTCAAAAAAACAAAAACACAAACTTCGATATGAACGTAAGAGCCGCATGAAACCAGGCAAAGAGCCGCATGCGGCTCGGGAGCCGCGGGTTGGCCACCCCTGGTGTAGAGCCTCATACTCATAATCACAATTGATTAAAAAGGCACAACAAAGACCCTTCTTCCTCAGGAAGCTAAAACAGGCCCAGCTTCCACAGAAACTGCTGCTACATTTCTACAGGAGCACTATTGAGAGCATCCTGACTAACTGTGCCACTGTATGGTATGCCAGCTGCACAGCAGCTGAACGAAAAGACCTGCATCAGGTGGTGAAGGTGGCCCAGCACATTGTCAGGCTGGAGCTCCCAAACCTAGACACCATCTATGCCTCAAGGCTAAGGAAGAAGGCTAACAGTATCATAAGGGACACTACACACCAGTAGCGTAGCCAGAAAAAAGACGGTGGGTGTGCATCACAAAAACTGGGTGTGCCACATTTAATTTTCTCTCCAACAGAGTATAGGCGCCGCTAGACTGATGTACAATTGTTATGCGGAGGGGCATAAATTCGGTTTATTAGGCCTATACATCTGCTTATACAACTGTTTGAATTGGTAGAAAGTGTCACCTAAATACATCACCCACTAAGAGAGATCACAATAGACATATCTATGGGCCAGCCAGGTGAATGGCACATAACAGCCAGGGCTCGCGATAATAACATGTTGCATAGCCCGCCCCTCGTTAGTGCGCAGACAGGAACGAGGCCTACAGTAGGCCTATATGACAAATTCAGAACTCCCTCGCTCACAGGGGCTGCAATCTAACCATGCCACGACGGGCCAGACTACCTTATCGGCTCTAGGCTACACAAGGTGGAGTCGTCTGGGTTTTGAATTGAAGAGGTCCATAGCCCAATGCCATCGTAATCCAACGTGTCTGTTAGCTAGTTCTCTTTCAAAAGACAAAAGTGTCAAGTTGTTCAAGTGTCCAGTCAACAAGACTCAACATTGATGATTTCAGGCGTGTCTGGATCCGATTGGTTGCGGATAAAATTTATGATTGCCCTTAAACAGGCAGTTAATAGCCTATTGGGGAAAATGTCTGCAGGGCAGCTATCAAGTAGGTTGCTTCAATTAATGAAGGGAAGTTCTCTCTATTAATATCCTGATCCAAAAAATGTTCATCCTCCTTCCTCCCGACGTGTTTTTTTAAGTAAACGGGTCAATGATAGCTAGCTATTTATTTAGCCATAGTTGCACAGTTGCACATCAGCTGCTACGGTTGTGAAAGTCAGACAAAACTATTGGCGCGAGTAGGTAGGCTACATAACGTAGGCGTAATGACAGTCAACAAACGCGAGAGAGGAAGTTATTTAATTATTATTATTAGGCGGCGGCCTATTATTAATAGGCTACATAATTCTAATGATTCCCAATACAAAACAATTCATTAGTGAAAATTTAACTAAAAAAAGTATTAGGCCTATAAAAATATATTTATTTTCAGGAATCTGAATGGGTGGGCCAGCTGTCAATCTGGCACACCCATGCAGGCACACCAATAGATCCGCCTTTGCACTGCACGTCCCCCGTATGGTCGCCGACGATTTCCAGACTGGAGCGTGGAGCCGGACAGAAAAATCCCATCTTTGAGTTTAACCATCTCATATTACAGGACTGTTAAAGCCGACGGACTCGGGATTTTGCGAAAAGATTATTGTGCGATTGCAAAATTAGTTGGGTATGCCAGGGTGTGCCAGTGCCACCCAAACAGGCAGCTGTTTAAACAGGCTACGCCACTGCTACACACCCCGGCCACTCCCTGTTTGAACCGCTGCCGTCCGGCAAACGGTTCAGGTCAATAAAATCCCACACCAACAGGCTGAGGAACAGCTTCTTTCCCAGAGCTGTAGCCTCCATCCTCCCTGTATGTGCATGTGTCTGTGTTTTTAGAGTAAGCAGAGGGTATTTTGTGTTTATGCAGGGTATGTGTATGTGTGTGTGCATGATTTCTTTCCGTGTGGGACCATCCCAATCCAATTTCTATATGTATTTTTCTCTCACCCAGGGGGCAATGCTGCTGTGCACCGGAGGTCTGAAGGGTATTCAGGGTTCTCTATGCACCCACTAAGCACGGCAAACACCACAAATCTGCACTTCCAAGCGCACATTCTGATCGGTCCCAACAGGCGAACCTGCCAGATACGGAATCCCTGGACCGCAAGTGTTAGACCCTTGCGCTGTGTTCTTCTTGTATTCGACCACAACAGGACCTCACTTTTAAACCCCACCGCTTTTTGTGTTGGCTTCACAGCACTGAAACACAGTGTATCCTTATGCAGCACATTGTCATAGTTCTACCTTTCCCTCTTTTCCTTAGACCCATGATGCCATACTGAGCAATCCAGCCATTATTGTTTTACTCCATCCAATATTTTCAGCATTATGGAAAACTGTAGCCACCCACAATAGATGGATACAGATACTAATAGTAATGATATGTGGTGACATACTGTACAATAGCTTCTTTGCAGTGTGGATGGTCCAGGGGTAGTTTGAAGCCATTGGTTATGACAACTAATAGGTGTACTAACAGAACTGATCAATTGTCCATCCAGCCAAGCAATCAAACGATCAATCAACCAGTCAGTCTATATAATCTGTCTATATCTTTATTTTGTATTGTGCCATTTTCAATCACTTTGTCACTCACTTTGTTTCATAGTGGAAACATAATGGTGGATAATGTTGACCTTGTAACTTCCAGTAGCAAGGCTCTGTTTCAGCTCTGTGCTGCCAGCGTGGAGCTTCTCATTCACTGAAATAATTTGGCACTTGGAGCCGATGTGTTTTGCCGTTGCCATGCACCAGGATAACCTTGTCAGGGCATCCCTCCCATTGTCTGCTGGCGATTGGCATGCAAAGTGGCATGTTCTCTAAGGGGATGCTGATTAACTTTGGCACACTGTTTTGCTTTGCATGCTTAGGTTTTTGAATAACTCCTCTACTCAGTTCTCTGGGGTTCTGCTCTATTACATTCTAAACCATAAGCCTCTTGGAACATTCCGCACAATATATTATATAATACTGCTCATTTATTTTCCTTTTGCTTCATGATTTCTTTTCTTAACGGTACATTACTTTACAAGTGGGTCTTTGGTTCAAGAAAAATTTCCAAATATTTACCTGCACTCCATGATATTACCATGACAACCCAACCGTTTTCTGTGAAGTTTCTGAGTGGATAATTGGTAGGCCCAATATGTTTTTAAATATTCATCCCCGGTCACACCCAGAGCAATAACAATATAATGATAAAAATATGCAAATCGCTCAAGTTCAACTGAATGTAGCCAAACCATATGAGTGCTATCGTAGACATCGCTTCAGAGAATCTTTGGTATGGCATTCCAAAAATAAGATCCACACTATGTCATGAAACGGTGCTGTTCTCTTAGCAGAGTGTGGAATTCGATGAATCCCTCTCTTCTTTTAAGTTTGTGTGCCCACACTGTCCTCCACCATATTTTCATTAGTTTTTTTAATCTTTCCACCTCCTTCTCTCCCCTCAGCTGACAGAAATGGGAGTGCTTGAAAGGAATTGATAGATTGACGGGTGTGTTGAACAATATACTGGCTTCTGGCACGACAGCGATAGATGGCTATCATTATGGTTTGTGATCATTGTTATCATTCACAGTTTTAAGGCCTTTTGAAAACATGCCTCTATGGTCTTTCACCAGAGGAGACTACAGATGAGAAGATAAGGCAGAATGACCCGTGGACTCGAGATTGTCAAGAAAAGATGATGATTTACAAAGACAGGCTCTCAGCAGTCCTCCACCTTACACAAGAAAAGAAATCAAGCCACTAAAGAGGGAACAAATGCACACCAACTCAGATGACTGCCCGCTATTCAGTGGCAACAACCTGGCAGGTGTAAAACCTTGAGTGTATGGCGCATCTTTATGGGGGTGGAATCTCCATCTGAAATTGGTTTGGGTTAGTTCAAGATTTATTTTAGGCCTGTGGTCTACAGTAATAACTGCCCCACAATAGGAATATAACTAAGTTCGGACGTTTGTTTAAATGGACCCACCTGTCCTGTATTGTTTGTATTAGCGAGTGGGTCCATAAACTGACAGACTAGACAGAGTCATTTTTAGTTTTCAGCTGGTTATGACTATTGCCATAAGGATTTGTGGATCCCAGGAATTCTTGTCATATGTATGATCAAAGTGGAACAGGGGGTAATATAGCTCTATTAAAACAGACCTGAATGTAGTTTCATAATGTGCAAACTGGTTGATATCAGTGCTCATTGTCCCTGTATGTACCATTGCATGATGAAACAGGTTTGACTCTTGTTACTTTCTGTTTTTCTCCTTTCTCCTCTTCTCCTTCTTCTCCTATAATGATTTAATGAATAGTATTCCACATCCCCTCTCTCTTCTCCCTCTCGCTCTCTCCCCCCCTGATTTGACCTAATTGCTGATGCATTAGAGAAGCAAAGTATGTGAGCATGTTTTCTTTCTGCTGGCATCTCAATGAATGAGGATGAGCTGATAGCTGGGGCCTTCTTTCCTTCTCTCCTCTACCCTCTTTTCTCCTCTCCTCCCTCCCATTGTCCAGACCCTTCCTCCTGTATCACAGGTTCCCTGTAAGGGTTCCACCCAGGCGGTCCCACACATGTTTGGCATGGCTAAATGAAGATTAATCTCGCCACTGCATTATTGATACTATATAAATAATGACTGCACTGTTTGAATCCCTCATGTGAATTATTTGTTATGAATCCGTCTTCAGGCTTGATTGATTGATTTATTTGTTTTAGTTTTATTTCTGTCAAACCCTCTGAAGCTTAAAAAATACATCTTCTAGCATCTTGAGAAAGCAGGATGAAATGGGCAGAGGTGATGAGTCTCGGCTGCCGCAGAGCCATGGACCTGCCCAAGAGATGTCAGGCAGATCGAGACCGCTCTGCTCATTTGCCCAGACCTCAGAGTTACCCCAATTTTCACTGACCTTCTCTTTCTGTTGTAGCCATAATTATAGGCAACCAGGGCTCTTCAGAATGTTTATACATGGCCCTATGTATGTGTAAATTAGTGGAAGCTAGAAACACTAGGGTACAACACATCTGATGATTGTAAATTAAATATGTCAGTGTGCATTTACTATCTGTCCCTAACAAATAGATAATAATAAATAAAAAAAATACATATACTGGAAACTCTTCTATAAAAGGAGGATGTATCATTTTTTTGGGTTCAGGAGATGTGCCTTAATATTACCTGCTCTGCACAATATTACCATGACAACCATGCATATTCTGTGCACAGCTGTTATAATAAGTAGGTGCACCACTATTTTAAATGTGTATTCCTGATCACACCCAGAGCGATGACAATTGCTATAACAATAAAAAATATCTAAAAATATGTAAATTGGTTCAGTTCAAGTGAACAGACCTGGGGCCTCATTTATAAAACGTACTTACGCACAAATTTGATCTTAGAACGTGCGTACGCTCAAATCCACGTCAAAGTTCAGATTTATAAAAACGGTCTTTGACGTGGAAAAGTACTTACCTCCACGTCAGGTTTCAACCTGGCGTACGCACTTTTCCTTGTGGCAATGTTTGAGTACTGCAGGTATTCGCGGTCTCGTCTCTTCTCTGTCCTGACCCCTCGCTGGTGAAATTATCTTCCGCAATCGGCCAGGACCGCGGAATCACTTGCGATCTTCCGCGAGAGACTCAAAACCCACCTTTTCAGACTCCACTACCACTGAATTCTGTACATCTAGCTAATTGTCATCACCACTGCCTACTTGCTCAACACTATATACCCCTGCTTACTCCATTAAAAAATAATAATTGACTAACCTTTTCCTTCCCAGTGTTACAGGTATGGTACGCAGATGCCTGCAATGATGTCTATCGCTGTATTACTACACTGATCTCTTGCGCGTACTATGATTGTTCCTACCATGTATTAATGTACATATTGTAAGTCGCTCTGGATAAGAGCATCTGCTAAATGCTTAAAATGTAAATGTAATGTAAAATGTATTCGGAAATCTAACAGTGCCAACATGTCGTCTGCTGCCTATTATTATTATTATTATTATTATTAGTAGTAGTAGTAGTAGTATTACCAGATTGAACACATTGCTTAGGCTATACGTAATGGTTTGCACAATACATTTATTAATACATTAAAACAACATAAGCTAAGCTACTTGTGGAAAACAAAACAAAAACACACATTGGTTTTCCAAAACTACCCCAATTAGCATAATTGACACATCCTTGAAATGTATTTAATACATATTATGGTTCCACGCGTGTAAAACACTTCGGTCAATCTGTAGGCTATAAAATAGAATGGCTTCGCTTCTCGAACATATCGCCAACCGCACAATAAGAAGGGAACGAGTTATTAGAGATTTTGACCTCAGTTTTAAAATTATTTACGTCCTTCAGGGACCTTTGCTGCCCCCCGTTCACAGCCTGGGCTACAGACTGCCAGGCCACGTACTTGGTTGTACTGGTAAAGCCATTGGAAAGGCTCCCAAACAGCGTCCCTGCATGCAGCTGCACCTCCGCCAACAAGACCTCGATTTCCGCCTCGCTAAAATTCTTTTTCTTGCAGCTCGCCATTATCAAGTAGAAAATTTATGTTTTGATTCGTGCTCCTTTATATGCTAATGATATTAATTAGGGGGCGTTTACAAGGCGGAGATCTAAAACCCTTCAGCTACGCACAATTTCAAGATCATTTGCGATTTATAGATTTCACATCTGGGGGACTGGCGTACGCACGTTTTTTTGGGCGTACGTTCAGTTTCTCTGAATCACACTTACGCACATTTCAGAAATGATCTTAGATCAAATATAGGATGGTTTCTACGCAACTTTTTATAAATGAGGCCCCTGGTCTCAACAGTATGATTACAACCATAGAAATGACCTCAAACAATAGGGCACAGACTAACTTTCATTTCAGGCAGTTATTTGTATGGCATTCAAAGAATAAAAGAGAATCTATGCCACATAATATATAAAAAAATAATTGATTTAAATGATATAAAATAATTATTGTAGTGGTGAATTGTTCACTTGCAATGCCACTTGATTGCACATTGTGATTGAAGTAGCACTGAAGGCAATTGCTGGCATTAGTTCAAAATGTTGTAATGTCTTTTTGTTTGAGTGAGAGTTGTTCAAAGCTGATGTGGTATTCTGGAAGCGGTTAGTAACTTCACTATTCCTGAAAGCTTTGCCGTTGGCCGATGTAATACAACCAGGCAGTTCACTAACTACATCCAGCCAGCTTGTATCCAGGCCAGCACCAGACAGGTTGTGGGGGCAGAGCTTCCTAGTCGGTTCTCCCTTGGCTTGACTAATAATGCAGTAGAAGACTCGATGTAGCTATACCTGGGCCAGTGAGTCTTGTTCTGGTGTGAGAGTGCGGAACAGAAATAATTGGTTCAGAGTAAACCCATATGCTGAATAGATAGATAAGACTGGTAATAAAGAATAACAGGCATAATGGACAGTGGGTTTATTCAAACAGGAGACAGAGAATTGGAAATCCAACCTGAGTGGGAATTACAGGTTGGGTGGGGCCAGCATGAGCTGGGGTGGTGAGGGTGACAGCAGTATGGTTCTGCACATTTCCCACAATGCAATGTGCCCCGGCCCCCATGGCTCTCCTTTTTTTATTTCACAAGCCTGCTGGCAAGATGTGGCTGTTTGAAATTGTTATTCAGGGAGAGTGCTGCCACTCGCGCTGTAGTAAACCCGATTATGATTTCTCATACTCAATTTTCTCAGGCTCACGACCAGCATGTCTGCCCAGCAGAGCCTCGGCATTGTTAAAACTTGAAATGCAAATACTGATGGAGTAAAAGCCCTGTGGATATGTGCCTCAAAAAAACGACAGGGTTCCTCAGGACTACTCCAAAACACACAGCAGTGCTGCAGAAATAACATATTTCACACTGCTTGTTCTCTTGTCCCTGCTCCTTTACGGCACCCCATGTTGAATGGAAGGTGGAATAAAAGGCACACAGGAAATTACCCTTTGATAATTTTGAATGGTACCACTCAAAATTGAATTTATTGGTAAGAAAAACATAAAATCTGTGCACTTCTCTGAATTTTTGCATAGTTGGGGTGTAGACCCCCAGAATACAGTGTTACAGTAGTACAGGAGCATACTGCTTGTTTCTCTCTATCTCTCTAACTGCAACTGGGAGTGTGGTGTGTGGTGTGTGGATGAAGGAACTTAGCTTGTGACCATACATTTTGCAGGTTTGACTACCATTTGGAAACTAAGAGAGTACACGTCAGTGAGGCACTTAACCTGAATGCTTCAGAGAATATCCAGGTATGGATAGTACTGTAAATATGTAAGCTATGCAAGTCTCCTGGAATAGGGTTGTCTGTTTAGCAAATAAATAGTACCAATAATGACAAGAAGTGTAGAGTAAGACTTCTTTGAGTTCTGTTTCAGACCAACGCAGTTTAGGACACTTTGGTATAGTACATATTACGACACTGCTTGTCTGAGAAAGAGAAGCACAATGTTTCTGAGAGTTTATGTAAAATTGTACTATGCAAACACAGAGTATGCAAACATCTGCATGGCACCCTTACAAAGACAGTCAAAGGGACATTTACTGTATACCAACAGCATACACTGATACATGTATGCAGTCACTGTTTTATGCCATTTTAATCTGGTTTATGTTTCTGTGTTTGGGTGGCTATCGGCCATGTTTGAATTATATTTAGACATACAGTCGCACTACAAGGCACAGATTTTGCAGTTAGGACAGTTAAAGAGAAAGTGACTGTAATGTTCACAATATAAACCTCTGGGGCCTGTACAATCCCCCTCCCTCCTCTACATACACACACACACACACACACACACACACACACACACACACATGTATGCACGCACATGCACGCACACACACACACATGCACACATGTATGCATGCACACGCACGCACATACACACACATGCACGCATACACACATGCATGCACGCACACAAGCACACACATACACGTACAAGCATGCAGACTCACATGCATACACACACACACACACACACACACACACTCACATACTAAACTGTCGAGAAAAGTTAAATGTCAGGATGAAGTTGAATTCCAGTGACGATCTGCGGAATGACCAGGAAGTGGCCCACTCTCCCCGGCACATCCAGAATTATCTACAGGAAATGACTGTTCTGTCCACAGTTTTTTTTAACTGACATTTCAACCCTTCCCTGACTTCCACAGTATTATAAGACTGCCATACAGTAATAGCAGCCCAGGAACATGGAAGAGTTTGTGGTTTCTCTCAACAGTCGGCTCTATGCAGACCTCAAAGCGCATCAGAAAAAATGTCTAAATGAACCACTCAGGGCTCACCAAAAAGTGCACCAGTACTTAGAGAAAGGCATCTGGCTCACAGAGTAAAAAGTTTGTTGTGTTTGAGTGTTGGCCAAGAGAGTTGGTGATGATGGACACAGGTTGAACAGCATAGATTCAATTCCTTTACACTGAGGGCAAGAAAAGCTTGTTTCAGCTTTACCTCCCTCTCAGCCATCAAACCGGAAATAACTTACAAAGACACATTTGGCCTATATCTCCAACTTGAGACAGTCATTGTCAACAATAGCTGCATTTACATTCACAAAACCTTTAATATGACTCATATCTGAGTGAATATCTGAATCAATCATATCATATCTGAGGCCACACTTGTGGAATCCATGTTTAAGAGCATGGGAGAACATGCTTGGGGCTTTGGGTGCCTCACATGGTACAATACTGACACTGAGAGGCCATGGCCTGCAATTGCAGCTGACAGACCACTCCCTTATATAGTCATCAGAGAGCATGTAAATGACTGCTGTCTTATTCTGAGCACAATCAACAGGTGAAGGCACAGATTTTAACTGGCAGCAGCTTAACCCCCTCCCCCTCCCTTCAAATATCCTGAGATGCAAAAAGATCACTGGAGCCAAACCAGGATCACCAGGATTGCCTTTTGGTCCACAGAGAGACATAAAAGCTGCTTGAAAGAGACAAGAAAATAAGACTCAAATCTGAAGGTTAAACTGAGATGAATAATTGAGGCCAGACTGATCTCCTATGCGTCTCGCGGGGAGGATGGCTAATGGCGCTGCCGCTCCATGCTCCTCCGGGCCATTCCGCCAGACCCAGTGCCCGTACACTTCTGCCAGGCCAGACGCCACCCAGCTTAGCCCCATGTCGGATGAGCACACATCCTCTCTGTGCCACTGAAGAGTGTCAGGAAAACACACATTTACATTATTCATATGGCTTATCTTAGCTTGGGTGACATTGCTAACAGGTCCATTCTCGTTGCTGATACATGTATGCAGTCACTCATACCGTTTCATTTTTGTTTTCTGTCTGTTTAAGTGGCTGTTGGCCATGTTTAAATTAGATTTAGACAAACAGTCACACTACAAGTCACTGAAATGCACAGCTGGGAGGGTTAAAGAGACAGTGACAGTAATATTCACAATGGAAACCTCTCAGTAAATGCTGAAATCCCCCTCCCTCCCCTACACACACACACACACACACACACACACACTTTGCCCTGCTGGAAATGGCAAGGGCCAGGTTGCCAAAAGTGTGCACATGACTAACTCATTTTAAAAGGAAAACTGTGATGAATGAGAAAACTAAGGCTGTTGGCTGACCTGTTGGCAGACATTCTACAGTATATGTCTGCTTGGCTTCCCCACCTCAGACTGTTAAAGGACATTGCAGTGATCAGACAGGCCCAGAGCTAAGATTGGGCTCTCCGAAACAGGGAGAAAAATGGGCACGGCCCCAGCTGATAGCTGTATGAATCAGTCGCTGTGTAAAGATGTTCGGCTGGAGGCACAGATAGTGAACAAAAAAATGGAAGCGCAACAGTGAAGGGTTCTGGTGGTTCTATAATGGTGTGAGGCACATTTCACTGGCATGGGTTTTGATATACTCATACCCCTAGAAGGCAAGGTCGATGTCAATGGCAGGAAATGGTTTGAGGGGCAGGACACTGACGTTATCCATATGGATGGCCTTCTCCGTCACCAGATCTGAACCCAATCGAGCATTTATGGGGGATATTCTAGAGCAATGTCTGAGAGAGCTTTTGATTGACTTCCTCGTGGAAAGCCAGTGATGTATTCCTGCTGCAGAATTCCAGATGCTAGTAGACTCTATGCCAGTACACATATAGGTTGTAGTGGCCAAAACCCTTTTAAGTGACTTTACATTGGTGTTTGCACTTTTTTGTTCAGTAGCTGTAAATCCTAACCTTGAGCCACTTGCTTTCTTTAAATAGATCTTGTTCTTTCAAAGCTGAAATATCTAAGGGTTTTACCCCAAGCTGATATTGGGTGGTTATTGAGTTTGTGTGCAGGTCACAGAATCGATTACTTCAAGCTCCTCGTTGCAGTAGATGGCCTGCAGAGGCTCATGGGGGGAGGTGGGGGAGCGGTGGTAATAATCATATCCTAACCGATCCGTGTGACACATGCAATTTCCTATTGCTTGTGCTGTCATTCATAAATGTGCTGCAGCCAGTACCCTTTTGTGTGACTGACAGAGTGCTAAACCGGGGATAGTAAAACTGGCCTTCGGGCTTCGCAAAGCGATGCGGTCCCCTCGGTCCCCCCCAGCGAGCTGTTTGGAATCCGCACATCCTCCGGTGCTGCCCATGGAGACACAGAATCTTCCTCCACGCGTGAAAGAAGCTTCGGCATCCCTTACCTTTCCCTCCCGGCACCTTGCTTTCTGGATGACAGGGTGAGGCGCTGAGCCAAAAAACAAGCTCACATCTGGCGACATGTCCCAGAGAGCCCCGAGGATGAGAATATTCGCCTCTGTCAGTGTTTTGCAATATTACTGAGCATGGTCTTTCACACAAAAGCGCAAGCGTGCAACTGCAATGAGCCCTTCGGTATTTTATATCGGGTGGACGGCGCAAGAGCTGGGGCTACAACCATATGGCCTGTCACAGTTCACATTACACTGGTCAACAAAAAAATACTTGTACTTTACTTTTTTCTTGTATCCTTAAATGAATGAACTGTTTTTAACTCATTTTTTGGTTTAGAATACCAATATGAACTCATTTTTTTGGTATCAGGTCAGGACTTTTAGATATGGATACCCTAGATTTTCTAAGTTACACCACTGTCATGTTTAACCATGCAGCAATGGCAGTATCCCAGCGACCCTGAAAAATCTTCTCCATCTGAGAAAAATCTTGGTTGAAATGTTCTCCATGTTAATCTGAGACTTTCAGGAAAAAAGTCCAGATGACTGTGTAAAAACTGGATCTTTAATGATGTCCGAGCGCCTGATATCCGATCTGTAGGCATCCAGAAGTTCAATAACATGTTCTACATAATTGTCAGACTTTTTGTTGCCAAGAAAGTTGTTACAGATTGTTTTGAATACAAGCCAAACACGAAAGTCTTTATTTTTTAAGCAGTCATTCAGTTTGTCACCATCCACCATCCGAATTTGAGGACCAACTTCATCTCATTTAGAAGAGTTGCCATGGAATCGGCACATCCTCTGGTGCTGCCGATTCCTTTCCTTGAAGCCACTCTCTTAGGATCACAGCACAAGACCTGCAGCAAATATGTGGAGCCCATGCTTTATCCTAATCACCCAGCTTGCAGCCAAAGTAATGAAAATAACCTCTTTTAACAGCAGGGGATATAATTATTCTTTGTGAAATAGGTGTAAAGAGGCCACAGATATAACAGAAGCAGTAAGGATTGTTCACACACCCCTTGCAGAAAAATACAGTATAGTGCAGTATATGGCAACTACTGCTCTGTCAGGTAAGTATAGGCATATTTTTGTGAAATATAATTATGATCCTGGATTAGCTCCGGAATAGTCCGAAAGGCATTGCATGATTTTGTTTAATGTATAGGTGGTTTGTTTGGTGTATTGGCTCCAGATGACAGACACCCCTTGCAGAAAAATACAGACCTGATATGAAAAAATAAATGTTGTTTTCCTTAAAAACATTGCTTTCCAAAGAGATACAAAAATTGTGTTGAACAGTGTTATTTGATTTATTTAAATGTATTTGATTTATTTAAATGAATGTATTTATTTACTTATTCTAATGAGATTAGCCAGCACAACCATGTGCTTATAGCTCATCTGGGCCCGTATTCACAAATAATTTTATTTTACCACTAGGAGTCTTTCTAAATCGCACTAAAACCTTTTAGTTAGGAGTCCCACCTTAAAACCTATTCACAAAGCTCCAAAGACCAACTCATACTAAGGAATTCCTAATATTGTCAAGCTAAGAGTGAGGGCGGGGTTGACGTCGTTGCTAGGGATAGCGTTGTTTCTCATGAACGAGCTTACTCAGAATGCCCACAGTGATTGGCTGATATAGGGGATGGGTCTCTCCCCGCGTACGGATCAACCCCCACGGTTCGGCACGCATTTGATCCGCGGATTAATAGCTAAATTGAACCATCATAGAGAAATACAAATACAGCCGCTGTTATATAAACCATATATGTTTTGGTTTGCTTTGTTTTTCATACTAAATGCTTTTCTGGGAGGCATGTTTTTAGAAACGCGACCGAATTAAATAGAATTGAAACATTAGCGATCTTTTAATTTTTTATTACATTAATTCAGGCATAAGACCACCCTAGTTACATCGCCTAAGGTGTACTGAATCAAAAAATGTATTTTGTGAAATTTTCGAATAAAGATTTAGTGAAATAACTTACATTGAAAAACTGAAATTATCATTCATTCAATTCCTTGAGAATAGTTACTGGTAATATTTGGTGGAAACGCGCCTTTGGTCCCGTTATTATTATTTTTGCTGATCCGAAAAATGATCCGATGCACCCCTATTATATTCTAATAAAGATTCTAAAATACAAATGTAGGCTATGTGTCACTGATTTAACTTGAAACCAAGAATACTGACTAGTCAATTGGTTACATGTCTGCATCTCGTAAAAAATCAGCGGGTATCTATATATAATATATATAATATTATATATATAATACCCTCGCAATTGAGGCGGTACCTTTTTATGAGCTCTGTATCATTCAATATCTCCAGTGTTGACGCGATTGCGACAACGATTGCCGCCAGCAGCAGATTTTCGGATCGCCGTGAGTAGGTCTTTAGCGACTTAGAAGTCCTCTTGCCTGCTTCTAACTTCTCCTGGACTTAGGAGCTGTTTTTAGCTCTCAAACCCTTTGTGAAATACTCTTATCCCAAAAATGTAGGACTCCTAAATGTATGAGTGACACGCCCATTATTTTTGGGACTTGCTCCTAAATTCCGGAGTTACGACCAACTTTTACCCTTAAAATTCTTTGTGAATACGGGCCCAGAACTGTAAAATAGTTATTATAATAGTTTGCTAGAAAGTTTGATGTAGACTTTGCACAGTAAAGACCGCCCACCTCTTGCGAGTGACAACATTCTTTGAACTCGCCTTTGTAGAAAGCTTAATGGCTTTTTGCAACTTTTCCAGTTCCTTGTGAAAGAGCAGTAACACAACATTTTGGTATTCGATGGGTAAAAATCACGTGGTTGGTCCAGTATTGGATGTTGGTGAATATGATGGGTGACGGTCACCATCAGAGGCCAACTCTAACACGTTGTTGTTTCTAATAATTCACCAATTGAAGTTAATGACATCATTTCAGGAGGAGGGCTGCATGCAATCTGATGACACCAAACTCCACCCCACGCACCTGCCTTCACTCATTCATAAGCCACCCACGTAGTATATAAACAAGCACCTCACCTCACTTCCTTGTATTTCTGATACTACAAACAGCTGCCTGATGTGTCCCACTACCTCCCCATCCTCCTCCTTAGATTCCCTAATTTATTCATGCCTGGGGTTGCCAGCACAACTTTGGTCCAGGATCGGAAGTTGGCATCTGTTGTGAGAAAATCACCCACAACCTCAGACTTTGTCCAAGCGCCTGTTTTTTTTGCCTAGGGGAGGGTGGACAACTCTGGTCCATGACCAGGGGTTGACCTTCCCGAAGCAATATCCAAGCCAAACCTACTATACATTCATTGCCACCTCCACCATTCCGTCATCAGATAGGCAAGCAGCCAAACAGTACTAACTGTACTACAGCAACACCAAGAAACATTCCTACACACTTAAGTGTGAATGGAAATAAAGAACTATTGAACTATCATCAATCTATCAGCAGCCAATGTTGATCCAGTAATGCCACACTACCTTTTCCCCAGCAGTATCTCATCAGTCAGCTGCCAATGTTGGCTTTCTGAAAATCCCATTAAATTTAGCTCAACGGATTTGGCCCTTTGAATTGGTGAAGAACAAACCTAATGTTGGTTACAACGACACAAGACCAATATTGGGCCAGCTGGGTAATGTTTACTGCGAATCTTCTCCTGGTGAAGATTAGTGGATAATAATTTACAGTAGGTCATGGATACTTTGCACTACAGAAAGTAAGACCCCAGTGTTATTCATTCAGACAAATGTGTTATCGGTCAACTGCATTTTATTTTACTATAATGACCTGCCTCCCAGGTCATATCTTATACAAACAATTCGTAGTAGTAGATGTCCAAATGAAATGCTTTCAAATGACAGTGTATTTAATAAGATGTTTTTAGACATGATTCTGGGAAATGACTTAAATGGAGCAAGTTTGTGTGACTTTTTACTTTTAATGGATTCTAATTGGTATGCCTGATCTACTTTTGAACATTCATGCTGTAAGTTCATTTACTAAATCTGTTCCCATGCAGTGCTGAAACCAACTCCCCCCCCCATGCTTTTGTTAATCATGCAGATGCTCTGCTGACGTCAGGTCAGGCCGCTTGGATGCTCCCGTCCGCCAAAGTGATGCAACCAAACCAACGGGAGAGATGGAGTGCCTGACTGATTTCACCCATGCAGCAGCCTAAGGGAAAAAAACTAAACGGTTTTCCTCTTTGAAACGCTGTGGTTTTGTGTCCTCTAAAACCCAGGGAGACATTACTGAAGTCTTCAGATATATGTTATCAAGATGCTGTCTTTCACCAACTTTTTACAAAAGCCCATCAATTCCAATATACTTCCAATATATTCCAAAACTAAAGGTACAATTAGGGTACACTTTTGTTCCTCATGGTACAAAATGTTTTCATTGTTAATTTAATTAATTTTGCTAGAGGAACTGCTCCCCTCCAGACACTCATCACACCCTACACCCCAGCCAGACCCCTCCGCTCAGCCTCCTCTGGCAAACTGACTGTCCCATCCCTCTGGGTGCCTGGCAGCCGCTCCTCGCGGTCTCGCCTCTTCTCTGTCCTGACCCCTCGGTGGTGGAACGACCTTCCGCAATCGGTCAGGACCGCGGAATCATCTTCCGCAAGAGACTCAAAACCCACCTTTTCAGACTCCACTACCACTGAATTCTGTACATCTACCCAACTGTCATCACCACTGCCTACTTGCTCAACACTTCTTGTATATGTATCCCTGCCTACTCATTTAAAAAATAATAATAATACGTTTTACTAACCTTTCCCAGTGTTACAGGTATTGTATGCAGCTGCCTACAACGATGTCTATCTCTGTATTACTGCACTGATCTCTTGCGTGAACTGATTGTTCCTACCATGTATTAATCTTGTAAGTCGCTCTGGATAAGAGCGTCTGCTAAATGCTTAAAATGTAAATTTAAAATGTAATTTAAAGATACACATAAGATCTTCATTATACAGTTTTGTACCCTTTCACAGTGAAAAAGGTTGAGAGTAGGGTTTGAGAGTAGGGTTTTTGAGAGTAGGGTAATGAATCCTTATTCACGCTAGCAGCCATGTTGTAATGAAAATTAGACTTGTATTGCAAGCAACATTCTTTTTCTCGCAAGGGTACAATTATGTTATTCTGACTAAAAGTACAATTCATTCAGTACCTTACAGGGGTACTGCCACAGTGACAAGCATTTGTACTTTAATAGGTACAACATGGTACCTTTCTTCTCACAGAGTGTACAGACCACATTCAATCAAGTTATCTTGCTACATGCGCCTCTTATTACTATTGTACTCCAAACTCTTACTCAAAAGCTTAAAAATATTGGGCACACTATCTTTTCCCCTTAGTCAGGTAAAGCATTCGAGAAGCGGCATTTCATTGCAGCAGCTTACCCACCCTCCTGCCTCCTGAGTAGAAAAACAGCAGTGTTTGCTCTTCAGTGTCTTTATTTCGATGCCTGGCGCCGAGGAGAGAACCATAATTAATTAGCACAACAAGTGCACGTGAGGATCATCTGTCAACCAATTTAGTTGCAACTTTAAATTTAGTTGCACCCCCCCCCCCACCCCTCGCTTCCCCCTGCCAGGCCAGACAGTGGGTCGGTGCCAGCTGTCACACAGCCCCTGTGCTTCTGTAACTATGCTGGCAGACGAGGAGCTCGCCTAGCTGCTGTTAGCTCTGATTCCACCTGACAGCTCTCCAGCACAGAGGGAAGGGCGGGGGGGAGAACATTATTCACTTCACTGCTGTCGGTGAGTGTGTAGGCATTGATTGCTGAGGAATGCGCAGAATTATGGGATTGATCTGCATGGAGCTTGAGCCCCCTCCCTCCCCCCAACATGTTAAGCACTGCGGATTGCCGTGCCCACAAAGAGGCCATGCCCCATGTCCACTTTTTAAAAGAGGCAGATGACGGCCCTCGCAGGGCCATATAAGTTTGACAGCTGTGCTTTGCGCTTTCCAAGAAAACTGGATTCTTGTTCCCATGTTATGTTATATTATGTTATGTTATTCCACTCATGAACGGCACAAACACTCCATGCCTCCAAACCCCCATGCCCCCTCATGGCAATGCCCCCACTCTGCTTTTCCATCCATTTTGGACATAAGACCATTGATTATTGATAGCAAAGACACATGTTGTCTCAAATTAATGCTCACCACTGCCTGCCAGAGACTTGGATGGATGGTCTGGGAGGTGAAATGGGATCGCCTTGAGAATGTTTAGCACGACATCTCCCTCCGGTAACAAACCATAAAAGCCACTCAGGCTCCGGTTCAGACTCCTCGCCTGCTCCTCTGTCTGTACCACCTACCCTGCTGCCATGTTACTGCACTGTATCAGTGCTCCTGCAGTGTTTGTGCCCAAGAGTTTGCCTTGACCCGAGAAAAAGCCTTTTCAATTACACGCCTAACTTTGTTTTGCAACCTTTTTTAGCAGCCTTTGTACGAGGGGCATACAAAGAAATGCGCCCAGTAAAATACAAGCTCCTGCCCTACTACACTAAACGAAAGAAAGCTGTGTAATTACAAAGACTATGTTTTTAAAATGTAAGCTGTGAACGCTGTCCTTTTCTTTGCTCGCTGTAAGATTCACACCGAGACTTACTTGGGAGTGTAACGGCGAAACCAAACAATAAGAGCTGAGTCATCTGTCTACTTTTCATAGCTAGTGATGAGAAAATGCCGGTGAGAAAGCAGAGTGATGGGAAACAAACCAGAACACTGCAAGTTCGGGTCCTGTGTAGGCACTTCTGCCATAACTTTGATTAAGACAACCCATACTGCTGCACTCAACATTCAGCTGTATAATATATAATTAGATTATATGTTACAGTTACAGTACAATATGTAAAGCTATGCATGTAAATCTGTTGAACCAGGCCTTGAGTAATGGTTGTCCTTTTTTAGAGACTGAGAAAGCCTGCAGAAATGACCTTCTCTACCATGCCTGTCACACATCGGGGACTCTTCTGAAGATTCGAAATAAAGTTGCATTCTGTTATAGTAAACCATGTCTCCCATATCACCCTCACAGTTTCACAGTCAGCTCCCTGTCACGGGATCGGCCAACTTGGCTTGATTTTAAGGACATTTAAGAACATAGGAAAGTTGATGAACAGGCCATTTTTAGGGTTGCACATTTCCCCCCTGGGCAAAACTGGCCAAATCCCCCTGGCATGGTCTGCCCAGCGTTTTTTTATAACTTGGAACATGCTCAAACTCCATCAGCATGCACCAAAGCAGAAAACCTCATCAAAAATACTACAACTCGTTTTAAAAGGCTCAAGCCTAAGACATTGCATTTATTTTACTGAACAAATCATCTCAAAAGCTTTGAGACATATGCCTGACAAATTTTGACAAATGTTACTTTAAAAAATATATTTGTTCCAAAAAAAACATTTTGCAAATTACAGATGGTGGTAATACAGTATATGCAGGATGTAGTTGATTTTAGTTTTTACAATATTAGAATTACAATGGGTATGTCTTCTGGGTATGGCTTCCTGTACCCCGTACCCTTCAGAGTGCAGTTTGTTATGTACAACAATTATTTATTTCTATAACCTTTTCCCCTTTGTCTATAAACTATGATTCATATAGACATAAACTGGCATGGTTAAAGTGGCAGTGGCTGTAATACACCCTTGTGGCAATGGATGCAAATAAAATTAGCTAATGTCCCATGCTGGTGAATGGTGACATTCAAAGGCATAAGCTACACTTGGCTGTCTACTTTCATGAGAATCATGATAGTAGTGTACCTTTGATGAGATTATGTCAGGGAGGGGTCCAGGTAAAATGATGAGAATTTTGTTGAGTTGCAATAAAACTAACTTTATCAATGTAGTTACCTGCCATGATAGTTTTTTTTTATAGACTTGAAAATGAAATCTTTCAAGATGTGGAAAGTATTTCATTATATATGTGAGAGCAACCTTGCCAATGGAAAAAGTAGTCATTGTAGTCAACCAGGTGAAAATTATCAATAAAGCTGGTGGGAGGGAGACTGAAGTGTGTTTCTTTGCACTGCAATGGAAAAAAGTACACTAAGTAATGCAAGTAAAAGAAATCTTATGCATTTATTGAAAAAAGCACAAAAAAAAAAAAAAAGACTGAGAAATCGGATAAATGACATTCTGAATTTACACCGGGACAAAGAAGCTAGACACCAGACTCAGCCCATCTAATCATTTTGCAATAGAAACTACCGTTTAGGCTTGTCATTTTTGTCATATCACTCTGGGATTTCTGCTATGTGGGTAGAAATACATTCAGTACACATGCCCTTGCAACTGCCTGAGCTTCGATCCTAGTGTGGACACACAAATGTGACAACTGCAGCCATTATAAATGAGTGCACTCCTCACTGAAGCTGCATGTCATAAAGAAAGAAAAAGTGAGCTCTGAAAAAGGTGAGCGCAGTCTCGTTCGTTTTGTGATATAAATTATTTATTTACAATACAGAAAAAAAACCCATCAAGACAATGTTTAACTATTTGAAATATATCCATACATAACCAAATATAGCTGTAGTATCGTCATGTCTTCACTGGTGTTCATTGTATACCACAAACGCAAGGCAACGCTAGGGGTCCCCCTCCCACCTCCCCCTCAATGCTCCACCCTCTTCGCCCCCCTTCCTTACAGGTCAGTCCACAGTGTCCGAGCTGGGAGAGGGGCAGGGGGGGTGGGTTTGGGAGGGGGGTGGGTCGGGCTGGGATCCATCCCCTTTCGTGCACGTTGTTCCTGGTTGCTCAGATCAGCCTGGTGGAGGCGCGCATCGTGTTCTCTGAGCTGTAGTGGGTGGCGTTCTGTTTCTGGCGGTTAATCCTATTGGTCCTTGGGCACTTCCTGTTGGAACAAGAGAAAGACAGTTGGGTCATCTGTGACTTCCGTTTTCATTATTATTCATTCATGAAGGTAGATATCGTATGGTACGCAGGTACCGTGTCTGGGGTGACTAAAGTCTGAATTATACTTTATGCGGCATCCACAAAGCACCAAGTACCAACTTCCTGTAGTATCATTCTCTTTCTGTAACGATATCCAATTTACCTACAATAAAAAATATGCAGTATCCAAAGCGCGACCCTTTTTGCCTTGTGTTTTGCTGCATATGTGTTTATTGGGGGTAGAGGGTTATGGTTTAATTGAGCGCACACTTCCATCAGCAGAAATACTTTCAGCAGCAGAGAATGTCAGGGGTTAGAGGCTGGAGCACTCGTCCCTTCACGGAAGGCGCTGAGATCTTGGTTGAGCATCCTACCCTTTTACGAAGCTCTTCAGCCGTGAGCAATCTCTCATGCACAAGATGTTTTTGCCTTTATTATTTTGTCTTGAATACTTTTGTTAAATGCCATGTTTTGCATAGGTCAGCGTGGCCCCCCTGTTTCTGAAGAGTTCAGGCGGAGGGGGGTACCTGCAGTAAACCTGCAGTGGTGACACTGTACGTCTCTCATTAATTACTTTTCTTTGGTCTGAGTAAGACAAGGATCTTTAAAGCACAGGGTTTAGTCTGGGAGGCTGGAGAGAGGGTGGATGTACCTTGGCTAAGGCTTGCTGTCTGTCGTTTTCAGAACATTTCCGAGCCTCTACCCATTCACAATGCCCTGATTCTTCTCCAACTATCCACACATCTCTAATAACTCTCCACCTGTCTACATAATTCCCATCCTTCTTCATCTCCAGTCCTTCTCTGCCCATTTACACTCTGATTTATCTTTCATCTTAGCAACCTTCCTACTGTGTGTAAACATCTCTGCCCCCTCTCCTTTCATCTTCCGTGAGCTCTGCCCGCCTCTTTTTCCGCCATCCCCACCACCGTGCGTCCGACCACCCCAGTGAGACTGAAGTGGGAGGAGCTTATTCATATGAATATTAATCTCAACAAGTTACTCACAAAGCATATACTCTCTGTACATATATAAAATACAATTCATACATTTACTCTGCATACCAAATTATTGATATCAAAATGATACCAAGTTACAACTAAACTCATCAATATATTTCACAGAAATTAAACACTGACTTTTCCAAAGCAATGCTTCCCATATTTTCCTACATTTGTAGTAACGAGAAGAAGTAACTTGGCCCTGTGTTTCTTTATCTTGCCATCTCAAGCGAATGTAGTCTTTATGTGTGTGATCAATGTATGCAATCTTGCCGAGTGCCAGCAGAAGTCTGTGATGAAGGTCTGATGGACTGCTTGTGTTTTCAAGTTAGTGTGCTGTTGACTATTGTTAATGAAAGTATACTAAAAAACTGAAGTATAGCTAGTTAGGCATCAATGTAGACATTAAGATTAATGATGGAATATGTCACTGGCGAGGTAGATACAATTCAGTTAGTTATTTCGGATCTTTGATCTTTTAGGAGGTTATTTAGCTGTGAACTGCTGGAAGCAAGCTACCTGGCCAATCGTTGTTGTCATGAAATGCTGTGTAGCTAGGTTGCTACCTGGGTGTATAAATGAAATGGGGCTTACCTACTCACCCTGGCTATCAGAGGCATGAAAAAATATGATTCAGGGTTTAATGATACATAATCATTTTCAAAGTATATTTTTTGGACACATAAATTTAAATTCATAAAGTTACATCTCTATAAAAAAAATATTTTACTATTCTGGTGTTATCAGTTTGCAAGCAAACATCCACTAAGTTTTTTTTAAACACATAGTGTCACATACACATCCTTTTCAGTGTTGCCAGATGCGTGGATACTTTCCCCAAAATGTTACTCAAAATCCCCCATCTTTAATTGTCTCCCATACAATTTTTTTAAGACTTCCCCCATATGTTCTTTTAAAATCCCCATCTATCATTGAGTCCCATACATTTTTTCTTCAAAACTTCCTCCATTCATTTTTCAAAACCCCTACATTTGGGCCAATATCCCCCAGTTTGGCAACACTGATCCTTTTATATAAAACATACATTTTTGAACAGATGAGATGTGGAAGATGTCGGTCTGGACAGGGGAATTGTGGCAATTAATGGCCATGCCTACTAGCAGAGCAGCCAGCGCACACACCATGGACATTTTCTTCATGTACCAGAGTGGTTAAATCTGCTCTGCTTTCTCAGTAGGGGGCTGGAACCTGGGAGAGTAACACCCGCGAGAGAGAGAAAATAAAAGGAGCAAACGGGACTGAAAAGTCTAAAAAGCCGCAGTGTAAATCCTTTTTGTGTTGTACTGAAAAGGCGATTTTGATTTATTATTTTGTGTCCCAACCCTGTGAGAGCAACGGAGGAAGATATTTTGTTCATTTGATATTTAATGCGTACGCTCTCTCTCTCACTATCTCTCCACTGCTGTGGGATAAGGAAAAATAAAACGCCAACCGCCAGAGCCATCATCATGGAGCTGCTGAAGGCAAAGGAATACCCGAACCTCTGGGCCACCATCCTGGAAAGAGTGGGGTTGAAGCCTGAGGAACACCGCTGGCATCTTCGAGAGCTCTGATTTTCCGACATCGGTCGTTCCTTCTCCTACGCCCAACAGCTCCTCAACAGCTGCAGGCGATGGCTGCAGCCAGAGGTCCGCACTTCGGAGGAAATTGCGCAGTTGGTAGAGCTGGAGCAGTTTACTCTGAGGCTCCCAAAAGGGACCTCAGATTGGCTCCGCTGCCACCAGCTACCAACCCTGACTGCAGCTGTCCAGCTAGCTGAGAATCACCTGGTGGTCAGCGAGGAAACAGGGAGAGGACCCCTGAAACCGGGAGCCCTGAAAATACCCACTCTACCTGTCTTCCTCATTCCCTCCCCAGTACAAACCCTGGTCCCAAACCTGGGCCACGCCCTCCTAGAGTACCATCCTAAACCCATCCCCCCCCTAAGCCCCTTTACGCTGATTTTGTGACACGATTAGCCAGGTATTAGGGATTTGGATAAGGACAAACTTGCAGAAGGGGTCCAACAACAGCAGGGGTGTGTTCATTGTTGCCTCGTAGCAACTGTGGGAGATAATGTCACAGATGGCGAGGATCCAGGGGAAGGGCTGTTGGCTCTCGGTTTGCCTCAACTCGGGATGACAGAAAAGCTGCTTTGGGAAGGGGGGGGGCGGGGCCGCCGTCTCTCCCCTGCTCACCAGGATGACTGACTTCTCCCTCAAGCAGTTGCAGGACAAGACACTCAGTCGAGTAGCTGACTAAGTGATTAAGACACACCCCTATTTTTGTGTATTACAGGATGGGCTCTACAGGGTGAGTCGGGACATCCATACGGGAGGAGAAAGCATGCAGCTGTTGCTGCCTCAAAGCCATCAGAAAATGGTTTTCCAGGCAAATCACAGCAATCCAATGGTGGGTCATTTAGGACAGGATAAAACACTGAACCGAATAATGGCTAATTTTTTTAAATATTGGCCACACATTCCAGGTGACATTCGTCGGTGGTGTACGGCGTGCCCTGAGTGCCAAAATGTAAATCTGGCTGCAATCCCAAAAGGCCCATTGCACTCGTTGCTGTTCATGGAGGTCCCATTTGAGAATTAGCATGGGTCATTAGATTGGAGCACCAAAGGATATCACTTTATATTAGTTATAGTAGATTATCCGATGCGATACACTGAGGCGGTGCCCCTCCACAATATATCTGACAGAGGAGGGTCTCATCAGATATACCACCTGAACTTGCTAAAACTGTTGAGGGTGGTAGACCCTGTCTAGCTGGCAATGCCAGGAATTATGCACAATGAGCTGGGACCAGAAGCACCAAATGAAATCACAAAACTTCTGGTCCCGATTGGTAGCCCCATGTTCTCTCCCTTGCCAGGATGGACTGATTTAATCAGGTCATATCGACTGGCCTTATCGGTTGCCTGAATACAAGAAAAAAGTGGTTCAGGAAGAATTGGTGAAAATGATGGAAATGGCAGTGATAGAGGAGTCCCACAGCTTGTGCTTTTCCCAAAGCCTGATGGGTCTGTTTGATTCTGCGTGGACTACAGGAATATTTTAACGCAATTTTATGCCTATCCAATGTTTCAGGTTGACGAGCTGTTGGATCGGCTGAGCACTGCTCGCTTTAAATGTAATGCTGGATTTAACCAAGGGCTACTGGAAGATTCCCTTATCTTCAGCGAAAAGTTAGCATTCTTTATTCGATTTGGTTTACACTAATTCCTGACCTTGCCATTCGGATTGCATGTGGCTACCTTCTAGTGGCTAATGGACAGGCTGCTTCGGCCGCATGCTGCGTATGCTGCCGCATACTTGGATGACATTGTCATCTGTAGTAATGACTGGGAGCGGCATACGCAGCATTTGCAGGCCATCCTGCAGACGTTGAGGGGGGCGGGGCTCACTGCAAATCCAGGTAGATGCGCTATTGGGTGGAGAAAGGTACAGTATCTGGGGTTCCTCTTGGGCAGGGGGCAGGTCAGACCGTTGGTTGATAAAGGTGAGATCCTTTTTGGGACTGCTATTTATTATTGCTGGTTTATTCCTGGTTTCTCAGCTCTGGCCAGTCTCTTAACTCAGATCCAGTCTGATGGACGAAGCGTTCATGAAAATGAAAGAGACTCTGTGTTGCGGCCCATTGTTAATCAGCCCAGAGTTCTCCCTGTCTTTTCTCCTATAGACTGACTTGGATAGGGGCCCTGACCACATTCTGGGGATGGAGGAGTATGGAAGGCGTCGGTCTGGACAGGGGAATCAGGCCGATTACCGGCCGCGCCTACTAGCAGAGCAGCTAGCGCACACACTTTCTTGACATTTTCTTGATGTACCAGAGTGCTTAAATCTGCTGTGCTTTCTCAGAAGGGGGGCTGGAACCTGGGACAGTAACACCCGAGTGAGAGAGAGAAAATAAAAAGGGAGCAAACGGGATTGTAAAGTCTAAGAAGCTGCAGTGTAAATTCATTTTGTGTTGTGCCAAAAATGCGATTTTATTTAGTTTATCATTTTGATTTATTATTTTGTGTGCCAAACCCGTGAGGGCGACAGTGGAAGATATTTTGTTTATTTGATATTTAATGTGTATGCTCTCTCTCTCCCTATCTCTCCCCTGAGGGATAAGGAAAAGAAACGCCGGTCTGCAGACAGATTCACTCCATTCCCTGTGTCCGGCTCTTCTATTTCAATCCAGGTTGTGTCACACAGCTTGTGACATGATGTCACTGGTTGAAGTAGATATTGACTAATGGGGAGAATGAATCATTTGAGGCATGGAGCATTTTTGATGATGTAATCAGCAGGAAAATTAATAAGGATAAACAGAAGATGAAGCAGAAGAAGAAGAAGAAGAAAAAGAAGGAGAAAATAAGGAAGAAATGCAAAATAACCCAAGTTTGGGGCTTTATTATGTGGCCGTGTAAAGTTTAATTATGAATTCTGTGTGTTTACATGAGGTCAGAGGGTACAGAAGTTAATGCTTAAATGGACTGAGAGCCTGAGGACATTGTAGTTACTTCTGTGGGAGACCCTGAAAAGTGCCAAACTCTCGGAGCTGTATAGGTATGGGGTATGCCCGTAACTTGACACATACATGCCATCCCAATATTCCATCATAGATGCCCTCATAGAACCTTCTAGGGGCATATACACATCAGTGTATGCCCAGTTGTTACCATATTACAAACAAAGGTAAAAAGAAAAGGCATCAAATATTCTCCCTTCCATTCAATGTTTTGTTTTTTATGCAGCTGATTGGAACGATGGCAAGAATGCGTATGCGTATGTACAAGTGTGTGCACGTTGGCGGTCAAATTCATTTGAGTAAGTGTGCATTTTTTGCATGTATGTGCGTGTGTGCGCGCACATTAGTGTGTGTGTGTGATCGCTCTGATGGACGGGTCCTGTATCGGGTGACTCGCATGCAACCCAATTGTGTCCCTGGGGCCTCGAGTTGCAAAAAAGGCAGAAAATTGCTCTGCGTCTTTGTAAGAATATCTGATGAAGCTGTCACAGACGCCTTAGACCTTAAGGCCTGAGCCAAACAGGAACAAAAGGAGAGCCCGCTTTCTAGCATATAGCAAGGTGCAGGCTTGATTTAAGGATTTCCCTCTTGCTATTAGATCTGCGCGTCAGCTCTACTCTAGTCTCAAAAAGGCTGGCAGAAGCAGAAATAAACCTTTCAGTCCAGGGAGAGTGAGCGAGGAGGCTTTGAGGCCCATTTAATTACCGCAGGGACTAGTGCCACGCTGGCAGAGCACAGTCTTCAGCCAGTCAGAGAGTGCTGATCTGACACCAGTGCTAGGTGCCTCAGGATGCTGCAGTCTGGGAGAGAACTGATCCTGGAACAGCTTGAGGCCTTGCTTTCCCACTGTACTTTTGAACAAAACATGTAGTAGAAATGACTCAAAATTCCCTCTTGTTCAAAAAATTGGGCTGATATGGTTCTGTAAAACTGCGTTATAAGTAAGGCTCACAAAGTCTATGTGAGGAATACGGAGGTCTGCTGTACACAACGACAAGAATCATGTCAAAACTTTACCTGTTATTACAGCTGCTGTTTATTAATACTAATTGTCACTGTGCAAGTTTTAATGTCACTGTGCTTGTTGGTTTTAATTTTCTGCTCCATGTTTTTATAAATGATAATGAAAACCACTTATAATGGACTACCACTTCTAATGAGTGCTACACAAAGCCATAAACTCTCTGGGTAATGGATCAATGCAAGAGGCGTGCATCGAAAAACTACACACTTTGGAGTCTTGTGGGAGGACTTAAAGCAAAGCATGGTGAGAAAATGTGTTTGATGCAGCAGGCATCTTTGAGAATCACAGCTTTTGCAGGCACTATATATTTCAGTCATGGGGAAGGGTTGACCTCGACCAGGGGGCGCTTATTTTGCATGTGACACCCCAGAGAAGCACCTAGGAGAGGCCTGCTTTCGCGCGGAACCAGGTTGTGAGTGGAGGCGACTTGGCCGCTTGCGTCACAGTGTTTATGAGGTAGGTTATAGAACGCGAGGCCTCGGTTATGGAACCTGCCGTCGCGGTGCTCTAATAAAGCTGTCCTGGCACCATCAATCGCATGGCTATGCACCTCCCCGGGCGCATCGTTAGGAGAAAATCCAACAAACAAACAGCAGTCACTGATGACGGAAGGAAAAGGGAGAGATTTAGAGGGGGCCGCAGGGGGCCTATTTCCAGGTGCAGGCGGTGGGGGCCGGGGGGGCACTTAACATTCAGGGAAAGGTCACCCGTATGGAGCAGACACACTGATTATTCTGCTGGGACGTCTCAATCCTCTCTCCCCCGGCTCCACTCAAAGCTATTACAATCACCACAAGCAACCTGTATACTTCCAATCACTGCACTCCCTGTGTGTGTGTGTGTGTGTGTGTGTGTGTGAGAGTGTTTGTGTGTGTGTGAGTGTGTGTATGCTTGTGTGCGTGTATGTGTACGTGTGCATGTGTTCATGAATGGGTGCATGTGTGTGCATGTGTGTGCACGTATGCTTAAATTCCTTTCTTTACGTATATGTGTGAGAGTGTAACAGAGTATGTATATGTTTTTGTATGTTTGTGCACAACAGTGTCTGTATGTGTGTATGTACGTCAGTGTGTGTGCACTTATGTTTGTGTATGTATATGTATGTGTGAGATGTGTGTCTAGTGTCTAATGTCTAATGGTGGAATCAAGCCTAACGGTGGAATCTTGTCCATAAAACAGTGTGTATCAGTGGCTTTTGTCTATGAAACTAGTTGTGCAACATCTTTCAGTTCAACATCAGATAACTCAATTTACATTTGCCATGGTGATGTTTTGATGGTGTTGCCATTGGAATGTCTTGACGAGACTTCACAGAAAACCCTGGGGAAGAAATTTGGAAATGGATGGTGCCTGACCTGAGCTTTTAACCTCTGAAGAGCAAAAGTACTACCCAAAATATCAGGGCACTCGTGGGGGCTCCCCCTTGCCCCGGTGTCGGATCCCAGGTTGCTATGGAAACCCAGTGTGGATTTTAGGGAGAGGGAGGGGACTGCAGCCCTCCACAAATCTCACAAAGGAGCCTAGTGAAATGAACCAAAATGGATTATGAATGATTTTCTCTCTCTCTGTCCTCTCTCTCTCTCTCTCTCTCTCTCTCTCTCTCTCTGTCTGGTTAATGCTGATGTTCAGCAGGAGAGGGGAGAAGAAGCTGTCTTAGAGTGTTCCGATCTCACACTAAAGTACAAAGCTTTCCTCCAGGTCATTTAGATTCTCTGGATCTTGCTGAGTGAAACTGCCCTGTCCTTTACGGGTGATGAGACAGGATTTTTGTAACATCACAAACATTACCTGTTCAGCTTGGAACTGAGCAATTCCTGACAAAAAGCTGACAATTCCCTGCGGATAGGACTGTTAAACTGGTGATACTTTTGAAAGTGTGAGTGTGCGTGTAATGTTGACAGGAATGACCCACTATGTGGTACTTGGTGCATTTGTGAATGTGACAGTGATGTAGTGGGCTCACCTTGTGGAGTGTGAGGGGTTCCTGTGTATATGTGTTTAGCAGTGAACTCATCCTGTGATACAGAGCATGTGTGTGTGTGTGTGTGTGTGTGAGTGTGTGTGTGAGTATGTGTGTATGACAGTGACAGAGTACACTCACCTTGTGATACAGAGCACCACCACACAGATAATGGCGACCTGCACGGCGCCGATGATGGAGGCGATGAGGACATAGCGGAGCTTTCCGGACCCGGGCACCACATACAGCACGTTGTACTCCTTAGTGTCACACTGCGGCCCGCTGAAGCCAGAGTGACAGCTACAGCAGAGAGCCAGGAGGGGGAGTGTCAGCCTTTCATTTTGTAGGCAAACCCAACAGATTACCAAAACAAGAAAGTTCTGAGCAAGCATGCAGGGAAAAAGTATAATTTATTACAGTGCTGCAGAAGTGATTGGGTATTTAAAGGGACATGGAAACTCAAAACAATAAATGTCATAATGACTAAAGAAAACGCAAACATAATCACAATAATACCTTTTACTTCAAAGGCTGTAGTGTAGCACAGTCATACACATTCTGAGCACAAAATGGCTGCTGTGCATCACCCAGGTGGGTGCTACACATCAGTTGTGGTTGAGGTGAGGCCCCCCCTTCACTGTAAAATGCTTTGAGATTGAAAAACGATATATATATATATATATATATATATATATATATATATATATAATCATAAATATAATAATTGCACTATATAAATATAATCCATTCTTTTATTTTTGTCAAGGGTGACTTACATTTCACACATTGGCCATGTAATACAGCTAGATCTTTGCTCTAGGGTACACTGACAATGCTCCGCCAGGGAATTCGAACCTGCAGCTTCCTGGTTATGAGGCCAGTCCCCTAACCTGCTGCCTTCACCCCATGGGGATGTGAAAGTTTGCAGACCGCAGCCGTCACTCAGCTCTTCCACTAAAGAATGTGCTTACTCTGCACTTTGGTTCATTGCCAGCTCAAACACTGTCCCTGAGTGACAGGCTCCTGCTCAACAGTACAACTGAGGTGTAATCACCAATAGGAAAAAACACTATCTGCAAGCCAAACGACACCAGCTTACAGCTTACCATCAATCCACCATGCCTATCTGCAGGGGCTTTCTGTCAAATGCACGACATCTGTTATTACTTATGGTGGGGGTTATTCATTTCATATGGCATACGCGATTATATGACCTTCCGCCCCTGGCATGGATATCGCTTATTACAGTTGTGAATTCTGGCGGATATAGGGATTCTGTCTGCGCAAGCTGCGCAGCTGCGGATGTGGGCTGTGTGCGGGTAGCGGGTGGCGTGTTGGCGGGGGGGGGTTGGGGCGGGCGGTCGGGGGCTGGTGGGACAGTTTTTCCCTGTCACCCGCCCTGCTTCTAGGCTGTTAAACCAATCGCCGCCATGCTGCAGCGGGCGTAAAGGGTGAGGAGAGGAGGCGGGAGGAAGGAGTGTGGGCTGTCAACCGAGCTGTCTTTTTAATTAGTGCCCTCCGCAAATCCAAATCCTCCCCGCCCGTCTCTGGGGGAGTTGTTACCGAGAACACCTGCAAAGCTCCCCACCCCTTTCCCACACCCAACCCCTCCCCCCAACTCAGTCCCATCGCACTGCCCTGGATACAGCAGCTGGATGAAAATGCCTCGCCTCACATTCTCAGCCAATAGGAGGCACAGCAGTGTGTGTAGGTGTGAACATAATAGGCTTGTACCCACAGTCACCACAGGGAACAACGGCTAATAGCCCACTGACATTTTTTACTGTCTTTTTCAGGGCGTAGTGAGACCACATACCTTTGCTCACACTACTGAGCCAGCCAACTTTTTTAACACCCCTTTTTTCCCACCCCAAATTGGGGCCACCACTGTACCACCTGCACATGCGCAAAGAGCACTGCAGCTGAAGGCACTACAGGAGAGCTATAGCTGGAGGCTAGGCGTATCACTCACTAACAACTGCTGACAACTGACAACTGCTGGTAGCCTATGGGCACTTAGCCTGTTGCTGAGAAGAACTAATGCATTAGAAACACAAGGAACCCTAGCCATCTAAAACCCACCCTACCCCTGGCGGTACAACTCCAAATTGTTTCCTGCCACTGGAGATTCCTGGTCACAGTCGGTTAATGACACAGCCCAGGGTTGAACCTGTGAAGTTTAGGCTATAGAGCTCAGCCTGGGCTACTTGGGTTTTCCTACGAGCCAATCTTAAACCTCAGCCATTATCTGGATTTGTAGCCTGCCAAGGAAAGAGGACCATACACATTAAGCAGTACACTGTATGAAGTGACATTATTGAATATTACAATTTATTCCTTGCATGGAACACAACAACTGACGGCTGTGGGATGTCTGTCCCAAATACTACTCACAACTGATAACTACAACTCTTAGGCTCACGGGCTGGCCTTCCCATGCATTCTTTCCATGGTTGCCACTGGTAAAGCAGGGCAGCTCTGTTGGGCAGGGCTCAAGTGTCAATCCGGGTGGGTTTCTGATGCATTATCCTTTCGCACACAGCACTTCAAAGCCTGCGTTCATGCTGTCTTGCTTGGCGAACTCTGCTAAGCACGTAAATCAGGCAGATGAGGAAAAGGGTAGTCTAAAAAGAAGGCCTGAAAGCAGAGCCGGGCCCTTCCAGCAGCTTACATTATTATCCACTATTTATTGGTCTGCCAGCTTGAGGCAATTACCCAGGGAGCCTTGCGGCACTCACAGATCTACATATTCTGCTGCGCATTTGTACAGCAGGATTGGGGTGAGGTATTTCACTCCCAGGGCACAGCAGGTAACGTTCAGGGGGGGATTACTGAATGTTCCTCTAAATGCTACTAACTACACAGCTAATATGCTAACTGCATTATTCATGTGCTTAGCTGAGGGCCCTAAACCAGAGAAACTTACACAACTTTCAGTTGAGACATTATCCATTCATACAGCTGGATGCATATTGGAGTAACTCAGGTTTGTTCCCTTCCTCAAGGGTCTGAACTGGCACCTTCTGATTAGCACATACACTGCTGTTTGGGAGAGGTTTGGAAGGGAGGGGTAGGGGGTGTGTGGTTATTTACCTGCAGGAAGGAGGTGATAGGCTGTTGGGATACTCGCACTCTCCGTGTATGCAGTAATTCTTGTAGTCCTCAGGGCAGGGGATGTAGAGGCCGATGGCCACCTCGCCCATCTTATCCGGTTTCTCCTCTGCATGACAGACATGAGAGAGGGCCTTAGTGGAGCAGACGCCTGGGACACGGGCATTGCCGTGTATGCCTCCCTTTCACTAGCATTAAGACATCAAACGGGACATACCTTTCCTGATGAGAGCTTGCAAATCTTTTCCGAAAACAAACCCTTTAAGTGAAGACTTACAGTGCATCCGGAAAGTATTCACATCGCTTCACTTTTTCCATATTTTATTTTTTTATTTTTAATACATTTGCAAAAATGTCTAAAAAACCTTTTTCACTTTGTCATTATGGGGTATTGTGTGTAGAATTCTGAGAATTATTTTTTTTTTAAATCCATTTTGGAATAAGGCTGTAACATAACAAAATGTGGAAAAAGTGAAGCGATGTGAATACTTTCCGGATGCACTGTAAATTCCAGGAATCTTTTTTAAACGTTTTCCCTTACCACAAAAAGCAGTAAAATGTACACAATTTGTTTTTCATAAAGCTAATCAGCAAGATTCTACTCAACTGAGTAGTAAAAGAAGGTCACGATCACTCACTTCTTTTTGCTTCTATTCAGACCAGAATTTCACCACCATAGCACCTTCGACACACTCTCAGAAAAAAAGGTACCATGTTGTACCTATTAAAGTACAAATGCTTGTCACTGTGATAGTACCCCTGTAGGGTACAGAATTGTACCTTTAGTCAGAAGAACATAGTTGTACCCTTGCAAGAAACAAGCCTTATTTTCATTCCAATATGGCTTCCAGTGTGAATAAGGATTCATTACCCTACCTTGGTACATATCTGTACCTTCCCTCAATTTGTACCTTTTTCATTGGGAAAAGGTACAAATATTATGAAGGATCTTATGTGTACCTTTGAAGATACAATGAACTACAATGAACACATTTGTACCCTGAGGGACAAAAGTGTACGCTAATTGTACCTTTATTTTTGAGTGTGCAGGTTGTCACACCTCATAAGCCTGAATAAAATAACTAAATAAGTCAAACTAAAAGCAAAAAGGACTAGAGAATGTGAGACCATGCTTTTCTATGTGGTTACTAGTCGGTTACAAATTTATTTTTATTTTCCTTACTCTTTACTTGGCTGTCATTATTATTTTGAGACCCTTATGTTGTCCAGTTTTCACTTGAAGCCAAGAATTCTGAGCCTTTTCTGTTTAAATGCACCTAATAATGCCTTCACAAATGGGCATTTTGGGAAATGACACAGTGTACCTCTTAAATGCTGTGGAAGGGGACATGGCTCAGTCATGAGGGTGTTCTAGTTTTAAGGATGTGTCTGATTGGACACGTGTCTGCTTTTGAAATATGAAATAAACACCCGCCATGTGTAATTGTGCTGAAAAAGCGCTGGGCAATTTGTTGAACTGCTGGAGGAACAAGGTGGACTTATTCAGGTGAGGCATAATGACTGTACACTCTGTTCCATTTCTCTTAGCAACCGGTGTGTGTGTGTGTGTGTGTGTGTGTGTCTGTGTGTGTGTGTATGTGTGTGTGTGTGTGAGTTCCCCCTCTAATGAGGAGAGAGAAGGCAATATACGCCTGACATTCGCTGCACCTCACTGGGCGATTATGGGTCGGCATTGCTTAGTTACCAGCGCCATGGAGGTGGCAACGGATTAGGAATGGTGAGGGTGAGTCATTACTGGCCCACACCCAAGACCCGGTGGGTAATAAAGAATAAAGCATCCACAGTCAGTGGGTTTGAATGTGGGTTTGTGATATTTCAAGATATTACACAATTCTGAAAAGGAAAGAAAACAATAAAACCGTTGAAATAATTTGGTTCTACTGAAGTGTAATAACATACTTAATTAATGCTGTGACAAAACTCTCCTTCACCTACAGCCCCTGTCAATGGAAGAAGTTGTTGATGCCAGAGGGGACAGTAGAGGTACACTTTATGCTATAGTAATAATGACACCACCCTGGCAACATCTTTGCCATGGTGCAAGAAGAAGGGCAAGGCTTCTTCCTTATATCTTCCTACTGTAGAAATCAATGCTGTAGCAGCACTGTACAGTAGGAGGAGATGGTTTACTGAATTAATCACAATCAAGGCTACCTTCCCTGACCCTGTACAATGTGTGGCTGGACTATTCAATCAAAATGTCAGCCAAAGTGGGCGGGGCTAACCCTAACCCTAACAATACAATTGTTTTCTTTTCCTGGGGAGGGGAGGGGAGGGGAGAGAGGTGAGGGGTGGGGTCAGAACTATCAAAGTCGTAGAGCTCCCCTTGGTGGCCCCTGTCTCCTACAGATTATGCCTATCACCTGAGCAAGAGAACAGGTGAACATGCTCAGCCCAGACGACAGAAACATATAAGATGCATTTAATAAGGTTTAGAAGCTCAGTGTTTGCAGCAGAGAGCTTAAAATGTCAAATTAATAATTCCTCCTCAGTTACCTTGTTATGTTATGGAGAAACAAGGTTCGGAAACCTAACAGACCACGGTGAATGTGAGAGGCAATTATTCTAAAAAAAATTTTGACAGTTAATTTGGTGAGACAACAAAGGTGTCACTGCCACTGGTGTGTACTGCTGCATGTGTACTGCTGCATGTACTGCTTTATGACCACCGACACAGAGTGATATACAACATGCTTTCAAAAGCACATTCTTCTGTGTCCCTGATCGGGAATGTGCAAGCCGCGGGACGATTTTGGGCCAGTTCATGAATTGTGCGGCCCAGCTAAGATTTGTCAAGTTTATGTCTTAAATCACATGATGAGCAATTGGGTTCCCTACCCCTCCTCTATGTCACCACAGTTGTACATAAATGCTTTATAAAGTAGTAATGTCATGCTCGTGAAGGTGTTATATATGCTTTAAGAAGGCCTTACAAAATTACACTCGTAATAGTAATAATAATAAAAGTGTGAGAAAATGTATACAGATGCCTGCATTCCCAATGGGTTCTGCCATCATGGATACTGCTTCTCCCTTTTATTTGAACTTATAAAGTCTCCTTCCTTACTACAATCAGCAAGCGCTGTGCAGCTTCAACAGCGTGAGCAAAATAATACTGTTCTGGGCAAAACTGCTGGAAGCGTTCATGGGGAAGGTATCAAAGACCTTGTTCTCTTTCACACAAGCACACACACACACACACACACACACACACACACACACACACACACACACACACACACACACACACACACACACTCTCTCTTTCTCTTCCTGTCTTTCTCTCTCATTGTTTTTCTCTGCCACTCTATGCTATGCACCTCTCTCACTCTTTTTTCTCTATCCATCCACGTCTTATTCTTCTTTGTCTGTCTCCCTCCATCTCTGTCATTCTTTCTTTTCCCTTTTCCCTCACCTCTATTTCTCTCCCCCCTCTCTAAATCTCTCTCTCTGTCGCTCTTTATGTCTTTTGCTGCCCACCTTTCCTTCTCGCCCCTTCTCCCTTTGTCTCTCTCTCTGTCTCTAATCACCCCCCTCACCTTCAGGCCCCTCCCTACCTGTGTAGTCCTTCCTGGCGTAGTGGCCGTCTCCAGGCTTGGCACCTGTGGTCATGTCACCTGTTTGTGTGTGTGTGTGTGTGGGTGGATGGACAGAGAAAGAACAGAGTTAATCCTCCTTGCCTCCCACAGGGGACCAGGTTAAATGAAGCACCCCTCTGTTCTGACCCAATACCCCAGAGTGAGCTGCTGGGTAGAATTTGACTACGCCCCACCCCTTGTGTTGCTAATGCTTGAGGGGCTTACAAAATCAGGACTGTTATTTAACTTTGTTGAACCCCACCCCCTGCCTGTGTGATTTCCAGAATGTTATTTTGTGCTCATCCCTGCAGCTTGTTTTCCAGGATCCGGCACACAAGTGCCATAGTGGTGGGGGCAAACAATTTTTCACTTAAATTGTTACCTCAAATGCACTACATTGGTCAGCCATCAGCCACCATAAAGTACTCCTGTGCTCTATAAAGTAACAACATCACACTTATGAAGGTGCCATGCATACCCTATACCATATGATGCGACACATATATAAAGTGTGACCTGATTTCTGATACTTGCAAGTGAGCACAGGCTCTATTATTTAAGTCTCTATCCCTAAGGGAGACCTGCTGGGACAAAGCGAAGTGAGGACGCAAAAGCAGAGGTGCGTCTGACGGCTGGGAGAAATGGAAGGATTAGAGGGGGACAGAGCTAGGCCTCAGGACTGAGGTGTTCTACATCTGCTGCAGCATGCACAGTTTATGTTTGGTGTCCCCTTGTGCAATAAATAACCAACAAAAACAAAACAAGATTTGAAAGCCTGATCACCAAGAATTGAGGCTACAACGTCTCACTTTGTTTCAAAGCTATGTTTAAGTTTAATATAGTTTATGGCATAATTTATGCCCTGCAATGGATTGGCAACCTGTCCAGGGTGTATTCCTACCTCTCGCCCAATGGATGCTGGGATAGGCTCCAGCCCCCCCCACGACCCTGACCAGGAAGCGGGTTAGATAATGAATGAATGAATAAATGGCATAATTTAATATATACTTTATTAGCCTAATGATAAATCAATCCATAATATTGCGTTAGCCAATGATATTGTCTAACACAATATAATGTAATAATATTGTTATAATAATATGTTATGTTGCTATAAAATATATGTAGAAGGTGTCGGTCTAGGCAGGGAAGTCGGGATGATTAATGGCCACGCCAACTGGCAGGGCAGCTAGGGCACACAGCTGAGGTGGCATTATCTAATTGTACCTGTGTGCTTAAAACTGCTCTGCTCTCTTAGTAGGTGGCTGAAACATGGGAGCTGAATGCTGGTCAAGCTGGATAGAACCGTGAGACAATGATAAAAAGTGAATCCTAAAAGTAGCAAATGTCTTTGTGTAATACAATATATGCATTTAGCAGACACTTTTATCCTGTGACTTAATGACTTACAGTAGTGAGTGCATACATTTTTCAGTACATGTGGTTCCAATGGGAATCAAACCCACAACCTAAGCATTGTCAACGCCATGCTCTACCTACTGAGCCACACAAAACCACTGTAGTGTTGCGTCGTGAATGTTTTGCGTTTTGGTGAAAGGCGAAACCAAAACATTTGTTTGTTATTTGAATTTATTATTTTTAGCCGAAGCCCGTGAAGGGGACATCCGAAGTGTTTTGTTCATTTTGGTATATTCTCTGTCTCTTCTTCTTTCTCCCTGTGGGAAGTCAAATAAAAATCTGATCTGTAGGCCGACAACTTCATTTCCTGCGTCCTGCTGTTCTGTTCCAATCCAGGTTGTGTCGCATGGCGTGTGACATTTTGGTGCCGAAAACTGCCACAGAACAGTACCCCACTGACTGCCATGGAGGGCTCCCCACTCTACCAACAGGTTAGCCAGCTCACTGTCATGCAGGAGTCCCAACATCAGGCTCTGCTCCGCTCACGAGAACAACAACAGCAGGCGCTGCAAACCATCGCAGCGTCACAAGATGCAGACAGAGCCATCCTCATGGAGCTGTTGAAAACGAACAAAGCATCCCCCACTCCAACCCCGGTTCGGTCCGACATCAAGATGAAGAAGATGGGACCTGACAACAACCCAGAGGTGTTTGTGGATCTCTTTGAGAGAACAGCCACAGTGTGCGGCTGGCTGATGTCCGAGTGGCTGCTACAGCTGATCCCGCTTCTCTCAGGGGAGAGCCAGGTAGCGGTCCACAGTGTGCCGGCCAGCGCAGTGGCTGACTATCCGAACCTTCAGGCCACCATCTTGAAACGAGTGGGGTTAAAGCCAGAGGGACACTGGCGCCGCCTCCGGGAGCTCTGGTTGTTAGTTGTCCCTTCGCCTATGCCCAGCAGCTCCTCGACTCCTACTGGTGTCTGCAACATGGATGACATCATGCAGCTGGTGGCGCTGGAACAGTTCATTCTGGGGCTCCCGAAGGGGACCTCGGATTGACTCCGTTGCCACCAGCCAGTAACCTTGGCTGCAGCCATCCAGCTGGCTGATAACTAACTGATCAGCGAGGACGCAGAAGACTACAGCGGCTGGTAGGGCTGAGAAGCCCTTCCCTCCCGCTTCCTCAAGACTCCAATCTCCCCGTCTTCCCCAGCCCCTCCGTAGCCCGAACCCTGGCCCTAGCCCTAGCCCTAGTCCCCGCCCCCACCCCCCGAGTCCCGGCCTGGTTCCAATTACACCCCCTTGCTCCCACTTTTAACTGCTTTCCTCTTCCTGTTCCAGGTCACCCAGGTGCAGCAGAAATGTCGGGGCAGGAGTGTGGGCGGGGTGGACGACCGGGTCATTTCCCTAGGGGAATGAGTTGTATCTGATACCTGTGAGTGTCAAAGGGGGTACAATCCAGGTGCTGCTGGACACAGGGTGTTACCGCACACTGGTGCATCAGTGTCTGGTTCAACCTGAGGCTTTGGATAGGCTCAAGGAGGTGGGGATATGGTGTGTACACAGTGATATTCATTATTACCTGACTGCCTGGATGGAGTTTTCAATTGCTGGGAAAAAATATTCCCTGTACCCCCATTCCACTGATTTTTAGACATGATTGGCCGGGGTTTAGGGATATAGCTAGGGACAAACTTGCGGAAGGGGTCCAACAGCAGCAGGGGTGTGTTCATTGTCATCTTGTAGTGACTGGGGGAGATGACATCACAGATGATGATGATCCAAGTGGAGGGACCATTAGCTCTTGCTTCACCGCAACGCGAGGTGACAGAAATGTTGCTTCAGGAAAACAGGGGCAGAGCTGGAGGCTCTCCCCTGCTCACCAGAGTGACTGACTTCTCCCTCGAGCAGTTGCAGGACAAGATGCTAGCGAACCAATAGCCGGGTCATTTAAGACAGGATAAAAAACTGAACCAAATAATGACTTGATTCTATTAGCTGGGCATTCGAGTCTGTCGGTGGTGTACGGTGTGCCCTGAGTGCCAAAAAGTAAATCCAGCAGCAATCCTAAAAGCTCTGTTGTACCCCTTGCCTTTGAAAGAATTCAAAAGAATTGGCGTGGACCTCATCTGGCCATTAAATCAGAGCACCAAAGGATATCACTTTGTATTAGTAATTTTAGATTATGCAATGCGATACCCTGAGGCTATGCCCCTCTGCAATATATCTGCAAAGACTATCGCGGAGGTGCTATTCCACTTTATCTCCCGGGTGGGAATCCCGAAAGAGATTCTCACTGATCAAGTCACATCATTTATGTCATGTACACTGAATTAGCTGTACAAATTATTAGGCATCAAGTCTATTCAAACCAGCATCTACCCACAAACCGATGGGATGGTAGAACTGTTCAACAAGATGTTGAAATCCATGATTTGTAAGTTCATTCACACCAATTTAAGGAATTGGGGTAAATTAATTGACCCAACTGTTGTTTGCCATCAGAGAGGTACCCTAAGCTTCCACAGGGTTTTCCCCTTTCAAATTATTGTATGGGCACTGACCCAAGGCAATTTTGAACTTGTTAAGGGAAACTTGGGAGGAAAGTCCTAGCCCCAGTAAAAACTAAGAACAATACGTCCTGGACCTGCCAGCAAAGCTGCACTCACTCGGCCAAATTGCATCCAACCATTTGCTGCAGGCTCAGGAACGACAGAGACAGCAATATGACAGGGGGGCACAATTGCAAATATTTCAACCCGGGAGATAAGGTCCTTGTATTGCTCCCTACGTCTGCATCTAAATTGCTTGCAAAGTGGCAAGAACGCTTTGAAGAGGGGGTTGTAGACTACAAACTAATTTGTTCTGATAGGGGAGGGGCGTGTCAAATGTAGTACAACCTTAACTTGCTAAAACTGTGGAGGGTGGTAGACCCTGTCTTGTTCACCATGCTGGAAATTGTGCAAGATGAGCTGGGGCCAGAAGCAGCAATTGACATCACCAGTCTTCCGGTCCCCGTTGACAGTCATCTTATGCTAGGGTAGCAGACAGAGGTGGCACAGTTGCAACAGTCTTTTCTGACATGTTTTATCCCTTGCCAGGATGAACTAGCTTAGTGGAACACCATATACAAACCCCGCCAGGCACTGTAATTCGGAGCTGGCTATATCAGTCTCCGATATAGCCGGAGGGGGGATTCCCCTGGGAGGGAGGGAGTGTGTGCCTAGCCGAATGGACTCCAGCCGCATTCTGGTGGTGGAGGGGTGTGGAAGGTGTCGATCTAGGCAGGGGAATCGGAATGATTAACGGCCATGCCTACTGGCAGGGCAACTCGAGCACACAGCTGCGCGGAATTATCTAATTAGCTCTCTTAGTAGGTGGCTGGAACACGGGAGTTTAATGCCGGTCAAGAGTGAACCGTGAGACAATGATAAAAAGTGTGTCTGAAAAGTAGTGAATGTCTTTGTGTAGTGTTGTGTCGTGAATGTTTAGTGTTTTGCCGAAAGGCGCTTTTTATTTAGTTTGTTTTTTTGATTTATTATTTTTAGCCGGAGCCCGTGAGGGGGACGGCCGAAGTGTTTTGTTCATTTTGGTATAGTGCCAGTTCTCTCTCTGTCTCTCCCTCTCTCTCCCTGTGGGAAGGAAAATAAAAATCCGGTCTGCAGAATGACAACTCCATTCCTTGTGTCCTGCTGTTCTGTTCCAATCCGTGTAGTGTCGGACAGCGTGTGACAATATATTACTGCATAACAACCTAATTAGTATCATTCTTTATTCAAAAAGATCAAAGACTAAGCATGGAGTGCCATGGTGGCGTAGTGGATAGAGTTGATTCCTCAAATATCTAAAACTGCGGCTTAAAATCCCTCTTTATTATGCTTTAATAATGAGGGATTTTAGAAACAAATACTGTGGAATACTGTGAGCAATCTCTGCCTCAGTCATGAGTCCGGGCTGAACGGGGAGGCCGGCGCTGGGGGCTGACCTTGGCAGTGTCCCAGGTACTTGACCTCGATCCTCTCCTGCTTCTGGCAGGATTCCTCCTTCACCTGGCAGGGGTTGTCGTAGGACTTGCCGTCGGAGGCACAGACGGGGTTGAAGCTGATGTGGGAGCAGTCAATGTTGCACACACACCTGGGAGGGAAGGGGAGGAGAGGGAAGACTATAGATGATAGTATGACTGTTGATGATTCTCCAGGTGTAATTGCGTGTGCTGTTATTTTGGTAAAATAATTCTGATAATAATGTAGTGCAATAATATAGCTCCTTTGATGAATCTCAGTTAAAGGAGGGAGGGGACTGACTCTGACACAATGCTACCTGTGGCTGTCAATGTATCTGTCATCCATGGGAGTAAATGCGTGTATTATTTTGCACACTCTATTATATGAATTCTCAGGACAGGCATATGCAGGCCCTAGCTCAACTTCAAAACAGTTTTCTTAACTAGAATAAAGACCCATCATATTTTCACTGTAATGTCTCAGCTGGTGCCTGCCACTGCTCTTCCTGTCTATCTCTATATTCATAAAATGTCCTCATCCCCTTGACTCTTTTGTATCATTCTCTATCTTTTAGCCTGGCTAATTCACAGAGACTAATATAAATTTTTTTTTATTTTTTATATTCAGATACCCAAGTTGCATAGCATTCTTCTGGTTGACAAGATTCAGGAGCTTTCTCAGAGTCAAACATACAGACAAACATACATGATAAACATACACTCCTGATTATTTTAAACACCCCCCACTCCCCCCACACACTGTGGTGTGCTGCCTGTGCTGACTGCATTGAGCTGTGCTTTGCTCCACAGCCACTGGGAAGGTGAAACGAAATTGGTGCGTGATGAATGTTTAGGAGTGGGAGCAGCAGCAACCGCTCGCAGCCTCTATTCATTATGGCCCACTCTTCCTGCCTCTCCACAGCAGCCAATTCATATCCTTCTGTTCATCTATTCATTTGTTTGCTGCAACACTTTGTCCATGCAGTCTGCAATGGCGTGCTGCCGATGACATAACCAGATGAGAGAACGTGCTGGATTTGTTGTCTTTGGAGAGCAGGTGTATGTTTGTTTGTGTGTGTGAGAGTATTTATGTCTGTGTGTGTATGTTTGTGTGTGTGATTGTAGGTGATGTGTGAGCATGTATATGTACAAATGTGTGTGTCATTGGTGTAACGAGTGGGGGGGACATACCCCCCCCAATATTAAAAACAGTCATATCTGTCCCCACTAATAATTTGTAGATATAAACATTTCCTTTCATCGCAACGCAAAAGTAGTCGCTACAAGGTCACAATATCTACGTCAGATTTACTAAACGGTCGCAATGACTCAAATCGCTATTAGGATTTCATTTCCGGGGATTAAGTGTGTTTGCGAATTTCCTTTAGTTGAATAGTTACATCTGTTCAGGCATATGCATACCTGGGGTGAACAGGGTGGAGATTTTGAAAATTAGGTCAATTAAGTATTCCATCTGATTTACAAAAGCATGCCTTGATTGCAACTTTCCTCTTTGCATGAGAATTTTAAGAACTCACAAATTCAAAACTTTTATTGCAAAGTACCCTGGATCATGCCACAAGAGCTTTACTTTCAGGAATACCTGTGTCTATAGACAGCTAAGTCATAATTTTAAATACAGTATATACTCTATAGAGCATATATATATATATATATCAATTATATGAAAGGATGCAGGACTTCTATTGACCAATTTGTCATCAGCTAGCAGTCAGTATAAAAACGCAGTTCTGAATTTGAACAATTATCTTATTGTGCGTATGCGGTCAGGAGGGTATAGAATAAATTGTCAATACAGTTTTACTTTCAGACGCTCTGTAGCCTTCTCCCATCACAAGTTTATCCGTTTATATTCTTTATTATATTCTTTCCTCGGTTGAACCACCGCCGGTGTCTTTTTCCCCGCATTATGTTGTTATGTTGTAGGAAAGCTTTTCCTTTGGATGCCACATAACGTCATGTCATATTTTCTTTACATCATCGGTTGTTTGTTTTCTTTATCATCATCTACTGTTCATTTTGATATGCTAAATGAATTAATTTATTTCGTGATGTCACTGCAAATTTTTCTTCTCTGTTAGTGTTGTTTTCCTATGCTGTAATATGGCGTTGTGACGCTGTACCTCATTGACCAATATCTCTATTTCCCGATCAGTAAATTAAAGTTTTCTTTTTCTTGTTGTTCCCTGGCTACTTGTACCTGGTTCCTGCATATCCTTTTCATGGCATGATCTGGACATGTGAGCATGCCATGTTGTTTCGGATCCTTTTTTTGGACAAAATAGGGACCGTCTTTGCGCTGTGACTATATTAGTAAATCTGGCCCAAATAGTTTATCTGACTCCAATCAGAGTAAAAAGGACTTCATCACCATTGATTTAACACCGAAGATTTTGCTGTGTTCTGTTGTCATGACCAGATATTCAGCAGGACCTGGTTTAAACCGTAAGTTAGCTGTACAGAATAAACACGACTCAGGTAGATATACTGAGAAAACAAGATATTAATCTCACAGCACTTTTAATTAATCAACAGGAAAGGCAGTCACATGGGGCAGGCCAGAGACAGCTCGAGCCCTTACACGACGCCACACTCCTGAACGCGACAGCCGGTGCTCAGTAATCTTGTAGTGCGATCTCCAGTTGGGTAAAGATTTGAAGCAGCAAGTGCTCAGATTCAGCTCAAGGGGGGGCGGTGTCGGCAAAACATTGGCCGCCAGCGGTCATTTTGGTGGGAGACTGGGGACTGGGGAAAAACTAAACAGAAGAAGAGATTCCAAAGTTGAAGGCTTATCTGGCCAGGGAGACAGAATCGCATTAGTGTACAACACACCTCTGGCTGCGTCTCCCATGGGCCAGGACAGATCCATATCGGCCTGTTTCCACTTAGCCTGATCACTGGCTTTGTAAGCTCTAAAGTGCAGCTGCAGATAGTTCACCAAAAGGACGGAAGACCCATGAGAAATCAGAGAGCATAAACACACACCCACACACATACTTACATGCATGCATGCACATTCACAAAGAAATACACACACACACACACACACACACACACAAACACACGTACAGAGACTCACAAAAACACACACACACAAAAACGATCAAGACAGAAGTGCAAAAATGCATTAAGAAGCTTGTTCTCCCGAGTGGCCGCCCGTTGGTGTACATAAAAGATAATGTGTCTGAAGTCCATGCATTTTTAATGGGGCTTCTCACATTCTCCCGCCCTGTGCATTACTGCAACACGACACTCCAGCACACCAGCACTGACACAGACCAGTGTACACTGAGCCAAGCTCTATAGCCCTGACAGGAAAGGAGACAAACCTACACACACACACACACACACACACGCACGCATGTGCGCGCAGATATGCATGCACACACAAAAATGCAACAGTAAAAAACATACTATTCTTCTACCTGCACACAAACACACACACACACACACACATACACACACATGCATGCCCATATCTATGGACACACCCATATGTGCACACACACATACACTACAGTAATAAGCATATTGTTCTTCTGCCTGAAAACACTTACACACACACACACACACTCACAGACACACATACACACACACACACACACACACACACACACACACACACACACACACACACACACACACACACACACACACACACTAACATATATATACAAGCACAAACACAAGCGGACACATGCACATACAGGTAACTGCCAAAATACTTTGAGGGATGGGGGATACAATTTATATTGAAAGCAGGTGCTTCCACAGAGGTCTGGTTCCTGAGTAAATTAAGCAATTAACATCCCTTTATGCTTAGGATCATGTATAAAAATGCTGGGCAGATCCAGTTGCCCATTATTTGTGTTACCATGGCCAGAAGAAGAGACTCATTCACCTTGAAAGAGGAGTGATTGTTGGGGCATGTTTGGCAGGAGCTTCAGTGATGAAGACTGCTCAACTTGCTAATGTTTTACAATGTTTTTGCTAAGATAATTTTGGCATGGATGTCTGAGGGAAAGACACCATCAACTATAGGCAACTGTGGTGGAAAGTGCATACTCCTTGGCCGTGATGTCTGTGCATTGGTTCGAGATGCATGGCAAAACAGATGAGCAACTTTGAATCAGTTGACTGCAAATATAAATCATTGGCGTGAGCAGGCAGTTTAATCAAGAACAGTCCATCACAAACTTCACAGAGAGGGATACCATGGTTGGGTTGTAGTTCATAATCCCCTTATTACACCTAAAAATGCAAGTTTGCAAGTGAAGTGGTGCAAATAACACATCCTTAACCCTATTCTCAACAAGTGGACAAGTACATGGGTGGCGCATGCCAAAAGAAACCTACATGCCCGAGTGCTTGTTTCCCACGGTGAAGGGTTCTGGCGACTCTGTTATGGTGTGGGGTGCGCATCTCTGGTATAGTTTCGGTCCACTCAACCCCTTAGAGGGCAAGGTAAATGCCAATAAATACAAAGCCATTCTGAGTGATCACGTTCATCCTATGGTGAAGCATTTCTATCCTGATGGGAGTGGTCTCTTCCAGGATGATAATGCCCCCATCCACAGAGCACGAGTGGCCACTGAAGAGTTTGATGAGCATGAAAACGATGCAGTTGAACACTTAAGGGAAATTCTGGAGCGGTGCCTGTGACACTGTTTTCCACCACCATCAACAAAACACCAAAATGATGGAATTTCTCCTGGAAGAATGGTATTGCATCCCTCCAATAGAGTTACAGGATCTATTCCAGGGCACACTGAAGATATTATGGTGGCTTGCAGTGGCCCAACAACCTATTAAGACACTTTATGTTCATGTTTCCTTTATTTTGGCAGTTAGCTGTACATACGGACATGCCCACATGCACGTACGCACACACACACGCACACACACACACACACACACACACACACACAAACTGTGTATCCCAATGCCAGGTGTCCCCCCCCTCCCCTCCTAGTGCTCTTTTCCAGATCAGTCAGTGGGGGAGTGTGGGCCATGAGCACTGTGATTAAGACAATGTTAGCCAGCACTAGGGACCGCAGCCTGTCAGATGGAGTACAGGACTTGGCGGAGAAGCTTTGCTGGGGTTGGCACCTCAGTCAGGACACATCTCCCCACGCGGTCCCAGGGTAGCAGGAAGAGCAGCGTGAGGAGGCAGGGTATGAGCTGCACAGATCCTTTGCACCCCTATGCATTTTCGCAGACATGTGATTAACTTACTATTAATTAACCTCTGCCAGGATTTATACAATTGATTTGTGTGTGTGTGTGTGTGTGTGTGTGTGTATGTGTGTGTGTAGATATAAATGCTAATTGTTTGTTTTAATTTCTGGTAGACTGGATCATATACACCGGCTTGCAGTGCACAGATTGCAGATAGCATGTCTGTCTAACAGCATATGAGATATTGCTCTGTCTCACTAATTATTGGAAGTATGTCCATATGGAAGGGATGCAGCTATATATAAATCCATAAACACAGTGTGTTAGATGCTTCGTTACATATTTATATTCACTATAAAACATATAGGGAACACAATCATCCAGCTATCACATATGAATATTGAATAATTTTGTGTAATTGTAATTGTGTAAATGTGGAATGAAATAAAGTATTTAGCTGTGTGTGTGTGGTAAGGGGGGAGCTCTGAGCAGGATGTGCCATATTGATCTGTCTTGGTCATGTGGTCTCCTCCTGTTTATTTATTTAAACTTTAAAATTGCTGATCGCCTGCAGTGCTTCCTAAGTGTCTTTCCTGCACATGCCACCTCATCACTCTCCACAGCGCTGCAAGAGTCAAAGAGCCACTCACTGCAGTACAGTCACAGTCCCATTTACTGCGGTACAAAGAGAATCACAGTCACATTCACTGCTGTATACTCACAGTCCTATTCAATGTAGGGCAGGGCTCCTCAAAAGTGGCCCAAGAATCCAAATTCGGTCCTGGTTTTCCTTTTTCTCAGGTAATTAATTGAACAATTAATGCAATTGATTGGACAGAGTGTCTTCACACTGAACTCCGAGGTAAAGGATGGGTGGAAAAACAGCAGTGCTCGGCCCACGAGGACCATGATTTGGGGAACCCTGCTGTAGGGCATTCAGGTAACTGCCAAAATAAAGGAAACACCTAAGTAAATGAAGGGTTCTGGCGGCTCTGTTATGGTGTGAGGTGCATTTTCCTGACATTGTTTAGGCACACTCAACCTAAATTCTAATAAATACAATTCTTGTGGAAGAATGGTGTTGTATTCCTCCTATAGAATTCCAGACCCCTGTAGAATCTATGCCAAGGCGCATTGAAGGTGTTTTGGCAGCTTGTGGTAGCCCTATTAAGATACTTTATGTTGGCGTTTCCTTAATTTATGCAATTACTTGCAGGGAATAGGTGTCGGCGAGCGAACTGGTCATGCGATCATTTCCATGGAAAATGGTACCAAACAGCCACGGGGGTGATGCGGATGAGGGGTCCCAATGTGAAGCTAAACTGCCACCGTATGGAGGTGAAACCAACAGACTTATCTAAAGAAGTTTTAATGAGAAAAAACCCCATGATTATAATCATTCTTCCGCCCGCAGAGCTGACCACTGCTGTGATTATTGGTATAATGTCGCCGTCAAGCCTTGGGGTGGGGTATTGATCGCGCTTTTGGCTGCTCGCTGGGTTCTCCTCCTCCAGTCCCGCAATCAGACAGACAATCATGACCCCAGCACCTCTCCTAATCGTGTGCACCTATCCCGCATGCCAAGTACCCCTGGAGCGGCGGGCCAGAGCCCTCTCACCAATCCTCGATCCCAGATGCCAGACGTTATGTGAAGTGCAAGGCTAAAGGGCCCACATCCTCGGCCAGAAAAGTTATTACGCATGAATATGGTATTGATTTATTGATCCCTGCCTTATATTTCAGTGTAATCCCCTCCAAACAGGAGAGCGGAGGCAGCAGAGGGTGAAGGGCACCAACACCCGGATCCCAAGCTTCCTGGAAAGCTGTCTATAAATGTGCCCAATTTCTTTCCACAGCTGGTGTGTCTGCTGACTGGGGGACGCATCGCTCGGCCATAAACCCCACTACAGCAGTGCTGTCTGCCTTAGCCCCCACTCCGACTCGTGCTGCTAATAACTCCCCTCACCCCTTTCTCCTGGACATCCTGCCTCTGGTCCACATGCCCGGTTTATTGAGCGGGAGGCTTTTGCCTCTGCTAAGCAATTTGAATAGTAATTGCTTGCCTCCGGTCTTGTGGCATTAATCCATCTGCTCGGGACTCTATTAAATAAAGATGGAATTGCCGTGGCCGCTCTCGTCCACCGTTGCGTCGTCCCCAAGCCTCGCCGTGCGCCGTAATCTATCATCTCTCATGACTGACTCAGCACCGAACTGGGGAATCTGGGCCCAATTCAATTAACATTTCAGTCTGGGGAGGGGAGAGGCGGGGGGGACTTTTAGGGAAATCAGAATTAATGTGACAACTGGGGCGGTGTTCACTGTTTTCAGTGAACACTTTTCCGTTTCAGAAAATTTGTCCTCTGCTAAAAATACAGTCTGAGCACTTGTCTGCTGGAGAGATCTGCATGAGAGTGCAAGGGGGGGGGGCAATGTGGGAGGGCTGAGGTGTCAGACAGGCCGAAATACCTGGTGATCCCGGCTGGAGCACTATGGGAAGACTGTTCTGTACATTTTCAAAGGCTGGTGTGCCAGCTTCTGTTTGATGAATGTTTGGATTAAGAGGGTCATTCCTCACTCCCTGCCCAATATGCCCTGGTCCCACCCCAATTCACTCACCACACATCCTCTGCGTCCTCGTCACACTCTGCCCCGAACTGACAGATGTCACAGGTGGATGTCTCCTTCTGGCTGGTCTCAGCAGAACCCTCACTCCCTGTAGAAATGAGAGGGAGAGAGAGAGAGAGAGAGAGAGAGAGAGAGAGAGAGAGAGAGAGAGAGAGAGAGAGAGAGAGAGAGAGAGAGAGAGAGAGAGAGAGAGAGAGAGAGAGAGAGAGAGAGAGAGAGAGAGAGAGAGACAGAGAGAGAGAGAGAGAGAGAGACAGAGAGAGAGAGAGAGACAGAGAGAGACAGAGAGAGAAAGAGCTATTACTTATCACAATAGACAACAAAGAAGCACACACACAGGACCCCCTGCAGACAGGAGAGGACACAATTCTGCACAGACACACGCACATGCAGCCATTGCTACCCAGACAACCAAGGGGAATTTTACCCGCTGTCATGATGGAGACACACGTGCATGTCCCCCCAACAGAGCGATCTGACCAAAGGGACAGCGCAGGTGTCCCGTTTGTCCCTCAAGGAGGAATTTGCCGTGTTTTTCACTCGGTGACACGCCGTCTCCGGCTTAATTGCAACAAACTCCCGTCACATCGGGCCCGATCGATCGCAGCGCTTCACAGGGGAATATCTCAGAGCGGCTTGTGTTTATCATTGCCTTTTCAGGCCTGTTTTTCCCCCGCACAGAGTTGTCACTGTAAAACTTTACACACTCGGCACGGGCAACCCAGACTTTGATTGGCAGAGGTTCTTGACCCAACGGAGCACTGAGAGAATGCAGTGCCAAGCCTGGCTAGTGCTGCTATGACTCTGCAATATTTTTGGATTGCTTCTGCATTGCAGCACAGTCACTGATAATGGCTGATGGGCAGAAGCATTGGTGATAACCATAACATAAGAACATAATAGTACATAATGACAAGAACAGGCCGTTCAGCCCATGTAGGCTCATCATGTCCTAATCTAAAGAGTATCTAGTACTGCATCTAGCCTAGACTTGAATAACCCAAGCGTTTCTGCCTCTACTACCCGACCTGGCAAGCTGTTCCAGGCATTGACAGCTCTCTGTGTAAAGAAACCTCATCCTAATATATGTGCGGAATTTGCCTTTAACAAATTTCCACCTGTGGCCTCTTGTTCTGCTAACTGAAAAATCTTTGGTAGTTCACTTTGTTAATCCCTTTTAGGAATTTTAAAAGCTCAATCAAATCCCCCCTAAGTCTCAGTTTGCTAAGCTTGAATAGATTGAGTGCCTTAAGTCTATCTTCATAAATCACCAATTAAGTACCAATTTAGTTGCCCTTCTTTTATTTTTTTCAAGAGCTTCTATATCTTCCTTGTAGTGTGGTGCCCAGAACTGTACACAGTATTCTGAGGTCTGACAAAGGCATTATATAACATTAATATAACCTCCTTTAATTTATACTCAATACTTTTTGCTATGTATCCCAGCATCCTGTTGAGCTTTTTCACTGCTCTAGCACACTGTTTAGATGCAGATAGACTTTGATCAAATGCAATTCCTCAGAATTCCACAGAAATTGTCAGATACAACCCCACCTACTGTTGCTCTTTGTATTCGCCCTTGCAGCCAATTATGAACCCACTCTGAAACACATTACAGTATTACATTAGATGCAAGTTACACTGACAGGTCTATAGATCCCTGGGTCAGTACGGTCCCCCTTCTTATATATTGGAATTATAGTACCCTGCTTCCAATCATCTGGTATTTCTCCACTGTTTATGGATTGCATAAAAATATCTGTCAATTATTTATATATAATTTCCCCACATTCTTTAAGTACTCTGGGATATATGCTACCAGGGCCTGCTGCCTTATTTGTCTTAGGTTTTTGTAGTTTTTGTAGTACTTCTACATCCCTTATCTCAAAGTCCTCCAAAACATTCTGTACATTGGCTATACATTTAGGCATATTTATAACCTCTTCTCTAGTAAAGCTCTCAACAAAGTAACTGTTTATTGTGTTAGCAATATCCTTATTATTATAAACCAAAGTTCCTTCCTTATTCTAAATGCACGTAAATTCATCATTAGCTTTCCTTTTTCTACTACAATATTGAAAACACTGTTTAGGATTACTTTTTGCATCTTGGGAAGTTTTCATTTCAAACTGCCTTTTAGCTGCTCTTATTTCCTTTTTAGCCTTGGCCAGCATATTACAATAATCTACCTTGTCTTTTTTATATACTCTGTACAGTCGCTTCTATTCCCTCAAAATCTCCCATAAAGATTTAGTCATCCACTGTGGAGACTATTTTTTCATCCTATTTTTCCTTGCCTTTGGGATACATTTCCACTGTACATCTACAATCACCCTTTTAAATGTAGTCAATTTTTCATTCACAATTCTGCAATCTAGGAGTTTTACCCAATCTATATTGCTTAAATTCTCTCTCATTTTATTAAAGTCAGCTTGTGTGAAGTTATAAATTCTAGAGTTAGAGGAGGCCATCTTAATTTTCCCCCCCCCAAAAAAAAAAAGTAACTGCACTATGATGACTTGTCCTTCGTGGTTCTACTACCTCTTTTTCAGTAGCTCTCTGTACTGTTCCCTGGGCATGGTGGAAACCAGTATATTCTGGGCAGCCAGACACTGACTGGACACCAGAAAGTTCACAGACTGGACACTGGAAAGGTCACAGACTGGACGATGGAAGGGCTTCCCGTCTCTGCACTAACTACATTAGGGAGGCTCTGCATCCCAACATACTAGTCTTGATATAATATATCTAGTGATGTCTTGTTGTAACGTAGATTATGAATTATCACATTAAGCTAGGTTATGTTTTGAATACCATCTCAGGGCTGTTAAAAGACCTGATTGTATTTTTATTGCTTTTTGGATAATTATGATATGAAATACATTCAAATAGACTGACACCTGATTTTCATTTCTTTGTCACCGCATGAAGAATTATATATATATATTTCCGTTGTCAGACAATTTAATTGCATATCAAACGTAATGCACTTTAAAAGTTCAATAGACAGGGTTTTGCAAATAGTCTGAATGCACAGGGCTGTCATTCATGTAGAAGTGGTATGCCTGTGCCTTCTGCCCAGCAGTGCCACTATTCTGGCACAAGGAAATATTATTTTGCATGATCTGGAGGGTGTGCAAATTTAGAAACACTTTGAATTTGGCAACTTTGTTTTTATAAAACGCACACTGTGCAAAAATAAAATCTGTGTGTACAATACATCGATACATCTTTGATTTGTCCAGGTAGGCCTGCTTTTTTAAAGAAATTGCATATCTGAGATTTAAACTTTTTCCACTTTATGAACAAAGCCTGAGATCTCTCACACACTCATTCAGGCTTACCTCATCCTTAAAGCCCTAATAACTGAGTGGACCCATTTTTGATCCCCCCAGCCCACGGCACAGGCCTTGAATATGTGAGTTGGTTCCAGCTGCATTCTTCTCTCCTAATCACTCTCTCTCACGGGACCAAATCGCTGTGGAGACTCCTGGGAAATCTTTATTATGATGATGTTTTTAATGGCCTGCCAGCATCCTGGTGAAGGATTTTCCACTAAGCTTAGGAGCTTAGCATATTCTATGTCAGTCGATGGGGATGAGTCAAAATGTGAAGAAATATGCTTGCAAGATTTTTATGAGGGTCCCAGCTTTATATGAGGGTCCTATCCATTGAAAAACAATAAAAAGAGACTTACTGTATGACCATTATTAATATTTAGTTTTTTAGTGCCGGTTACTAACACTAACTGTATTCCAGTGTCTACCAGAGTAGATGACAATCAATTAATAAATAAATCAATCTACCTTCATTTTGTTATTTACATTTACATTCAGGGTGTCTCACAGCACTTAACAGTGGGAATTTACCAGAGGGAATAATAATAGAAGAAAAAACACATCTGAAAAACTGCTGGAAGATTATTCCCTGACCCCTTAACGGGTGATACATTTTTAAGAACAATTCTAATGAAGGCCATATTAAGGGAGAATAGGGGGCTGGTGTTTTATTTATTAGCTCTGGCAATAAACACCTATTTGGCACTAATTTGGCATTGTATCAATGTTTAATTATACTAACTAATAAATAAATATCATATTAAAATGCAGACTACTCTGGGATCTTATGACATTGCAGAATAAAGTAAAAGTTCTCAAGGCTCTTAAGGCTTAAGGGGGCAACAGAGGGACATGCCATCTTTTAGTGCAGGGGTAGGGTGGATAGTTCACCAAAAATACATCATCCCACATGAATCCAGAACGGTGGCAACACAAACCTGTCATAAATTAAGGATGAATGAACATCAGTTAATGCTATAAAACATTATTTGAGCTGTTTTGTGGTGCCAGCCATTAAGTCCATTGTAAGGACTTACAGTATGGCATGTCTACTTTAGAACAGGCACTGCAAACAATGTTATGTTTAATAATGTATTAACATGATTGTATTAACATAAGTGTTGGCTGATAATGTTGTGGTCTTTGCTATTATTACAATGCAGTCGATTTATTGAATAAAAAACAAGCAGCTATTAATATTAGTGTCAGTGTGTCACCTAGCCCACTGGAGCAATATCAACGTAATGTTAACGTTAGATAACATTAGCTTGCTAGCCAACATATCATCAGCATTTGCATTAGCTACTTGCATAGTTTTGGTTAGACAGATAGGTTAGTTTATACCGTATATGGCAGCATTGTGCATTCAATTCAATTCCTCCTTACAAACAATGATTTATGTGTGCCATAATCAACAAGTTAGGCCCCTTCCCAATTTCAGATGACCCTAAAGAAATGTATTTTCATCTGAATGATTTGGGGGATAAGGACACAGGTGCTAAACAACCAAAACTGCGGCATGGACAAACATTGATAAATGTGTCGGACATGGACACATTCTACAGCAATATTGGTCCATGTAGATGCAATGGCATCACACAGTTGTTGCAGATTGGACGGTGGTGTATTTCACAACTTTTAGTTGGCAGTTGGCACCTTCATATACACATTTTGAAACCCCTTTTTCATGGCATTTGGAGAGTCAGCACTTATTTGTTAGCCAATTTGAGAGCGACCACCATTGTGGTGTTTTTGTTCTGGGGAATGTAACAGTAAATTAATTTGTTTTTTAAACTTTGGCTTGATACACAAGTATCAGTCATTTATTTCAGCCTGCCACAAGGACAACAGGTATGCAATTGTAAACATCAGTGTTTGACCCTCAGCCCCCGTACAGTGCATGATGGACTGTATAACATTTATTCATTTATTGACTTGTTGTGGACTTGTTTTGGCTGTGTGGCTATTTTGAATCTAGTTGTTTTCTTGTTTAGAACTAGTTGTGTACTCATGTATAATTGAATTGGGTACTTACTTAGATACTCTAAGTGCACTTGTTTAGAGTTAGTTGTGTCCATTTCTAGTCTTGTTGCATTCTTAGTCACATCATGTACTTGTTTAGAGTATAATGGTGACCTTATTTAGATTCAAGCTGTGTTCTTGTCTAGTTGTGTCCTCATTCAGAGTCTAGCTTTGTCCGTGTTTATCCTTGTTTAGTCTCATTGTGTCCTTGTTTAGTGTTGAGCCCTGTGTGCCTTCCGACGCAGCGCTCTCACACAGACTCAAAGATTGAAAAAATGTATTTGCTGTGGCCGATAAAAATTTTAAAGTTATTTTCTCCCCCCAATAAACGCACAATAAACAGAGCTCTGCAGACATGTCCAGTGAATGCTAAAATTGGCTGTATTGTATCCTTGCTGCTTGCTCCCCACTTGGCAAAAGAACTAGTATTTATCACAAGGGCTGAGCCAGTGGTATGATCTCAACCATCTTCTATAAGGTTAGGCTACTTTTACTGATGTACCGACATAACCTACCAAACCTGAATTCCTTTGTGGTTTTTTTCCCAACAAGCTCTTACAAAAAGCAACAGCCCAGCCTGCTGCCAATTACCTGTCTTCTCTCGCTCAATTAAAATCACTGAGAATTGAAGTTAATGACTCAAATTGGGCTTTTGCTTTCAGGCTGCCGTTAAATTGGTCTCAACGGCACAAGTGCGCAGGATGGCACGGCTCGTCTCCTTCGTTGTCACACTATGAGTGTGCAATACTCAAGAAGAAAAATAAATACATTAAAAAACTTGCTCCTTTCTGTCTCTCTTCACCCCCCCCCCCCTGTGCTTGAGTTTCCTGTCTCCACCTCCTTTCCTTCCAATTTAAAGACCCTGCTAATGACCCTGCTCAACTCTCAGACATAATACATGAGTAACTACCACAAAGGCTGTAACCTACTCCTTACGGAATACACATCGCACTCCTATTATCACCTACTGAAAGTATCCCAGAAATTATAGAGGAAGGGAAGAAATTGATTTCCTCTGGCCTCCGGGAGTGATGCCCAGTGAGCATTAGCATGCGAGGCTGCAGTCCCATCTCCCGATGGACCAGTCCCAGTAAACGTCACTGCTTGAACCAGCAGCCGGCTCCCTCTTGTCTCCCCGGGGGTCACTGCATGTTTCTTTGGCCTGTCTGGTGCTGTGGTATGGTATGACGTGCTTATGGTCCCTGTACCCGCTGTCAACATGGAGGGGAAGCCACTTTTTAATTAATTGATGCCGAATGAGCAGCAAACCTGAATGTTAGATATGCCCTGAAGTTGCATGGCAAGACACTTCACACCTCTGACGACATGTGCATTTCCTTGGAAGGGAGTACCTGCCTATATTGGCAGCGACCAAGAAATGTCCTTGGGGGAACCGCTGTGCACTGTGCAAGTCTAAATATTTATGGAAAAGCTGGGAAGAGATTTAGTGCACTGTACAAAGTGTCACCTTGATGCATAGGGACAAAGCAATCCTCCACAGCAGGGTAGGGAAATCTTCCCCAGATACGCAGAATGGAAAACCTGAAGCCTTTTGTCCAGGACAGCCGGATGCTTTCAGACAAGAAGCCATTAAGATAAAGGCAGAATTTGGGGTGCTTGGAAACAGGAGGATGTGGGAAAGTGCACTCAGGAGCTGGACATGAAGACTTCTGGTGCTTGATCTTCAAATTTCAGTGATGATCTGTGCATCATTCGATTGCATCAATCAATAATCTAGCATTCAATCAATAAATCAAAATGAATTTATTATAATAGTCTTGATGTTAAATCACTGTGTTGCTAGCTTCTGTTATTCTTGTTGCTCCAGAGATATGTATATAATACATATAATCTTGCCATAATGATGTAATGCTCCAGTAACCCCAGTAAAGGCAAATGGGAAAGACGCCACAGCGCTGCTCAACTCCGGTAGCATGGTAACCCTGGTGAGGACAGAATTCACTCGTGAACCACTGCAACATGACACCGTATCAATAACTTGTATCCATGGAGAGACAAAGATTTATCCCACCAACCTCCTGAATCTGCAAACCACTAAAGGACAACACATGGGGAGGGCTGTAATCGTTCCTAACCTGCCAGTTCCCGTGGTCATCAGAAGAGACTCACCGATGTTGTGGTCAGGTATGAGAGGTGAAAATGTAAAAAAATTAAATGGAAGAACCAGAACCATGTAATGGGGAAACTAAGATTTGTAGGTTTCAAGCGGTAGACTCTAATGCATCCACCAAACCCTTATCTGATTCAGGAAGTGGGGAAGAAGTCCAAGATGATGGCGTGGTAAGCTTGGATGAGATATTCCTGCTGGACCTGGAGGTGGAGACAGAACCCACCTCTTTAACAGACCACTTGGAAGACCCAAACCTGATGAATGCCCTTCAGCAGGTCACAGTGGTGGAAGGAAAACCCATCCAGGGGGTAAGGATGAGGATGAAAACCAGGTTCCCTTGGCCAGGAATAAAGCGCCGTAGAAGATTTCTGCCAAAGTTGTTCATGGTTCCAGCCCCAAAGTGGAACCCAAAACGAGCTTTTCGAAGTCCGCTCATTCCGCTCATAATGTCTACCCCCTTCAGCATTATCACCATGGATTTGGTGGGACCCTTACCCAAAAGCAGCCAGGGATACCAATACATATTGGTTATACTAGATTATGCCACGAGATATCATGAAGCAATCCCGTTGCGCACGATGGCTACTAAGGGCATTGCACAGGAATGTTGTTAATAACCTGAAATGGTACAAAGGTAAGCGGTAAACTGCCAGAGGTTAAAAAAAAAAGTTTAGGTTACCAAAAACGGAAAAATAATGTAAATTTCAGAGTTATAAAAAAAGGCCCTTTTCAGGGAACAAGTAATGGGTTAACGCGGGTTAACAGTCACTCTGTGCAAGCCGCCGACTCTGGATCCAGCAAAAGAGCCCCAGACCATCACGCTTCCTCCTCCATGTTTGACCGTTGGTGCCACACACTGAGGAACCATCCTTTCGCCTACTCGACGGCCTACAAAAAACGTTCAAAATTTCAAGATTTCAATTTTTGATTCATCGGTCCATAAGACCTTCTTCCAGTCTTCAGTAGTCCACTGGTGGTGCTTCGTGGTCCAGGCAAACCTCTTTTTCTTATTCTGCCACTCAACCTGTCAAACCTGCAGGTTGAAGTCTTCTCTTCACAGTTGAAACTGAGACTTCCTTACTTCGACCAGTGTTAAGCTGTGCTTGAAGCTGTTGTCCTGTGAGACGCCTATCACGCAAGCTGTTGACTCTCAGAAACTTGTCTTCTGATTTTGTTGTGGCTTTGGGTCTGCCAGACCTCTTCCTGTCAGAGTTTCCTCCAGTTTCCAAGTGCCTTTTGATGGTGTAGGAAACTACTCACTGCCAAAAAATATACATTCTTTTTCAGTTTTTGGTAACCTAAACTTCATTTTTTTAACCTCTGGCAGTTTACCGCTTACCATTGTACCATTTCAGGTTATTCACACTGCTTACATTTTTGTAAAAACTGGAAAATGGGGGTGTTCTAAAACTTTTGACTGGTAGTGTATATATGTGAATGTTGAGCTGCATGTGGAGTGAAGTACCTTTTTGGACAAATTTAATTTAATTTAATTTACATGTTTTAAGATCTGTGACAACATTTAACTCAAAGAACTTTAATCCAGGTTATGTATTCCATTATGTTATGATAAATGTTTCATCTATACTGGGCATCTAAAATGCAGTAATGAATCAAAAATCTATACAATAAAAATGATACTTCTGGCATACTGTTCTTCTTGGTCCTTAAGAAATATCTCCCATGAGCTATATTTCCATGAGAATGCACCTTGGACTACTTAAAACAATCGCTTTAACTTAACTACCAAGCTACCAATATGCGTGTTTCAATATAGCTTTTTGCATGGAATACTGGTACCATTTGTTTTGAGCAGACCCCACAGGTTTTGTCAGCAACCTGGATAAACCATTCACACATGAAAATGGTTGATTTTTCAATGCAGCTAAGATGCAGGGATACGTGTTGTGCAAATTTCAATGGTTTCTGTTGCCTTAAAGTGCATTTAAAGGTCAAGGTTTTTATTACGTTTTCTATCACTAATTTGTATGGAAATAATGGTAACTTCCATTAGACAAGTCACAACATTTGGAATTGACATTCAAAAATCCATACTTCTGAAAATGTTGTAATACAAACGTAGTGAACAAAACAATTTAAACACAACATGGTTCCGTAAAGCTGTATGGTCCTGGCATGGTTTGGGTCTGGGCAAGGTCGTTGTCAATCGTTACTTAATGGTACTGAGTGGTCATCTTCACCCCATGGTAAAGCATTTCTTTCCAGCAGAGAGGTTTGTCAAGATGACAATGTCCCCACCCACAGAGCACAAATAGTCGCCCAGTAGTTTGAGGATCATAACACTGACATTATTCATATGTCATGGCCTTCTCAATGAACAGATCTCAATCCAATTGAGCATTTATTGGATATTCTGGAACAATGCCTCAGACAGCAATTTTCATTTCCATCAACTAAGCATGAGTTGATTTACTGTCTCGTGGTGGAGTGGTTTCATATTCCTCCTGCAGAATTCCAGACATTGGTAGACCATGCCTCAACGCATAAAGACTGTACTGGGCACATATGGTGACCTAACACCAAGTGAATTTACATGGGTGTCTCCAATTTTCCCAGTTTTCTCTTTTTATTGAACAGTCAAGCAATTACTTACCTGAATAAGCCGTGCCAACGTGCTAAATATCTTAGCACCATTTTTCATTACATCATAAAATTGTTGATTTGTCCATCAATTTAGTTGAATTTGTGGATAAAATGTTCTCTTTGTTCTTCATGCCCACAGTCAGGGCATGCCAATGATGTGATCAGATTCTGAAGATCTTGAAATGCTCATGAGAAAGCAATGATTTTCAGAGGTTGTTTCACTAGCCTTCATTGCCTTCATATTGCTAAAAATAATTTAGCAATCTTTCAGATTAAAAGGTGCTCTTTGTAATTTGTAGATTTTGCTAAATTGATTGTGTCCTATCATTATAATTCACTAACTTGGTGAAAGAACTACTGTGTGAGATAGAGAAAGAAGGATCACTTGCCAATGGTTATGAATTATTCAGGCAATTGGCATGCTTGCTAATCAAGAAAAAGAAAAGAAAACAGGTAGATAAGACAAGATAAGATTTCAGCCTCCTCGATTTCAAGTTAACGAACCACTACTGATGTAAATACATTGAGAGGAAACAGAGAGGTCAAACCAAGGTCCAAACTGAACATAAACAGATGGGCAAATGGAACAAGAACAGCTCAACCTTGGTTTGTGTGTGTTCCTTGTTTTGTTAAAATATTAAAATGTTTTGCAAAAAAAAAGAAAAAGAGTAAAAAGAGTGTCTCAACCACCCAGAATCAGAAACTTTCTGAAAAGTCACAGCCAAAGTGCGGTAGACGACTTAAATAAACACTCAAAAGATCTGGGACTATAAAAAGCTTCAGCAATCAGTCGCTAATCACGAACATGCTCATTGACTCCATTGTCTAGCAAGAGGAATCTATCAAAGAAGAAAACAGCAGATGATCTGCAGGGCTGAAAGGCACAAGTGTACAGATACCTGCACCCTCCTTCACACACACATACACACACTAGGGAAAACAAGCCAGACCTTTTTCTCTCTGCACTATGCCATACTAACTCCAGTGTATGTATGGCACAGCAATATTCTTCCTCCTCATTCTGCATAGTAGGTTTTTGGTAACTCGGCGATACACGCAATCAGATGGAAGGCCAGGCAGCAGGAAGAAGAATATTTTTCCAGCTGTCGTGGCGGAAACAGGATCCCTGGGCCAGGTATGTTCCTGCTCCAGAATATAAGCCTGTATAAGCACATGTTTTCAGCAAATGAGTGATAAATAATGCATTGCGGTGGTGAGCCTGGGTTACAAAGACATACCTGATCCCACACACCCATATTGAGTCTGGATGGGGTGAGATGCCAAGAAAGATACCATCCATCCATCCATATGCACACCCATCCCATCCTTTCTGTCCATCACCAAGGAAAATTGAACCTCTCTTGGGCTACTTTCCCCTACATTATTGTATGTTTAGCAGATTCCCAAGGTTGAAAGGTTATCAAGTTAGAGTTTTTACTGATTTGGCATTCATGTGGTTGGATATTTCATGCTATGAACCTCAGCCCAGTTCCTTATAGACTATGTCATAGGTCAATGGGCTCCAGAATCCCACTGTGGGCACATGCCCTACCCCTCTGACAGGCCTGCCCCATTTGTAGGAAGTTAATTAACTCCCAGCAGCTGTTCCTGATCCTCAGACCTGAATCACTCGTGAACCTTGATGAAGTGAACCGGCTCGGGGGCCAAGCATGCTGACCTCACCCTTGGCGGGAGGGGGCGTAAATTGGTGACGGATGCCACTGTCTCCATGCAGCATGCCAGGTTAGCAGCTTGGAAGTAACAGATCGCGGCAGTGGACCACAGCACTGTTCACAACCTACGTTTTTACACAGCAGGTTCCCACTCTCTTTGCCCCTTCCTTCCCCCTTCTGTGCTCATGGTTCATGCCTATTGAATCAAAGTAGGCAGAATGGAACACTGCATTGTGTGTATTGTGGGGGGGACAATGGCCCTTTCTGAATTGAGGCAGATGGCTGCCTGCCCTGATCAGGAACACAGTTGGGGAGCCCCGCTGATGAACGAGGTCAATCAGCGGGGCGGTCGATGGCTAACCGCGGCCCATGTCTGCAGTAGTGGTGCCCTGCCGTGCATGCCATTATTACCGCCACCCCCGCCGTGTGTGCCAACATTACCACCGCCCCTGCTTTTTTCTCCCGCTGGCTTGGGGCCGGAGTTTGTCCTGTTCACGCCCCAGGAGGGGACTGTTTGATTGCACTTGTCAATTGAAGCACACCCCGAGGGCTCCTCGCTGCAGGGCAGGACTGTGGTGAGAAATGGATCTGGTAAGGGGGCTACTGAGAGGCTCAATCGGTAAAGGTGCTCACCATGAGTGCAGGCTGGGCTCTATAGTCACGGGTTCAACACTCAGCTATGATGTTAGCTGACTATGAGTGGAAATGCACAACTTTGATTCACCTCATACCACCAGGTGTAAGGTGGGTTTAAATTGATCAGGGTTCCAAAGGTCACCGCTGTATTAGTTCCTGTCAGTGACAGATGAGGTGTCTGCAGGCTACCAGCTATTGCCAGTGAGGGATGCTCTCCTCTAATCAGCGCTTGCTCTATTGTAGTACAGCATGACCTGTAGAGTATAAAATAGTGTCACTGGCCCTTGGGTGAGTACATTGGAGCAGCGCACATGCTTAAGTGCCCCTTGCACAGATGTAGGTGGAACAGTGGTGCAAAATTGGTGAGGAAAAAAAGGGAAAAATATAGTTTAAAAAACTGGGAATTGACTGATGGACAGTCCCTCTGTGAAAATGTCTCCCATAAATCTTCATGCAGGGTCACCACAAGAGGACATTTCTGATGAGATATGATGAGATCCTGACTCATTGTAGTAATTAAAGATCCCATGGCAATTTTCACAAAGAGTAGGAGGTTCCCCTCGTGGCATGGACAAAATCATCAAGTTTAATTGCCATTGTGATTCCCTCCCTCTCCACCTCAGCTGACGTGTGGTGAGCATTCTGGCATAGAATGGCTGCCATGAATCACCCACATTGGAGCTACACATTGGTGGTGGATGAGGTGAGCTTCCCCCCCCTTCACTGTGGAGCACTTTGGAGATCATGAAAAGTGTGATATAACTGAAATCCAATATTAGCCTGCCGCCTGCTTCAAACACACCCAAAAGACCCTCCCACACCCCGATCACACTTTGATACCACATCCTGCTGATATTAGTTGTATTCCTGACTCCATCTGAATGGACAATCTTCCTGGATCACATTGGATCGTTTTTCACACTGATGGCAGCTAGAAGAGAAATAAAGATGTCGATTCTCACCACAGATCCTCCTTGTAAACGAGCGCTGGATTTATGCAGCCAAAGAGCCAAAGCACCCAAAAGCTCTAACACTGTTTAGTGGACCTGCTACCGTGTTACCTGCAACCTATGACAGAACAGCACAGGCTACAGCACGATACAGAAAAAATAAATGGGTTCAATGACTTTTAAGGGCTTTACTTGAAAGCAGCCACATAATCATTGTTTTTTTCTTTTTAGAACTTTGTAACCCTGGACCTGTCTGTGGTGGCTTGATTTGCTGAGAGTAATGTTTTGCAGGCTGAGTTTTTTCGCATTAGTCACAGGGCAGAATTACTCCTGATGCGCTTGCATTGGCTGCGTACGAATGGCTGAATTATGGAGTAGGATGCATCCAGGGGACTAAAATAGAGACACGTGAATTGTGGCATCAGAAAGCTCCTGCCAGTTCAGTCCTGTGGCTGTTCCTTCCTGTCGGCATTGCTCAGTGACTCACAAAAAACAACATCCCATTTACAAGCAGAAATTTAGCTCTCAAGTCCTAGATGAATGTATTCTTGTTTACCATCCCCAAACATACTTTGCAAAATCTTATTGATCGATTTTTCTTTTGGAAAAAACTAAAGTACACTCATATAGTATTTTTTCTGAGAGACATAGTGATTCAGACAGTGAAAGGGAGAAATAAAGTAATATGGAGAGAGAAAACAGGAAATAAGGAACAGTAAATTGTAGTAATTGTGCTAATGACATTGCTTGAGTGTTTTGGTATCAAGAGAGGTCTACCCTAGAAACCCAGTGCTAAGAGACATAGCACACAATGCATGGCATGGCATGTTTCTGGGGTCCACTTCCAGAAACCACACCCACACAGTCAGCACACGAACTGACATCCAGTACATCAATAAAGTCACATACACCAAACCACCACACCCATGGCCCTCAGTAGGGCACAGCCCCCAAAAAAGGACAAACTAAAAACCGGCACAAACCGGGTTGCCCTCTGAGCAGATTTATTGGAAGAATTAAGACTTAAAACTCAAATGTTCCTAGCTTTAACCAGATTACACCTCGCTCCCCCTAACTGAGGTAAATTGGGCTTAAACGGCTGGTAATATCCTGTGAACATGTTGTTCCGTGAATGCGGATCAGGCTCTGCAGGTTAAACTCGAAAAGAGCAACATGTCCTAAGAGGACCATCTCTACCAACCCCCCCGCCCCAAAACACAACACAACACACATGTGTGAGAAAACTGGTGCAGAGCCTAATGGCCATACTGCCAAACAAACAGATATGCAATTGCCAGTGCCGGTGGTGTTCCTGCGCACACGCTAACATGTGACCACCATGTTCCTATTCCCAGCCTTACAGTTCCAATACAGAGCCTATGAAGAGAGATGCTTGTTAATCCGACACCAATCATGACCATAAAGCCATTCCTGTGCGAACCTGACACATTATGTTGGGGGTCTCATGCTTTTATGCCCATGCTGTTCCATGCTCCCCCTAGGACCTCCCCAACACAGATCACATAGGAACTTAACCTTCATTAAATAAAAAATATTTTAATGAAAAAATAAACAACCTTTTTCCCTAGTAGTATAGTAATAGTATAGTATAATAGTAGTATAATAGTATAATGGTGTGTGTGCTCCTAGCAGCTAGTTTTGCATATAAATTGTACTGGCTATTTATGTGATATGCTGTCTCACCTCACTTAGTGGAATGCACTTGTTATAAGTCGCTCTGGATAAGAGCATCTGCTAAATGACGTAATTGTAATTGTATGTCTAACCCTTGTATGTTCTCCCTGAATATATGCAGTGTGATCAAAATATAAGTGCTGTGAAGTTACCAAGTTCTGACAGCAGGCCAGGTGTACTTGATTCCATAACCCCTTCTTGCTTTAATCGTTTATCAATAAATACATCTGTATTTAGTTTACAACAGGATCGGTACAGACTGATGTGCAGAGTGCAACATATACAGTGGGGTCCACGACCAAGATCTGTTAGTTTTCATAGTTTATCAAAAACTAACACAAGATTTTTTACTCATGTGGTATTTGTTATTCAAGAATGTCATAAAACACTGATAGAAATAGAAAAAATGTTTGTTTGAAAGAGGATGGTATGAAATTGAAATATCTATAAATATTTTGTTTGCACACCATTGCCTTTCATTTCCTCAAAATATTGTGACACCTTATTTTTAATTTAAGTTGTAATACATGGACACTCCTATTACACAGTGTGAGTTGTTTTGGTCTTGTAACAATTAATACCAGATATTGACATAATTAATATGGTCCTCTATGTGTTTTCGTTGCTACTGCAGGTGCTTTAATCTTGAAAAAGGACACTTCCTTTGCAAAAGTTTTTGCAGCTGTTTCTAATTATGTCAGCAGAGCTTAGTGAAGTAGTTAGGTCAAATTGTTCTCCTGAGTAAAAATGTTGTGTTAGTTTTTGATGAATGATTGAAACAAACAGATCTTGGTAGTGGACTGAGACTTTTGGGCCCCACTATAGATGCTACTGGATCAGATATATGAATTCTTATCTTCGTATTCATATTCATATTCAAATTCAATTCAAATTCATATCTTCAATAAACCTATTTATAAGTATCAAGAAAGAAAAATGTAATGTTCTGTGTGTATACAGTACATGACAGTCTCTATGTTAAGGGAGAAAGGAGTACATTTTCCAGTTTGCAATTAAGGTCTTCCCTATATACTAAATTTATAGTCTACATCTGGCTTGTACTGACCCCCTTGCAGGCATATAGTTACAACTCCTTTACGACCCAGATGGGACTAATGTGTGCACCCTGAATCATATTTATGCAGTCTGGACCTGGGTGTTGAGCATACGCTTGGCTTACACCTGCTTAGTGTATCGTGTCCCTGGAGGGTTGGAGTGTGCTTCTATACTGTGACATAGGAATGCCCCAAAAGGGAGCAGGCACAGATATGGGCATGCATTACCAACCATAAATAAGCATTGGGAAGGCAATGAGACCACAGCTATCTAGGCTACTGAAACTGTAACTTTACTACATTACAACAAAGCCCAGCTTGTTGTAATTTAAGTTTGCTCAGCTCATTCCAAGAAGATGCCATAAAAGGCTTTTTGGATGCTACATGGTCGTATGAATATTCGTCCCATGTCAGAAAACCCCACAAGCGGGTCGTCTCTGTGTTGAGAACGTGTGAGGATCACAATCGGTCCCATCTCTCCTCTTTCCCGTCCTCTCTCTCACCCCTCCCATCTTGCTCGCCCTCTCCCCATGCAAAAATCTCCCCATGTCAAACTCCACTGTCAGGATTTCACATGATTCTCCTGCCAGAATAATCCCAGCATAATCCTGCAGTAATGAAGAGGGATTCGTCCCCCTAAATTCTGCCCCTGTTGCCCCTACACATATTACTTTCCACCTAACCCCACCCCCCATCCAACCTCTCTACATCTTTTTTGTAATTTGCCCCCTGGGTAATCAGTTGTAATACAGAAAGTGATTTGCTTATCCGGGTGCTCCCCCCCCAACCAGCCCCCTGGTCCACTTCCTGTATTGTTCCATTGGGTTCCTTTTACTGCAGATTTTTTTTATCAGCTCCCTCGCTGTTGCAATACTAATAATTCCAAAGGAATGTGACATACCTGGGGAGGGACATGACAAGTGAATGGCCAAATCAAATTACACTTGTGTTTCCTCTTTCCTTCTCTTCTTCAGTAGTATTGGCCAAGTTGCCTTCCTACAGTGTCCACTGAAGTAATAACTCTGTCCATGCATTGTGTCCCGAGAAGGAGGGAGGCCAGACAGAAAGTGGCCAGCTTTACAAGGGAAAGACTCTGTTTTTCATTTTCTGAACTGCAATGATACAAATCTCCCGTTTTTCCTACTGAGCAGGAAAAGACAGTTTTATATCAGACAGGTCAAAAACAGGGCACAGTGTGAGGGGGTGGGGAACTTTTTCCTGTTTGTCTCCTCTCTTTTTAAGGGGATATTTTCATGAAGAGTGTAGAGGTACTTTGGCATTGAATGCACATGCACGTACACACACACACACACACACACACACACACACACACACACACACACACACACACACACACACACACACACACACACACACACACACACACACACACACACACACACACAGAGACACTCTCTCACCCCCCTCTCTCTTTCTCACTCTCAACACACACATACACACACACACAATGCCCCCACACACACCTTATGGTGTGACACTATTGCCGTATGACAATACTTCAGTAACGTTGGAGGTTATGTGTTGTACCCTGCACACACACACCCCTTGGACAGATATGGCATGGAATAACTTGATTTTCAAAGGTATCTTTCCATCGTCTACGACTAAAAAGGAAACTGGTCAGGAAAAGCCTGTTTGCCTCTGTCCTATTAATGTCTCTGGCTTGGCTGCCTGGCCGACGTGACACCAGTCCTTATCGTTTCTGTGAAAATTGGGAGATTCGATTTTCCTGTTTCCTAAACCAGCTGTGTTACCATGGTGATACAGTCGGGACTGAGGAAGGGTCAGAAAGAGATAGATAGAGAGGGAGAGAGAGTGGGAGAGCATATATACCATATATATATTAGGGCAGTAACTATTAATCTATTAATCAGACTGATTCATCAAATAAAGCATTAGTTGATGACAATTTTTTAATAATTTTAATCAGATTTTAATCAGATTTAAAAATATAAAAAAATGTTGAAACATTCAGGTACAGAAAAAACGAAAATAAGGATACTTTTGAACCCAAGTTGTTCTGATGTAGTTATATGCACAGCTTTAGAACACAATGCATCATGGAACATTTGACCCATTCAACAATAATATAAAAAGAAAAGAGGTATTGACAAAATAATCAACATTAGGGGCTAATTAGCAAAAGTGGTTAGTTACAGAAGGGAACATGACAGAAAAGTCTACTGTCTGTACTGTAAACACACATTTAGTATAACGTCATTGTGTCAAGTTTGCAATAACATTTAAGAGCAAAGCATCTTTATAAATGCGAGCCAAAATGTCAATGAAAATGACACTGTGTGCAAATGGCTTCAGTTCTAGATAAGGTTCATCCTAACATTTTACCTTAATTATAGACACTGGCTAACACCTTAAATATACTCAAGTTAGCTAGCCATCAATCACGAACTATGCTTGTGGGTTATTTGGGGCCTGAAGGATGGGGGCAAGCCACTCAGGGGGTCTGGAGCAGTCAAACATGTTTTTTTTACAATAAAGGAAACCACGTTCTATAACTGGTTACGTCTAAGATATTGTCCAATTCCTAGACAGTATCTTGTTCAGTAGCTGAGGCCTGCACCTTCACCACTGTTATTTTCCATAGTGAATTTGAAGAATTTGAAGGGCACAAGTGTACCATCAAGACCCAAGTTTCAAAACCTGGTATGGTATACACTTAAAGTAAATGAAAATGTAAAAAAATCATACTGTACTTACTGTACTTTTCATTATGACAAATTATACATCAGCCAGGGGTAAATTGTTATATACAGTTAATTCCCAAAATGGATACCACATGCGCAGCAATTTTGGTGAAGATATATTAAAGCATTTGAATTATATAAGGCCTATAATGCTTTCTGTGTGTTTTCCATTCATTCTCAGCTGTTTTTTTACGACTGTAAAGAAACAAGTCGACTGTCTGTATGACTTGTTTATACTGTTCTGAGTTCAGCCGTGCTACTTCAATTGTTCCCTCATTCCATATAAGGCAAATGCCACCTGAGGCTCCGTGGCAGTAAAGAATGGAATCTCACCAGACAGGTTTTTGTGACGTGACCGCGCACGTCCACGCACTGCAAGCAAGTGTGACTGTGTCTGCTGAACCATGAGGTACCATTTCAAAGGATTACGCCTGTGGCATTCACTTACCTACCTGAATTGACATGCAATTGAACCTATCGTTGCACAGAATACAGAATACACACCTTTCTTCCTGGATCTGTGTAACGTGACTGGTACATGATATACTGCAAGGGAAGCTACAGGCTGTCAGTTGAAAATGTGTTAGCAACAACTCCAATGGATTTCCATTGTTTTACAGCGGTTTCATGTGGATAAAATTCATATTTGTAAACACTATATCCATCTGAAGCTTGGTGTTTTGGACTTAACGGAAGTGGCCGAAACATGAGTACTTTGAAGAACATTATTACACAATACTTTAATGGACGCTCTGAAGCATTTGAATGCGCTGTCTTGAAAGCTAAAAGGTTAATAGATTTGTGGACGCAAAATTTTATAGAATGCAGTGAAATGGGGAAATACATTTTTGATGTGGTACAGGGGGTAATGGGGGCGTGGCACTGCAGGGGGGTCGCATTGTGAGAGAACGCCAGGAGAACGCTACCTTCTGGAATGCATAGTGCCTACTGTAAAGTTTGGTGGAGGAGGGATAATGGTCTGGGGCTGTTTCTCAGTGTTTGGGATAAGCCCCATAGTTCCAGTGAAGGGTATTCTTAATGCTACAGGATACGAAGACATCTTAGCCAATTGGACGCTTCCAACTTTGTGGCAACAGTTTGGGGAAGGCCCTTTGCTGTTCCAGCATGACTGTGCCCCTGTGCACAAAGCGAGGTCCATAAAGACATGGTTAGACGAGTTTGGTGTGGAGGAACTCGATCGGCCTGCACAGAGCCCTGACCTCAACCCCATTGAACACCTTTGGGAGGAATTAGAATGCCGATTGCGAGCCAGGCCTTCTTGTCCAACATCAGTGCCTGACCTCACAGATGCTCTTTTGGCTGAATGGGCACACATTCCCACAGACACACTCCAAAATCTTGTGGAAAGCCTTCCCAGAAGAGTGGCAGCTGTCATAGCCGCAAAGGGGGGTCCAACTCCATATTAATGCCCATGGTTTTAGAATGGGATGTCCAACAAGCTCATATATGTGTGATGGTCAGGTGTCCACTGACTTTTGGCCATATAGTGTATGTATACTGTATATATAAACATCAAACAAAAAGTTAGGAAATTTGTGTTTGGTAGATTATTTCTCTGTTGTAACAATGCTTCTTGGCAATATATTTATACAGTTGGAAAGCCTATTTATTTCCCTTTTAAATGGTGTCCCATTTGTAAGGAACATGCATTTGTGGGATGAGCAGCACAGCTGAGTATGTGGGTTGCGCCCATGAAAAATTTGCCAAATCTTCTCTGCCAATGCCAAACAGCTTATTCCGCTGTTGCTATTGACTCTTATTTGGTGTTGTTTGGTGGATTGGATGATTGAAGTCTATCAGTAACAAGGAAGAAACAAGACATATTGGCAATTTTACAATTTATTCATTTAACAAACAGTCAGGAGCCTCAGTAGCGTGTGGAAGATCCATACACAGCCACAACAGCCTGGCACCTCGTCCTCATGCTGGTCACCAGCGTGGTCACACACTGCTGTGGGATGGCATTCCACTCCTCAACCAGAAGTCAGCCAACGTGGTTGTGTTGGTCACTCTAGCACGAACAGCACGCCCAAGCTGATCCCACAAGTGTTCAATTGGGTTGAGGTCAGGACTGTTGGCCGGCCATTCCATTCTCTCTACTCCCAAATTCTGGAGGTAGTCTCTGATAAACGCGGCTCTGTGGGGGCGAGCGTTGTCATCTTGGAGGATGGAGTTCGGTCCCAGACTGTGGAGATATGGGATTGCCACTGGTTGCAGAATTTCAAATCGATATCTCTCTGCATTGAGATTGCCTCCAATGATGACAAGCCTCGTTTTTCCAGTGATGGAGATCCCACCCCACACCATCACACTGCCTCCACCAAAAGGTGTTACTCTATTGGTGCAGCAATCAGCATATCGTTGTCCCCGTCTTCTCCACACTTTGACCCTACGATCCAACTTCCGTAGGCAGAATCTGGACTCATTGCGGAACATAACGTTCCTCCACATGTTCAGGTTCCAGTGCAGGCAGGCCTCCTGGCAGCCCTATGAGCCCGGAGATTGGCTGCATGCAGTCTGTTCCGGATTGTCTGGGCCGAGAGCTGTGTGCCATATTGTCCTGCAAACCTTGACTGCAAATCTGTAGAAGACAGCCTACGGTTCCTAAGTGCTGAAAGGGTGAGGAACCGGTCTTCTTGGGGTGTCGTCTTCTTGGGACGCCCACTTCGCGGTCTGTCTCTGACATCCCCCGTTTCATGGAACTTGGCCTTCAGTTTGGAGATGGTACTAGGGCTCACTCCAAATAATGCCGCAACTTGCTTTTGCGGAACACCAGCTTGAAGTTGCCCTATCGCACGGGCCTTATCGAGATCAGACAAACGTGGCATGCTGATTCTTGGAGCAGACACCAATTGACCACTGTAGCAGGGCCCATGCTCACAGGTGCTGCCAATTGTCAGCACCTGGGGGTACCGGAAGCTCAAAACAAGAGTCAATAGCAACAGCAGAATAAGCTGTTTGGCATTGGCAGAGAAGATTTGGCAAATTTTTCATGGGTGCAACCCACATACTCAGCTGTGCTGCTCATCCCACAAATGCATGTTCCTTACAAATGGGGCACTATTTAAAAGGGAAATAAACAGGCTTTCCAATGGTATACAATGTATTGCCAAGAAGCATTGTTACAACAGAGAAATAATCTACCAAACACAAATTTCAGAACTTTTTGTTCGATGTTTATATACACACATACATATACATTTATTTATACCATGGCTTGGATGAATACTTCATTCTGATTGGCTGACAGCTGTGCGTATATATCATGTATACGTAGATATATATGCATGGTAAATCCTTCTCACTTCTAAATCAAGTTCCATATTAATTCACCCAAACACACACGCTGCATAAACAAGGATCATCATTATTTCACCACTGGAACTTCTTCTCATTTGTAAGATGAGGATTCCAAATTCAAACGGACAAGGCAACTCTTCTGCAGATCTGTCAAGTTATGGAAATTAATGTCCAGACAATCAAACAGAAAGCCTGTGTAGGAGATTGCTAAAACAACAGGACTCATTTACTTAGATCAAAAGATTGCAATAACTTTGTGAAATTGTTTTCTAACATACCCAGAAATGCAGTGCCCCTTTAAAGTCTACAGACCTCAAAAATGATTTACAGCCTGAAATTAAAACATATTAAATCACCTTTATTTGCACATTTTACCCTACAACTTCCAAGTGAAAAAAAATGATCAAAATTTCTGAACATAAAAAAATAAAAAAAAAATAGAATAACTTGGATTGATAAGTCTACACCCCGCTGTGTTAGTACTTGGTAGAAGCACCTTTTGCTTGAATTACAGACATGAGTCTGTTTGGATATGTCTCTACCAGCTTTGCACACCTAGATTGGGCAATGTTTGCCGATTCTTCCTTATAAAACTTTTCGAAGCTCAGACATACTGCGTGGGGTCTGTCGATGGACTGTGCTCTTCAAGTCATTCCATAGGTTTTCAATAGGATTTAGGTCAGGGCTCTGACTAGGCCACTCAAGGACATTCACCCTTTAGTTTTTTAACCACTCCACCGTTGCTTTAGCTGTGTGCTTTGGGTCGTTATCATGCTGAAAGGTGAACCTCCTTCCCAATTTCAACTTTCTTGCAGAAGGCAGCAGGTTTTCCTCAATAATCTTTTTACCATTGTATTTTGCTCCATCAATTTTCCCTTCTGTCCTGAGAAGTGCTCCAGTCTCTGCTGACGTGAAACACCCCATAACAGAATGCTGCCACCACCATGCTTTACAGTAGGGATGGTGTTCTTTGGATGATGTGCTGTATTGGGTAACATTTTGCAGTTAGGCCAAAGATTTCTATCTTTGTTTCATCTCACTACAACACTTTTTGCCACATGGCTTCAGAATTCTTGTGTTTTTTAGCATACCTCAAAAGGGATTGAATGTGGACATTGAGTAGTGGCTTCCGGCTTGCCACCCTACCATACAGACCAGAATTGTGGATCTTTCTGTATTGTTGACACATGCACACATTGACCACTCTTTGCCATAAAGTCCTGTAGCTCCTTCATAGTTGCCATTGGCATCTTGGTGGTCTCTCTGATCAGTCTCCTTCTTGCTCGGTCATCCAGCTTGGACAGAGGGGGCTAATCTAGGCAAAGTCCTGGTAGTGCCATGCACCTTCCACTTCTTAATTATGATCTTGACCGTGCTCCAACAGTGTAATCCTGTAGGAACAGCTGCTTTTATACTGCTTAAGTAATCAGAATCACTACAATTGAACATATATGGAGGCCAATTAGCTTGGTGTGTGATCTGGAAGGTGACTGGTTACCACTGAGCTACATTACAATTAGTATGATAAGCAGGGTGTTGATTTAAACAGTTTGCATTTCAGACTGTAAGGCAGCAAAAGGTGACATTTTTGAGATGGGGTGTAGACTTTAAAGGGGCACTGCTAGTTAGCCAGCCAGCTTCTATACGTCTGCCTTAGTTATAGAAGCAAACTTGGCTACAGCAACTCCCACATCAACTTTGGTAGTGTGATATTTCATAGAGGTGGAACACGTTTGGAGCAGTGCTAGCTAAGTTTTATTATATAGATTGCTAAGGTCTAGCTATTAACTTTTTAGTACAGAAAACATCTGGCAAGTTAGCTAACTAACCTACTAGCTATTGCTAACTACAAATGTTTGCAATAAACTATTTCATTCCACCAAAGCAGTCGCAGCTAGCTTTCCAGATGTTTTATACATATACGAACCAGCCATGTTAGCAAGCTATGCAATACATACATGGCAAGTGCTGGAAAAGTTTGCTAATGTTAGCTAACTAGCTAACACTACTCTCAAATTGTTCTAGCTCCTCAGCTATGGTACGAGTCCCACGAAGTCAGATATCTAGCTGGCTTTATACATCATTAGGTAACTAATATAGCTTGCTAGTTAAGTTAGCTTGCTACAATAACATACTGCACTTTACTATTTTGCAATCCTGTTATGTTAGATAACACATTAATTAATGTTAGCTAGCTAATGTTGGCACTGTTAACTTACCTGTTCTTTATCTTCCCCTTCCTTGCTACCTTGAACTAATCTTGACTCAAGCTAACAGGCTTTTTGCTATAATTCCATCTGTGTTCTTGGCAACAAGGGTATGACTGAAATAAATGTCAGTTTCCAACACAGTTTTACAGATATCTCTCACATTTTATTTAAATTCCTGGCTGGTATTCATTGGCCCATTGCTGCCATGAGGGACTATATTTATTGGTGGATTTACACATGCCAAATATATTATCATTTTTACTTGAAAATGGTTCGAATTTTTCAATACTTTTGCATTTTTTTTCTTTTTTCTGGCAAGTAGCCAGAAAAAAATATAAGTAGATAATATAATTTCTAGCCCTCAAAGAGGAACAACAAAACGAGTAGTGGGGGCGGGGTATACAGGACGGCTGTCACAAGCTGATTATTTTGGTCTGATGACCTACACGTGCATTTGTGAAATCTGGAGGGTGGTGCAGAGGACAAGAGCTAAGTCAAACAAGGGCGTTCTAAAGGTGCCAACTATTGCAGCTCATTTTGGGTGAATGCCCATGTTTTTGGAGTATAAGGCCATTTGAAGACTATACTGAATCAGAAATACCCATGGGTAGTTACAAAATGTTTCCTCTTATTATGGAAGACTTTGTCCCCTCATTGATGTTCATACGTTCTTGTCTTTCACAATGTGTATTAATATTTCTCATGAAACTGAAACTTATCTGATATCCTCAGCTGCATGACAATTTTAAAGGAAAATATGAATTATAAAATATCACGGTGCAATCATGAAACAAGGATGAAAGTTCAGTACCTTGCTGGTCTTCTGCCATGGACTGATGTTGGGCTGTGAAAACTTAAAGTGTGTGCAAAATAAATTATATCCATCAGTATACCTTGTACCAAGTTCTAAATCTGTCATTTTTTCTTCCTTTGCCAGAAGTCTCTAATCTAGTCTATCCTAACACCACCACTTGGTGTATTGCACCAAACTCATTATAACTGATCTCTAATTAAACAGTGGTATCTAATGAATTACTGCTTAATCACAGCGTTGTTATGTGTTTAACTAGAGCAGTGATAGAGACAGGGGATTTCAACACAATTACAGGCCATAAAAACGTGGTCCCCAAAAAGGCAGGGTCTGACACATAATCCCTTTAGCAAGTCCTGAGATGACCATGGGATTTCTGTCCGGTGAGGGGCACGTCCTGGGTTGGCATCAGCACCTCAGGGAGTCACAACATCATTACAGAGAGATACTAGATTTGAGTGTTCAGTCCAGGCTGAAGGGTGCCCTGTTCCAACCCAAATGCAACATGACTTTTATGTTGGTGCTCACTGCTTGAACCATCTGGCTTCTGATTGCCCAGGCATGGGCAACTGTGGTCCTCCAGGGCTGCATGGTCTCCTGGCTTCTGTTCCCAGCTTTTCATAATTTAATTGAACTCATCAATCAACAAATAACTGATGAATTAGCCACTAATGAACACTCATCAGCCACTAAACGGCACTAATTGATTGCCCAAATAGTGACTGAACATGAGGTGTAGTCTTGATGAGTTGATTCAAGCATCCATTTAATTGTTCGCAGAGGTCCTTTAAAACTTTGGGGCGCAAAAAAAAAAGAATATCGAGCCTGTGTTCGAGGGCAAAGGTTTACCCGCTGCTCTGGTGAACACAGTAGTTATTGAGGGGAGGATATACGAGCTTGGCTTGAGCTCTGACTCCAAGCTCCAGTGTCTAGTACTGAGCAGATTCAGATAATATTTGATAAGTGGCATCCCAGGTTTGACTTGTAGAAGGATGGGATGTATTATTACATGCAACAGAGTGTTCAGACATAATGTTTAATATGGTTAAGAAGAGTTTATAGTTCTTATAAATATCTATGGTTGCTCTCATTATGTAATTTACCGTTGCCTGTGTTTTGTAATATTTTCTGCTTTGCCTTATTAAGTGGATGTATGTATTTCTAATGTGTTTGTATATGTATTTTGTTTTGTTTGCTTTTATTTTTGTAAACATACTTTTCCTTTTCTGTTGTTTATTGGTGACAGGTGTTGGAAATTAGCCTTTGGCAATAAGCACTTAATGTAATGCATCTGATGCTTGTTTTTAACATTGTAACAAAGCATTTTGCTATGTCCCTGACAAATAAATGAACAAATAAAAAAAAGAGAAAAGAAAAATAACCCTTTTAGACCCAAGGTCGCTGTATAGAGAATGCCAAGAAGTAAAACACGCAATATGGTAAGAATAATCATATTAATAAGAGAGTGTCCCAACTTTATGTTCTTTATGTTCTATAGTCAGAACATTTTAGGATATAATGTAAGTAATAATGTAAGATATAAAACAAATAAATAAATAAAATACATTTAAATAAAAATACAAAAATAAAACCATTAAGGGCAGGCCATAAAGGCAAGAAAGATGGGTTTTTTTTCAGGTTATCTTTAAAAGTGTCAATGTTATATGATGTCTTTCTCGTATCAACAAAAACCGGGGGGTAATTTCAGATCCACAATACTACATGCCATGTCAAAAAGTGTGTGAAAGGCCAATGTCTCATCCATAATGTATTCCCTGCCATTGAAAATCATATTATTTTCAATCCTTGCCATTGAAAATCATAGTGTGCCTATTTATCACAGACACACTGTGGGCTCTTTGTGGCCCCCTTTTAACCCCCCGCCTCCGTTTTATGTAAACTGTCATAAACTGCTGTCTCTCCTCCCTCGCCATCTTCCTTCCTTCGCCACTATCTCTCCATCTTCCCTTCTTCCTCTGCTATCTCTCACAGCAATCTCCCTCCTTATCACCTTGCTTCCTTCCTCTATCTTACTCCCATCCCTCTCTCCCTTATCACCGTCTGGCTCCCTCTCCTGCCATGTTTATCTCTCCCTCCATCTTTGTGGTCCTTCCTCATGTTTCTTATCTTCCCCCACCTCATCCCATGCTCCGCCATCTCTTCTCTTCCCAGGGCTGTATCTATATCCATTCCCTTCATCTCAAAATCTTTTCTCCCTCTGCGATCCCCCCCCCCCCATTATTTTTCCCGGTCCGTCTATCTCTCCGTTCTAACAGAGCGCGAATCCTTTCTTGCTGCATTTCAGTTTTTTTAACTTTTTTTTGACTTATCAATTTTTTTTGCCTGGCTTGCTTCAAATCATCTCTGTGATATCTTTCAGTCTCTGTCGCCAAAACGATTGATCTCTTCCCCTCCCCAAGCCGCCCCCACCCACCCCCAACCCCTCCATGCAGGTTTCACAACTGCACATCTGCCCAAGCAACAATTCAGCTTTCAGCTTTGAGAGTCTTACATTGTGAGTCTTACAATAGCGTCATCATTCAAACGAAATAATATAAAGGGTCAAAGAAACCAACGCATTCCGAAATGACATTTGTTTCCACAAAGAGAGGGCAGACACGGTTTTCCTAAATTTGAATTGTTAAGTGTAATTATCTCTTTCTCTGAGGAGAACCTGCATTTTCCTTGTTCGTTAGGAGAAACGAGATCGGGAAATTAGGAGGGACAGATGCAACATGCAAAAAACGCTGAAGAACAGAACATGAATAAAACAATCTTACCGTCGTCTCCAGAGCCAGACCCCGCATCTGTAAGAGAGAATAAACAGGCTTTGATGAGAACCAGGTACATCTGTCAGTCTGACAGAACGACAGTGACACAGAGACAATAAAGACTAAACAAGCTCTGGACAAAACAGCCAGAGAAAAGCTACTACAATTCCTGGAGAGAGAGAGAGTGTGCGTGTGTTTGCAGGTGTACTTGTTTATGTGCATTTTAGTTTCAACAGGCCGTAGTTGTGGTTGTGAAAGCTCTGTAAGTCTGTGTATGTGTGTATATATATATACCGTAGATATACTGTATATATTATGGCTGTAACACTTAATGTATTAATCTAACCAATTAATCAACTAAAGGATTAGTCGATGATACATTTTTACACATTTATTGTATAATTTAATCATATTTAAAATGATACATTATATTACATATTGCGCAGCCACAAAAATAAAAAAGAAGATATTTTTGAACCCCAGATGCTCTGATGCAGTTATTTTGACAGCATTACAACACAATGCATCAGAGAAAAAAAAGAGACAAAATTATCGACACCCCTTCTGAGCTAATTAAAGCATTCATTCTTTATTTTCAATGTATTAAACAATGCATCTGTTCTTGAGTGACCTGCTATCTTTTACATCTTTTGGAAAGTGTTGATTTTGTTCTCACTGTTCAAACACTATTGGATTTTCAACCTTGTATTCTTTAGCAATAGTGTGCTAACGCATGCCCCTTTGTTTAACTGTGACAGTATTTTAAGGTTTTTATCAATGGAAAGTGAGACATTTTAGAGATTTCCATTGAATGGAATTTTGCATATGGGATAATCAGGTGCAATTGTATATGCTACTTTTTGGTTTCATACCCCATTCATTTAACTGGTGGTTCAACTCTTAGGTTCGTATCTCTGAAGTTCATATATATATATACATATGCAGTGGGTATAAAAACTAGTCACCCCCTTTAGCATTTTTCACATTCTATTTTCTTACGTCATGGAATCATTGATTTCGTAAGTATAATAATTATGTGACCTCTGAAGACAACTGATTGTACCAGACTTTATTTAGGTGTGTCTTAGCAAATGTGGTGAATACTTATGGAATCAATTATTGTCTGTTTTTTATTTGTAATTCATTAAGAAAAAGCTTTGAGTTGTTTTTTATTTGACATAATAGAATATTTTTTGTTGATCAGTGGCAAGAAAACCCAATTAAATCGATTTTGATTCCATGAACTAAGAAAATAAAATGTGAAAAATGACAAAGGGGGTGACTACTTTTTATACCCACTGTATATAAGCATATATGTAACTGCCAAAATAAAGGTAACACCAATAGGGTGCTGGGTCAGCACAAGCCACCAGAACAGCACCAATGCGCCTTGGCATAGATTCTACAAGTGTCTGGAATTGGAGGGATGCCATTCTTCCACATATATATGTGTGTGTGTGTGTGTTGTGTGTGTGGGTGTGGGTGTTTGTGTGTGAATGAGAACAAAAGAGAGAGATAGGCCTCATGCTGCTCCTTTAAGCTCCTTTAAGAACTGAACTCATACTCCATGTATATATCAGCGAGGGACATTTCTGAAAGGACTGCAGGGGGGGCTTTGGTTAATTTCCCCGGAGCAGGCCAGGCCCAACTCGACCGGATACTCCGGAAGACAGGCGCAGGACCACAACCCAAATGCACCCCGGGGGTGCGGGTTAAACAGGCAGCTCCATCGTATTTCCTGCTCTGGTGTTTAAGATGGTAGCCCCAAGGCAAAAGCAGACAATACAAAAACAATCAGGGTCCATATCCCTCTGCTATCTCCCCCAGAGGCCATCAGTGGGTGACAATGAGATGGTGCTGTGCTTTTTACACACGCAGGCAATGCCATTATGTGCTGCCATTGCGGCTCCATTACCCACTTGAATATTCATCCACTCCATGGTATAAATACACTCAGGTCCAGAATTATTTGCACCCTTGATGAAAATGAGCAAAAAAGGCTGTATAAAATAAACAATACAGGTTATGAGCTATATTGTTCAAAAGAATGGTACAATTTTATGATTTTATACTAATACAAGATTTTCTTTAACAATTCATATTTTTTTCAAAAAATAAATGTCACAATTATTGGCACCCGTAATAATTATTTAAAATTAAATCCAACAAAAATGAATTGGCTTTCACCCCCCCAGATGCGCATATATATCCTGAGAGCGTGCAGCTTGTCGTGGTTTATTCCTTACATATATCTATCTATATATATACAGTATATATATATATATATATATATATATATATATTCATATATCTATCGATCTATCTATTCATGTATATATATACTGTATATACACACATCTATATTACTATCTGTGGTTATACAAAACAGAACACACACATTAAAGTCACACACATGCGCACATCATTCAAAACAACCTGACAAGAATTATTTTACATACTACTAGCAGAGGAGATAGTGTCTCAGTAGATTAAAGTATTACATATGTATTGGAAAGAAGGGCAGCCTACAAACCCACACTTTATAATAAAATTGTAAAAAAATGAATTAAATTAATACATAATAATAAAATAATAAAAAAATGGATTCCCCACTACAGAAGGATTGTCTCCTAGTTTAATAGTTGGGAAACAGGAAACATTATTGGTTTAGTTATTGGTGCTGTTTAGACGAGGAATAGTTCTCAGTACAAATCCAATGTCTCAGCCCAGCTTTGGTAACTTATAGAAACTTGGTCACACAGTAGACCAGAACTACCATTGTTGACACTTGCAGCATAAGCCAGAGAAGAGCTGTCAATCTACACATCCTCAAGGGACCGCCACCTTGTGCCGCCCCCACCACAACCCTCAGGTAGAGTCAGCGGGAGAAATTCGTCAGGAACCGGCGTGAACTCAGAGGTGCTCAGCGCAGTGACAGAGCGGGCCGGGAACATGAGGCGGCGCGACGCAGCAGGGAAGTTATTAACCTCCCCTTGCCCCTCGCACCTGGGGCTACACAGAGAGAGAGGCACTCTGGGAAGACAGATTACCTGGAGAGGAACGCCGGTATTAAAAACACACCCTGAGCAGGGGCCCGCTTCTCCCTGCTATAAAAGCAATATGTTTTTCAGCCTTATTTTTCACGAGAGTAAAGACCTTGCATTTCACGTGCCTGTTTATGTGGCTGGCTTTTAGCCAGAGTGTCGGGCAAAGTACGTCGCTCAAGGGCACAGCTGAAATGTCCTGGTTTGGGATTTGAACTCACGACCCCCCCCACCCCCTAGCTCTCCACGGCTGCTTTATCAAATCTGCCATTATTAGGCCTCTGTCATTTGTCATGATGAGGGGACTTGGATGTCAGCGTGGCACGATTTCTGGATTTCTGGATTGCTTGGTCCCCATCAATCTCCAAACCAGGGCTTTTTCACATCTGGGCCAAACAGAAAACTCCAATTCAACAAGGTCACTGATTGATCGGCTCCTAGTTCAGCCTTGGGGTGCATAGCAACAGCAGCCCCCACCCTTTCTCTCTCTCGGGTTTTAAGAGGTCGGTCATCCACGCTTTTAAAACAAATTAAGACTCTGTGCTGGTGTGAGCAATTAGAACACGGTCTTAAAGTGATAAATCGGGCTGGTGTCCCTGTGCCGTTCCTCTTGTCATTGTCCTATTTTGGGGCTCTGTGACTCCCAGAAGGTATGTGGAGGACAACGGCTGGAGGCATATTCGTATCGCCCCCCACCAACCCCCCACCAACCCCCTCAGCCCATTTGCCATGTGTCTCCACAATTGGCCGAATTACCCGTCTGCGTCTGCTGTTCAGTATCGGTGGGTGTGTGCCTGGGGAGCCCTCCCCGACATCCTGATGAATCCTTTTAATGATTGCTTTTCCGATGCCACCTCCCTCGTCCTGACAACCCCCGCTGATTTATCGCCTCCGACGCTTCGTCCGTCCTTCCCAGCCCTACATGCATAAATATGTGTGGGTGCGTGTGTGTGCGCTTGCGTGTTCGGGGGCTCTACGGGACTGATCGATGGGTCCTGGCGCGTAGGTGTCCGTCTCCACGCGCAGACGTGTGCCTCAGGATACTTGTGACGGACGGCCCAGGGGGACCACGCAGGCCCCTTTCCCGCCGTGATCTGCGTCACTGTTAATAGAGCGCCCACTTTAGCTCCACACACTAGTTATACTTCACTTCCCTCTCGGTCCTTTTTTATATCAAACCTGTCGAGCCTGGGGGATCCCTCAAGGATTCACTGTCCTTCCCTCCTGTTCTGTTTGCCAATAGCGGGTAATTAAGACATGCACGTCGCGCACAGCAGCTACAGAGGCCATCTTTTTTGGGTGTTACATGAGGGCATGTGTCGTCAGTTGAAGAGGGATATTCCTCTTATATGTCTATGTTATTGTTTATTGATTGTACTTGCACATGAATAAAAGAAAACATAAAAAATAGTATTACGACATACGGGCAACTGCCAAAATAAAACAAACGCATGAGTAAATGAAGGATACAAAGTTTATTGAAAGCAGGTGCTTTGGCCGGGATACTATGGCCGGGTTGCAGTGCATAAACTTTATTACACCGAACAATTCATGTTTGTGGATAAAGTGGTGCAAAGAACACAGGCAGTGGACTACTAGGCAGTGGGAAAAGGTAATATGGCCAGAAGAGTCATTCTTCGCCCTGTTCTCAACAAGCAGATGAGTGCATGTGTGGCGCACACCAAATTAAACCTACAGGCCCAACTGCTTGTTTCCCACAGTGAAGGGTTCTGGTGGCTCTGTTATGTTGTGAGGTGCATTTTCCCAGCATGGTTTAGGCCCACTCAACCTATTAGAGGGCAAGATAAATGCAAATGAATATAAAGCCATTGTGAGTGATCATCTTTCTTTCCTGACGAGAGTGGTCTATTCCAGGATGACAAGGCCCCATACACAGGGCACGAGTGGTCACTGAATGGTTTGATGAGCATGAAAACGATGTAAACCAGCCATGGCTGTCTCAGTCACCAAATCTCAACCCAATTGAACACTTATGGGAGATTCTGGAGCGCTGCCTGAGACAGCGTTTTCCACCATCATCAACAAATCACAAAATGATGAAATTTCTCATGGACGAATACTGTTGCATCCAATAGACTTACAGACACTTGTAGAATCTATGCCAAGGTGCATTGCAACTGTTTTGGTGGCTTGTGGTGGCCTAAAGCCCTACATTTTATGTTAGTGTTTATTTTATTTTGTCAGTCATCTCTACATCTGTAATGTTCTGGTGAGGTAAAACCCCAGAATAGGCTAATATAGAGACATCACCAAATTTATTCAATAAAATATATATTCTATATTTGGATTTAGAAAAAACATCACACCACCTAACCCATTTATTTGCTTAGATTATTCCCTTATCTGTCAGAGCTTACACTGCATATGGTAAATAAATGCAGTTTATGGAGTCAACAGGAAAATTAATAGGTGGGAAGTGACTAACACAACAATATGCTTCAGTGGTGTTTTCACAAATATCTGACTCAGATAGGATTAACACACCCTGTGCAAACACTCCAGACAAATAGAGCTATTTACCACAGGATTACACAGTAAATGTACCAGATCCTACAGTAAATGTGTGGGTGCATAGGCACTGCTCGGAGCTCATATTATGCCTCTGTATCCCCTTTAGAAAGCTGAGCCATCTCTCAAGGCGTCAGGTTAAAGAGCAGTGGTCAGGGAGTGTGACTGCAGTGACCACAGCTGGTCACTATCCCCGCGGTCTGACCGATGTTCCACACGGTACTCTTCTCGGCTGCTTTTCAATATTAGCCAATATTAACCCACCCTACACGTGGTGGAATTAAGAATTTTTTCACAGTGATGATGATGATGGTTATTATTATGATTATTACTATTAATAAGAAGAAGAAGAAGAAGAAGAAGAAGATCAGCACATCAGTGATTTCAATGACGATCTGCACGGACTAAAACCTTCCCATTATTAGCCTACTCCCCAAAATTACGGCGCATGTCTGTTTGGCCGTTCCCGTGTGTATTTTAGCTGATGCATTTTATACATTAGACTTTATGCCTCATATCAGTGTGGGGGGAACCGCACTTCCAGCGCCAGTTTGAGCAATCGATTCACAACCATAAAAATGGGAAGTATTGCAAAAATGTAGGCTACTGCACAAAATCGTTGCAATTCGCATCGAACACTGACATTTCGATCCATGCGGTAATATAATTATCAGAGCTCTAAGTTAGCTGAAAAACAGTTCATGGTTTTTCTCAAGGTTTTTTATATTAGCTAACGTTACCCTCACTAACTTTAGCTAGCTTTAGCTACAATATCACCCCGTTCTGTGATATTGATAAATAAATGCATGCAATTTTCATAAATGCAGGAATACAAGGTACCAGCACAGGTCAGTGCAGACTCAGGGGCAGGACAGGAGTCAGTTTCATTCTTGTTGATATTAAGCTGCTCCTACGTTTGATCCGAGGCTATCATTGTAAATAAATAGGTGAGATTAAATAGTGTACTAAAGAAAAAATATTTATTTACACCATATATGAGGTCTTCAATGTATTCCACCTGATGATGTGGTAGGCTCCGTTACCCTATTTGCCTAATATGTATTCTGTTGACAATAACAGCTCATAATTTTGAACACTTAGCACCCTTACAGCAAAGCAGTGTGTGACCCTGCAACTGGCACATCATACTAAGTTCTCAAGATTGAAATCAATTAAATCATCCACTGACAAAATTACAAGTTAACTTTGACCTATTTACCCTTTTACTGCTCAGAAATCACTAGGATGCAGTAGATTTAAGTCTTGTTATGTAATTTTTTTCTAGGGACCCCCCTTTTTTGGATCGCCACCACCCCCCCCAATTTTCAACACAAACTGATGCCCCTGAGTACAATGTACCACAATGGGTAAGAAAGGACATGAAAAGCTGAACAAACAGGACCTGCAAGCTGCATTGAATGAGACGGATTCCTCTATGGGTAAACATTTGCCCTGACAGCTTGGCTGGTGATCTCTGGAGGAACAGATTTGCTGCACTGTTTACCAATGCCAAGCGTGGAGATGACGGGACCTGCATGGCCCTCTTGGCTTTTCTGTGTGCGGCATGGGGAGAGGCGCTTCCCTTCCTGTTCCACTGCTGTCAGACATGTTTACATTGGTAAATAGAAACGGCCAGGCTAGGGTGGGGGCTGGCCAACATGTTGAGGTGGAGGGGGGAGAGGCGGCAGTGTGGCGCAGTTGAGATTGCCGCTGGGCTATGGTCTGTTCTCATTTTGACCTAATAGTATGTGCCAAATAAATAAATGCTAATAAAGTCATAAATGCAATTTAGTATGCAGGACAATGGCAGGAGTTCAAACTGAGGAATATTCTAGATCTTTCATGTCCAGGCATTGCGTGAACTAGGAGGACCAGAGGGCTATCAAACAAAGGAAAAAACCCCACAAAACAAACAAACAAAAAAGGAGTCTTTAAAAAAAACATTATATTTAAATATTCGTTGTTGTTATGGTCTGAAAGGCCACAAGAGCAGCAAGGAGGTAAGAAGAATTTTGTGGGTTTGATTTCCAGGTTGGGCACTCTCATTGTACCTTTGAGCCAGGTCATAAATCTAAATCACTTCAGTATGTTGTATGTATGCTATTCAAGTCACCCTGAATAAAGGGATCTGCAAAGCAATTGAATGGTAATAACAGTCGCACACACTCTAGAATTGATTTATACCTTTCCTGTCGTGTTCATATATCATTTACAAGGCATAAAATCAGTTCAGGTCAATGTTTTATCTCAAATGCACGGGGGAAAGCGTGCAGCTGCAACAGGAGCAGAACGTTAAAGAGACAGAGAACATTCTCCTGGCCTACAAACTCAACCTCTGTCACAACTGTAAGGCCCCTGACGGAACCGGCTCACAGAGGAATCTCTGCCAGCTTCACTCATAGCATTTCAGAAATAAAATTCAATTGTGATCAGTTTGACTCTTCTGCTGATGTGATAATAATTCCATTTCAGACAAAAACAAACATGTATATGAAAGACTAGCTCTCTCTGACAGAGGGTTTACCCTACCATGCCCCTGTCCATGATGGGGACACTATGCTGTAAGGGGCACGTCATCAAGATGCAATGATAAACCAAGGCCCTGGCCTCCAGATGATCCAAAAGTTAAGGCTCAAAGCGTCAATGGTCCAAAGATTATTTTATCAAGGGCGTAACCACATATGAAATATTGGGGGCGGGACAGTCATTTACACCACCTCCCTTCTAGAAAGAACAATAGAGAGAGAGAGAGAGAGAGAGAGAGAGAGAGAGAGAGAGAGAGAGAGAGAGAGAGAGAGAGAGAGAGAGAGAGAGAGAGAGAGAGAGAGAGAGAGAGAGAGAAGGATAGAGCTTCATTTCCTTCTAACTTGTGAGAAATATGAAAAAGAAAATCCCATTAATTACACAGGTTTGCCCCAAATTCCCAACTCTAACTAATTTGGAAAAACTACAAATCCTTCTGGGAAAGAAAGGGAGCTGCACAAAATTAGCAGCACAATATGTAACTGCCTGCCATACTGCCTGCCTGAGGGACAGTGAAAAAACTAGTGGAAGGGCAGTAAAATCTCACTGGCAATAGTGTTTGTTTTTGCACATTTGTTGTTGTGAAAAACACAATTTTGTTGTGTTTATTTCTTGTGTTTAGTACTACAATACTGTTTTGTAGTTATGTGTTTAGTGCTTGTTTATGTCAGAATGCTTGGCTATATATCCAAATATATACGTCATGCCAATAAAGCATTTTGAATCGAATTGAATTGAATTGAGAGAGAAAGAGAGACAGAGATCGAGGCTGAAGTGAGTGAACAAGCAATGGTATGATGCAAAATAAATAAGAGAAAGAAGTTTTGTGTTTTTGATCTTTTGATTATCATGTGAGTGTCATTCTCCACCGAAGAACCGATTTAAGTGCATTTGCTTAGCCTACACACGCTCTCGAAGCACCAAACAAAGCAACGCATTTCATTTGAAAGCGAGCAGAAAGCGAGCGCGGGTTGTGGGGGCTAAAGATGGGGAGGAAGCTGTCAAACTGTCACCGTCAGCGGCTCGCTCTCTCTGTCTCCACACGCCCAGCACTCCCGTTTCTTTCCCTCCACCGTTTCACTAAATTGGCTTTTACCTTCTGTTTCTCACACAATCTGCACAGTCCGGGAGAGCGACTCCGAAAGCTCTATTCCCCGTAATCGCAATGCGTGGTTTTCTCTGGGTCTGATTGAGGTTGTCAAGCACTACCTATTCCCTGCAATTTCAGCGCTAACGGTCCTTAATGTAGACCAACAGTGAAGCGCGGCGCGGTTCGTTCGGCAGCGCAGCGCGCGGCGACAACATAAACGCAGTTTAAGTGTGGACCTGAGGTTATGCTATCCATTTCAGACGGAGTCACTGCAAGAGGCTATTACATTACCATTATGACATAATTTATCTGTGCCCAGCATCATCCTAAGGCTTTATGTTTACACTTGAACATCCAGCGCACTTCGCGGAACGCTTATACCACTAGGTTTTAATTAAACATACCTCGCTTCCGGGGATGGCGGTGCGCCCCACCCAAAATTTTAGCCCTACAGCCCTCGGCACAAATCAGGACTACGATACTTGGTACTGTTCGCTCAGTGTGGCCGATGAATGACAGCATCTGTGCATACAGCTCTAATACACATTCTCTCTTTATCTCTCTCACTCTCTGCAGGTGTCAAATTTTGCAGGCAAAATGCATTATGTTGGAAACCACAGGCCTACCGTTGCAACTGGACTCCTCTCCATGGTGTAACAAATTTAGAAAAGCCACATGAAAATATATGGCATACATACCAAACCCCAATTTGTAACCCTCATGAAAACACAAAGCTATCTCTTATTTCCACGTTTAATGATACCAGTTATATTTTCTGGGTACACTCATGAAAAAAGACATTTTCTTGATGTGGTCAACTGTCATCATTCAAATAATATATATACTCATGTTTGTATACTGCATATATACATTTACAGTAGACTCCATTTTTATTCACATCCTTGATAAAGATGAACAAAAGTGATCATATAAAATAAACTATATAAGTAATGAGCTTTATTTTATGCTCACAAAATGCAGAAAACTATATTTTTTAATAATAATGCATTGGCACGAACCACAATCAAACAGTTCACAAATTATCACTTTTTTCCCAGAAAAATCAAGAATCACAAATATTCACACCCCTGTTATAAGTACTTTGTGGTTCTTCCTTTGGCCATTACAACAGGAAGTAGTCGCCTTCTGTAATGTCGTACGAGATTATGGAACTTCTTGGGGGGATCCTCAACCATTCCTCCATGCAGAATTGTTCTAGTTCCTTCAGATTCCTAGGTTGACGTTTGTGGATTGCTTTTTTGAGTTCAAACCACAAATGTTCAATTGGATTCAGGTCTGGAGCCACATCAGTACATTGATCTTGTGCTCTGTCAACCATTTCTTAGTTTCTCTGGACATATGTTTGGGACCATGTTTCACCATAGGCATGATGTCCTTTTCAACATTACTTTCATTCTTTGGACACCAAAGACATGATGTGCATGTCCAAAAAGCTCAATTTTTGTTTCATCGGACTACAAGACACGGTTCCAATTGTAGTTCAGATGTAGTTTGAGACACCTTTTTCTGTGAATTGTCTTCAAAAGAGGCTTCCTTCTTGCAACTCTGCCATAAAGGAAATTGTCATGTAGGCGTCATCGAATGGTAGCTTTAGACACCTTGTAACTGCAAGATGCCAGGTTGTTTTGGAGATCTTGAACTGTGCCCCTTGGACTTATTTTTGCCTCTCGAACCATCCATCTCACTACACGTGGGGGTAAGATCGACTTGCGTTCTCTACCTGGCAAGTTAGCCAGTGTTCCAGTGGCCTTAAACTTCCTAATAATTGACACAACAGTGGAGAGCAGTAAGTTGAACTTTTTTGTGATTTTTTTAAAGCCATCTCCTGATCTGTAGAGGTCAATAACCTTTTGTCTGATGCTTTCATGGAGTTCTTTGCCTTTCACCATGATGATGGCTGACCACAATATTTCAAAC